>JPSZ01000002.1:1759573-2359573 GCA_002161795.1 Curvularia sp. IFB-Z10 | reverse complement strand
CCTCCTTATACTCGTTGCCGCCTTCCAGCTCAATAATCTGTTTAATGTGATATGGAATTCGCTCAATCCAAGCCTGTATCTTCTCCTGAGGTAGGTCTTTCCAGCACTGCTCCCATGCCCGTATTCCCTCTGCTCTATTCTTAGGCGCCCCCCTCTTAGTAGTAGCCCTTTTCATCCATGGCCAGCAAGGCTCAATCGCATTTAAGTCAGGCGAGTTCCCACACCAAAGGATCTTCTTAACGTCGTGAAGACTATAGATATAGCTTTGGACATAATGATTATGAGAAGGCGCCTTATCTTCCTGTACGACTGTTCTAGGTCGATCAGCCTTGCATTCCTTTGCAAAAGGAATTAGCTTTGGTAGAAGGATAATTGTCTGATATCGATACCAGTCAATTCCTGAGCCATTGCGTCGGCTAAGCTTTCCTGTCTTCGTGTTCCACTTCCACTGAGGCTGTCGGCCAGGCTTATTCCGGAGGTTAAGACGACGTATACCATTTTCAAGCTCCCACTCAGCCTTCTTAATAGGCTCAAGCTTCTTGTTTAGCTCGTCAATCCAGGCAGAAGCAACCTCCTTCTCTTTATTTGTTTCTGGCGTCCAGCAGTGGCAGGGGCCCTTCTTATCGTACGAGAAACAGCCCCAAAACATAAACTCAGAATAGCCTTTCCACCTCTCACGAATACAGCTCCGTAGGAAGGCCTCATCTGCCCTTCTCCATATTCTATATCCACCACGTCGATGGTTTAGAACGACAGAGGTTTCGTCAGACCAGATGACGTTCTTCCAGTCCTCAAGCGTCCAGTCTGCGTGCTCCTGGCACCACCTATATCGTTCCTCCCTCATCTGCTTCGTCAACCCAGGCTTCCTCGTCGGCTTGGTCTTCCTGAAGCCTTCCTCTCTTAAGACTCGCCTGACTGTAGATGCTGAGACACTGAATCCTTGTTGGCTTAGTAGGCCAGCAATGTCAGCACAAGACTTCTCTCGCCCATATCGATCAGTGCGTACAGTATCTACTACTTGCTGAGAGACTGTAGATCGCTTAGATGGCCGCCCAGGTCGATGGGCATCTTCAAGGTGCTTATCTTCAAGCTGTAGTGGCCGGAGGCCTGGATCAAAGCCTCGTTCAATTGCTCGCGCGTAGATAGAGTTAATCGTACGCTTCTCAACCCCAGTAAGTCCCGTGATCTCATGATTTGGCTTGCCTATAGCCTTAAGAACTACAACTGCAGCACGAGTAGAATTATCGTGATAAACCATAGCGATAGTACTAAGACTAGTAAATAGAATAGTAAGTGTAGAGTGATGTTTGAGGTTGAGGAGAACGAGCCACGTAGACTCGGAGATGTTTCCTAATTAGAAATAGTACGTATACCCCTGCTCATCAAGGTGGGCAAAGACTTTTGACGGGCACCTCCGTAATGATGGTCGGTTTGGTATGTCGATCAGTTGACCTGTACTAGGCAGGACCCGTGACAATGAACCAGCGAGATTAGGTGTAGGGCGAAGCGGACACCAACGACCGAGTGGCAGACGCTCGGGCGTTTCAAGTCGAGCACAGTGCTCAGAGGGGGGAGGGGGGGAGGAGAGTGCCCAGCGGGTTGCAGGGGCGGACGGTGTGGGGTGGGTTGCGTGTCGCCGTGATAAAAGTTGGGTAAACGTTAATTCGCCAGAAAAGCAAACCAGCGACAAAGTAAGTAAGGATGTGAGGGTAACGATGATGAAAGCAGTATAGATGGGTTCTCGGGCACGTTCGGGCAAGCAAAGCAAAGCAAAGCAGAGCACACCGAAAAGGGATTCTGGACGGAGTGGATGGAGTGAATGCTTCGAAGCCAGATGATGGAGAGGGTGATCAGCGTGCAGCAGGACGGGGCAGGCCTCACAGATAAATTCGCGTGCTTGGGAGGGTTTACGTCTTGGGGTTCACAGGAGCTTGCTTCATCATAGGCTGGCAGCCAAGCAAGAGGAGCTGGCACGCTGGCTTCACCACCCCGGACGCACCTACGTCTGCGAGGACAGGGGTTACTGCGCACACTAGGCCTGCGCTTCGACCGCTGCTTTTAAGCAGTGTGGAGAGCGGACGTTCAGCGACGTGCTCACGGACTGGGTTGCATCCGCGCCATCTGGCACTGTAGCCTCAACAGCCCGTAGCCTGCCGTTGCCTTGACACGCTATCCAAGTGAACGAACTATGGTCGGCAGCTGTGGCACCCGCAGCATACCAGAGTTTGCGCCAGGCCGAGCGACAAGGCTAGCTTGCACTCTGTCTGTGTCTGTCTCTGCCTGTCTCTCTTGCTTGCACCCACGCTGCGAATCAGCGGGCGGTAGACGCGGGAGGGCTTGCTGGCCTTTTTGTTTTGGTGTGCATCCACCAGCACTAGGCTCGTCGACGCGCATTGAAGCAGACTAGCACACTCTGCTCACAATTGCATGCTTCCCATTTGGGCACGCTGACTAGCCGGATATGCAGTGCGAGCAGTGCAATTACTCCCCAGTCATTGCTGGGCGTGGGCGGCAGGGCCATGCTGCGTCTCTGTCATCATCCCGGTGAGCCAGCCAGCCTGCCAGCCTGCCAGCCTGCCAGCCTGCCGGCCTGCCACCCCTCGCTCTGTGTGGGCTTGGGTGCAGCAGCTGTGCTTCTCTTTTCTTTTCCTCTCTCCTCCCAAGTGTCGCCTCGAAAAGGCGTCAGTGCAGAATAACGGTCGTCTAGGATCAAGGCCCGCGCCAGCAGCGAAAAGAAAAAGGGACCGAAAAAGCGGCCTTGCAGACTTGGCCCTCTGGAGGTGCATCGCGCCGGACACTGGCCGGAGACACTGGCTTTCGCGTCGCGGAGTCGGTCCGCCACAAGCCATCTCCACGACGTTGCGTAAACTCGCAAGTCTGGCAGTGTGCTTGACGTGGTGGCCCTAGCGTAGATTTCGCCCCTCTCCTGACTCTGTGTCGTGCACGGCGGCGGTGCAAGGGGAGCAAAGGAAAAAAAGGCGCCTCTTGTGAAATTAGTCCCCTGAGGCTGCGCCTGTGCGCGCAACCCAAGCAATGGGCAAGCGTTTGATCGCCGTCCATGTTGCTTTTGATGCAAGACGTGTAGCCTCATCAGATAGCGGAGCCAAAGGCTAAAGCATACACGTCAATTTGGGAGCAGTGCTGGGCCCAATAGGGGCAACGTGATCTTGTCGCCGTACCTGCTTCCTGTGTTGAGCAGAGGGGCGTCATATGGAGAGCTGCAGCCCATAGGGCAGCTTCCATGGCCTACCAATGACGACAGCATCGTATCCAGCACACATGCACTATGTACATGTGCGTACGTACACTTAGCTTCTTACCTACGTATGTACTTACTTGCAGTGCCCCACCTACATACGTAGCTGCGCAAAGTGATGAGAGCCAAGACCAGCCTGTATTCTTCCAATAGCAGAGCCGCTGGGTGAGAGAGAGAGGGGGGGCATTGATGTCATCATAGCAGAGGCGGGCGGGCCATGATTGGTGCACCGCATGACTTGTACCTGGCGACAGCAATAAGCCATGCAAGATGATGTCGAGGCGGCCAAGTGCTCACATTCTGTCCCGCACCAATGATTGCACGGGCAGACATGGAAGCAGCGCCCAGTGGAGTCTTTCTTCCCTCTCGGATCCCGTATTATCGTGTTGCTGTGGGCGCAGCACAACAGGTGGCTCAAACTCGCAGCATGGCTTCCAGAGGGCGACGACCGGGTCGGAGGTGGCAAACCAGCTACCATCTCACCGCCGAGTCTGGCAGCCGCATCTAAGTGGTCGGCATGCTGGGAAAGAAAGCCCGCCGTGCATTCCATGTGCATCGCGCTCGGACCACCCTCCAACTTCTGTCTCTCTTCTCCCCTCCCTCCCTCCCTCCCTCCCCCCTCACTTCCTGACTCCCCGCGGAGCCTTGTGATGCAGGGCAATCTCTGCAGGACCAGCGCCATCCCGCTCCCTAGAGGCCACCTGAATGCGCCAGGTATCCACACGGCTGCGCTCCTCTCCAGCGCCACTGTGCTTGCCTACTCGAGGCGTAGACAAATTCAGCTCAAGTCGCCCACATCCGGTCAAGGCAGGTGGAGATGTCCCTTTAGCCAAATCACGGCTGCGCACACTATAGCACAATTTTTGCTTGTCTCCATGGCCTCTTGTTCGGCAAACCGGTCAATGATAGGCTCGGTATTTACATACTGGACCCTGCATTCGTAAGCCCGGCCACGCCCCCCTCACTCCTTTCATCCGTTATCCTCCAAAGGGAGAAAGAGAGGGGGCAAACACGTCCTATGTCGGCTTGCCAAGCCATTGCGAGTCGTCGATAAGCTTGCGGGCTATCTTTTTTATTTCCGAGATCAGAGCCTAGTCAGCCAAAACGACAGGCAGCGCGTGGCAGGTGGAGAACGAAATCCGCAAGCGTCCCCCCTCAAGCTCCCCCATGCATACCAATGCACGTGTATAGCTATTGTATGTGCGCAGATAGCACACATACACACTCGATGTGCAACAATGTTCCCATCTTCTTGGAGATCGTCATCAACCTTACCCCGCGATCCGATGGTGCGAGCCGGATACTTGGCTTTGGAAGCGTACATATGATCAGCACAGTTTGACAGTCAGGCACGCATGTCAAGATAGTTGTAAAGCAACGTCTTTTTTTCCTCCTAGCCCGCCATGGTACGAGCCGCCCTACAAAAGAGGGGGAATGCGCTGCGGAGCTACCCAAGGTGGAGTTTGCTCAACAGAGACAGAGCAAAGAGAAAGAGGAGGCTCACTAGAGAACGGGGCAGCAAGTGAGCCGAAAGCCTATCAAGCGCAAAGATGTGTGCACAAGGAATAAAGCACCAAATGAAATGGGCAAAGCAAAGAGAAAAAAATCAAAGTGGTCGGCGAGGCAGCGAATCAAGTGTACCCGACACTCTGGCACCTGAACATACCTTGCACGCCGACCATTGTTTTGAGGTAGCAGTAGCAGCAGCAGCCTGCTTGGTCACGGGCAGCGGTGCATATGTGCCCGCCCCATCTAGCCAGCCAATCATCTGCTAGCGCGCCAAGAGGAACGCATTGAGTCGGCGTGCCGCAGCGTGCCCGACAAGTGCGCTCAAGCCGCCCGATGTAACGTTTGTTGAAACTGCGGGAGTAACGTGGACTGCCCACCTTGAACAAGTTTGGGGGGGAGGGGAGGCTGCGTAACCAAATGTCCGTGCACCCACACATGTCCGCCTCTCCCTTGACTGTCTCTCTCTTCCGCCTCCCAAGGTTCGCGCCGTGCGCGGGAGATGCTGCAAAGCCCTAAATCATATCTTACATGCACTATGATCATCATATCATATCATATCATGTCATATTATCCTATTCCCCTTTCCCTCTCTCTCTCTCCCTCCACTCCCCCACATCCGCTTGCCACATTTCCGCTAACTTGGCAAGGCACGTGATCCTGCCTTCCTTCTAAAGTCAAATACTTATACATTTGGCAAGTGATGTGCCTGCCGCATTTCCGCTTTGAGACGCGTCTTTGCCATGTGGCAAGGTAGCAAATGTGTACTCCAGTTCGCAGATCCAAATCTTACGCCCTTCCCGATTCGAAACCTAACCCTCGAGAGTGTGCATCGAGAGAAATGTTACACTGTGTGTTTTCCCTTTCCAGCTTCCCTCCTCTACCCCCTTTATGCGCAAATAAGCAACGCGCAACGCCAATGTCGCCTGCTGGTGGAACGTCCACAAGCAACCTCACGCCCTCTTCCTCTCTAAAAAAGATCCAATGTCGCATTTACGCCTTTCTAATCGCCATGCACAAAGAATTGCTTCTTAACGAGGAAGTGCGCGGATTGCCAATGACGTTTTTTTCGAGCACGTACATGCTATATCAGGACAGCCACGCTCCCTATTCTGACATGAGACTGCAAGGATATCCTCATCTGTGCTTTCCCCTGCTCCAGAGCGGAAAGACACGTGCCTTTTGGAAGGAACCTCTCTATAATCTGCGCCAACCAAGATAGGGCTGGCTGAGCGCCGCCCACAGCCCCAACATCAGAAGAAGAAGAAAAAAAACCTCAGCATGCTCCCCTGTGATCTATCCACTGTCCAATTCCCAATACGGGTGGTCGTAGCTGCAGCGCCCCTGCAAAAACCTGGTTCTTGTTTGATTATTCTCAACCCGTCCAGCAAACTTGGACGATGCACGGTTGACGCGTGACTTGGTAGAGCATACGCCATGGTCAAGCTCCAAAAAAGGAAGGAGCGACTTTGCTCTCAAGCCTCTGTTCCACGCCAACGTGACGGTATCATCTCGGCATCTTCCTTTGTCTTCGCTGCCCTCATCGAGCCATATGCTCAACAATAGTCTGCTCACTCTCACGCTGCCGGGCGTGTTGGAGATCCGGCCGGGGCACGCCCAGGTGCTTACCCTCGCTCGTGCTGGCAGGCGGGTTGTTGGTAGCATTCGAATTTGCATCACCATCACCATCACCACCGCCGCCGCCCTGTGAGGCCGATTTCCTGGTTGCAGGCCCGTCGGCGTCTTGCTCGTGGACCAGCTTCTCAATGTTTTCCTCGGTCAGCGGCATCGATGGTTCGCTCTGGGGCCCCTCGGCCACGTCGTGGTGTAGCAGTTGAGGCCCTACTAGCGAGAACAGCTTCTCGTCCCGCAACTTCCTGTCCCTGTCCTCCGCGTAGATGCGTCGCATGGCTCTCTCGCCCTCATTGTCACTCGACCTGGCAAACGCTGCGTCGCTCTGATAGTGGAGGCGGTCAAGTTCAGCGGTCAGTGCTTGCGCCGTTGTTTCAGACTCGAGCGACATGCCTGCCGTTTGCGGGTGATCACTAGCGCTAAAGCTGTTTGCAGCATTCGGCACTGCGTTGCTCCGTCGATCCCTGTCATTGGTGCGTGGCGGTTCCTTGGCCGCTTTTCGCCGCCCTTCAAGTGCCCACTTGACAAGCATCTTCTACTGGTTAGCAAGCCCACTCGTCTGCTTGGGGAACCTACGTACCTTCTCCAGAAGCTTTCCTTTTACTGGCTTGGCGAGATAATCCTGTCGAGTTTCAGCTTGTCTCGCTCTTCAATACGCTAGCACAGCTCTATTCAATACTCACATCCATTCCACACGACACACACTTCTCCTTGTCTCCTTGGATCGCGCTAGCTGTCATGGCCACAATCGGAACGCCTTGCACCTCAGGCATGTTGCGCCAGGGGGCTTCCGTCCGAATCGCATGGGTAGCAGAGTAGCCGTCTCGAATGGGCATCTACATGTTCCGTCAGCTGCCGATGCAACCCAAAAGGCTGCATGGTTCACCTACCTGAACGTCCATGAGCACAATGTCCGGGCGTGGGTGTGACGGACCGAACTCCTTGGCCAGATAATCAAGTGCCTCCTGGCCGTTCCACACTGCGTTGACCGAGAAGTGGAGTTTCTTGATCGTCTTGAGCGCGATTTGCTGATTAATGTGACTGCAGACGGGTCAGGTACGTATTTCTAATTCGTCATGCGCCCGGCCAAGACTTACTTGTCTTCCACCACTAGCACGTGGACTTGTTGTCTTTCACTTTCAGAAAGACTCATAAAGTGATCTGGAATCGTGGGTTTGAACAGTGGATAAGCAGAAGTTCCGTTGGACACTTGAGGGGTCAAAGGTGGTGTATGGCCTTCGGAGCTTCCACAAGAGACTGACATATCACTCTGAAGTCGATCCGGTATCGACTCCAGATGCACCAACGGTGAATCGCCGTCCTGCGAGGGAGCACGCATAAAGGGGATCCAGAATGTGGCCGTCGTGCCCTGTCCCAATTTAGAGTCCAGCCATATTTGACCCTTCATGAGCTCAACTAGATTCTTGCTGATAGTCAAGCCCAAGCCAGTCCCACCAAACCTTCGAGCTGTAGATGAGTCTGCCTGGCTAAAAGGCTGGAATAGCCGTTTGCGAACCTCCTCTTCAATTCCGATACCGGTGTCGACAATGCTGAAGTTGACCGTGACCATCTCCTTTGTTTCATGACTAATAGCTACATGTAGCTTGACGGTCCCAACGGATGTGAACTTGATGCTGTTGGTAAGGACGTTGGTTAGGATCTGGCGAAGTCGACCAGGATCTCCAATGACTCGTAGATCTGACTGTACTTCATCCTGGATCAAACTCTGATACTCCAACCCCTTTCTGTTGGCCGCAAACGACATCATCTTGTTGACATCCCTGAGCACTACGCTGAGACTGAACTGCACCTCTTCAACGTCCAGTCGTCCAGACTCGACCTTGGAGAAACTAAATAGGGGGGAAGCACAATGTTAGCAGCTTGTCTGTGAAGCAAAAAAGACACCCAATGTTGTCTACACAAAACAAACGACTTACTCTAATATGTCATTAATCACCGTCAGGAGACTGTTTGCGGATCGATGAATGTTTTCAGCGCATTCCTTCTGCTCGTCGTTGAGATCCATGTCGAACAAGAGCTCGCTCATACCAATGACACCGGCTATGGGCGTTCGGATTTCGTGCGACATGTTGGCCAGGAACTGAGACTTCATGCGGCTGGCTTCTTTCGCTGCTGCTTCGTTGGCTAAGAGGCGTGAATTTTCCTTCTCTTGCTCCTTCAGTTGCTCTTCTCTTTCCCGCAGTTCTGTAATGTCCATCGAGACGCCTATGACTCCATCCACAAACGCATTACCTTCGACGCCTGCTGTTCGCGATGCGCTCATTAGTGGCACTAGGCGAGTTCGATAGTAGCGAGCCTCCGACATGTAACCGCCGTTAACGATTTCGTCGGACTGTTTGCCCTGGAGGATCTCTTGTATTGGCCCTTGCCAACGATCCCACTCATTGCCGGTCAATTCAAATACATCGGACACATTTCTTCCGAGCAACTGTTCCTTTCGGAAGTTTTGACGAGGCTCAATTTCACCCTCTAGCACCTTGACCTTGTTGTTGCGGTCAATGACCCACAAGACAATTTTTGCGTGTTGAATGACCTGTTGTAGTTGTTCTCTTGTTTGTCGCGCCTCTTGACGCGCCAATACTAGGTCATGAATGTCAGTACAGGTGCCGAACCACTTCACTATCCGGCCATTGTCGTCGTAGAATGGTACGGCCCGCCCCAACATCCAACGCCACTGTCCATCATAACGCTGGCACCTGTATTCTGTATTGTACTCGTCTCCCGTTTCCAGTGAGCGGTGCCACCTATCAGCAGTTGTCCGCATATCGTCGGGGTGGAATGGAAGCCGCCAACCCTCGCCCAAGGACTGATCCACCGTCAACCCTGTGTAGTCGTACCATCTTTGTGAGAACCAGTCGTGCATGCCATTCGGAGTAGTTGTCCACACCATGACTGGCATAAAGTTCGTAATGTACTCGAACTGCTTCTCGTTCGCTTCGATCTGCGCCGCAATTTTCTGGGTGTACTCCGTAACGTCCTTGAAAATTACTATGCCACCAAGAAAATCGCCCGTCTCTTCGTGAAACACTGGTTCGCCGTTGATTTCGTATACCACTCGAGTGCCTGTCTGAGGGAGTCTTAAGCCAAGCCGCTGTTTCTCAATCTTTTTCTGAGTACGGCAGACCTCGACGATAGGAAATTCGTCTACTGCTATAAGACGCTGGAAGTCCTCAGTCCAACACGCGAATTGTGAAAGAAAATCTCTCTGGTCGCCTGAAGCGTATACGGTGTCTTTGGGCAATAGCCGCAAGAGTGCTTTGTTCGGTATACCAAAGCTCTCGTCTTTCCACATGGCTATGAGAGTGTCAGCAGGACAACGGGCGTCTAGACGTCAAAAGTAGACATACCATAGGCAGGCAAGGTGATAGAATTAAGAATAGCATCTTTGAGTTGTGTTGCTTTTTGAAAGACCGAAGCCGATGTTGCCATGTCGCCCTTGTTTCTGCTAGGAGGACCACGGGGAGGGAACTCGGGTTGCTGCAGGGTAGGTGTGACGACCTTGGAGTTGGGGTTTGAACTACTACCGGAACGGCGACCTGACGATGTGCTTGAACCTGAGCTGCGTGATTTGTCGGGATGCACTCCAGTGTTTGTCCGATTTACCATGCGGGTAGACGTCTGTGCATGCTTAGTAGTTTCGACAGGTGATGCGCTTGTGAAGGTTAGCGTGTAGTACTGAGTGTCTTCAATGTTCCATATTGAGATGATGCATGATGCTTGCATTGCGTCCCTGTATGCTCCTTTTCTGTCACACTTTTGCAGTGTGCCGTCGGAGCCTAGGGAAAGTGGTGCAACAACCACGTCTACTGATACATCATGTACTGTAGTTCGCGCAAGGTTTGTACTGCTCAGAGGCGGCAAAGATTTGGCTAGTTCAGAACCCGGTTGGTGGGCTGTGTTCGCTGCAGTGGGCGTTGTGTGTCCGCTGCCCATGAAAGAGTCTCCATCTTGGTCCAGATTGGTTACCACCGCGTCCTTTAGAACACAATCGAGGAAGGCCTAGACATGTCTTTTGTTAGGCTTTTTGAATCCGTGTTTCACGCATGGGCGTGAATGTATGGGCGGATAAAAATACGGACCTCCCATGTAATCAGAATTGGAGAGCCGTTCTGTAAGATGTCTACCCCCAGTTCTCCCATGGTCTTTTCCTGCAAAGCCTCTGTTATGGAAAGATGATGGATAGTTTCAAAATCAATGTTAAACAACCGGCCCATGGCTTCATTCGCCAGCAGCACAGTCTTCTCGGACGACAAAACAATGACCGGGACGGGCAGGTATTGCAACGCTGTAAGAGCCGCCATGGTGGCCGAGGGCGCAGTCAGATGTATCGACATGGGATCGCTTCGTATCGAACTTGAAGACTCGGGGCGGGAACGCGGTCCCATTGCGAAGTAATCGCCTTCATTGTCGCCAGTTTCTTCAGTCATTACGGTGGCGTGGTGATGGTGCAAACATGCAGGTGCCTATGATGGTTATTTTCGAGCCCTGGTCCAGCGCGGAGATAATGGCGGTAGTGCCGAGCGGAGAAGGAAGCCGGTGGGCTAGATCGCCTCAGTGAGACTGCGCGACGACAATGAACGGGCTTCCTAGGGCAAGCATGGGAGCAGCTGCGTGCAGGAACGCTCGAGAGAAGGAGGGAAGGCTGAAGGCGCCTCGAGGGCTAACAGGCGGAACGACGGGGGGGAGACGTTGAGGAGGACAACGTCTGTACAGCAAATGCGCACGACAAGATGTACGCAGTAGAGGCGGGCAGATCAGTTCTAGACCGGACAATCGATTCGCGCACAGGGCGAATAGGGCTCTGCCAGCTGCCGAGGCTGCACTGCGTGAAGAGTGTGTTCGGGTGTCGCACGTACGTATGTACAAAGATACTGTACGGCGCAGAGACAGGAGAAGAACAGAACAGTCAAGGTCAAGCAAAGCCCACTGCCAGCCTCACACAGCATTCTAGAACAACACCTTGGGGCCGAGTGTAGGCACGGCACAATGAAAATGACGCAATTCTGCATGTTGACTCGATGGGGCGCGACCAGCACCGGCCTATGGTTTGGTCGCCGAGCCTGTTCATTCGACAGAAAATGCATCGGCGTACGAGGGTCGGCGTGCAGCAACATCTGCTGGACCCGCCGTGGCATGGCGATCATCGCGGAAACCCTGAGCGGAGTCTCTTGCACGTCTTCGATTTTGTATTACACTTACTGCATGCGTCGGATTCCTCTGGTTGCCGATCGGTTTCGTTTGGGGCAGAATCCCTGCCCACATGTGCCTGTACATATGATTAGCGTAAACCACTATCGTCTGTATGGGGCCGCTGACAATGGGCACGGTTGATCTGGTCTGCAAGGCTATTTGACCATGGTACAGTCTATATGGCATCCGCATCGAGACAGAGAAATCCGCTTGCTTACCACGTCCATGCATAATGTGTCCTGGATCGCCACCGTACAGTTCACACTCGTGCATACAGCGTGTGCTGATGCAAGTCGGAGAGCCCAACCAGGAGGCTCTGCTGTATACACTGGATGTGGCGTCTGCACAATCTTTTCAGTCTTCTAGCTTGTCGGCAAGCATGTGGGAAAATCGTGAAAAACGCGACCCCACACGACTCGCGAGTCGGATGCGGGTGATTACATAATCCCAAGACTTGTGATGCTCGACCCTGGCCAACGACAACCTGTCTTTCTGGTAGGCAGCCTCAGCAACACCAACACTCAAGCCCTGGGCCGTAGTTTCGCTGTCCCCGCAAGTACACCAAACGAAAACACTACGCGAATCAGATATCAAACATGTTCTTCTTCGGGCTGGGTGGGCTATTCTACGGTATTTCTTGTCAAGCCGCACTGGACAGAACAAGTAGCTGACACGATCAGTCGCCGTACTCCTTATCAATGCCATTGCCATTCTCTCCGAAGACCGCTTTCTCGCACGCAGTACGTCCGATCCTATTTGATACCCCGCGTCGCTCCATCTGCCCTCTCATGTGCGCATCGGCAACGTCAATTTACATCGGATATATGTGTGCTGACTACGGACAGTCGGCTGGACAGCATCTGCGGACCCTGGCTTCCCTGGCCAGCGCGATGATTCGAGTGTCAAGGCACGACTGATAAACCTTGTCTCCTCAGTACGAACATTAATGCGGAGTATGTCTACCCCTCCAACATCCGCCGGGAGCCATGTCCCCAAACGAGACAAGCACAGGTTCCCTGGAAAACGAGCAGGGTAGATAAACTGACATGCGCTCAGTACCGCTAATGTTCATCAACACCCTTATGATAATCTATCTTATCGTCCTTGGATGATCGTCGCATACACGAAGCCGCAAGAAGCCGAGACTTTCCCAGCAAGTACGAACACGGCATTCATGCGCGGAAAACGCAAATCGCCTTGGAAATATTATTAAAAGAACAAGGGGACCTAGTAGCACTGCGCGGTGCCCATGAGCCCAAAGGAAACGGCGGTAACGACGGAATTGCGTCGTGCTCACCAACACGTTAGGAGGGTTATGGGGCTTGGCCACCCGTACGTAAAGCGTCCTGGTAGGTTAAGGATGGCCGCAGAACTTACTACGCCTATGCGTATTAGTTTCGAATGTACAAAATCAAAAGTACTAAATGTCCAGTATTTTGGCCAATATACGTGCGCTTAGAAGAGAGCACCCCTGTATGTTATTGCTAGTGAGGCAGATGCAAACATATAGCGGAGGCACTAGGCCCACAACGAACGTCACAAGAAATGTAATTCTAATTGCTGCTATAGGGATCTGAACCTACAAGTACATTGGCCTATATATTTGCTCTACATTTAATAAACAAGACCTTTGCACTTCAGCTCAATACTGCTTGAGGAAGAGTGTTGTTTTTGCATCAAATAGCGACCGCCAAAGATTGTTTCTACAGGAGTGAGGATGTAGAAATCATCCTAACAAAGGGAACGGTGAGGCATCACGGACATAACTCTGTCGTCATGCCCCTTAACGGCTCCTACGCTACACTCTTACACTCTTGCCTTCTCTCTAACCTCTAACAAGCTCTCAATCGTCGATTTCCACAACTCCGCCCTCTCCTCGCTAATAGCATTCAAATCATAGCTCACTCCGAAACCCACAATGCCCTCCGCACTCGTCGAACTTCCTACCAAAAACTCGTTGTCTCTCGCTCTAACACCAAGCTTTACGTCTCTAAAGTCTGCGGCAAAGTCACTATCCCCTAGGTCGTGGACGTTGTAACTCCCACGCTTGAAGAATGCTGCAAGAGGACCTACGGAGGAAACTCCGCATGTTGCACCGCCTCCCGCTATTCTAGGTGGGAGGGAGCCTTGCGGGTTGCTGTAAAATGAAGGGCGCCGTTCTGGCGGCAGTTTGGCTTCGACACGCTCGATCTGCGCGATGTAGTTGGTTGCAAGAAGGCGGCCTGATGAGTGCTTGTCTAGAATGGCTACCGTACCGGTCGTGCCTTTACCCTTCAAGCGCTTCTGGTAAACCCGCAGTTCGCGGTTCGCGTGCTTGGCTACCAGCTTGAATCTCCCTTCTACGGGCAGGTCCGAGGATAAAAAGGGCATAACGATGCCTTCGCTGAAAGCCAACATGCACGAGTCTGCTGGTGGTGGGTTTGTCAAGAAAGCGCGCGGATTGAGTGGGAAGGATGCTATGAATGGCGGATGTTGTGACGAAGGATTCAGCGCTTCATGTATCGACATCATGGCTAGACCAGCGAGAGCAAAACATCCAGCACCTATGGATACTTGCGCAGAACGGCAGAGCGATATAAGGCGGGAGGAGGCAGTAGCGGAGAGTGAAGTAGAGATGTGACCACACGGCATTGGAGGTCGTGTTGAAGCATTATAGTCGAAAACCTTGCTGAATTTTGGTTCCAATCGCACCGGCTCCTTCAGTCTTTGTTCCCGACGAAGCGGATTCGGAAACGTAGGTGGCAAGCCTTTATCCACATGGCGCAGTATGCGAACCAAGGCCCAGAACCAGCGTTGCCTCGCCCTGTTTCCAACAATAGGTGGATACAAGTCCTCTTGAGCTGCTGGTAGGATAGCTTTGATTCTATCTGCTTTTCGGAACGCCTCAATGTCTGCCAGAATCTTTTGAGGCGGCTGATTGAGAATGCGATTAAGGTGACTAAACCAGTTGTACGCTGACAAGCCATCGGAAATTTGATGCGCAATTACAATGAGGAAGCGAAGTGCAAAGGTTCCATCAGAAAGACGCTTCATGGGAAGAACGTGCAGCTTTGACAGGCATCTTCTGGGTTCAATGATCCTGGTCACATTATAGGCGTGGCGGTAAATTTCCTCGTCGTTGACTTCCTTGTATGCATCTTCGATCCAAACGATGTTGTCTTTGACAGTTCGGATGGCAGCATCTTGCGTAGAGGGAACATCTACCGCAAAGCCACGCACCCCCGTATCCGGATCTTCATGAACACGCGCGAGAAGAAGAGGGTGCTGCAGGCCAAGAGAAGTCCACGCTAACGCTATTCTGTGCCGGAGTTCGTCTCTTGAGAGTTTGTGTTGAATGGCCAAGGTAAAAAGGGCAGTCATATCTGCGGCACGGTTAATCGGGACTAGGACATTACTTGTTGTAGATTACCCAAGAGTACCTTGCGTCGCCCAGAACATTGCAAACGAGGTTAATTTTGTATGAGAACCTCGCATACGTACCTGCACGACCGCCATAGCATGTACCGTCAACGTCGAAAGAAGTCTCCACTAGTCCCAGGGGACGCTGAAACGTCTGCTTGCCATCTGGAGCGCTCGACAACTTCCAAACAGCATAGTTCGTTGCATACTGATCTAGCCAATGGCTCTGCTGTCGTTGCTGCGCCATCACGCTTTGGTAATATCTCTTCTAGGGACGACGAATTGGTTATCACCTCTTGACATTCGTTATGTGTACGATTCCGAAGAGTGTGTTAGGAAAGATGCAGAGAAACGAACGGACGGGGGTATTCGCATATACGTATGTTCAACGTAAGTGTAGCCCAAACGCAAGAAAAGTGGAGCGACCTGCTACCGAGGGTGGTGAACACGTAACGCGCACGGATGTCAGAACCTTTCCGTCTAGTCCCAATCCTCTCCTCCCTATGCTCACTCTGCCTACTGTATATATACTCAGAGATCGTTAGAATGGCTCACTAGCCATTCGTCTTGTTATGAATATGACGATTTGCATACACGTTGACCCCTATTGCTCGTACTGTATCTATACACTACAGGTGGTCTAATATTCGCTAGACAATTGCGCGGATGTCTTTCAAAATAAGACTCACCTGCCTTAGTGCACACCAGGATTAGAGCAACACAGTATGTAACTCGACCCCGTGTAATAAGTAGATAGCGCGCGAGGTAGAGTGTCCTTAAGCTGAAAAAGCGTATAATGACCACGAGTCGCGAAAAGCGCATATTTTTAAAATACAAATAAATCACAAACCCTTTCCTACGTAGTTTATAGCAGCTTGAAGGAAATACACAGAAATTGCCCGTCTGGGATTGCATATCAAATTTCTACCCACGCACACTTTCATTGCAAACCGGGTATCGCTAAAGCATTTGTCACGTCCTTGACCACAGCTCCATCCTCGCATATAGGGATTTTGCAGTCTTCGAGGAGGATTTCTAAACCACATCCTCCATCTCATCTTCGCCCTCCGAATCTCCGTCACCCGGGCCTTCTGGCGCTGCTGCCTCGGCTTGTTTACTGGTATCACGCTGATTCTCAAAAACAGCTTGGCGTTTCCAGTTACTTGCAAAGGGACCAGACTTGACAAGGAGCGCAATGTCGCCAAGGACCTCCTTGAGGTATTGTTCCGGCTGTTTGGTGCGCTGCTTGATCGCCTTCATGGGCCAGTACTGATACTCGTCGAAAAGAGTATGCAGGAAATCGATGAGATCGGATCTGGCCATACGAGCAGCTTTGTTCTGCTGCGACTTTCCTTTGGCCATGGGCCTGATAAAGTTCTTGAACCGGTTGTTAAGCGTGATGGAATTGTTGATATCGGAAACCTCGGTATCCTTGGTAATGATGGTGGTTGTGTGTGAGCCCTGAATGGCTTGCTTAATGCGCGCGGCACTGAAATCTTTGTACTCTTTTGTCTCCAAAGGATTGGCGTTGTACTGCCGTGTTGCATGGCCAATGAGAGCAGTTTGCTTAGGAATGGCTTTCTTGTACTTGCTCCGCTTTTGGACGCGCGCCTTGGGGTCTTGCACACCACCGTAGCTTCCTTGGTGGCCCCCTCTACCGTAGCCATGCCCCCGGAAGCCTGGTAAATCCTTCTCTGTGAAGACATATGTGTTCCCGAGTAATGTGTCGGTGGCTGGCGCAGGATCTAGCTGGAAGGCAGACGGTAGGTTTGACTTTGCGCGCCAGCGGTCGTTAAGAAAGATACGCATCGGCTTCGTCTTGTCGATGCCGCTTGTCGTCGCGAACCCGTAAACGTCTCCAATTTGTATCTGATCGTTGTCGTTGCCATCGGCAAGGTCCTCCCACTTGGAAACAGCCTCATACAGCCACGGCGGGATGCGCGTAAGCCAGATGTCCTTCTCTGGGCCATCCTTGCTCATGATCATCTCGCCAGTATCCTCATAGAACTCATCGTCCATGAAACCGCCGCCTGGCGTGGATGCGTCTGGATCCATCTTGACATCGGGGTCTGCTTTGATGCCGTTCATGGCGATGTAATGGATAGCGAGCGAGCGCCTGACTGTGAAGGCAGAGGTAGTGACCGTAGGAGGATCTGAAAGGGAAAGAATAAAGACGTGACGCAAAGGCGACGAAGAGAGAGTGAGGTGTGAGTGCGATGATGAAAGGCAACAGGCAGCCCATAGGTGCTCGTTCCCGGCGCGCGCTCGCATTAGCGTGCCAAGGCCTTTATCGATAATGCGGAGAGCTGTCGCGCGGCCTCGCGCTTGCCCCAGCTGCCCCACGTCTGCTGCCTGTCACATCTATCGTAGGTGTAATCTTGACCTTCTCTCACGAGACAAGCACTAACAGACATACCCCTCTATATTTCTATGCACTTTAGCAAGAGTCGGTATTTTGACACCTACCTCACAACTGAGCCAATCTCTCGCAATTGATCACGCTTGCCCCTCCTCAAGCCATGGCCTCGCAAGCTGTCACCACTGCTTTGCAGCAGATCGAGACGACACCTGTTGGCGAAAAACCATCGCAGTACACCGCCCTTCTTCAGCAGATTGTTGAGTCATCGACCAATGTGGCTGCCGACCTCAAAGCATATGCACAAACCCTCCTCGACGATTCGCTCGGCATAGTCGTGCTCCGACCACTCCTTGCTGCCTTCGTGGATACCTTCCGGACACTCAAGGATCCAGACGCTAAGATAGAGATTGGCGAAAGGGTCATCACACTCTTACAATCTAAGGGTGCAGGACAGTATGAAGAGCAGGATACACAGATCAAGCAAGCACTGGCAGATGCTTTCGAAGAGAACGAGGACTACAGACGTTCCGCACAGACACTCGCTACTATCAACCTAGAGTCCACCCAGAAATCTGTCACTCCTGACGAAAAGGCTAAGGTATGGATCCGAATAGTGCGATGCTATTTGGAAGAGGACGACCCGACGAGCGCATACACACACCTGAACAAGATCAAGAACATCATCTTTAGTGTTCAGGACAAGGCAACCAAGGTCATGTTCCACCTTAGTCAAGCCCGAATTCTCGACTCGCAACGTTCTTTCCTCGACGCCGCGCAGGCATACTACGGCATAAGCAACGAGCCACTGGTGGACAGTGAGGAACGAGATGGGTTCCTCGGACGGGCCATTATCTGCACAGTTCTCGCACCAGCAGGTCCGCAGCGAGGGAAGATGTTGGCTAAGCTGTATAAGGATGATCGTGCTAGTTCTGCTGACGACTACGCAATCTTGGAGAAGATCTTCTTGAACCGTCTGCTTACACCTGCCGAGATCAAGGCCTTTTCTGCTAAACTCGATCCTCACCACCTCGCCCGGGGCTCAGACGGTTTGACAGTGCTGGACAAGGCTATTCTTGAACATAATCTAGTTGGTGCCTCGAAGCTATACAACAATATCGGGTTCGATCAGCTTGGCGAGTTGCTGGGCATCGACGCAGAAAAGGCAGAGGACTACGCGGCCAAGATGTTGGAGCAAGGTCGTCTTGCTGGGTACATTGACCAAATCGATCGTTACGTTTTCTTTGAGGGGGAAGCTAGTGGCGAGCGTAAGACGGGCCATGCAGAGCGAGTAGTGGGTAAGGAGCTGCGTAAATGGGACGCCAACGTTACGGGACTGGCAGAGGAGGTCGAAAAGGTGACATCGATGATCCAAAATCAATATCCAGACTTCTATGCCGCACAGGTGGTACACTAGGAGAGTAAAAATCCAACCAGTAGCGAGTTTCGTCAGGAATAGTTGAAGCATAATCGGCGTACGGGATCACATATACCCAAGTTCATACTTAGTCACGAATACAGAACGTGTCATTGAGAATTCTTGAATATGAATTTCGTGTGCGTTCTTGTTCCTGACAAAACGATAGGAGTCTTCACAGGCATATCATGCTGCATACGGGGTGTTCCAAGACATGGCGAAAATAACAACAAGTCTCCTGCGTGTATGTATTCCAAGATATCCCCGTTGAGTTGGTTACTGTGCATTCGCCTGGGTTTAATATCAACACATAATATACAACCAAGGATTCGTCATCAGGACATTTTGACCTGGCGTCTTTTGATGCATAACATGACCCTTAGTCCACACCACTTATTGTACAGTCTTCTCCCCGCCTTCTTGCGCCAAAGCCGCTTCATACTCCTCCAGACTTCTAATTTCCAAGTCACTGATCTTCAACACTGTGAAGTGGTGTTTGCTCTTGACATGCTTGACGTGTCTCCGCCGCCTCTTTGTCTTTTCCTCGACCCGCAATGGCTCGCTCTCGACGCCCACAACCCGTGCTCTGCAGGTGAACAACCGCTCATCCAGATAATACACCTTCTTTCCGTGGTCAGAGGTTCCCTTGACTGCCTCCGGGGCTTTTAACGTATAGTCTCGTGATCCAATGTGTGTAGCGCGGTTGAGACGCAGGACATCGCCGGGCCGTACGTTTGGCATTTGGAATGGGAGGCGGAGGGTATCGCCACGGGTGAGAAGATAGGGTCTTCCATGCAGATGTGCGGTTATGTAGTGTGCAGGTTGCGTTTGCAGGAGCGGGAGGAGGGTTCGGATGGAGGGCGTGAGCGTCTGGGAGACAATGTCTGAGCGAGCATGTGGTGATGCTTTGATGTTGTTGGAGGCAGCGGGCCTGGGTGTGTGTTCCGGCAATGGCTGAGGTGTTTTGGAGCGCTCCTTGGCTTCCTCTGATATGCGGTGGCCGGATTGGATGAGCGGTTCCGGTGTATTTGATGTGTCAAGGTTGTGCGATACTGTCGTTATTCCTGCGCGGAGAATTGCCGGCTGAATTATCGATCTCGACTCAAATAGAGCGCTTCGTACAGTGCGAGCAAGCAGCGCCATTTTTGCGTTTTGTGCGAGTCGCAATGGCTGCGAGAGTGCTGGGGGATTGGATAGATTCTTTGGTGTTTGCGGAGGTCCGATGTTGAAGATTCCCGCATGGCGGCGCGCTAGTGGGGGCTAGCGTCGAACTTTTTGGAGGCAAGTTGCGCTCGCTGTTGTAGGGCGGTTTAACTCCACTCCACTCCAACCCTACCCTACCTTACGACGTTCAGCACAGAGAGGTAGTTGCCATGCCTCAGAACGAGTATATCGAGCGATTTACCAAGCAGTACGTCCATGCCCGCTGCCCATACCGCCACCCTACTGGCTGGCGCTTTGCGCATTGCAAATATCGAGGCTGCACCACCTGGAAATAAAGCATCTGGCTAATAGCTCCATTCTAGGCACGGAAAGCGCTTCGATCACGATGAGCGCCAACGTAAGAAGGAGGCTCGTGAGGGCCACAATGCGTCCAAGAAGGCCCAGAACCTGCGCGGATTGAGGGCGAAGCAATATGCCGAGAAGCGCAGGAAGGAGAAGATCCAGATGAAGCAGAAAATTCGCGCCCACGAGCAGCGAAACGTCAAGTCGAACGAGGCTCCCGAGCCTGCTACCGAGGCGCTGCCTTCCTACCTCTTGGACCGGTCCAACGAAAAGAATGCCAAGGCTTTGTCTTCAGCCATCAAGCAGAAGCGTTAGTCAACCATACGCATCAAGTTCATGCATGTGCTGACACTATTCTTAGGAAATGAGAAGGCTGCTAGGTTCTCTGTGCCGCTCCCTAAGGTCAAGGGCATATCTGAGGAAGAGGTAAGACGCCTCATTTGCACGGGTTGCATGTTGAACATGTGCTAAGTTTATACCAATCTAGATGTTCAGTGTCGTCAAGACGGGTAAGAAAACAAAGAAGAAGTCTTGGAAGAGGATGATCACCAAGCCAACCTTTGTTGGTCCTGGCTTCACTCGTCGACCTGTCAAATACGAGGTTTGTACAACTATCATTCAACGCACAAGACGCGCACTGACGCCGGTTCTAGCGCTTCATCAGGCCCATGGGATTGCGCTACAAGAAGGCGAACGTTACGCACCCCGAACTCAATGTAACGGTCCAGCTACCGATTATGTATGACATTTCAAACCCACATAAAAGCCTGACAGCATGCTGACAAGTACATAGCTCGGTCAAGAAGAACCCGCAACAACCATTATATACTCAGTTGGGTGTCGTATGTCTTACAAACCTTTTTGCTATGGGCCATTTGATGCTAACGAATATCAGTTGACAAAGGGTACCATCATCGAAGTAAATGTTTCCGAACTCGGTCTTGTGACGGCTGGAGGAAAGGTTGTGTGGGGTCGCTATGCTCAGTACGTTGACATGTGCTCTTGATGTTTGTCACGCACCGAAGACTAACATATTCACCCATAGAGTTACAAACAACCCCGAAAACGACGGCTGCTTGAACGCCGTTTTGCTCGTCTAGGCTTTGCTCAAGTCGCGAAACTGTGCATTTGACGGCGTTGAGGGTTTGGTCCTGTGACATGATTCGAAGGCGTTGAGGCGATCACACACACAAGATGTTTTGGAGGATATAAGAAACTTGCTAGGCAAAGCTGGAACGAAGACGCCGATGATGCAGAATGCATGCTTGTGTTGGAAAAAGGGGAAAAGAAAGCCAGAAAACCAAGCTTAATTCTTGCCATGATGGAGAAAAAGATGATACCATAGCTGAACCAACGTACACCAACGCACTAGCACGTCATTGAATAGAATTAAGAAGGGCCATGAAGGACCGATTGCTTCTAGAAAGAAAGCTCACATACATATGTAGACACATGCATGCAACTCGCGTACGAGTACGACTATGGAACAGCAAAAAAAAAGCCAAGGACGGCTGATTTCACCAAGAAACAAGAAACTTAAGAAAAGAATTCTCTAATCGCTATTCCAAAATGCCCCAGTACTCATCATGGTATCATCCAGCCCCATTTCCTCCCAGAGCAAAAGCCATTTGCCCTTTTGTGTAACTTGAATGCAAAAAAAAAGAAAAGGAAAGAAAAGGAAAGAAAAACCGACGCATGGAATAAAGGTAGAATACCATTAGATGGATTAGAAGGGAAGGAAGAAAATAAAAAGTTGTGTAAAGAAAAGAAGAAAAAGTAAAAGAAAAAAGAAGGGCAAGGGAAAGGGAAATGAAGGGGCAACCGCAACAATGCAACCTGAGAAAGGAATAGAAGGGGAAAAAAGATCAAGTTCCTTCTCCAACACCCCCTCCCTTTCCCCCCGTTCCAATTTCACTACTCTTCAAAATTTCATTTTTCCCCTCAAAAGACATCTACAGTGATCAACGTCATACAATGACATTGCTCAAATCGACATTACGTCGACGGCGGGCGACATCGGCGGCGGTTGCTCTGCCGCAGCCCTGCCGCAGCGCCTCGTCGGTTGCCCAGTCGGTCGTGATGTCGTCCCAGGCGGCATGATCGAGGCTATTGCGCCTCGCCGTCTTGTCGGCCCAGCCCACGCGCTCGAGCTCAATGATGCCGCCGAATCGCTTCTCGCCGTTGGCAATGAAGAGAGACTGGCCGTCGGGCGTAAAAGCGGCGCCTCCGACGGGGCCGAAAAAGTCAAAGACCTGCTTGGAATCCCATGTCTGCGCGTTGATGACATTGATGTAGTCGTCTGCTTCGGCGGCAACGAGCACGCGGGGTCCAGAGCCGAGGGGTGAGAAATGTAGGGAGCGCGGGACGGCGAGTTCGCTCTTCATGACGGCGAGGGGCTCGCGCCAGTACCGTGCGTCCCAGACGACAATGGTGGAGTCTTGGGCTGCCGTTGCCACGTGGATGCCGTCGTCTGCCCATGCACACGCAAATGCATCATCGGCATGTGTGTTGAGCGTTTCGAATGCTTGGCCTGTTTCGGCATTTGTGATAAGTGTTTCTTGGAAATCTCCGACCACGACGCGCAGCCGTCCGTTGGGCGAAGTGGCTGAGCAGTTGACGGCTGCGGAGTAGAGGAACGTGTTGGTGAAGGTGTTTGTGGCGCAGTCGAGGATACGGAGGTGGTGGTCATTTGAACACAGGGCAGCCTGTGGAGAGTAGGTCCGCCGCGAATGGAAGAGATGCATGTGGTTGACAATCCGTGATTTAGTGTCTGTAGCAAAGTCTGTAGTGCGGCCAAACGTGCATGGCGATCCGTACGTGGAGGTGAGGTCAGTGATCGAATACTCGCCTTCGAAAGCGCCAGCGACAAGGACATTGTCTTGGGAAGCAATAGTCGTCACCGAGCCGTCAACGGCTATGCGCTTGCTGAGGTCTACGATGACATCCGCAGGGGATCCTTCGGCATCTGTACGGTATACGCGATGGCCATAGGCGTAGTAGATGTCGTTGCGAGACGTGGCTGTCAGGACGTTTCGCAACTGGAAATGAGGGACGAAGATGCGGGGAGCGGTGTTTATTCTTGCGAATTTGAAGAAGGCGTCTGTGTTGGGCGTAGGAGCTATGCTCTGGGATGTGTTAGGTAGAACCATGAGGCAGAAAGGAGCTCTGGTACCTTTCGCACTTGCTTCAAACCAGGCGACAGCTTTCCGCTCTCGAAGTCGAACCGTGCCTTTCGTACGAGTGAGCGCATTGTCTTGCGCACCTCCCAATCGATGCCTTGATAGTCATAGCGGTCGCACCGGAGGTCGTCCCGGGTGATGGTCTTAGGAACGTGGATGAGGTCCAGGCCAGGAACAATAGGCTTGTCAGGGTGGAAATAGTGGTGGAAGTAGGAGGTGATGGGACAGAATGCACCCTTGTCCTGGATGCTCAGATGCGGTTCGTTGAGTGTGGGTGGTGGCTCAAGTGCAGGGTCTCCACTGGACAGATGGGTCATGAAGACCGGGGGCGCGGGTATGTGGGTGGTGGATGTGTGATGAGGCGAGCTGGATGCGTCGAATATCTCAAACGGGTAGTATGCGACGTAGGCGGGGTGGACTTGAGACAGGAACTCTTGCATGTGCATATCGACGGCGGCCGCATTCTCTTGATCCTGCTCTTCCTCTAGGCCATCTGTTTCGTGTGATGGTGGTGGCATAGCATCCATGAAGTGCTGGTAGTCTGCTAGTGATATCCCCCCGCTCTCGTCATCATCATCATCATCATCATCATCGTCGTCGTCGTTGTCGTCGTCGTTGTCGACGTCTTCTCCGGCGGCAACGTCGTCGGCATGGTCAGCGTGGCCGGTGAGCAGACTGTTGTCGGACAGTGTCGCGAGGGTCACGGCAGCGGCCAGGGCGTGGGGCGAGTGAGGACAGTCGCCGGGGGCCGGATAGGCGTGCGGCGGCGTTGTGGCATCTGTTGTGGTGAAGTGTGGCGCGGTCCAGTCGTGGTGGGCGTGCATGCTGGCCATCGACGCCCGCTGTCGGCCAGATCGCCAGCGTCGCGGGGCCGCCGAGGCAGTGATGTAACGAGACTGAGGTGTACGATGGGCGTGGTCGAGTAGCTGCCGTCGTCGAGAGGCGTTGCAGCGCAGTAGCAACTGTATACACGGGCTTCCAAGGACGTGGCGTGGGGGAGAGGGAGAGAGAGGCGACTAGGCGGAAGCATGCCTGATGCCTGGGGCTCGGCACAGTCAGAAGTGCCAGAACGAAGACGACGAGCCAATCTACGCATGTCCACAGGCCCCCCGACACGTTAATACCGTTTGCTCCGCGGCCTGGACTTTAGCTGCCCAGCCAAAAGTGTGGGGTCGCCGTGGCTGTTATGCATGTGTGTATGTAGAACGCTGTCTGCCATGCATACACAGTTATCGTATCCTCCTCAATGCTCTCCCAGGGCCAAGTAGTCGCCGACATGCCCCACAGACCGTGACACAACTCGCATGGCACTGCCAACACGCCCACCGTTCAAGAGCCAAGGCCCACACAACGAGAATGCAAGCCGTTACACAACCGTACACGCATTCCGCCCCGCCCTCTTGTCAGGCCTCTTTTGGGATACAAGCAGCACATTGCGTTTCGCTAGCCTAGTCCCTTTGGGCCACAAGAGCGACGCCACCGCCGCTGCCAAACGGTCGCACGGCTAAATCCCCAAACATATCAAGATTCCCTCGGCAAAAAAAAAAAGAAAAGGAGGGTGCTGGCAGTTCACGACAGAACGCCACCACACGGCGTCTGACAGGGCCATCCAAACGGCCTTTACAGCTCCTCCAAGGCGACATTTGCATCTGCAAAACCCGTACCGCGCGCAATTTATGCGACGTCAGAATCATCTCAGCCAACTTCCCCGTCGTGGCCACTATGCTGTGTCTTGCAAAGGCTGACACCGTGCGGGTCAGCATGTATTACTTAAGTACCTAGGGTCTCTATGTAGATGACTGCACAAACGCGGAGTGGGAATCTTCAAAAAAATAAAAACAGCAACAACGACGACGACAGCATTCCTCTGAACAGTCATACAGATGGCATGGATAAGAATAAACACTCCAGACAATGCAGCTGGCAACGTGGTACAAACATGCTCTTTTCCCCTTGCTCACCGCGGCGGCTATGCAGCGGCTTCCTTCTCTACATGACGCGCTACACTGCAAAATTAATTATCATAGTACTGATCGTATCCCTGCTGCTGATGCTGCTGCTGATGCTGTGGCCATCCGCCAGCTGACGTTGACGCTGGTGTTTTCAGTCTCCGCTCTGTTGGTGACTACTGTTAGTGACGGCATCATCCCAACGACCTGTGTACCTTACCTGCTTCGAAATCGCGCCACCTGCGCATTGTAATCTTGCTGCTATCGAATTCACCCTCGTATTCCAATCCTGCCTTCTTGGTCGTCTCGCCAGCCGTCTTTCGTGTATCGCCCCAGCTGAAGTCGTCAAACTTCCAGAACGCGTACGTCGGGAGGACAAAATTCCAAACGGGCAGTGACAGCAGGTAGACGAACATCCACGCCACATAAGACCACCGGTGAGCAGTAACGATAATGAGCACTGCAGGTAAACCAAGAATGAGTGCTAGGAGAATGAGGGGTATGACAGGAGCTGCCGTGTGAAGGATAGCGGCTTTGATAGAAATGGCGACTAGACGTGGTCAGCAAAGCCCAGCATACATGGGGAAAAAAGCAAAGTCTTACTCAGGTAGAATGTGAAGGCGATGGCGGCGGGAAGGACCAGGGTTCCCATCAGCTCGATGAAGACAACAAACTGCATGCTGAAGCAGAAGGTACCACACAGGTCTCGCACCAGTACAAGCTCCATCAGGTTGTGGACCGTACTATTGATCCATCGTCTACGTTGCGACAACAAGACTTTGAACTCGTCCGGTACCGTGGTTTTGCACACAGCCTGAGGCACAAAGACTTGTTTCCGCTTGGGAAATGTCTTCAGCATGAGCGTCGACAGATAACGATCCTCACCCAGCAGCAACAAATTCTTCTTGTGCAACGTATCCACCACGTTCTCCGAGTAGTGCTCGACAATGTCAGGATTAGCGAGAATGGGGACCCAGTAGTTTTGACCGCCCTTGGGGGCCTTGATGCGGTACATGCAGAAACATCCTGGCAGACAAGTAACACCACCAAACACCGACTCGAACGACTTGGCCAGATGGTGGGAGATGAAATATCTATCGCAGTTAGTAATGCGGTTACAAACACGCACCCCCCAGAACAGCACTTACTCAAACACCTGGATCATCGAAACCCACGAGTCACGCTTGTTGGCAATCTTGGTCTCGCCACAGAGTCCCATAATGTCTGGGTCCTTTACCATGGCGGAAATCATGTGCGTCAAACTGTCAGGGAAAACCTTGGTATCGGCGTCCACCATGAGTACTATCTCGTAAAAGTCGGGAGATATGCCGGTGATTTTCCAGATGCCGTTGAACATTTCAAACTCGAGTTCGGTCATGCGCTCGTCGAACATTACCTTTTGCAGAAACGACATGAGGATGATCTGACTGTCTCGCTTTCCACGGTTACCGGGCTTCGACTTCTTGGCCTCATCGGGAGTACCACACTTGACAACCAGCATCATCGGAACGCGTTGCTGCTTCTGAACAGGGATACGAGTTGTCTCGCCATAGTCATAGAAGCCAGAGTAAATCTTAGCCATGTTGTGGCGCTTGGAACCGCTAGCGACGGCGACATAGGAATAGGCCTGAACCTCATGAGGCAAGACTGCGTGGTCCTTCATCATGCTAAGGCAGACATCGGGCGTCGTCATGTCTTCTCCGTGACCCTTGATCATACCGTCGCAGATGACGAGAATCAACTTGTGACTGTTGGGATAGTCGGTCGTGGCAATGGAATCAAGCGTAGTTCGCAGACCTTCTGGTCCTTCCGAGTACGCAGTGACCAGACAGATAGTGTGAGCCAAGGGATATCCGAAAGGTTGCCACTCTGGAGGAGGCTGGGGTACGACAGCCTCATGGGTAAATCCCGAGGGTCCTGAGCCTTCGATGCTGGAATGATGGTTGGTTTCCGTGTTGCTGGAGAAGTATGTGTCAGACTCTTGTGAGTTGATTTGCGTGCTGTTTTTACCGTCGACGGTTAGTGTACCATGGCTGGCATTCAGTTGTTTGTACATGGGACCAGTGGATCCAAGCAGGCGGGAGGCGGTGCTTTGACTAGTCATAGTGGTTGGTGGGGCACGGGTCTTGGTGTTCTTATCAACAGAGTACGGGCTGGTGAACCTCGATGTGGCTGGCAAGAAACTTCCGCGTTTGGCAGTGCGATCAGACCCAGAAACCGAGTCCAAGAGCTTTGGCGGCGGGCGATAGATGTCATCACTCCATTCTTCAATCTGCTGCTTTCGCTCCTTGGAATCGACTGGGCCCAGAGATGTTTTAGTAGCAGCAAACTTCTTACTGATGAACCACTGGAATATCAAGGCGAGGACAAACTTTGCTACGACAACGGCCAGAATGAAGACGAGCGAAACGTAGAGAACAACCTTGGAGGCGATGCAGCCAATGCTCTCTGTGTCGATGGAGCCGACTTTGATGATTTCAGTAAAGCATCGCGCGACCTGCTTCTCGTAGCTTGAAGAAAATGCGCGCGTAACGTCTACACCACGAACGGCCGGGTTTTGGCGAATCTCGTCGAAGATGGGAGGGATCTCAATCTGGGTTCGGTTGAACCAGTCGAGCAAGTTCAAGTCCAGCACGTCACCGCCCCACACCATGAGGTTCCTCGAGGTGTTGCGGATATCTTCCCAGGTGAAGTAGACATCACCAGCGTCCCTCAGGCTGTAGAATGCCCTGCGAGCGTTGTCCGAAGTGTGGCACATGTAACCATTGTACTCTAGAAACGTCGTGTTGGGCTTGGACGAGCCGTCCTGATTGAACAACCGGCATGGGAAATACCAGGCCAAATCTCCGTTGTTGGTCGAGGGGATGCCAGAGTTGGGCTTCTCTTTGATGAGTCCCTTGCAGGCGCCATTTACGTTTTGGAACAGAAAGCTGGCATCTTGACCGCCGTGCTTCTCGGGAAGATCAAAGAGAACGTTTGCGTTTTGGGGAATGCCTCGGACACGGGGATGTTTGGATTGAGCAAGATCGTAGGCTTCACCATGGATGATGAGGTATCCGTTTCCAATCTCGTTGGTTCGTAGGCGGACAGAGCCGTCCGAGGGACAGACAGTCTCGGTAAAGCCAAAGGTCAGGTATCCGACAAAAGTGCATATCAACATGATGATGCTGACTAGACCAACCTTTTCTCGCCAAGCGCGCTGCTGAGCTTTTTGCGGCTTTCCGAAACACTTGAGGACAGCATTGGGGCACCAGAAGGTGATGATGGCGCAGTAGACGTTCCACAGACTAGGTGGCCGTAGCTTATCCTGCTCCTTCTGGCGCTGTTTCTGGCGAGCCTCCATGGTCTGGCTCCGTGTCAGTTTTCGCTGGACACGCGGCTCCCCATCGTCATCGTCAAGCGGAGCCTCTTTGTCGGTGTAGGCGCCGCCAGAGACATTGCGCATATGCGGCGGCTTGAGGTCGGTGCTGTCTGAGCTTATCGTCTCGGATTCGAGATTGTCCTCGAGGATGGGGTCATTGCCCGTTGTCGATGGGTGGACATCCATGCGCTGCGCATGCTTGCTGTAGTGATAGTTTGGGTGGGTGGGGTCCATTCGCTGGCGCTCTGGTCTGATCAGACTGCGCTTCCTGCCCAATGCCGGGCCCGGAGCGTTGTGCTGGCCCCGCATGATGGGGTCGCGCTCCATGGGGACCGGGGCGTCGGGGGTTGGCATGGGACGGGAATGGGTGCTGGCATGGCTTTTGCTGTTTGTGCGGTCGTGTGAGCGGGAGCTCTCGACGTCGGACGTTCGGCGGCGGCGGGTTTGCGAGCTTCGATGTGAATGCCGCCGCTCCCGCCGGGGAGAGGTTGGTTCTGGGCGCTGGGGCATGGACATGGTGTAGGTGTAGGTAATATGAGGGCGCAGGCCCGGCAGCTGTTACACAGTGCGACTGCGACTGCGACTGCGACTGCGACTGCGACTGCGACTGCGACTGCGACTGCGACTGCGGGGGCGCGTGTCGGCGCTTGGGAAGAATAGGCGCAGCGGGTCGATGTATGTACGAGGCTGCCAGGTGTGTTGTTTGGGGTGCTCTCTCGGTGTGCAAGGGTGGATGGTGGCGGAAGACGGGCAAAGGAGCGGCCGCACGAGTTTGGGCGGTTCAGCGAGCGGTAGGAGGTGGCCCAGGCAGGAACGAGCGAATCGTCAAGAGGCAGAGAGTAAGAGCGAGAGCGAGAGAGGGCAATGGAGTACACACACGAACACAGATAGCGAAAGACGGTCAAGCGAAAGACGAGCGAAAAGCCGCTGTACCCTGGCCAGGCGGTGTTGCGAGGTCAACAGCACCCTTGATAGATGGATGGGGCCTTGGAGGCGGCTCCCCTGTCAGCGTCCCCCCATGCGCGAATCGCATAGCGAGCTAGCGACTATTTTCAGCCCTGTTCCCCCAGCTACTACCGTCTTGAGACTCGACTAGGCGAAGACGGCCGCCGAGACCAGTGTTTGTTGATGGCTTTCTCTCCCCTGCCCAGCGCCTCTCCGCCGCCCATGACGCCGTCGTGAGACGGCGTCAGTAGGTCAGTAGGTCAGTAGGTCAGTAGGTCAGTAGGTCAGTAGGTCAGTAGGTCAGTAGGTCAGTAGGTCAGTAGGTCAGTAGGTCAGTAGGTCAGTAGGTCAGTAGGTCAGTAGGTCAGTAGGTCAGTAGGTCAGTAGGTCAGTAGGTCAGTAGGTCAGTAGGTCAGTAGGTCAGTAGGTCAGTAGGTCAGTAGGTCAGTAGGTCAGTAGGTCAGTAGGTCAGTAGGTCAGTAGGTCAGTAGGTCAGTAGGTCAGTAGGTCAGTAGGTCAGTAGGTCAGTAGGTCAGTAGGTCAGTAGGTCAGTAGGTCAGTAGGTCAGTAGGTCAGTAGGTCAGTAGGTCAGTAGGTCAGTAGGTCAGTAGGTCAGTAGGTCAGTAGGTCAGTAGGTCAGTAGGTCAGTAGGTCAGTAGGTCAGTAGGTCAGTAGGTCAGTAGGTCAGTAGGTCAGTAGGTCAGTAGGGCGGCCAGGCACGGGCGACGGGCGACGGGCGACGAGCGCACGCCCCCTGCACGAGGCAAAGGAATTTGCTCCCACGTTGGGCGTTGCATGCTGCTCGACGAACACGTCCTTTTTTTTCTCTTCCATTGTCGCCATTTCACCATTGTCACCGTCGCATCACCGGCGGAACACGTGCCGGCCATGGGATTCGCCGTTTGAACCGAGCTTGGCCAGCCGAGCCCGTGTATCATCCCGCCTCGCCATTGGTAGGAGCACCCTCCAGTATTATGTCTGTACATATACGACATACTACATACGTACAATGTACACACGCATCGGTGCAGCCAGGGATGATGCCATTTTAGGTGCTGACAGCAAACCCACATCCGTTCATCCTCCGCAATATTGGTATCCACGCCGAGAAGCCAGCCGTGGCGTTCACTACGCGCTCAGGCGTTCAATAGCTGCAAATTGCTCAGCACTCAAGGCTTAAAGGGGGGCTATGAGGGGCTTGCCTTAATACTTGCCCCCCCTCCCATAGACACACAGAGTTGTAAAGCTCCAGCTGTCTTTTTGGTGACACACACGACTCGTATCGACATCCATCCATGGCGCCACCTCTTCTGATGCTCTCTGGGGTGTCCATGCACTGTATCCTCCCTCCCATGCTGCAGAGCTCAGGTTTCTCCGCATCCGCTCAGTCGTCGTGCATGGGCGAGTCTAGTCCCTCCCCCCTATCGGATCAGACATCCATAGTGCTCGTGTTTCAAGGTCACACACCCACTACTTCGCTTGTTAAGCAAGCCGTACCCTGCCGCCTGCGCTGCTGGTCCGTAAGTGCCCGGCCCAGCGAAGTTTGTCTTCAAGACGTGGGGCTTCTTTAAGACATTCATTGCCACCTCGTGCTGCCCTGTGGAATTTTTTTTTCTCTGCAAAAAAATAAAAAAGCCAGAGCTCGCCTGCCGAAACACGCTTCCACTCTCTCCTCTCTCTGCTGGGACCGTGTGCAGGGTGCGAGGCTGTCAAGAAGGGTGAAATAACTGGACCCTGGAAATTCCGCTTGCGTGTCCACGGGTGAGTCTAACCGCCCCCGGGCCCGTCTGCAAGATCGTCTCCCCCAGGGTTCTGCAGTCGTGCACCCTGTGCAGGCGTATGTATGTACATACGTACATAGCCTCCAGATTCCATCAGTATACTGCTACACTGCATTCCAGGCACTGACAGACACCTGCAGCAAAAGCCTGGCCAACTGCCAGCCACACTCTCTTGCTGGTCGCCAATACCTCGAGGGCCCGCTTGAGGAAACCACTCTAGAGCCCCGCCGCTACAGCGAGTCAGTGCATCGACGCGGCCATAACACTATCTCCAGACATCTCAGGAAGGGGGTTGCAAACTGAGCAATTTCGAAGCCATGTCCGCGCCCGCTTCGACACCGCCATCGAGACCTCTGCCATCTCTTCCAGTCCATGAAGACGCCTACGCCGCACCACACCATCCCCACTTGAATCAACCACCTACTATCCCCTATCGCAAACCCGCTCCCCACAGCACTACCGAGGCTCCTTCTCTTCCTTCCTTCAACTTTGACCACCGCCATGAACCAATAACCGAGGGGCGCGACTCAAGACACTCCGGCTCTTCCCTGACCCAAAACTCCAGCGGCCATTCTAGCACCTCGTCCAGAGAAACACCAGAGACACCTGACAAGACGTCTTCGGCCGCTGCCATTCCAGCGGCGCAAAACATCCCTTTCAGACCGCTGCATATGAGCAACAGCGCTTACGCTACTCGCTTTTCCCACATCGCCGAAATGGACGTTGCAAACACACAGGACGAGCTTGAACATGCGTACATCACCACAGAACAGTTCCCTGAGCATCCCACTCCGCCCCCACGCGCGCATTCTCCCCGCGAAACCACGCAATCGCCGGCTTCTGGCTCGCAGCATTCCTCCAATGGCCAAAGTATCCGTCATAGCCGTGTACGCAGTTATGGCCAAGAAGGACCATTACAGGTTCCGCGCACCACCGTCCCTAGGCCTAGTTCTGCGTACACCCTAGGTTCCGAACTCAACGTACGGGGCCGTGTAGACTCACCCCGACTGTCTGTAGTCAGCATGTCGCCCAATGGATCGCCCAACGCTTACGCGCGCCAAATTTCATCTTCGCGCCGGTCGCCAGATGTCCGACCGCAGTCTTCCTACGTTGACTTGACCAACCTCCCATACAACCAACAGATTGCACCTGTGGCCAACTTTGGTAATACAGGACTGCGGGGCGTTGTGGGACAGAATGCTTCCCTGCTCGATGAGAAGAAGACGCTGGAGATGTATCGAGCCAATGTGAAGAAGACACAAGACAGCTCGGTTCAGTATGAGTTTGCACTGTTCATGATACAAGTCGCACGCGAGGTCATGGCCAATGAAGGCATGAATAACGACCATGGCATGTCTGCTGTAGATTTGCTGAAGGAAGCACGCCAGATTCTCCAAAAACTAGCCGACCGCAGTTACCCCTTTGCACAATATTATCTCGCAGATGGATATGCCTCTGGTTTGTTCAACAAGGATAAGCCCGATCATGACCGGGCCTTTCCCTTATTTATCGCTGCCAGTAAGCACGGCCATGCTGAGTCTGGGTTCCGTGCCGCGCTTTGCTACGAGTTTGGCTGGGGTTGTCGCAAAGATTACGCCAAAGCTGTCCAGTTCTACCGTGCTGCAGCATCCAAAAACCACCCCGGAGCTGCCACTCGCCTCGGAAAGGCTTGCCTGACTGGCGACATGGGTCTTCAGAACAAGTACCGAGAAGGCGTCAAGTGGCTCAAGCGAGCCTCCGAGTCAGCTGACTTCCAGTACAACGTCGCACCCTACGAACTGGCTCTGTTGCATGAGACGGGCTACGGCGACGACATCTTCAAGGACGAAGTCTACGCAGTACAACTATTCACACAAGCAGCAGAGCTGGGTCACCCACTGGCCGCTTTGAAGCTCGGAGAAGCCTACGAACATGGCCTGTTGAGATGTCCCAAGGACGCTGCGCTTTCTGTCCATTACTACAACTGTGCCGCCCAAGCGGACATTCCTGAGGCCATGATGAATCTTTGCGCCTGGTATATGGTTGGTGCTGAACCAGTCCTGGAGAAGGACGAAAACGAGGCATACGAATGGGCCAAGAAAGCGGCTGAGCACGGTAAGAATGCAATTCATTACTCTACACTTGCGAGCTTTTGGCTAACAAAATCAGGGCTTCCAAAAGCCGAGTATGCATGTGGTTATTTTACTGAAATGGGCATTGGTTGCCGGCGAGACCCTCTAGAAGCCAACGTGTGGTACGTCAAGGCTGCAGGCTCAGGAGACGAAAGAGCAAAGCAGCGCCTTGCAATCATTCAAGCTGCAGCATCGGGACAATCGAACCCCTTGTCACCAGCAAACAACCCCGAAAAGAGCAGCAAGCTGCGAAAAGACAAGGGCGGAAAAGACAAAGACAAGGACGAGAACTGTGTGGTAATGTAAGGAGGCACTCGAGTGCTTCCATGGTGCGTCCATCGCCGCTTTCTTATACCCGGCCTGTATTCTTTTTTTTCTTTTCCTTTTTCTTCTTCTTTCTACAGCATGCATTGGAGTGTTTCGCTATGATCAAGGACACGCTTAAATGTTTTAATAGGGGGCTGCGGATCTATGGGTGTTTGGTGCATATTCGTTGCCTATTGCGTTTGGATCTGAGTGCCAAAATACCCTACCAGTCTTGGCGGGAACCGGTTCAATATTGTTTGACTATTGCATTATAGGAGTACCTGCATGCTCAGAAGATATTCCAGACAGAAGAGAAAAGGTTATCAGCTGCTCAGCACGGGTGCTACCGGCTTTGTCTCCGCACGCAGTGTCCGATCTCGTGACGGTGCCCTAAAAGCGCCGATTGGTCAATGGCTGCTATCATCTTACGTAGTGTTGAACCACAACGCCCGCCGTCTTTCCGTGGGTGAGCCATGGTATCGTCGATTACCCCCAATTCCTATGGTAAATCATGGAGCATTGCCCATGTTCTGTGATCGCCCAGAGCATTTCTACGACTGGAAGACAAACGCCCAGGCAAAGGGCGTGCAGCATGTATGTTTGTATGATAAGATTGATAGTATCCTCTTAGCGCGCGCCCCTTGTGGAGTCGCTTGGTGTCGCTTTCCCCAGCCCGTGGCTAGCCGCTACCGAAAGCAGAGGTAGGTATGCAAGTGAGCGGCTCCATGTCTCCACAGGCACACGTCGGATTACATGTGTAGGGCGCAATATGACCGGCTAGTACTTGACCCCGACGGAGTATTTTTATAAACGCTACATGATCCCATGACATTTAAACCTTACTTCCACACTCGCTCGCCTCGATACAGGAACAACAGACAGGAAGTGAAGTGGACCGAGATACACACTAACAACACTGCAAACTACGAGCCAAGCATCGGAACCCAGAAATCCAGAGCATTGTCCACACAATGTCGCCTCCATCTGCAGTTGAGGTATCCGCAACCTCAGACACATCCGGAGTCACGATTCCGAATCCTCTGAGTGCGCCCATACAGAGCAACGAGATGCCCACGAGGAGAAAGAAGACAAGTGCAGCACAGTGGGGCGTAGCAGCACCGTCGAATACAGCAAACTTCAGACTAAGATCTCACGACCACAAACCCAAAGCCAAGTCATGGCGCTGTATGTTTTATTCTTCAACTGACGACAACTTGGCATGGTGGCTGACTCGACCCCAGATCTCTTGAGTAGTGAGGCCACTATTCGAAAAGGCAACTCCTTGAAAGAGGCTGCCAAGTTTCTCAGCACACCGGGTATTATATCGCTCGGGGGCGGCCTGCCATCGAGCGAGTACTTTCCGTTCGAAGAGCTATCGATCAAGGTGCCTAAAGTAGGACACTTTTCTGAGGCTGAAACGAAGGAGTCCGGGGTGACTGTGACTGCCGGAAAACACGATCTCGCTGAGAACAAATCCATTTTTGATATTGCTACTGCATTCAACTACGGTCAGGGCTCAGGCTCAGCACAGCTTTTACGGTTCATGACCGAGCACACCGAACTTGTACATGACCCACCCTATGAAGACTGGGGGTGTACAATGACCATTGGAAGCACATCTGCTACAGATATGGCGCTCAGAATGCTGACAAGGCCCGGTGACATGGTTCTCTCTGAGGAGTACACATTTTCAGCCTTTGTCGAAACTGCCCGGCCAATGGGTGTCCGTGTGTGTGGCGTGCCAGTCGACAGCGAAGGTCTCCTGCCAACAGAGATGGACAGCATACTCTCAAACTGGGATCAAGCCGCTCGGGGAGCCCGCAAACCACATCTCCTCTACACAGTGCCCACTGGACACAACCCAACTGGAGCAACGTCGAGCGCCCAACGACGCCGAGAACTATACAAAGTCTGCCAGAAGCATGACATCCACATCATCGAGGACGAGCCTTACTACTTCCTCCAAATGCAACCCTACACAGGTCCCAACGCGCCAGACGTTCCACCACCATCTTCGCACGCAGAATTCATCAAATCTCTTGTGCCCAGCTATCTATCCATGGACACAGACGGCCGCGTACTCCGCATGGACTCGTTCTCCAAAGTGATTGCACCCGGCTCGCGGATCGGATGGATCACCGCGCCCGCCGAAATCATCGAGCGTTACTCCAAGCACGCCGACGTATCGACGCAGAACCCCGCGGGCATGTCACAACTCATCCTATTCAAGCTGCTAGACGAGCACTGGGGCCACAGTGGCTACCTCGACTGGCTCATCCACATCCGCATGCAGTACACACAGCGCCGCGACATCATCCTCGCCGCCTGCGCAAAGTACCTTCCGCAGCAAGTCATGTCGTGGAAGCCGCCCATGGCCGGCATGTTCCACTGGATGCAGGTCGACTTCCGACAGCACCCGGCCTACCCGGAAAAGAGCATCGAGAGCATCGAGGAGAGCATCTTCATGCGCGTGATCAATCACGGCGCCTTGGTCATGAGGGGCAGTTGGTTCTACGCCGATGCCGACGACGAGCACAACACCCTGTTCTTCAGAGCGACGTATGCGGCGGCTCCGGGAGAGAAGATTGAAGAAGGGATTAGGAGGCTGGGCGAGGCGGTGAGAGAGGAATTTGGACTAGGCGAATATGCAAAGGAGAATTGAAAGCAGAGATAGGGGGAAGGGTGTTAGCAATAAGCGAAAGACAATTGTGTTACTCAAAACATTCCATACTACTGCTTAGTTTGAAACAATGTACAAATGTCCCAAACCAATGCTTTCTCTTTTTTTTATTTCTCTCTTTTTTCCTTGCTGATACTCTTACATATAGTTGTAATCGATTACACGACGCTTTTTTCATATCTGTGTGGACGCCTCATTCACGTAGTCCTAACGCCTTCCCCTTTCCCTGTTCAAGCACCATTCCTTTCACACTAAAAAAGAGGAGGAAGAAAAGAATCATTTTCTATTTCTTCTGCCGGGGCTCAACTGTATCCTCTCTCTTCCTGCCTCTCTCTCTCTCTTTCTCTCGCTCACTCTGATTTTCCTTTCCTTTCCGCTCCCGCTCCCGCTCCCCCCATAAGCGCGCAAACATGCCGCCAAGCTAGTTGATAAAGTTGACGCAGAAGAAGTGCAGCAATAAGCTGCCAAAGACAAAGTCTGCAAAAGCGCGTTCGTGTGAGATGTTTTCAAAGTGCTGCTTGTTCTCCGAGTTTGTCTGGAGGCGCAGCGAGGCCGTCAGGACGAATTGGCCGACGGTTGCGCTGAAGCCTGATAGGAAGGCGTTGAAGGGCTGTTTTTTTGGGTGCGCGACGGGCATTGGTTAGCTTATGCTCCATTCTCTTATCTTCATTTTTTTGGGCTTTCTCTTTGGCTTTGTTCTGTGTGTATGTGTATGTGTATGTATGTGGGCACGGGTAACGTACAAAGTTGCCAACCAAGACTACGTAGGCGAATTGCAGGACGCCGACTACGACGAGGAAGGCGAGGAATACGTCGAGGAGCTTTGTTCGCTGCGGTGTCTGGGAGACGTATTTATCCCATATTCCCTGTGTAATTGCTGCGGCGCTCGTGTTGCTTGTCTTGCTGGATCGTGAGGGTGCGGGCGAGGAAGCCGTTGACGTGTCTACGGTGCCGGGTGTGCGTTGCTTTGGCGCCATGGCTGTGTTGTTGTATATTTTCTCGGGAAAGGAGAAGGGAAAGCCTGGCGACAGAAAACAAGAGGTGCGTTGTGCAATTGGATGCGAGGCCGTTGTCGTGGTGGTAAGCTTGAGGCCAGATGTTCGTGGTTGGCCCAAGCTGAGGGCGGGATTACGACGGGGCATGCGGTTCCCTGTCCTGTTTGGCGCGGCGAGCTTCGGTGTTCGGATGTCCGCTTTTCCCCCGCAAACGCGTTATCTACTTGAGCATCATAGCTTTCCTCTAGATTATATTTCGCTTTTGCTGATCAGACTTCTCTGGTTCATCTTGTCTTCAATACCCACATAGGCCTTGTTCACATAAAGCAACTATGGTAAGCAGGTATTCCAATGACTGCTTCGGCGCTTTACACGAGTCAGGACCTTGAGAGGGAAGAACCGCTGATGAAGAGATACAGAGCTCTATCGGAAACATTGCTCTTGTGCTCGGCGCCCTCACCGCTGGAGGCGGTATTACCGGATACGTCAGAACTGGATCCGTGCCTTCAATCGCAGCTGGTTGCACCGTCGGCTTACTGGTACGTTCTCCTTCTACTTTTCCGACCAACCATCTGAATATTCGTAATAGTACATGCTCGGTGGCTACCGTGTCAACAATCGCGCTGCCTACGGTGTCGAGCTGGCTCTTCTCGCCTCTATTATCTTGGCTGGTAGCTCTATTCCCCGTGCAATCAAGTCTGGAAAGCCGCTGCCTATTGGATTGAGCATTCTGGCAACTTTTGGTCTCTGGACGTTTGGCAATGCCTTTATGAATAAGCGCGCTTAATAGTGGACATTCGGTTGGGAAATGACAGGAATCTTAAGATTTTCAAATTGATCTTCTTATCACATGCGATTTGTGCAGGCTGCTACAGCAAGTTGAAATAGGGCTTGTACTGCCCCAGCAACGTTTCTTGTCTCTGGCTACTCCACACTAACCCAGTCTGCTAACACTCAGGTTCTAGAAACGAGACATAAGCTGGTGGTTCAAGCCTATGAGGGCGCTGCAGATATGCAGATATTCCGATGGGTTCCCCAGAACGCGTGTACACCAGGGGTCTCCGGCTTATATGAAAGAATTCGACACCCACCACATAAACGTTCAGCTAATACCAAGGAGATATCCCCGCCTTTTGAATATCCTGGCCCCGCCTTGCGTGTCAACTGCCGTCTCCCACCCATGGCCTTGGAAAGATTAGCATAATTCCGTAACACCTCATGGGCGAATATCGATTATTGCAAGTATACCTCCAGATTATGCTAAGGGTTTAACTCATAAAAACCAATGGCTCTCGGCTTGTACCACGCAGCTGTATACTATCAGAAACCAGCAGTTGCCAATGAATTCATGTATCCAGTCGCCAGACTCAGGCTGAAACCTGTCCAGCATGCTCAAATGCCCCATATCAACCAGTCGTGCGTTCTCAGCTTGTCATGGATAGCAAAACCGAGAACAAAGATTGGCCAATTGAAGTGGTTTGCTACGGATATTCTCCAAAGTTTCATCTACGATATATAAGAAGAATGATGGCAGGTTGCAGATGAAAGATGCGGAAGGGTGGTCTAGAGTGCCTCGTGGCCTCCTCCTTTACCACCCTGATCATTCAAACGGACCACATAAAGAGGTGGCAAAGGCCTTGTTAATAACAATTATCACGGGCATGTACAATGGCGGCTCGCATCTCACGCGGACTCTTGCTATTGCACCCCAGAATTCGAACCTGTTGGTAGCATCGCATAGATTCAACGCCAATATCGATCAAGCTACGTCTGACCCAAGAACGAGGCGTGCCATTGTCGAGGTTTTTGATCTGGCAAGTATCCCTAGTGGAGGATACAACTACGCCACTGCTGGTCACAACGCTGGTTATGGTCAGCGCAATGAGGTCGGCATCTGCTTCGACAGCAACAACATGTGAGTATATATAGAGAGAAGACACGACATATTATGAACACTCACCATAAGCATAGGTTGTGGGGTGTAGAGAATAGCGGTGATCAGTTTACGCACAACGGAAAGGACATCCACAACGACAATCCTGGCGAAAAAGTGCACTACATAGGCGACGTGACCAAGCCCAACAACAACTGGTACGGCTATCCACCCTGCTTCACCGTCTGGAAGACGAGCGACTTCACAGACAAAGTGTTCAAAGTCGACGACTGGTTCACGCAAACCCCCACGAGCAACATAAACGACGATACATGCAAGCAAAAGGTCACACCTCCCAAGATAACATTGCAACCGTACTCCGCCCCTATTGACTGCAAGGCTCGATGCTAGCAGCTCCACCATGTACATCACGTACCACGGAAGCTGGAACCGCCAGCCCGTGACGGGCTTCAAGCTTGTGGCTATGAAGTTCAAGCTCGGGGCTGATTGGCAACTACACGCCTGTCGAGCCATTGCCTAGCACAACTGCGGCACAAGATATTTTTTACAATCCTGCAGTCGAGAGATGCTAGGGCAATGGGCCGCGCTTCAGTTCGGGTTGCTTTAGGCCTGCGGACTTGGTGTGGGACGCGCAGGGTCGTCTGTATCTACATGACGTCGGATACGTCGAGCAATGGTGAGATTGGGGTTTGGGACAGTCGTAGGGTAGGGATTTCGGATTCAGACTATAAGATGCTGTAGCTGAGGAATAGAGAGGCGCCATTGTATATATGGGTTGGTGTATATCTATCACTGTCATTTTCACTGTTGCTTTTCTGTTCTTTTTTTCGTCTGCAGTGTGCATTACTTGTGTCCATGCTGCTGCTCCAGGAATCACTAGAAATGGCCAACTAGCATGCTTCCAAATCACCATCTTGAATGATTCCTGGCGCTTGCCAGAGCTGAAAGTGTGGTCTGAGATGTTAAGTACTGTCAGATGTGCAGTGAATGCACGATTGCCGCTCCAAAGCACCGAGAAACAGTATCCTCCACACCAGCAACTACTTAGCCTTCTGATAGATATCGCCTGTACGCCTAATCTCATCCTCGGCATCCTTTCCTCTCCCTGCGGCTTCCAGCTTCCTGACCAAAGGCAACACGTCCTTGCCAAACCGTTCAATGTCCTCGTCATAGTGCAAATGGGCCGTCAGCACCAAGTCGACGCCCAGACTCTTGAGCAGCAAGATACGATCCGCGATTTGCTCCTTGGTACCAATCAACTTTGTCTTGAAGCCATCATTATACTGTACCAAGTCTTCAAACTTGCTATTCGCCCACATGCCCTTTTTGTTGCTCGTGCTGGCGCCGGCTTGCTGTACGGCTTCACGGAACGCCTCGACGGCCTCGACGTCTGCTTTTCCCTGGATTTCCTGCAGCACGCGCATCGCCTCGTCCTCTGTGTCGCGGATGATGACGAAGCCGTTGACGGCAAAGCGGACTTGGCCCTCACGCCCGGCTTTTCGCGCGCGCTCCTTGACGTCGGCGATTTGCTCGCGGAAACCATCGAGATCGTTGCCGTTCATGAAGTACCAGTCGCTGACTTCGGCACCGTTTTTGCGCGCATCGTCGCTGTTGCCGCCTTGGAAGATCTCCGGGTGCGGTTTCTGGACTGGCTTGGGCGAGAGTATGTAGTTTCGGAACTGATACTGGTGGAGAAATCAGTCAGCCAGTCAGTCAAAAATGCTTTATCGTGTCTATTTCGTTGAACCTGGCTTGGCATGGGGAGTTGAACATACAAAGTCACCACCGAAAGTAAAGCCCTTCTCGTCGGCAGTCCAGATGCCCTTGAGGGCGCGGATGAACTCGTTGGAGCGCCTGTAGCGCTCGGCGTGCTCAAGCCACCACTGCCCAATGCTCGTGAACTCGCTCTTGTTCCACCCGGAAACAATGTTCACGGCGATGCGTCCGTTGGTGTAGTTGTCGATACTCGCAATCTGCTTTGCTGCCACTGTGGGATTCCACGGCCCGGGAAGTATAGCAGCAATGAGTTTGAGGCGCTCGGTACTGTGCAATAGTGCCTGGGAAAAGGAAACACTCTCGTGCTGGTTTTCGGCACCATAGGATGCAGTGAACCGAATTTGCGTGAGCGCATACTCGAACCCGTACGCCTCAGCTGTCTGAGCATACCGTACGTTGGATGGCAGGTCCCAGTTCGTCTTTTGGGCTATCTTGGAGACAACAAGGCCACCTGAGACGTTAGGGACCCAGTACCTGTGTTCTCTCAATATTAGAAGTGTGTCACAAAGAGCTGTTCAACGGGAGACTACCCACGCAAACAATACACGATCGGGATCCTGGTTCAAGTCCAAGGGTTTTGCGAGCGTATGGCCGTCTGCTATTCCGTTGGTATGCCCATCGGTGCCATTTGTACTGCTACTCTCTACTTCTATTAGGGATATAGTTAGCCATGCGTTTTTAAGAGAATTATAGTATTCTGGTAGATATTACCCCTTCTTTGTCTCTTGCGTGTCGACATGTCTGTTTTGGAAGATAGTGTTTGACACGAGTTTAGTTAGGACATTGGAGACCAAAAAGGTCTTGTAGTATGATACTGTACGATGTTGAACAAGACTACAAGACTTTCAAGCATATTTGCGTATAGTAAGCGTGAATTGCGTGATATGCAACCAAGTGTGAGAGTTGCGGGGTTGACAAGGGTTGGACTGGGTAGGTGAACTAGACTCCAGGTCCATAAAGCATGATCTACCCGCTGATGATCTTGCCTTACCCTGCTTAGCCGGATTTTACCCTGCAAATCTAACAATTCCTCTTATTGTGTGGGAATACATGATACAACCACTCATGGCAGTCTAATGCCGGCCACTTCAGTCGGATGTCAACGATCTTTAGTGTCACGTGATATGTCCGTGGCACATATGCACACAGCTGGGAGAATCCGAGGGATACTCCTTACTTCTTTTCTCAGCCGAATACCGAGAATACGATCAACTAAAGTCTCTGTGGAATTAGATAGATAACAGCCAAGGAAATCCGGAAACTGGAAGGCGTGAGCTTCCACAACCTGCAATTAGATAGCTGAACAAGGCACACCCTGGGTTAATATGTGTAAAGGCCTCGCTAAATGGTACCTCCACCGGGAACTTAAGATCGTATCGGCTCTATTGGGATGCTGGAGATTGCCCAACAACACGAGTAAAGCCGAAGCACGCCATTTATCTCCATATACTCGTGACAACTACAAACGTATAGCAACACCTGAGTGTTTCGTCAATTGGAGGCTCTGCTTAATTCAATACAAAAGGCTATGGATCAGAGCCTGTGCATTACGTGAATATTTTTATGTACATAGACAATCATGCCTAACTCTTCAACAACCGACCTAAAGGATAGAATCAGCGCTGCAACTACTGATGTAGAGAAGCAGCTAACTAGCGAGCCTCCCGCCATGCCAGTTGCAGCCCCGAAGACCTTGGGCGCTGGAGTAAGTGACGACAACCACAAGGTTCACGGTTTCGCTAAGGTGTGAAGACGGCACTTCCGATCGGAGTCTTCGCGACGACCTTGACCACGCTGTCGTTTAGTCTGATGGAATGGCGAGGAGTTACTACGACCAACGTCTTCATAGCCAATTTTTTCTTCGCGGCGGCTTTTGGCAAGTTACCAGCGTACATGATGTTTGGGAGGCGTGGCTGACTCTATCCTAGGCCTGTTGATTACTGCACAGTGGGAGCTCTCCGTGGGAAACGGCTTCTCGTATACGGTATTTAGTGCTTTCGGTATGTAAAGTTACTATACTTCTGGAATTGCTGGCTGATTCGAGGCGAGGTCTGTTCTATGCTGGTTATGGTGCGATTCTGACCCCAGCCTTTGGAGTTGTGGCGGCATATGGAGACAATGTTAAAGAATTAAATAACGCTCTTGGGTTTTTTATGATCAGTAAGTTTCTCCAAACTTTCAGAAACGACAGTAGCACTAATCAAGGCGCAGTGTGGACGATTTTCACCTTTGTGTTCCTCATAGCGTCATTGCCGACAAATTTGGTAAATATTCTCATGTTCTTTTTCGTTGAGCTGGGATTTTTGTTCGTCTCGGCTTCCTATTTTGCCGTGGCAGATGGGCATCCTGCTGCTTCAACTGCTCTGAAGAAAGCTGGTGGTGTTTTTTGCTTTTTAGCTGGGTTGACCGGTAAATCTCCTGTCCAGCAATCGCATATGAGATGTACGCTGACTTGAGACACCGTTTCTTCAGGGTGGTATTTGGAATTCGCCCTGTTGCTGAATGACTCTATTGTTGAGCTACCACTCTATGACACTTCAAGGTTCTTCGCGAAGAGCAGGAAGACGGAATGAGCGGCAAGCAGCACTGGGCTCACATTGGTGCAGCAGGAGGCACCTCGGCGACGCATGGTTTTGCAGAGACTGTGATGGGCTGTAGGAAGTAGGGATGGAGGATGGTGCGATTGAGGGGTTGGATGGCGAACGCGGTTCGGGTTCGGTGGTGAACTTCGACGTTGAGCTATAGTCTCCTTTAAGCTTAGCACAAACGCAGAGATACGGGTGTTCGTCGCTGTACGGATCGGCACGTTTCATCTTCGTTCTCGAAAGTTAAGAAATGGTATAACGCTACTGCATTGCACGATCCGCCTGTACGGCATCGAAATCACGCTAGCTACATTTGCATGCCGGCAGACAGCTCGACCTTCATTCGTACGATGCCAGAGGAACATCCCTGTTCACACCCCTCCATTCTCATAACCATCATATTCCTGTTCATCGAGTCAACTGCAAGCACGCAAATTACTCTAGAAGAAACAAAAATCACGCAATGGGCTAGGTATATTGTATCATACCCAAGCTTTCTCAGCGAGAGTTTGCATATAAAGACATGCATTGAAACGAGAAAGACATGGGCTACATAACAAGACGTCACCAAGACTTCTTAGACGTACATGATGGCTATCACCAACACAGCTAACGGGGGGTCCGGAAACGCACAAAACGTTGACTTTAGAGATCCGTCTATTTATGCCGAGTATGAGAAGAAGTGGTCATTGATTCCGGAAGATGAAGCGGGCTGGCTCCAGCGCGCCCAAGACGTCGCCGATGTTCTTGCTGTTGATGCCGTTGTGCGAGACCAAGAGAACAAGTCCCCGCAAGCCGAAGTGGCTCTGCTAAAGTACTCTGGGCTTCTCAAGGTTCTCGGTCCAAAGCAGTATGGTGGCGGTGGTCAACCTTGGAGTGTTGGTAAGCTCTTGGCACACCAGACGCAGTCGGCGACACACTGACTTCGGACAAGGCTACAAGGCGATTCGGAAGGTAGCTGAAGCAGACGGGTACGATTGGTATTCTCCTTTGGAGCTGTGTATACTGACTGACGTAGCTCAATTGGTATGCTGCTTGGGTACCATCTTCTCTGGTCGACTACAGCAAACGTCGTGGGCTCATTCGAACAAGCTGATCGCATCCAGAAGCTCATAATCGAGAACAACTACTTCATCGGTGGCGCTGTCAACCCTAGGGACAGTGACTTAACTATCAGATCCGATGGCGACAACATTGTCTTCAACGGGTTTAAATTCTTCAACACAGGTGGTGTTGTGTCTGATCTTACTGTTCTTGAGGGCGTCTATGAAGGCACTGAACACCACGTTTTTGCCCTTGCGAAGACAAACCAGCCCGGTATCCAATTCGGGCATGACTGGAACAATATTGGCCTGCGCTTGACTGAGTCTGGTAGTGTCAGGATTTCCAACGTGAGCGTACCTTGGGCGGATGCACTCGGCTGGAATATCAAGAGGAAAGAACCAGATCCACGGGCGCTGCAGATACCCTTCGCTACGCTACTTCTCCCAACTATTCAGCTCGTCTTTAGCAATTTCTATATCGGTATTGCTCTTGGTGCGCAACAATACGCAGCAAAGTATACTCTGAAGGGCACCCGGGCATGGCCTTTCGGCGGCGATGTAAGCAGAGTCCTAGCACGTTACGAACACTGGTGCATGTTGCTAATGCGTGGCCAGAACAAAGAGAAGGCGACAGATGAGTTCTACATCCTCGAACGCTATGGTAACTTCCACGCCCACCTTCGTGCCACCACTGCTTTAGCAGACCGCGCGGGTAAAGAGGTCGACACCGTCTACCAAAAATACGGAGGTGATTTGGACACCCGTGCTAAGCTGACGCCGCGCGAGCGAGGTGAGTTGGCGGAGTGGATCGCAAGTGTCAAGGTCGTCGCAACGGACACTGGCCTGCGGGTTACTTCCGGTGTGTTTGAGGTCACAGGCGCAAAAGCGACGAGCCAAAAGGTAGGCTTAGATCGATTCTGGAGAGATATCAGGACACACACGTTGCATGATCCTGTCGCGTACAAGAACCGAGAGCTGGGCAGGTTCGAATTGTTGGACGAGATTCCAGAGCCTACCTGGTATACCTAACTATGACATTTAAATGTATTATGATTCTTCTGCTCTTTTCCGCCGTTCTTGCGCCCGCCGAGCGCAACCAGGGTTTGTGCTGCGTCCGGATGGCTTTGAGCCGTCCATTGGAGAATGAAGACTGTGAGCTGTGGCCGTCCCCATCACCTCTTAGTATTTCCAATGCAGCTTGTGCTTGATGTTTTTGCAGTAGAGTTCTGCATGCAGGTTAGCAGTTGATGAGGAGCGATTTTAGCAAATCGATATATGTCCCCGCAATAGAGTGGCACAGGCGAGTACATATGCCTAGCGCTTGATCTCAACGCAAGCCCCGCTCGTCTGATTGGCGTCTGGGATAGAATGGCCAGATAGCCATCTATCCAAATGGAAGCATTGACGCTTCCCCAGCTGTTACTGAGAGAGCTGCTGGAGATTGCAGCTAGGGCCAATGCGATATGGCGAGGCCTTCGTGGTCAAGCTTCGGTAGAGTCGACCCGGCAGCGGGATGACGGAGGCGAGAAAAGAGCGGGTACCGGCAGAGGTGTAGCTGATTGCACACTGGCATGCGATGGCTAGGGATGCGGCGTGCCTGACAGAACTTGTTCTTTGGCCTGGCGATCGTCGATGTGGGCTGGCGAGTGTTACTGTGTGTGACGCAGCGTGCAGCCGAACAGGTTTTGTGTACTATGTGCATGATTGTGGGTAGATGTACATATGTCGACGGTGGTTGAGCCTGCTTGATGGATTTCAGGCAAAATCCCATGGGCCTGGCCAAAGTGCATAGGCAGGGAATCTCAAGCAGTGACTAGGGCCGGTTTCACCCGGCGGAAGTGCAGTGGGCATGACGCTCGTCATCTTGTCTGCCCTACTGCGAGTGATGTGACTTGGCGGGCGTAGTCGCCAGCGCGGCCGGTGGATGCAAGAGCATGACTGATGATTTCACATGAAAAGCCGAAGAGTTTTCCAAGCAATATAGCAATGCTTGTCAGCACGCCTGGCCGCAAAAAGAAGTTGTGTAGACGCATGGGGATAGAGAGCCAAAGATGTGTCAGCGGATGCGGCGGACAGTCGCGGAAGACGCCTGCAGCTTGAGGCTTTTTTACGAGCTTTATCGAGGTCATCCTCCGCTCCTCCTGACAGCGACCCCTTTCCGCCCGTCTTCTCGCAACCACCATTGTCGTCGTCGTTGTTGTCGTTGCTGGTGTCCGCGGACGTCTTGGCAGGCTCTTTAACAGACACACAAGCACCACAGTCTAGACGCCGCCATTGGCAGGCACGGCTACGTCACGCTTGCGCACGGATTGCGCTGTTCTCGGATCGGCACTAAGGCGCTGCCGCGGTAGGGGCGGACCAACCTGGTCGCTGCCACGAGCGCTCACGTCATAGGAAATTCACTCTCCGCCCTCCGTGCCCTTTGCGCCCTGACTCCGGCCCAGCTGCTATACTTCATCATCGTGTCTGCTCTGGCTTCCTGGCTAGCCCTTCGCACTACAACTCGTTTTTCTTTTCCCCTCTGCTCAACGCTTGCTCCTCTAAACCCTGTGACTCTTCCGCTCTACCAGCAACTCCCCCGCGTCGGCTTGCCCCACCTTGCGCCTAGGTAGTCTAACCACGCACAACGGGCACAGCTCTCGCACCATCGCAACAATGGGTTCCCTCAAGAAAGCGCTAGAAAAGCTCAAGCCGGGCCACAGCGGTTCCGCCTCGGACGACGATAAGAGCGGCGTCAAGTCGCCAACCACGCCCAATGGCAGGGGCATCTCGCCCGCTGGCACTCCGCGCTCCTCCGTCACTCTGGGCACTGGACGTGCCAGCGGTGACTTCAAACGCAATGAAGCCACCTCTCCCGTTGAGAGCAGAAGCAGCTTCGACCACCAGCCGCGCAGCTCCCTTAGTGGCATCCTCCATCGCCGCACCGAAAGTCCTGGCCGCTCGGCCAAGGCAAACACGCACCAGCGCTCGAGCTCGCTTTCCGCCCACAGCCCTATGCGCGCAGTTAAAGAGAAGCTGCATATTGGCAACGACTCGAGCGACGATGACACGCCCCTCAACCGCGACGGCGAGCCCATGTCTCGCGGACAACTGCGCAAGCACGAGAAACAGGCCCAGCAGGAAGAGCGGTACAAGCATAACCGCGAGAAGGAACAAGAGCTGGAGCGACGTAGGAAGGAGATGGAACAGCAAGCTTTGGCTGAGCTCACGCCCGAGCAGAGGGCCAAGTACGGTGTCGTCCCTCCCAACAGCTACGCTGGCGAGTGGAAACACGAGCCGCGCCACAAGATTCAGGACTTCTCCGCAAAGGATGTCGGCAAGGAGGTTGTCTTCCGCGCCCGCATTCACCATCTCAGGAAGATGAGCTCCAAGTTCGTCTTCTTGATGTTTCGACAGCAGCTCGCCACCATTCAGGGTGTCCTCTTGGAGCATGCCGACATCTCCAAATACATGCTGTACTGGGCAGAGCACCTAGATGCAGAAACAGTGGTCATTGTCAAGGGTATCCTACAGGAGCCCAAGGCCAAGCAGGGCGAGGTCCTTGGTGCCACCATCCACGACGTCGAGGTTTCGGTCCACGCCCTGCACGTTGAAGCGTCGGTGACAGACCACCTTCCCTTCAACGTCAATGAAGCTGAGGTGTCTCAAGCCGAGGTCGATGCTGAAATCGCCAAATTGGCCGAGGAGGACCGTAAAGAAGGGCATACCCGAGTCAAAATTGCAGACCGCACTCGTCTCAACAACCGCGTAATCGACCTAAGGACAACTGCCTCGCAAGGTATCTTCCGCATCCAGTCTGGCATCTGCAGACTCTTTCGTCAACATCTGGATACAGAGGGCTTCATCGAAATTCACACTCCCAAGCTGCAAGGCGGCGCAACAGAATCTGGTGCCAGTGTGTTCAAGATTGACTACTTCGGCCGTGGCGCGTTTCTGGCTCAGAGCCCCCAGTTGGCGAAGCAGATGGCCATCTCCGCGGATTTCGGCAAGGTATACGAGATTGGTGCCGTATTCCGTGCTGAGAACAGCAACACGTATCGACATTTGACTGAGTACACTGGCCTCGATCTTGAGATGCAGATCGACGAACACTACCATGAGGTCCTTCGTGTGCTGGATCGCACGTTCAAGGCCATTTTCAAGGGCATCTACGAGCAGTATCGCCCCGAGATTGAGGTCATCAAGAAACACTTCCCGCACGAGGACTTGGTCTGGCTTGATGAAACCCCCATCATTCCATTCGCCGAAGGCGTCCGTATGCTAAATGCCTCTGGGTGGAGGGATGATGATGGAAACGAGCTTGATGAGAACGAGGACTTGGGAACCAGAGACGAGGTTCAGCTGGGTCGTGTCATCAAGGAGAAGCTTGGTACCGACTACTACGTCTTGGATAAGTTCCCAGCAAACGCCCGACCCTTTTACGCAATGAACGACCCCCACAACCCTAACCTAACGAACTCATTCGATATCTTCTGTCGAGGCCAAGAAATTCTCAGTGGCGGCCAGCGTATTCACGACGCTGATATGTTGCTGGATAAGATGCGCAAGCTCAAGATCGACCCCAGCTCCATGGAAGAGTATATTCAGGCCTTCCAATGGGGTGCGCCTCCTCACGGCGGTGGCGGTATCGGTCTTGAACGTATCCTCATGTTGATGATGGGCCTTGGAAACATTCGTCATGCTTCTATGTTCCCTCGTGATCCAAAGAGTTTGCCAGAGAAGCCGGTCATCAAACAGCTGCGGCACCCTGAAGCAAGCACCATGCATCCTCCATGGGAAGGACAAGACCGCGCTCTTGCCAAGATGGACCTTCAGCCCATCGAGAAGCTTATTGCCAACTACGGAGACGCCACAAACACGTCGTGGTTGGAGCCTCGCACTGAAATCTGGCGAGATGAAACGACTGGTGCGGCTGTTGGCTTCGTACCTCAGGATGGTTTCGCCATCACTGTTGGTGACCCTCTGTGCCACGAGTCCCAGTACCTCAAGACCATGTCTGCTTATCTCAGGTACATCAAAAAGGAACGCAACCTCAAGCCGCTCTGGTTGCTTGTCGGATCATCGGTGGAGGAGGTCCTGGCGACAAAGTTCAACTGGCGCACATTCTCTGTTACTGGAGAGCAGCGTGTAGACCCTGCACACAATCCTGCTGATAAGGACTCGGATGTACAGCGCAAGATCCGCCACGCTGAGAAAGAGGGTGTTAAGATTGCCGATTATGCCCTCGGCTCACCGCCACCGCCGGATGTTAAGCAAAAGGTCGACGCTCGTGTCGAGGATTGGCTGAAGAACCGCAAGGGCAAGCAGGTTCATTTGACCAACATCCACCCGTGGCAGGATGAGGAGCATCGCCAGTATCATGTCGCGACCACGCCGGATGGTACCATTGTTGCGTTTGTTACCATGGCCCAGTTGTCGCCAGACCATGGCTGGCAAGTCAAGTATTCCCTTGACTTCCCCGGCGCACCGAGTGGCTCAATTGAGCAAGTTGTCACCCATGCTCTCAAGCAGGTCGCAGCAGGCGGCGCTACGACCGTTACCTTTGGTGGTGGTGCTAGCTCCAAGTTCAGTCCTGGACACAACGTCAAAGGCACACGTGTCAAGGTCCTCAGCCGCGCATATCACGCGATTGCAACAGAGCTCAAGCTCACCAACAAGACTGAGTTCCGTGAGAAGCTGGGTGCGACGGACGACCCGAGTTACATCTGCTACCCGCCTCACGGGCTGGGCCCTATGGCAGTCAAGGCCATCCTGAACTTTTTCTCAGATGATGACGACAACAACTAGGTATGCGTTCTGGCGGAGAGCACACACGTTGTAGTAAATGGAGGTGGACGGATGATTTGCAGGCATGATACCACAAGGCGTTTTGCTGTCAGCAGCGCGGGCAGCCGTAATACCTATCTAACTGAGCTCGAGTAACTTTTGTAGTTGAAAGACGTTTCTGCATACATAGACAGTCTTTGTTTCTTAATTTAATACCCCTTGCAATATGGTGGCTTTCTAACACACGTGACGATGTTGCTGATCTGGCTCTCCATGCGCTTTGATTCGTCACACATGGGGCGTGTAGGTATAGCCGCAATATTCCCGATGCGTGGGTTGCACGACACATGCATGCGGCGCACATGAGACACGTCGGTAGTTTTACACCATGCCTTTTTCTGTGTTAGGTTCCCGTGCTCTATGAAGCTCTTGCCCTGTTGATCTATTTACGCACATTTCTCGGACAACAACTCGTGCAGTCGGCTGCTGACTGACCGAGCAACGTCTCCCGATGAAGGTGAAGGCAACGCGGGGAATACTCGGCGCACTAGAGAAAGGTGGGGTCATCACGCCCAGCTTACAGCCCGTTCGGAGCAACGACACGGCTATGTAAGGGGGATACTGAAGCTACGTGATTGGCTACAGAGTGAACCACCACGGCAAGTCTGACGTTGGTCCGTCGTGTGCCCATGTCGGAAGCCATATGGCGACGAGTCCCGCAGCACTCCTTGCAGTGGAGCTTACGCTCGAGAGGGAGACAAGGGCATGGAAAGTATAAGGATGGCAGGCTCTACACCTAGGACCAGAAAACAAGAGCAGCGGGATTGTCTTCATTGAACAGTACCCCACGACTAAACACACCGAGCCCCGCGCTATTGACGAGGAGCCTTGGACCGGCAAACGATTACCTCTTCATTCCGGCCTACTCCAAGATCCCCCCTCTTGTCACCCACAATGTTTCTGACTTCACTTCTCTTGACCCCTTACACCATCCTCCTCTTACCGGTTCTTTTCTATCTGCTTCCCTACCTTCGTAACTGGCAAATCCGCGACATTCCGGCACCATTCCCGGCCGCTTGGACCAATCTCTGGCTTCTCTACCAGTGCCGCCATGGGAAACGCTTCCTTGCTGTCCACGAAGCACACAAGAAGCTTGGAAAGCTTGTCCGTATTCAGCCTCATCATGTCAGTATCGCCGACGCGGATGCTATCACACAAGTCTACGGCCATGGCAACGGATTCTTGAAGAGCGAGTATTATGACGCCTTTGTCTCGATCCGGAGAGGGCTGTTCAACACACGGGATCGCGCTGAGCATACGAGGAAGAGGAAGACGGTTGCTCACACCTTCTCCGCCAAGAGCGTGCTGCAATTTGAGCAGTACATCCACCATAATTTGAAGGAGTTGCAAATCCAGTGGGATCGCCGAGCGGATAGTGTCAAGGAGAGAGGAGGATGGTATGAGATGGATGCGCTGAACTGGTTCAACTACCTCGCCTTCGATGTCATTGGTGATTTGGCGTTTGGGGAGCCATTTGGCATGTTGAAAAAGGGTCGTGATGAAGCAGAGGTCGCCAAGGGAGGGACGATTACACATGCACCAGCTATCGAGGTATTGAACCGAAGGGGAGAAGTCAGCGGGTATGTTGGATCGTCTTGTGCGACGTTTGGCCGACATGGTAGACTGACATGATACAGAACCGTCGGGTGTTTCCCTGCCATCAGGCCCTATGCCAAATACCTCCCGGACTCCTTTTTCAGTCAAGGCATGAAGGCCATTGAGGATCTCGCTGGTATCGCAATCGCTCGTGTCAATGCTCGTCTCGAGAAGCCATCCGACCGTGTGGACCTACTCGCCCGATTGATGGAAGGCCGTGACGAAAACGGCAACAAACTCGGTCGCGAAGAGCTCACGGCAGAAGCCCTGACTCAGTTGATTGCTGGCTCGGACACTACTTCAAACACCTCCTGCGCCCTCCTCTACCACTGCCTACAACATCCGGAGGTTGTCCGAAAGCTACAGAGCGAGCTGGATGCTGCACTGCCAGACCCCGACGCCGTGCCCACCTACGCTCAAGTCAAGGACCTCCCATACGTGGATGCTGTGATCAAAGAGACGATGCGCATCCACAGCACCTCATCTCTCGGTCTCCCGCGCCTCATCCCCCCTGGTCCTGGAGTTACCATTCTCGGCCACCACTTTCCCCAAGGCACCGTCCTCTCTGTACCGGCATACACGATCCACCACTCGACCGAGATCTGGGGGCCAGACGCAGATACCTTCCGTCCTGAACGATGGGAGAAGGTCACCGAGAAGCAAAAGGCAGCCTTCATCCCGTTTAGCTACGGTCCACGCGCTTGTGTAGGCAGGAATGTGGCGGAGATGGAGTTGGCACTGATTGTTGCGACGGTGTTCAGGCGGTACGAATTTGTGATTCGACAGGGAGAGTTGGAGACTAGAGAAGGGTTTTTGAGGAAGCCACTTGCATTGGAGGTTGGGATGCGGAAGAGGACTTTTGCCTGAGGGATATGATTGTGATGCACATCGGGAGGTTCTTATTCCCTGGGACGACGATGATTTATGAGTCTAGCAATGAAGAAGGGGTGATTCTGCAATGCTTCTGGAAAAGGAAAAAAATCAGAACTTTTATTTGAAGAAATATATTTCGAGCCATTTCATCAACCACAGTATTCACAAGATTGAAGCTTCTTTCGTACGAAAACATGCGATGTAATGAGTCACTGAACCTCTACTATCAGGGCTTCTAGGTAGTCGATGGAGAGACGTGAGCACCCAGCGCTTGGCTCTCATCTTTCCTCGTGGGCTAAACACTGTACTTACAATCTAGATGCTTATACGCAACCTCAATTCAGCCTCATTTTAGCCCTGACAGCAAGTGTATGTTGCTTTTGTATTGGGCGTCGTATCGTTTGCTTCAAGTTTGTCAATCACACACGATACCTGCTATCTGTGACACAAACTTTGCTATTCATTCGAACCCCAGAGATTGAATCTTGCCACACAAACATATATGAGAGGCCTCTATACCTTCCTCCTTTTCCTCTTCGTTGGAGTAGCGTCTGCCAAAACCTGTCCTGCTGGAGCAGTAGAGGCTGTTTGTATCTGAGATTCGAAGGGCACGTGACTCCTTGATGGGGGATGTCGCTAGATACATGTCAATGCTTACGACACGTGAATTTGAGTTTGGGGCCCAGGCGACTGATTAGCATTCACAGTCTGTCGTGTGTCGATGTGGAGCCGTGACGTCGGGTGTGGTGAAGCGCGGAGCCTCGCGCGCCAGGCTAGCGTGCACTGGCCACCGAACTTAGCGTCCATTGTCGCGATACTCTCCAACAACGCGCATGGCAGATCCGGGCGTCCACTCAACCCACGACGACAACCTTCGACTCATCGCCCCTCGCCATTCCTTAACGCGGCCGCACACTCGGGAGCAGGACTGCCTGCGTCGCCCATCATGGCGCCCCTCGAGCTCGCCGACCCAATGGACGACGCCTCGTCGGGCGACTCTTTTACGCTGCTGAAGCAGCAGCTCGAGCTTGACTTTAGCTTCGCACCGCGCCGTGTCAAGGGCCTTACCACGCTCGATATCCAGCCTGACAAGGCACAGCTGCGGGAAATTACGCTGCATTGCCGACAACTCCGACCGACGAGCATACGCATCCAAGGAGAGAAGGCCGCCTTCAGCTACTCGAACCTGCACCAACGCCTGACGCTCTACCCCGGCACCGGCCTGGAGCAGTATCATTTCGTCAAGCAGCGCATAGCGCGACACGTCTCGGGCGCTGAGGAGGAGCTGGTCATCACGGTACCTGACAAGGTCAAGATTCGGGAAGTGAAGCCCTCGGAGGCTGGTATGACGGACGACGCACAGGGTACCTTTTACGCGCCGCTGAAACTCGAAATCGAATACGAGCTGGATGATTTCCGGGACGCGCTTCACTTCGTCGGTGTCGAGGATGGAGATGCTCGCTTCCCGCATGCCTATACGCGAAATTCGTCTTTCCCCGGTACTGCATCTTGCCTGTTTCCATGCATAGATGACGGCGAGACGAGGTGTATCTTCGAAGTCTCTGTTCGCTACCCGCGCACATTAGGAGACGCTCTCGCCAAGCCCTCATCGTCGAATGCAAGCGCCCACGCCCCGGTTGATGGAGTTGAGAAAGCCGACAGCGTCATGTTGGACGTGGACGACGATCAAGTCGATTTGTCTGACGAGGAAAAGGCCATGGAAATGCAAGTTGTTTGCTCCGGGACACTGACCGACGATGTGAGTGTCTACGCCGGTTTGTTGTGTGTGCATTATTAACGTGCATAGATTCTCGATCCTGCTGACCCTACGCGAAAAACTGCGAGCTTCTCCTGCGATACTCCTGTCCTTCCACAGCACATCGGTTTTGTCATCGGTCCCTTTGAACATGTCGACCTCTCTGAATATCGCGACACCCTTGATGACGAACGCTTGGGCGAGAATGCTATCAAGGTCCACGCTTTCTGCTTGCCGGGCAAGGAGAATGAGGTCCGAAACAGCGCCATGATGCTTGCTCGAGCTCTCGACGCCTTCACTGAGCGCTTTCAGAGTTATGCGTTTGGCAATTCCTACAAACTTGCATTCGTAGACGACCTGGATTGCGACACTGCGCACACAGCCTCTTTCTCTATTTGCAGCTCGCGCCTACTGTTCCCGGAGACCGTTTGGGAGCCACTCGAGCATACTACTAGAGTGTTGGTGCATGCCGTAGCTAGCCAGTGGATAGGCGTAGATGTCATCGCGCACAGCCTGGAAGACTATTGGATTATCGTTGGTGGCTCGTGGTTCATGGCCGAGCTCTACCTCAAAGAGCTCTTTGGTCGGAACGATTGGCGCTTCAGGCAAAAGTTGATGGTGGACAAAGTCATTTACATGGACCGGAAGCGTCCATCACTACAGCAACTCGGGGAGCATATGCAGCTGGATCCTCGCGAGGTTGAGTTTATGGAGCTCAAATCGCTCATGGTCCTCTCTATCTTACACAACCGCCTGGTAAAACAGAGTGGCAAGAACGGTGTTGACAGGTGCTTGTACCGGATGCTCTTCAACGCTCGTCAAGGAAAATATCCCAATGGCGCGGTCACTACAGACGACTTCCTCGACATCTGTGAGAAAGTGGGTCATCAAAAGTTGGAGTCCTTCTTTCAGCAGTGGATTGTGGGCTCAGGATGCCCTACATTTCACTGCGTGCCATCCTTCAACAAGAAGAAGCAAGTGGTTCAGCTCACCATCAAGCAGCTCCAGGCCGACTCGTCCATCACAACCATTGAGAATGGCCTTGCGGCAGACGACTTCATGCGCGAAGCAAAAGAGAAATCTCGTGACCTGCGGTCAGCAACAGGGTATCCCACTTTCGTGGGCCCAATGACTATCAGAATCCACGAAGCTGACGGCACGCCCTACGAGCATATCGTCGACATAAACTCGAACAACGTCAAAGTGGAGATTCCGTACAACACAAAATACAAGCGACTGAAGAGAAATCGATTGAACAAAGAGCGCATGGCTGCCGCAGCAGGCCTCGATGCTTCTGGCGAGACGCAAGAAGACGTTACCTTTTACATGTTGGGGGACCTGTTCACTTCGCCTCAAGAGCATGAAGAATGGCGACTGGACGACTGGCCACCGGAAGACGAAGCTAAGCAGGAGGGGGAAGCGTACGAGTGGATCCGCATCGACGCAGACTTTGAATGGATATGCCGGACTAACATTGAAGACATGCCGTCGTACATGTATGTCTCGCAACTGCAGCAAGACAAAGATGTTGTCGCACAAGCAGAGTCTATACAGTTCCTTGCCAACAAAGAGGGTCATCCGTTGATCTCCACTTTCTTGGTCAAAACGTTGATGGACAATCGATACTTTCATGGTATACGGACTATGGCTGCCATGGTCCTCGCCCAAAGCGCACTCAAGCGGACCCAGTGGGTCGGGCTCTTCCACCTGAAGAAGGCTTTTCGGGAGCTATTCTGCTTGCCAAACTCACCAATGACTCGATCAAACGACTTTTCTGACCGCAGCATGTACCTGATACAGTGCGCTATTCCCAGGGCCATTGCTAAGATCAAGGGCGAAGATGGGAGGTCACCACTAGAGGCTAAGCGTTTCTTACTGGATCTTGTGCGATACAACGACAACCGCGGAAACGATTACAGCGATGATCATTACATCGCCACACTGATGCGATGTCTTGCGGAAACCCTCACTAAGACAAATGCAAATTCCGAGCTCAGCCATGAAGAATGGGCCCAGGAGCAAGACTTTACCAGCAAGGCTCTTGGAGAACTCACTCGTCACCAGAGGCTTGATGAATGGATCCCTACGTACCAGAACGTGTATACGACTACTGCACTTGATTGTGCGTTCAAGTTGGTTACGAGCCGAGTCACTCCTTTCAAGCCTACAGAGTTTCTGCAGTATGCGCAACTAGGGAATGCAGACAATGTACGCTTGAAAGCGTGGGAATGCCTTGTTCGACTGGGCATGTTCCGCAAAGATGCCGTCATGCGGTTTCTCGTTCACGAAATTCGATCCGATCCTTCACCATACTTCAGAAAGCAGATGCTGCGCATCCTCGGCCTTGCTATCGGCCAAGTGGCTACCGGTGATGTTTGGGCACCAGAAAAGGCTACCGAAACTGCTGCAGACACGCTTGTGGTTGAGAACGAAGCGAGCAACGCTGAACGCGCATCTGCCCTTGCGCGTCAGAACCTTAATGGAGCTTTGAGAGGGTTGAAGAGCGATCTGCAAGGTCATCAGACTTTGCGTTCGGTACTAGAGGAAGCACTCAAGTCGACAACATTGTCTACCAACGATATGTCTGAGATTTTAGACATATGCGACATGATCTTCGATAACCAAAAGGTCAACAAGCTACCAGTCAAACTGGCCCTTCCACGCTACTGGAGGGTCGAGCATGTCGGAAAGGCAGTGATGCGTTTCAAGCACACTAATAAATTTCGAACAACTCCTAAGCGGCCTTTGGTTGCCCCTGCTCCTGTTTCTGCTCCTGCCCCTGCCCCTGCTCCTGCTCCTGCTCCTGTTCTTCCAGTTGCTCCGCTTCTTCCTCTACGAGAGCCCGCCCCTCCGACAGCGAAGCCACCCGGTCAGCCTAAGTTGTCGCTAAAGATTGGTGGATTGTTGAAGAACAAAAGCGCTTCATCTCCACCAACAGCTGTCGACTCTACAACGGCTAAATCGCGAACTCAGTCTATTGTGTTTTCGCCTAGAATCCATCATTCACCGTCGCCCATCCCTCAGTCGACAAGACCATCTCCCGCACCACAGCCACAGCCGCAACCGCAGCCACCCCAGCCTGCTACCGCCTCTGCTCCTACCTCTGCTCAGCCAGATTCTCGGGCTTCGACACCAGAGATACCATTGATGAAGCAACCTATGAAGAAAGCAGCCACCCCAGCGGCGACACCGAAAGCAGGAACTCCGGCACCAGTGCCAGCCACCGCCCCAACTGCGGGTTCAGCACCAGCACCAAAACCAGTCACCAAAACCCCAGTCCCGCCACCAAAGGTCTCCGCACCAGCTCCTGCATCTAATTCAGCGCAAACAAAGCCGGCAATTGCATCCGTCAAGATTCCAAAGTCTGTTGCTACACCTCCTGCCATATCATCACCCGTCCCGTTACCTGCTCCCAAACTCAAGATCAAGACAAAGACTGCCAATGGTTCAACCGTGACATCCAGACCATCGAGCGCAGCGCCCTCGCCGCGTCCCAGCGTCGCACCCTCGCCTCGACCGAGCGTTGCTCCTCCAGCTCGCCCTGCTGCGGCTACGTCGGGTTCCATTGCCAGGCCAGTCATCAAGCAGAAGAGAAGCAAGATTGTCAAACTGCGACTTGCACCTCGTCTCCTCTCCCGCTTCACAGGTGATAACAAGAAGCGCAAGTTGATCCTAGGAAACGGCGATGGCGAGAGGCCCTTGAAGAGACAGAGTCTTGAGACGAGCGTCCATTTGAATGGAAACGGCGCTGGCAAGAGTGGGCTGGTTAGTGTGGAAAGAGGAGGAGCCGAGAGACCACGGCTGGTGGTCAAGATGAAGGTTGGGAAAGGCAAGTTGCCTATGAATCGAGGATAGCGATTCCACGGGAAGAAAAAATGTCACCACTGACGAGGAAGCGGCCGGAGAAGAGAAAGAGCCGGGCAAACACGACGATAATGACAGAAGTCGAAGATGACGAGAGACAAACGCACAAAAAAGGAGAACAGGGAGTGCGGGAAGCAAGCATGCATTTTATGGTGTTATTGAGGTTATAGGGCAACTTTTTTTTCTCTTCTTCCCTTTTTCTTCTTCACTTGGGGGACTGCCCTAGCGATGAAAGGAAGAAAGAAAAGAAAGAAAAGAAAAAGATCAGACTTTGAAACGGACTGAATGGGAAGGGGAAATCACAAAGGGAAACTAACACAGCATTCAGCGATGGCGTTTATGTTTTTTCTTCTTCTAGCGAATAAGGTTTACATGCATGTGTGTGTATGGTATATGCGGTATAGGCCTTCTTTTTTTTTCGTCGGGATATTAGGTGGATATACCCTTTTCTTCTTCTTCCTTTCTTTTCTCTCTTCAAAAACAGACTGGAAAGTTAGTCTAGTCTGGTATGTAGCTGTAAGAGAGAAACAGTGTGTGTATGGATCGAAACGAGAGAGAGAGAAAAGAAATAGTGCACCTTCTTCTTCTTTGCAGTAGGTCGCTATATTCTGTGTGGTTCTTCTTCTGTCGTTTGTGATGCTTATGGGTGAAGGTGATGGGAATGTAGAGAGAGAGAAAGAGAGAGAAAGGGAGTAAGTATATTCGATTTGAAAAGCGAGACGATAGGTATCAAGGATATATTGTGCACAAAAAAAAACCCCCCTTTCACCTCCCAGTCCTTATATTAAATCATGTCGAGGTTACAACAAGACACATTTGCTTGACCTCCTTCCGCCTCTCTTACATGCGCAAGTCGAGGCAGGCTCAACCAGCCTCCAACCCACCGCTTGCTGGCTCTCCTGGTGGGGAACTATCGGATGACACTGGCCGAACGTGACAGCAAGCACAGGGCAAAAAGGCTAAATTGAAGACACTAGTCGTTTTACATGTGGAAGGAGAATGCACCTCAAGCAAAAAGAAGAAGAAGAAGAAGAAGAAGAAGAAGAAGAGGGAGGTTTGAAAAAGATACGATAATGTTAATGTTAATCTTGTTGGGGTATTCATTCTCTCCAAAGCAATCGTTTAACAGAGCGTACACTAGACTGAAACACGGAATCGTGAATGGGGGCTGGTTCGGGTGTGGTTGTTGCTTTTGTATTATCAGATACTAATGGTGCTGTAGTTGCTGCCGTCATCATAGTAACGGCATTTGTCGTGTAAGATGTTTGCGTGGTGGTGGTAGCGATAGTAGGTGAAACAACATCTCCATTGTCCTTTGTATCTGACATCTTGATATGTTTTGCTTGAGGCAGACTGGACTTCTCAGCTAATCCCACAGACACATGTTTCCTCTTGTTGGCGGATCCGGGTGGACGACCTCTCTTTCTTGGCGCTGGGAAGAACAAAACTTAGTGGTCTAGACGGAGGAGCATGTTGTGACGGCCTCACCATTTATCCCGGCTGGGGCTGTTGGTGCAGGCTCAAGCTTGCTCGCTGCTGCTGGTGCTTGTGCATCATTTGGAGGAGCATCTTTGGTGTTGATAGTGACAGTGACATTTTCGCTTTCGTTTTCTTCAACTGGACCGGGTAGAGTATTGGGGTCTGTGGGTTGCAGAGAATCATCGACCCTTTCGATGACCTTGCCGCACATCAGACATGATATGTCGACGTCCCATTGTCGCGTCTTGTCTTCAGACGCGCGGCTGTCGGTGATTGTAAGGCGCACCTTGCCAGTATCTGAGGCGCTCAGCTTGGCGCCAAAACGGGATTCTGCAGCTGAGCTGGTGCCGTTTGCTTTTGCACGCTTGTTGTGTTGGGCCCTTTTCTTTGACGGTGGGGAAGTAGTCCGATGGTCTTTCGATATATTCTGGATAGCTTTTTGTTCCAGGCAATGCGCATGGAGCCACTGTGAGCAGTGCGAACATTGAACCAGTAGTTCGTCAGGGTTGATGGGTTGCTTATCGATGCAATGCTTATGGAGCGCCTGTAGATTGATCAGTAAGCAACAATGTATTTGAAAAGTAGAGTCCTTACACTGAATGGGTTGCCCTTTTTAGTGATGTCGTAGCTTTGCCTGAAGAATAGTTGGTCTACTGGCAGCGGAAGGCTGTCCGGGTCGTCGTTCCAATGCACCATGTCCGCGAGAGACTGGACAGTCAAGGCTTCGATAACGTCCATATGATTGCTGACGATGACCTCACTGTTAGCATGGTGTGGTTGTCGGCCACCTGGCAGGTCTTCTGGCCGATACACCCAGAATACTCTTAGGAAGACGTGAGAGGAGTCGCCGGCGCGGATCTCGAGGATTTTGGCCAGCCAGCCCTCTACTGCGCTGGGCGGATTCTTGTCGTCGTCGGAGCCTTCGCTGTTCTTTACGAAGACTATCTGGCCAACTTGGAACTCTTCGCTATTTATGGTGAATTTCCGATAGCGGGTGGTGCTCTCCCAGTACGGTGCAGGCGAAATTTTGACATGAACTTCGCTGAGCTCTGCTTCGGGAAAAGGACTTGACTGTACGACATTGGCGTCCAGTGGCGCGTCTTGACCTGGATACTTGGGGATTTTGCCGGCGATGCCCGTCTTCTGTTTGTTGGTAGCAGCATTACTGAGCTTCTTCTGCGCTCTGGTGTTTGCAGAGCTGACGGCGAAGCCCTGGAAATCTTCTATAGTAGACCAATCAACCTTTGGCTTTTTGGCGACAGGGTCCTTTGCATTGTCCGGATGCGCCGGAGGTTCATCGGGCGTTTTGCGTTTACGCGCCATGGTGGGGGTTTGGGATATGAGGGAGGGTGGAGTGTAAGTAGAGAGGGATTTGTGCCGGACGGGATAGTCAGTCGAGTTTGTGCGCGGTGGCAAAGCGCGCAACACGGGCTATCACATGGAAACGAGGCGCAAGCCTGGTTGGAGGCACAAGCAATGGGCGCAAGAGCAGAGAAGATTCGGTGAATGAGCAGACGCGTTGTTTCAAAGTGGAGCATGCAACGCGTTTGGCAAAGGGTACCGAAGCTGTGGGTCGCTAGCGGACGTGACAGGTCACGTGCCTTGGCGCTGCGCCAGGATGCAGAGCGCCGACAGCATGGCATTTGCAACAGGATGTTGGCCACGATGGCGGCTTGCTACATAGATGACGCGGAGACAGGCACGCTTATCATGCGAGTTGGCAGGCGGGCGGGCTCAAGCACCGACGCAAAGGCGCTGTTTGGCTGAGGGATCGGGGGCGTTTTGTCCATGGGTTTGTACATTTGTAGGCGTATGTAGGGTGCAACATGGCAAAGAGGACAGCCGACTGGGGAATCAGTGGGATCCGCATGTGGACGCGTGCGGGCACAAGCAAAAGCATACCCCAGATTTGACGCGCCGCCTTCCGGCCGTTCTCGTTAGCACGACAAAGCAAATACACACATACGTACATAGATACAGTACAGTAGGGCCAAGGTGCACTGCCACAACATCATTATGACCCAGAAAGGATGACACCGGGCCCCGACTGGCCGAGCACAAGTGGGCAGCCGCCATTTTAGTCCGGCACGGGCTTGCCATGGGCGTGAATACGACATTAGGCCAATGAATAAGCGTGCGGTGGCCACTGTCGTAGCCGGACCACGCTCTGCATCCGGGGGGGCTGGCATGTTTGGGGCGCGCCAAGACGTAGGTAGTCCGTAAGAGGTCGCTGTTGTTGTGCTGCCAGACGCTTCACGTGTATATCGAGATGGCCGGGTCGGTGTAGCAGCAGCGGGAGCATCAAGAGGCGTTGGAGTATACAAGTATGTAGGCATGTCGTCGCACTGGGTCCATGTTGAACACGACGGCGCCCTCTGTCGCCGATCGTTGAACCCTTCCGCGTCATAGGGCCTAGTGATCCTTGCCCATGCGCCCAGAAATTCCTCCACAAGTCTAAGTCGACCGCGCTGCTCCGCTATACGCACTACATACATCTACCGCTCTCCTGCTTCCTTGTCCTCTCCCTAATCCCTTCTCCTTGTTTCCGTCTGCGCTCTCCACACCTCGCCCTGCCGCCGTCGCTCGTTCCCCCGTCCCTCGCCTCTGTTGCTGCCGTGTCCCCGTGGCTTGCGCGACGGCTTCAGTACCATTGACACGACGCGCGCCCTGAAGCAGCTGCATTGGACGCTCCTTCACCCTCTCGCTCGTCGCTGCCATGGGTCGTCCCAAGAGAGGTAACTAATGCGCCCACGTCCACGCCCACGTCCACGCCCACGTCCACATCCACATCCACGCCCGTCCTGTCCAGTCTCCGCTCCTGCATCTGCCCATGTCGTCGCTTGTCCTGCAAACACTTGCTAATGCTGCGCCCGCTTCGCCCCTCTACAGTTCTCTCTTTCATGTCACAATGGGGTGGCCTGCCAAACACCCTGCAGAAAAACCCCCCCTCGGCCGGTCCCTCTCCAGGCTCCATGTCGCCTGCCGCTCCACCCTCCCCCTCAACCCGCCAGCCTGCCACCTCGCCCAGCCTCAGCCAGTCCGCCACCGCCCTCGAAGCCTTCAACAACGACCGCCCGCCCTCTCGAGCCACCGGGCGCGAACGCAGCGACTCCCGAGCCTCTGTACGCCCCATGTCCATGATCCAGACATATCAGCCCCCTGTCATGGAGGTGAGCCACGACACGCTGCCTGAGCTGCAGCGCATCTTCATGTTCCTCAACAGCCATTCAAACAAGCTGTACCAGGAGGGCTACTTCCTCAAGTTTCACGACACTGATTCTCGTACGTCCACCCGTCCTGTCAAGCCGGTTTCGCGGGTGATACTGACAGCATGTAGGCGGCCGTCCCGCCTCAGATCGGAGATGGCAGGAGTACTTTGTCCAGCTTGTAGGCACCATTCTCTCGCTGTGGGATGCGAGTGCCCTCGACCGGGCTGGCGGTGAGGGTGAGGTGATACCGACCTTCATCAACCTCACTGACGCCGCCATTCACATGGTGATTTCCATACCTGCTCTCGCCACCCATGGCATAAGCTAACCCTAGCTAGATTCCCTCCATGACCCTCAAAGACGGCAAGAAGCTCGACAACATCCTCAGCGTGTCCACAGCGGCCAGCAACAAGTACCTTTTCCATTTCGACTCGTACCACGCCCTAACCCAATGGACCGCCGGCATCCGCCTGGCCATGTTTGAGCACACCACGCTCTCCGAGGCATATACTGGCGCATTGATTGCAGGAAAGGGCAAAACACTCAACAACATCCGCGTCATACTAGACCGACAGTGCGCAAAGTACGAAGACTGGGTCCGCGTGCGCTTTGGAGCAGGCACTCCGTGGCGCCGTTGCTGGTGTGTTGTGTCACCACCGGACGAGAAGGAGTGGGTGAGGCTGCAGAAACTGCAAAAGAAGGGCAGTGCTTACGAGCGACCACCCGTTCTGAAAGGCGACATTAAATTCTACGACACCAAAAAAGTTACCAAGAAAACAAAGGCCATTGCCACGGTCAAAGATGCATACTCCTGCTATGCCATTTACCCACAATCGAAACCGCTCATCGACCAATCTACCCTGGTCAAGATTGAGGGCAAGATTACGGTACACTCGACTCCAGAAAACACGACCGAAGGGTTTGTCTTTGTTCTGCCAGAAGCGCGGCCCGCCATTTCAGGCTTCGAAATCATGCTTCAGTTTCTTTTCCCTGTCTTTGATACCTTCTCTCTGTACGGACGGCCTAAAAAGCTGATTGCCGATGTCCTTGATACCCGAGGATTGATGTTTGCCATGCCGTCGGACCGACGTTACGGATACCTCGAGATATGGGACGTCGTGGGTTTGATCAACAGTGATGGCAGCGACAAATGGTCGGAGCGCCAGTGGAGAAAGCAGTTGAAAGACCTGACATCGACCCGCATGATGGCCTCAGGATCTGACGCAGGTTCTGTTTACAATCGAGCCAGCCGTAGGAACACTGTGGGCCGAGCAGGCTTCACCCCTCGCGGCTTACGTTTCGAGGATCATGGCTCTATCCGCTCAAGTCCGTCTACGCGCCAGTCATCGCCAACAAGGAGGATACACCAGGACCTCGAAGTGCAAGCGCCGCGCCGCGTGGGAACTGCACCAGCCGTTGCAGACCCATCTGTTACACCACGCCATCAACGCTCTGTATCCGAGCAAGCCAACGGTCGCGGCCCAACGACACCATCGAGGTTCGTGCCCGATCAAGCATCGATCGAGGACGAAACTCCGCCGACGCCGCCTGAACATCGTATATTCATCGGAACTCCCCAGAACGGAGCTGTACAACCATACGACAGCTCTGATTACGATGAGAGCCCTTCAAGGGAACCCTATGACTTGCCATCGCCCCCTGCAGACTTGGCTGCTCCACCTCAGGGTTATGTCGATCTCCCTCCAACCCAAGAGCATGCCGCTTATCAGAAGCCACCTATCCGACCCAACATTCCTACAACGAAGCCGAATCCAGCTGTCGACTCAGCCACACTGCAGCAGATGGCCGATGCCGTACACGCACCGTTACAATTCGGTGTGGCTTATTCTAGCGGCGTCGCTGCTTGGAGAGGCCAGGAGACCATTCAAAGCAGGCGAAGCGGTGACTATCCTGATCAAGGACAAGCCATGTCCCTTGGTGTCAATTCAAGGCCACCTCCAACAAACCAAAACTTGGGCAATCGTCTGTCCACCATCCCTGCATCGCCTTATATTGAGCATTCAGAGTTTGTTGACTCTCCAAATACCTACCAGCCTGTTGCTCCGCCTGTCCCAGAACACAGTGAGTTACCGCAGCAGCCTGAAAATGGCAGCATCCCACGCAAGCCAGTGCTAGGTCCGTCTCCCCTCGCCTCGCAAGAGGATGACACCCTCTCGACCAATAGCTCAAGACTCGACAGTTTACAAAACGATGTGATTGACCCTGAAGCACTTGACGCTCTCAACATGGCCCAGGCAACATTGGCCCGTCGGCCAAGCGCGTCGAGCAGTCGTTACGAAGATGACGCTATATCCACATCGACACCGGACTACGCTAGCATTGCTGAAGAGGAACCCCAGCCTCCCCCACGCTCACTTCCCCAAAGGCGCGAGGACCGCCCCAGAAGTGGCGTGCTAACATTCGTCGGAGACCCCAGTGTCAAGGCTCCGGCGGACCAAGACCCACACGGATACAAATCTATACTAGACCCAGCTCAAGAACCGGCCGAGGTGCCAAGCATTGATTTTGGACCAACCTACGCTTTAGATTTCAATGAAAAGCGTCCAGGTACTAGTGGAACCATGACACAGATGCTGCACGACGGGGGCGCCTCACAGTCCAAGGAAAATCTTGCGACCACTCCAAACGAGCAAAAAAGACTTTCATACATTTCTGGAGCTAGTGCGCCTCATGTGCGTAGTGACTCCAATTCCCCGCAGATTCACGATTCAAGACAGGTGCTCTGGCAACCGGCTGTGCCCTCAACCCATCAGTCAGATAAACAGAAGCTGGACCCTCAAGATTGGGTAATGCACCGTGCTTCCCTGCAACAGCCTAAGAGGTATGGGCATGGGAGGAGTAAGTCGCATACACCTCCGCCTTTTGGTCGCACGCATTCTGGAGATTGGAGCCAAACCCAGCGTCCTCTCCAGGAGTCTGCGGGTAATGTCCGCACTTCCAGTCGCCCGTTGAGCTGCGGGGCCGAGACACTACTCGACCAACGGCCCACGACGTTGTCGGCTAGAGAACAAGAACAGGTGGCGCGAATGACAAACACGCCGCTTCTTGACCTCTCACAAACCCCAAAGAAGCTGCAGAAGGAGCCTCCTATGGGATTGACAGGACTTATTGACAACCGCGAAAAGGAGAGAGCTGCCTCCAAGACTAACCGTCAGAGTTATTCGTCAGCTATGCAAGTCGAGATCGACAGACGTATCCTGCAGAACCAGCAGCGACAAATAATGGAAGCTCAGCAACGCCAGCAGCAGATGATGATGCAACAACAGATGCAGCAGCAGCAACACGCCATAGCGCAAAGCACCTATGCTCCAAGCATGATGGGAACGCCAAGCGGCATGGCAGCACCAAGTGTAATGGGCGCCCCTAGCATGATGGGCACTCCCAGTGTCATGGGCACTCCTAGTGTCATGGGTACCCCCAGCGTCATGGGCATGCCAACAGGTCCTGGGACGCCATCAAGCGTATCTGTCATGGGTTACTCTACACCAAATCAGATGATGTATCAACAGCAACAGCAATATTTCCCACAACAGGCATCAACACCATACATGCCAGTTCCTGGTGCCTGGAGCACACCGACGGCCCAGATTTCGCAAGGGCAGTACTTTCCTCAACAGTCACTGCAGGGCTATGGCAATATGGGCCAGCAGCAGCAACAACAGGCGCCGACACAGGCATATGGTGCAAGCTTTGACCAGGCCCAAGAGGCAGCGAGGCATTCGTACCACCAACAGCAAGGCCATTTTCGACGATGAATGAACCCAAAACTAAAGACAACTAAAAACTTTTGGGTTAGGTTTTAATTGTAATATGCCGATCGGATAGACGGAAAACGTTCCTTGTATATTTTCACTTTTGTTTTCTTTTGTTTTCTTTTGTTTTGTCATCCATTCGGCGCATGCCGTCATGGCCTCGGTGCATCTAGAAGTTTGCATTTGGATAGAAAATTTGCATAGGGAGTTGGGCACTGATAGGGGTTTTCTCTTTCTTAGACTGTATTTCTTTTTTCTTTTGACTTTCTCTCTCTCTCTTTTGCTAGTAATCCTGTCTACTATCGTGCTTGTTATTTAATATACACATATTTACCTTTGGGCGTATAGCTTATCTAATGGCGTAATGATGCATGCTTATGTTTCTTATCTTAACCTCGTCTGGCATACTTATCGGCGCGAAGAGGAAAGGAAAAAAATTAATGTAGAACATTAATGAGAGAAGCGCGCTTTACATTTGCTGTACATATGTAATAATCGTGCACATGACTAAGGTTACGATAATGGGTGGTGATGGGTGGGGTTACTTAGTTGGATTTGATTTATAAGTTGACACGAGCAAGATACCTCGGAACGCGACCCATGGCGTGGGGTAAAAGCGTATGTGTGTGTCTTTTCCGCAGAAGAAGCAATACAAAGCTACTCATCTACCCCTCCATCGGCCTAGCTTTCCACGTGGCTAACCTCACCCCCAAGATCCACACACCTGCCACGCGTACGTGCGTGCATGCGTGTGGCAACCTCGTTGCCCTTCCCCGCTTTTCTGATGCTCACCACTTACATATATACATATATATGTACATAACAAGCGCCACCACTACCCTACCATCCAGCCTCCCCTCGTTCCGGACAAAAAAAAAGAAACTAGCCACTTCCGACGACACCGCCATGGACGATGACGGGGGTCTCGCCGGTGTAGTTCTTGACATCGGCCATGATCTCCTGCGTGCTCGGGTCCTGCGTGGCCTTGCCAAACGCCTCGTGGCTCTCCCACTCCAGGATGGCCGCGTGCGAGTAGGGTCCGTCGGCGTTGAGTTCCGAGACCGTGTACGACTTGAGGCCGTGCTTTTTCCAGTGCTTCGCGCACAGCGGCATGTGCGTGTTGAGGTAGTAGTCTTGGTTGAAGGTGGAGCTGGTGCTGCGCGGGTACAGGACGATTGCGGTTGCGCTGCCCATGATGATGATGATGGTTGTTGTTGTCTTTGACGAGGGGGGTTTTGTGGTAGGAATTCTGACTAATTGACTGACTGACTGACTAGTATATTCGTTTTCACAGATACCATACGACAACGGACTGCAGTTGTCCCCTTTTTATATCTCGGTCGGTCTCCCCTTCTGAATACACCCCACTTTTTTGCGATCCTGGTATTCGGTTTCAGGCTGTGGCTATGTATGTGGACGTATGTCATCTCAAATGACTTGCAGTCCCACTTTCGGACGAACTAGGGACAGATGGACTGTACTTTTGTCAGCGGATGACGCTCATCGACTTCATGTCAGCTCCAGAGACATGTTGCTTTGTGTTTGCCGGATTTAGCCGGACGTAAAGTCCACAAAGTGCGGTGATGAAATGTCTTCGTTACGCCTCATTAACCACGTCGTCCTGACATTGTCACCCTCTGCCTCTGATCACGTCGCAAGGAAGGCTTATTCGAAAACCCATAAGTGTTTCGGATATGACTACGTGGAAAATGTTCTGCCTATTCCCTTGTCCTATTACGCGCAATCAGGCTGCTCTTAACTACCACGGTTCTCTGCGCTCCTGGTTTCGAACGGTGCTCTGGTGACCAGATATTTGGTATTGGGACATCGTTCTGCAACCCAGCTATCCTGACGTCGCCCCAAACCCGTGTCGCGGGAAGAGTTTTGGCTCTCGCCCATATGTAGGCCATCCTGTCCATCCCGCTCAATCTCACTCCAACAACCGTATGCGTTTCTGTCATAATCCTGGTGCGAGGACGATCTAGCGTGGCCCATCGATTTGCGTCTTCTGGGTGTATTGGCTTCAGCGCGATGCTTATTCGTCGAGCGACAGTCACTTCTTTGACAACGAGGCCAATGCCTGAATTTTGATATCGCCGAGGGAGTATAGATTTAGTGGCACGACCATCCTCTTCGTGTGCACAGTCTGTCAGCTTGAAGTGAAGAGCTGGGTCTAGGCCTATGCTCGCGTCCGGCAGCTGGCTACCGTCAATGGTACACGAAAGGCCGGACTCGAAAAAGAGCTGGAGAGTTGGGAAGAAGGTGTTTAGGGTCCAATAAACAATTTCTAGGTATAGTCAGCCCCATTTGATCTTCGCATCAGGTATTGGCTGTATGTACTCTCGTTGACGAGATGTGCGGCTGGCACCGTTATCCCAAACTCGGCTGTGTGTGCCAAACTGGCCTGCTGGGGAACAGGAACACATTCTTTTCGCGTTTCCACCGTCGTTGCTTCGGATCCTCTTAGCACGTCGTCACACTTCAAGGCCTCGCTGAGCTCGTCGCGGGAGGTCAAGGGCAATCGAAGTGACCGACGCAGCATCTCTCGGCGTAGATCTTCTACCGGACATTTGTAGTATTCCATTTAATCGAACTGTGGTGTGTTGTGTGGAGGTCTTCGCAGAGGTTCGAGGCTGGATGTACCTGCGATGTAATATGAACCAAATCAAGCATAGTCAAAAGTTAGGGTGAAGAGCCATAGTAGAGGCTGGGGCTAGTGTTCGTTTGCGTGTGGTGATCATAGTATGGCTTCACTTTCATTGGAAAGAGCGCACTTCACATTAGGAAGCAGACACCCAAACTTCTCATCATGTGACCCATTGCTGTAACTGATAGTCTATACGGTTAGTGAAGGAAGGCTCTTTTAGTTTACAGTCAGCTTGTAAAGGATGGACACCACAAGTTAAACTCTTTTCAGTCATTTGGCTGGCATTCTACTCTGCCACTGTCTAAATTTGCTATACTCATGTCATGCGTTACTTGTTATCGGGATTATGCTCACAGAGAGCGGAAACTGCTTCGCTGCAAGTACCCTAGAAGAGATGATTATAGAACTGAAGACTTTTGGATTCGGAGTCCGGAAACTCAATGAGTACTACAGGTAATCTGTGGTCGCGGAGTCCACATCTGAAGTCGCCGCAACCAAATATAACTCAATATACTGGAAGGCTACTGGTTAAACGCAGTCACTACGTCGATAGTTGGCAAGGCTGAGAGTACGCTGTGGCGATCTCGCGAATCTGAGCAACATCAAGATCGAGCGCTAACGTTAGTCTTTCGGTGCTCAAGTTACCTCGAGCATTATGCATCCCCTTGCGCATTGGCAACAGTTCAAATGAGTTTGAGGAGAACGACCGTTATGTTCAGGATGATCAGAGATCTTTTGGTGCCAGAAACCGGTGCCAAGTAGACGCATGTTGTGGAAGCACACGGTAGAGATCAAGTTGCCAATCTGGGCTTAGCGCCTTCACCCTTATCTAGTGTTGTTCAATCAAGGTTGTAAGACAATCAACTGCTTACCGTTCCACACCCGACCCTTTGCCAACTGTTACCTAGCCCGGCTACATTTGGAGCTCCGCCTGGGCTCTGAATGAATGATGTCACTAATCTGGAGGCGGAGTCTACTAGCGAAATAAACTTTTTGGCCCCATATGGTCATTTTTCAGCCTTGTCGAACCGCAACTTCGCATGTAGTATAACATGTCATCCTTCCCCTGTTTCTTTCGGAATTCATTCTTCTTCTCCTGAAACTATTCTCACTCTCGGCAGTAGCTTGCAAATTGCCCGAGGTGTTGAATTCTCAGGATAAATACTTGCAGTATCTTTTTCCTCACTGAACCGACGACATGAGTCGCAGGGCTGTACCGGGGGCACATGAGCAGACTGAGCTGCCGTTTGTTCACCCACCCAAACTTCATTTCAACTTTGCTGACTTAACTAGGAACTGGAGTTCGAATGCTAGGCTACTAAACACTGAGCCAATGCGGAGAAAAAAGGTTGCATCTCAACCGCGGAACTCAAGATTGCGGGACTTCATGAGGCATGTCCGTCTCTCACTGCCGGGTAATATCTTCGGCAGAGCTCTTCCTTGGCAGTCGCCGTTGGAGCAACGCAAGGTTGCTTTATACAAGAGTCGACGTATGGCAGCCCTGAACAGTTTGCTCCATGTAATACCCCTAGCTGGAGCGATTGTCTTATTGTTCCTTCATTGGACCAAGTACTGGGTAGGCGGGACCTCCGCCAACGCCACGGCGCTGCAATTTGTAGCCAAAGCCCACGAGCTTCTCATGCAGGCCTCACTCGTCGACGTTCTTCTCTACATTATCCGTGCCCAAGCACTCGAAGGTTATCTTCCACTGGGTGCGCTCACTGCAGCCGCCCAGGCACCTCAACTGTCATATATCTGGTCGTTGAATTTTATTTCGGCCATCTGCACTCCAGGATATGGCGCATGGCGCAAACTGGCGTTTGTGCTATCGACACCGGCTCTGATTCTTATGACTGCAGTCGTTGGTCCTTCCTCGGCGATTTTGATGATACCTCAACCAGACATGCCGCACTCCAACGGCGCTACGACCCGCTACCTGAAGACCTCGGAGACGGCTCTGTTCCCTGATTACTTGAACAACACTCATTACCTAGACTTGTAAGCCATTACTGATTTATTCGGGCACAAGTTCGCTGACGGTAGTAATAGTGCAAGACAGGCTGAGACTCAGAGTGCCATTACGTTGGGCACCGAATATACCTCTGATGGTCTCGAGTCTCGATCTACTAGCCTGTGGCTGACTGACTTCGATCCCACTCGTCCAGATAATGGGGATGTTTTGCGAGTGGGTCTACAACTGGATATTCTAAAACCGTCGACCGACCTGCCTGTCGCTAATTGGTCGATTGGGGCCTTACCGACGGTATTGAGCACACTTCAGCTGCGGAACCATAGCTTAATACCCGAAGATGTCAACGCTGAGTATAGAAGTTTAGTGTCCGCCAGCGCGAAATGGACTCTTCGGACCACACAACCTGTAGTTATGGTAACTTGCTCAGTCTCATTCAACAGAACCGGGGAAATTGGTTACTACCGGACTGACGGGCTGAGATATGTCCTTCCCGACGCGGACGATCTGTTCGCAAAACTCAAGGACATGAACTCTAACAGTTCTGAAGCCTATTCATCTCTTTGGGTGCCAATGCCACAGGATCCGACGTCTCTACTTGGACTGTTCAGGAAACGAAATATAATACAGGGAGATTATTATTATTATGTTTGCACTGTATCACCGTTTTGGTGGACGGCCACAACATCGCTAACTCCCGGCAAGTCAGGAAATATCGCGCAAACTGACTGGCCTGAGAGTAGAGAGACCATGGGAAGCAAAGCCTTGAGACCAATAACTATCGACCCTGAAGGAATTTCCTCGATGGGTACAATAGATTTCGGTACATGGACTTTCGCTCATGACCAGAGAAAGGCCGTACTAGCACTCTTCCTATCTGCGCTTTCACGACTCCCAGGTCAGGACAGCGTCACAGTCGAAGACGACTCCGACGACATGGGCGGTATCGATCCCGATGATGACCTTGGTTTGGGCGATAGCAACATCGACATAGCTGATAATGTCATTCCGGACGATCTCTTCATAGGATACAGTCAAGCGGAAGTGAGCGACACGACTTCTCCCATGTCTTTCAAGGTTGATTCATTTGTTTATGGCTTCGGCTACGGTTCCAATGAAACTTCATTTGAGATTTCAATGGCAGTCATGATCGCCTACTGTCTGATCACACTCGTCTACCTTGCATACATTACCGTTACAGGCCATACATCGTTGGCATGGAACTCGGCCACGGAGCTCGTTATGCTTGCACTCCAATCTAAGGATCCAGGCGACTTGGGACACATCTCGGTCGGTATCGACTCAATGGAGACGTTTCGTAGGAGCGTCGGCATTAGAGTCAATAATGTCGGGATTGATGACACGGATGAATGCGAACAGCGTTTGGAGCTAGTCTTTGAGCACGACAAGAACAATGATAATAGGGTGTTGACGAAGGTCGAACGGGGCAAGGCTTACTGAGACGAGTTCATATGGGTTCTCATAACGCTGTTTCGAGTTCAAACCTTCATGCCATGGAATACCCGGGACAATGATGAATAATACAGATGATTTGCATTGACAGCTCAGGCAATGCCCGCAGTCACCTCATCTCTCATGAACTCTCCGTGACGTCGGTTAGGCGTCGTTATATATTGCATGCATAGAACATCTATCGGCTCCTTGATTCTTCTCATCTGATCAGCGGTGCAAGTAAAAGCCATGTTTACTCCTTCTCTTCAGAACAAGCATTCATATCTAGCCCTGGTCAGACTCGAGTCATTCGGGGATGCTTAGGCCAGAACCTCACCCGATCGTCATTGAAACAGGGAAGGGATCTCAAATCTTGCTACCCTATCAGCGGGAGTCCATCACGCTAAGTGTGCTGTTGCGCCCTTGATTCATGTAGTGCCAGCAGTCCCTGTAGGTAAGCGTGCGAGCGAACATGAATAGCATGCAGGGTCTTCGGTAACGGTGTTAAGTTGGGCATATACTTAGTATAAATATTATCTTTACATATCGATCAACGTACGCATCTACATGCCACCTGCTGTCAATGTAACTGCTTAACAACAGTAAGAACGGGCGATCTTCTGATCCGCTTCTCAACTCCAGCTTATGTGAATATGGCTAAAATTTTCTAGCAAAAACCTATGGATCCTTCGTCCCCAGCAGCTGTTACTTCTAAATTTGCTATCAGTCTAGTATTCTATGCGAGGCTAGCTAGCTTGTTCCTGGATGTTATGTCATCCGCCGAGCAAGCGATCCTAGTACCCCTGTATCCGAGTATCCCCCCCCCCCGGCCCTCCATTATCGACTCCGCAAAAGGTATATTTGAAGGACGCCTCGTCTATGCTTGTTGAGATAAAGACAATCCCACACCACGAAGTAGACAAAACGTTTCAGGCATCTTTTAACAAGACAGGTCAAATTATACACTTCTCTCTAACAAAAAGTATCACGAATATAGAAAAAAGATTGTACATCCACCTTTAAGATGACTAGTTAAAAGGGATGCAGCTAACAAACGTGCTGATATCCTCAGCAGAAAAACTGGAACAACACCGTATGAGATCTACGACTAGGTACAACAGCCAAAAACAAGGCAGGTAAAAGGACCTAAGCTTGCATGCCAAATACAGAACTCAAAATCTCGCTAAAAGATAGACGCCAAATGAAAGCAAGAGTGGTTGAGAAATGTAAGTCAAACATGAGAAGGTATGCTAGAGCGCCCAACTACCTCTCCTCACAGCAGCACCGTGACAAGAGTTTGAGGGATCTTCTTCCGACATGTTGGGATGTTGTCTCGCCCACTCTTTGATATAGATGCGCAACGCGCGCCAACGCATGCACGTTTCTTCGGTAATCTCCGAATCCTTCAAGTTGCCATCCTTACCAAGTCGAATGTAACCACGGGACGAGGCAAGGTGGTCATCTTGCCTCAACTCAGAAATGGGAATATTCGAAATCTTGGAGAGCTCTTCGTCAAACGGGCGAGCCATGGACGGATAACCGAGCGATAGATAATTGTAGACCTGGGTCACAAAGTCGTCGCCAAACTCCTCTTCGATCGACTGTTCGACAGCGAGCTTTTCGTCAATACCTGCAATGTCGGATGATCCGAATGTTGCGCCCGAGCTAGACGCTGGAGGCGTAGGTGGCAACAGGCTCGTAGCAGGGGTTGGACAAGGCGACATTGGATTTGGTTTGTCGGTGTGGGGCGTCAAGAGACCAGTTGGCCCGCGTGGAGACTTGTCTCCGCCATTGACGCAGAAGCCACCCCACAAGCCATGAGTACTGGAGGCGCGGCTGTTGGCATTAGACCACAGCGACGGTGTTGTGCTTGTTTGCCTTCCGTTGCCTTGGCCACACCACAAACTCTCTCCTTTCTCAGAGGCAGCTTTGGACTGCTCAGAGAGATAGCACATGGCTGTCCGAACCGCGTCACACCCTTGGGTAGGATCGAAACGCGATGGCTCAGGGGATTCGCAGCGGGGAAATTTGATGTCTTGTCCAAGCATAGGAGGACGAGCTTCTCGCCGCTGACGCTCTAGTTCAGGGTCCTTGCGCTCCTTTGCAAACTTCTTGGCCGTAGCAGCGTCCATGAAGCCTACCGGGTTGCCAAAGGGGTTGAAAGCGGGCTTTGTGCGTTCTGTAGCCTTTGGCTTGTCTTTCTCGGCAATCTGCTCTTTTTGGTATTTCCGCATAGCCTCCAATTCCCAATTAACCACGGTAAACGAGGGCTCTCGCTCTCGCTGCTGCTGCTTGGCCTCTGTGACAGATGGCTCGGATTCCTCCGTATCATGATCTACGTAGTGACTCACTGGCTCGTGGAAATCGCTGTTGGGGAATGCTGCCAATGCTTGCTCTCGAAGTTGCTTCTCGGCAGCCTTTGCAGCTAGCTCAAGCAGATATCCGCCAGAAGCACCATCAGCACTCTCTCGCCGTCGGGTGGCCTCCTTGTACATGAAGGAGTGGTCGGGCTTGTAGGGAGGTGATTCGGTGGGCGATGGCGGGCTTGACGCTTCAGACTCTGAGGATTCAATAGGATCCAGGTCCGGTACACGAAACGAATGCTGTGAAGAGCTGAAATACGATCGCCGCCTGCCCAGCGGTGAAGCGTTACGTTGAATCTCCAAGAACAGGGGATTCTGCGACAGATCGTATACTGGGGTGTTTACTGGTGGCGTTGGCGGTATTCCTAGTATCCGTGCTTTTCGGGCACTAATGAATGAATCTGGACTCGCTTCCGTCTTGTCATGAGGTCGCACCACGGGTTCATCGTCGCCTGCTTTTCGATGTCTCTGAGCAATCTCGATCAGCTGGGGCCGGAATCTTTTAGTGGGCAGCTTTCTCGGCGCCGTCTCCATTAGATCGGGTTTGAATTTATCAGTTGGTGATGTTTGCTCAGCCCAATCACGGGCAAACTTCTGGCGGCTGCTTCTCGTAGTGGTTTCTAGTGGCTGAGGAGCAAAGCGGCGGTTGGACCTGGTGGTGGTCTCGACAGGTTGAGGTGCAAATCTTCGGTTTCCCTTGGAACTAATGGTTGTTGTCTCAATGGGCTCAGGTACGAATCTCCGGTTGGTTTTGGAGCTCGTGGTGGTTGTTTCGAATGGTTCAGGCGCAAACTTGCGTCTGGCCTTGGAACTCGATGTTGTTGTCTCAATAGGCTGGGGCGCAAATCTTCGAGGCTTCGGTGCCTCTACATGCTCTTCCTTGGCTTTGTCCTTGGATGATGAAACCGTTGTTTCAATAGGCTCCGGCTTGAAGCGCCTGGGAGGAGCTGCGGTTGCCATTTTCGTAGCGTAGTCCAATCCTGGGCAAGTGGCCCTTTATGCTCTACTCGTATGGGAAACGGTGTATGTCACTGATGGTTGTAGACTGCCAATCACAGCAAGACGACACGGGCGTCCGGATGTACTAACAACGAACGGATGTGTGCCTCTGGTGCGGATGCGCAAGCAAGCGGGGAAGTGGATCGGGATATTCCGGGAGCATGCAGATGCCTATGGATTTTGGAAAAGAGTGATTGACTCCTTTGTATGGGAGTTTCAGATGCAAGCACATGCAAATCCAGCTGTTCCCGGGCCTTGCCAGCGTTTTCAGGTGCAACAGGATGCAGTGTGTCTCGTGGATATGGTTTTGTACACGGTACTCGGCTCGTGGTGTGGGTAGAGTTCAAGGGTATGCGTGTAGACTTGAGAAACGTCAGTCGCGTGCACATGAGGGCGGTGAATGAAGCATGTGATAGACTTACCGTACCCCGTATCTCAATTCCCACACGGCCAGGGGTTTGTCAAAGTGCGAAAAGCGTGAGGACGAGGCTCTGGCGGGCAACATGTGAAATGGCACGACGCCGAGCGGGAGGGATAGGAGACGGTGCTGGTGCTGGTGCTGGTGATGGTAGTGGTGCAGGATGACGTATGACGGTGGACCGAGTCGTAGTGACAGTCCGAGGACGACCGGGCGGGGGGTTGTGAATTTTGCTGGAGAGGTGGAGGATATATGAGGACAGCGGTACTACGGCAGTGCTAAGACCCTGGACGGTGGAGGAGGCGCGTCGAATTGACGAGATGGTGATGGCTGTTGGGGCCAGGAGAGCGCTACGACCAAGTCTCGACCGTTGCGCCTCGTCTTCATGCCCGATAGCAGGCAATGGTGCAGCGATAAATTTGGTATATCAATGCACGCTGCACTGGTGCACACAACCACGTCGCTGTCGCTGTCGCAATCGCTATCGCTGTCGCAGTCTCTGCAGCCTCTGCAGCCGTCTCAAATTAAAACAAAAAAGCAAACCCTGAGCCCAAGCGGTCCGGTTGTGTCGTCTACCCGACTGCAAGCCACAGGACGCTGGGCGCAGTGCTGGCGAGTCAGCTCAACATTCAGCTCCCTCGACATATCCCGGCGCCCTAATTCGTCTAGCAATGCACGGAGCGAAGACGGAGAGCAGCCGTGTGGGTCGCTGGCCCGGCCAGGCAATTCCATGTCGAGGACGAGGCCATGGATCGGGATGGCATTTCTGACTGGGGGATCGACACATGACAGTTCTGCGGATGTGCATCTCCACGACTCCACGCCCACGAATAATCACCGGCTCTTGCATGCCCGTGAAGCTCCTGGGCATGTCACCAGAAACATGGCCGCCAGGCAAGCGTCGTGGTGCGTCTAGTCGAGTGAGTTGCTCTTGATGCGCAGCTCGCTGGCGTTGGCATCGGAAGAGGTCTCACCACTCAAACAACGCACAGGCATACTCTCTCTTGACGGTACACGCTGGCAAGTTGCAAGAAAATGCCTCTGATACTGTAAATGCACACGGAGCGATCAAAGCATCCGCGGCCGCCTACGGGACAATGCATGCTTCTGCCGCCCTCGACGGCTGGCCATTATACACCTGGCCAGCCTACGGGTCTTATCGGAACACTCAAGCGACATGCACAGATGGCAACATCGACTCCGCCCTACCGGGTGCAACATCTACAATTGGACCTTTTTCCCCTTGTTGCCTTTTTTGACAACTCCCGTACACACACCCCTGACACGAACCATTTCCTTTATATTAGCACTGCATGCAATATCCTCGTCTCCTTAGGACTCGTCCTTCTTGCGCGCAACCTCACGTGCCCTCTTTCCGTTGCACATCTCTGAACACTGGATGTCAATTTGTACTAAGAGATACAAGCAAATCCATACCAAGCTTCGGCCCAAACGTTTAGGCGACGCGGCTAGCTATTCCCCGAAAGAAGCAAACTGGGCCTTCGCTCCAAAGCAAAGCAATAACAAACTCCCTCGAATACCAACCGCCCAGCCATGACCTAACACGCCCGGAAACTGGGCGGTGAAACATTTCTATATGCAGGGGCATGCTCTCTTGCCAACCGTTCCATCATGTACGATAACCGAGAACGATCCGGATCCCCTCTACAGTGCTCCAACTGCGGACTGAGACGCAACGGTGTTTGTAGGAAATAGTATTCCATGGGCAATGGAGACACTACCCACATGCTGCCTACCAAATGCACGACTCCTGGGTTGGGCGACATGCTGCGAGCGCTCCCAGTGGCAGAAACCATCGGACTGTGATCTCCCGACGACATTGGCTCCACCATCATACTTGCAGACATATCGTCAGACTCCCGCGACGACAACTCGACGCTCGTGTCGTCCAAAGTGGCTGCGCTTGAATTTAGCGTCGATGCCTGCGATCCGCTGAGATCTTCGTCCTGTGCCTCTGCATTTGAGTGCACGTTCTCCTCCTCGCCGATGGCGGTTTCTTGGTCACTCTCGGCCCCGCCACCCTCGTCGTTGTCATCCTTCTTACAGCCATACCCGCAGTCGTATCCACAATTTCTCGCATTGAATTGAGGCGGCCTATCCGGAGACGGACTGCTCATGTTTGATTGGTTGGGCGAATCGTTGCTGTCCTCCTGGTTATACATTTTGAAGACAACAGGCGAATGCAGATAGCCTGTGGCTAAGCCCACGTCAGCACCATTGTTCACCAAAGGTATCGACCTGGCAATTACTCATGGAAGATACATCCACTCAAAGGAAGACACGACTTACCTAGACGACTAGGGTAACAAAGAAGAACAAACGTCGACCAAGGTATATATGCAATGATGCTCACAAAAAGCTACAAAAAAATTGCTTTCAAATGGTAGGGATGTACAAGCTAAGGTTACAGATTACGGCTTCTTCCTCTACAGTTTCGGCCGCGAAAAGAGAATACACAAGCGTAATTATAGTGAAACAAAGCGTCTTTAAAACGTCCAGCGTGCAAGGGGATCACCCCTCGTTAGCCGTATAGACGACTCATTAGATGGCAGCTTTCGTAGTTGCCACCACACACAAACGACACGTCTCTTTCCCCTCACCAAAGTCAAGTCATTCACCGGGAAAGGCTTTTGGCAACCTATCAGTGCCTCCCTCCATACCATCTGAATCAGCAGTCGACGTCACAAGCAGGGCCAAAACAATCTGCTCCTCTTCCCTTGAATCCGTCTATACTTCAGCTCCGACGCCGACAGCAACACCTTTGCTCCGTTTGAATCGTGACTACCCTTGGCTACCCATGCGGCAGAAGGCTACATGACGATATGTTGGTAACACTACCCGACGGTAACCGGCCTGGCAAACCAGCTCAGCACCCGATATCGCTGCGATTGGTGTCTGAGAAACTATACTCTCGTCACGTCCGCATCGCGTGCATCACGCTCATTCGAGCTGACCGGCGACTGCCTATAGGCACGCCTTCAGGCGAGCGGGGTAAACGCGCGCCGGTGAGCACATACGTCCATTTCCTCTCCCAATAGCATGATCGTCTCTACTTTTTGCTCGAGCAGCATTGGCTGCTTCACTTTTGCAACCACTTACACGCTGCCAAGAGCGCGTCAAAAAGTCTAAAGCAAGAAATGGTCAGAGTATAATACGTTGTGTCATTGAATGGGAGGCCCCATGCCAAGATCATCACATGACTGTCATTCCACGCCTTTTCCTCCCCTTCTCCGCGCCAATGGCATCGTACGTAGAGTATAACTGTGCTTGTATCCTTTGTAGAAACTTGAACTACCGCTTCTAGCCGCTCCACTCCTCGGCTGGATGAATTTACCATGGTAACGGAATCACTCCAATTGGATTGTTTTTAAACTTTTTTTAGGGGTTGCTAAGTTTCTCTTTCTCCTGCCTCGTTCTCCATCGTTCTTTCCTCGTCGGACTTGTATTCCTCCATCGCGCAGGTCACGTGTCGAAAGAGGGAGGGGGAACCCCATGTCTTTCGCTCAAAACACCCTCCCCATCCCAACTTCTTACACAGAAAAAATAAACATGAAGCAGAATTCCCATAGCCCTGTACATCAAGGCGTGAACCATGTTTGTAGTCTTACAACCACCCCCTGGTAAGCCCCTCTTCTTCTGCATCCCGTTTCCTCTTTTTTGGTCCTCTTCCTTCATTTGTTGTGCCAGAGCAGTGTCCGCAGGGAATCCCATTCGTCCGACTGCACATAACTATATCTTTTTGTTAGCCAAAAACTTTTTCCACCAAGCAAACCAGGAACGGAAGGATGAACCCACATGTAGCTCATGCTGCTTCTCAGACTGCTCTGCACACTCTCAGGATGCCACCTGAAAATATACATGACCATGGCCCAGCTCAAACTCGCAAAGGCCGGCCACCCATTTCTTATCAATGTCCTTCTTAGCTCTCCGTTGCCAAACAGCTCCCAGCCGCTACCATCACTGTGATGGTGGTGATGATGGTTCGCTCCGGCACCACCGCTGGCGTGTCTGGGTTGTACCGCCAGTTTGGCCAATGCCAAGCACACGCGTGCGGCGACGTAGATGACGATCTGCTGCGACACCGAGTTGTGTATTGTGCGACCGAAGACGGTGTAGCCGCCGAGCAGGCCGGCGAGAAACGAGTCGTACTGGCGCTCCTTGCCTGTGGGCGACGTGTGCCGTAGGAAGAGCATGGTGGCTTTGTATACGAGCGCAAAAAGGCCGAGGTTGCGGGCGTGTTGGCGTGTTGCCTTGTACACAAGAGTGCATTTTGAGCGAAAACTAATGGGCGGAGAGCGTGTTAGCCGTTGCACAGGTAGACATGTGTAGAACGGGTTGTGGGGTCGGAAATATCCATGCGGAAGGAGGGGGCATGTTGTGGTAGTAAGAGGAGTAAGAGGCTTGTTGTTTACCTTCCTGATCTGAAGAGGAAGATCATCCTGTTGAATACACAGATTAGCCATGACTTGTTTCACCCAGTGTGATCCGAAAGGGCTGCCCAGAAATACATACACCAGCGCGTGCGGAAACCGCACTTTACTCCCATACACAATACCATTCCTAACACCTTTGACCAGGGTAAGAATGTCATGGTATTTGGGATCTAGAACTATCTTCTCGAGCGCAGCCTGTCCAGCCAAATGTTCGTCAGCATCAAGCGCCAGAGACAGTTGTTGACGTATAGGCCAAGGGGATTGGTCTTCATTGTGTGTATGCGCGAGTTTCGCAGAGACGGCAAACATACGTGGAGGGTCTGAAGTTGGTCCATGTTTGCCGTGTATGGGTGACTGAACGCGCAGACAGAATCGATATCCAAGGGAACGTGTACGTCTGTTTGTGATGGGGGACAAAACGCCGGGGAGAGATATGCGGGTGACGATGCGAACAAGCCTCGGTCCAGCGCGCGCCGGTTGCGATGACGTCGAGTGCGCTGTTGCTATGCTGCGACGTTGCGGAAATTCTCAAGGAGTGAAAGGAGCAAGAAAGGGTCGAAAAGGAAGTCTTGAAAGAGTATGTATCACGAGGCTGGTATAGGAAGTAATTGTGGACGATACTGGCACGGGAAACATACCCTGAACGTGAAGGGTCGCAATCGCGTGGTGCTGCTGGCATCCGTATCCTCGGCTCGCGTCACATTGCCGGCCGGCGTGCTCTTTCTCCACATTGGACCATCGTTTCGGGCTAGGCCGCGATCGGAATAGAGCCAGGGATCATGGGGGCTCTGCTTTCACATGTAAAGGCTCGTGCAGACTGCGGTTGACATGTGCTTTTGCTACTTGTCACCACACATGCCAAAGCTGCGAGCTTCGCATGGCTCAGGCTGTTCTAAACACGAAAAACAATAATTCTATAAACGGGATATAAGACTACCATAGTGCCTCTAAGCCGGCGCCTCAATGCTATGCTTCTTTTCCTCGCAAACGCCCTTTCAAATCTAATACCCATGCTTTCCATGGGGCCTGTCTCCCTGTATGTCAAGCTTTAACAAGCCTTGCGCGAGTTTACTCAGGCCTCCGGCTGGGCCATCGCTTCTTTAGCTCCTCGTATACGGTAAAGATGAATGCAGAGCTAGGAATCGATCTTGCGACGGTGATGCCACACCCGCGATACATACCCTTGATGCCGGACTGTTTCCAGAGCGCCTTTCCCACTGCCGTGAAGGTCGACTTTCCACCAGTCAGCTGCTTGACGTCTTCTGTCTGCATCCTCGACTTGATTGTGTCGGCAGGAAAGAACATGAAGTTGTATGCGGCACCAGCAACAGACCCAGAAGCCATGCGCTGCCACACAAGAAGATCCTCGTCTTTGGCTGATGCGCTGGTTCCCTTGAAAAAAATCTTCATGCCTTCGTATCCACCAAACCACGCGGCTCCACCTCCCGTTTCTCGAATCAAGGTTCCGAATTGACCGTGCCAATAGCCCATGAGGCCTTGATGGCGATAGATGGAGGCAATGACTCCTCGAATTGTTGGAGCGGCAACCATGTTGTTAGATGTTGCCACAGGAACTTGCATTTTGCACTTGACCAGTTCAATGGGAGTAAGAAATATCGATGTGATGGCTCCGGCGACCATGCCACAGTAGAGCATGCCTGAGTAGGGCAGGTCTCTTTCAGGGTGCATTTTCAATTCAGGGTATATGCCTGAGGCTTTCAGAGCATCTCCTGCCATGCGATACTGCAGGCCATGTCAGCGTGGAACACAGGGTATATGTGGACTAACAACTCACACTGAAGAACAGGGTGCTGGATTCTACTGCAGCTCCTACTAGAGGCGCACTGATACCTCTGTATATGCCCAGCAATCCATCTTGCCGTAGTGACTTCTTGAAGCAGTCCAACGGCCCCGTATATCGAAGCGGTATCGTGTCTGGCTGTGACTGCAGACGGACCTTGACCGTGTCGAAGGGGTACTCGATGTACTTGCCCACAACTCCGGCTACTGATCCGCACAGGATATCTTTTAGGGCTTCTTCTCCGCTTCCGCTTGCATGTTCTGCAGCTGGGCCCCGTACCTCGTCCATGAAAATCGCGTTGGGCAGCCCGCCTCTTCCCCCCACCACCGCTATGGAGCTCTTGTGTGCTTCCATCAATCTCTGGAATGTTTGGGCGTAGTTGAGTTTGTGTAGGATGGTCAAAGTGCGCTGTTAGGAAGCAAGGGCATATTGGGTACCAAGAGTCGTGGGCGGTGAGAGGCGTGAAGATGACTGTTATAAGGCAACGCTCATGTCAAGGACGAGATGTGGCGACGATATGCTGAGATTGCGAGTGAAGCAAAGTCGAGAAGGGATGCGACACGAAGAGAGTCGGACGGGAGGAGGCAGCCGGCCGTGGGTGGTGTGCGACTATGGATGAATGCAATTACATGCATCTGACGCCCAATGTAATACAAATCGAGATAGGCTTTCTCCTAGCTCCGAAAAAAAATCTTCAAGGCATCGGCAGAGAGATCATGGTGACCACAGAGGCATAAAGCCCATTGAAACTGAGCATGCTGTGGACTTGGCTGCAGGCGCAACAAAGCAAAACACGCTTTAGACATGTCAGCCGCATGTGCAATGCGCCTTTTTCGACAATCTTATCAGATCTGATGGAAGCATCACGACCTGTCGCTGCACAAGCCACCCCGCTTTCGGCAAGACAGACCCTGGCAAGCATTGCGCGCTATCGATATCGGCTAAACTTTTCTTGCGCCGCCGGGGTCGACAAGTTTGGCCCAGACGGACCATCCTGATGCCACAGGCTTGCGCAACACCATCACTATGTCCAACTCGGTAGTAGTCGAGGCGCCACCCGCGACAGAGGCAGTGTCTGTCAAGGGCATGAAGAAGAACGGTATGCGCAGCACCAGGAGTGATTGCAGGAGGACTTCACCTAACAATCTGCGCAGGCAAGCAATGGCACGACAACAAGGCTCCATTTCGCCCAAAAGCAAACCAGTCTTCGTGGGAGAAGCGCTTGGCTGAGAGAAAGGCGCTTGCTGCGGTCAAAGCAAAAGAGAAGGAACTCAAAGAGGAGAAGGAGACTGAGCGACAGGTAGGCGACGCGGTTGTTCGACTGTGCGGCATTTGTAACTGACGATGCAACAGCGACGAGTCGAAGCCATTAAGACAAAACGGGCGGCCAAGGAAGAACGCGAACGCTTCGCCAAGATGGAGGAGAAAATGCACAAGAGGCGCGTTGAGCGTCTGAAGAGGAAGGAGAAGCGCAACAAGCTGCTCAATTCATGAGCGCATACAGTGGCGACTTCGTAGCCAAACAGCAGAACCCAATCAGGAAAATGCCGCTTGGAGGGAGAAATACAAGCCGGCAAAAGCGACCACTCTGTGGTTCAGATACGCAGGGCTGGATAGAATACGTTCAGCCTGATCGGAAGGACGATGTGACACAAGCCTTGTTATTTTTGAATGCAGAGGCAAACAACGATACCCTACGTTTCACAAAGTAGACAGCAACTACTACTCAATTCTCGCCATGGCTGCCAGTTTCCTGTGTTGCTCAAGCTGTGTTATGACCAAGATTGGACGAGAAAAGACCATGATACTATGTAGTGACCCGAATGTTTTTATGGTGAAAGAGAGAAGGGGGGAGGCAAGGTAGCAGCAGCAAACTCACTAATGGAACCAGACGCTCTTTTGCTGTCTCCTTTCACATGTTTGCCCACTGGGGGTTAGCGTAAGGGACCCCTGCAACGAGACGCGACGCTCGGATGACGATGCTGCAACTGCGCAACTTCAACATCAACTGCTTCCTCGGCCCTCGCAAACCTCCGCCATGACATGGACGGATCGCTTCATTTACATGCAGGCCTTGCCAACCCCGCAGCAGTCCGCCCCAGCCTTCGGAGCTCCAGCGCAGAAACCCGTGTGACGTCTGACCCCGTAAAGAAGGTGCAATCGCAATCGCATTCCCACAAGCACAAGCACAAGTCATCGCGTCACCACCACGACAGTCATGATGGCCATCACCGCCATGGCTCTAGCCGGCGTCATGCGGCCAAGGAAGCTATGCAGTCGGCTATCCAGATACAGCCGCCTGCCAGCTTCGGAGACCTGCTGAGACAGGCGCGCGGAAGTAGGGACACCAGCCCCAGTCATAGTCGCAGGCACAGTGTAGCCCCAAGACAAGCTGATGGGAGTGTGAGCGGGAAGGAAGAAGCCACCCCGAGTATCACGATCCCCCCACGACGACCGCTTCGTCCGGCGGATATAGAGCTAGAGGCAAGAAGGGTCAAAGCTAGAGAACGGTTAGTCTGCGTCACTGCAGATCCACTCATATTCCATGCTCCGCACAGTATGTTTTCTAACATGGCATACAGTGAACTTCGTGCCGCCCTACAGTCCCTCTCAGATCAGTCTCTCAAAACCTCGCGACGCCTAGATGATACGTACTACTCGATTCTCGAAAAGGTATCCGTGCTGCGACAAACCATCGGTACACTACACGAGCTGTCAAGCCTCACCAGAGAGCTACATGACAATTTTGAAACAGACACTACAGAGCTGGTAGAGGACGTGACAAGCCAAGTTGAAGCATTCGATAGCTTCAAGGCACAGGAACAGCAAGTCAGTGGCCTGGAGGAGCGGATCAGAGCAGGAAAGGAAAGGGCAGATGCTCTGACGGCAAGACTTGAACAGGCCAAAGAGCGCGTTGACGCAAGGGTCAAGTCAGAAGCAGAATGGCAGGCAAAGAACACCCGTATGTATACCTGCGTGGAATTACCAGCATTTCCTGTCAGACTAACGGTTTTCAGACTGTATACGCATCCTCTGGGGTACGGTGGGATTCATAGCTGCTATCTTTTTTGCTTGTGTTCTCTTCTACGCCTCTCAACCAGTCCATGACAGAGTCGAGCATAAAACCATATTAGATCCCGCATCTCGCGATGCCATCATGAATGCGGATATACCGGACATAGCAAAGGAAGCAATCGTAGGGTCAGCGGCACCCAAGATCAGCCCCATAGTCGGCTTGACCAACACAGAACCCACTCTAGAGGACGATGAGCGACTCCGTGCATTTGACGAGTTATAATATTTTCCATGGTTTTTGGATTTCAAAGATACCCCATTGCAAGAATAGAGCAACTCATTGTTTCCCATGGAGTTTTAACATGCGTAATTCCTTCTTTTAACACATACAAAAAAATAAATAAACTTAAATCTATCCCGCCTATATACATCTCTGTGTATGTATTTACACAGCAATTCCGATATCTTGGCAATGCCAGCTATTTCATTACACAGATTTAGGTAATGAACATCAACCAAAGCTTCACATATCGTTGCAAGCTTCTGCAAGAATGTGAAAATACATTCAGTCGGACGGATTAATAACGAATGTGAACATGTAAACATGAATTGAGTTGAAGAAAAAAAATGGTACAGTATGTACAACGCGCCCCCCTGGTCTCACTAAAACTCATATCTGAGCAAAACGACAAAGATCTTTCTATTTGTTTCGTCTTAATCCTAACCTACTAACGGTCTACCTCTCCGAAGACCAGATCGCTAAGTACTTAAGTACCTGTTTGGTGCGGTGGTGGTTCTGACGAACCACCTCACCACAAGATCGCTAAGGACGCATAGGGACATAAGCTTTCGGCATTGCTTCTAGACAATCCAGCTATCTCTGCGCATGCGATATTAGCTAGTAACTACGACGTTGTAGTCTGTCTATAAGTTTGCCGAAGCAAACTTTAAGAAAAGAGTCTAGTACGATGATAGAATCAAAGCCTAGACTAATATTAGTGATCGCGATGCTCCAATGCTAAAAAGACCTACAACAGCGTTAGCCAGACACAGCGATAGCAAAGTAGCCTAGACAGTAATCAAGTATACAGAGATACAGCTAGACCGCGCACTCACTTTTCACCACCCTAACTATTAGCTTTCTAGGAGTAATGGTATGCGAGTCAACGCTACTACTATCCAGAAGCTACTCAACGACGGCGAAATCACCCAAAATCCAGTGCGAGAGAAACAGTAGCTTACATGCCAGGTCGTAAAGAAGCTCGTAACAGCAGTCCTTTTTAACGCTGTCAAAAACAGTACGAAGTCATAGGACGCAATAGTCGCAGGAACATTTTCTCTTGTTCTACAGGCAGCACTCTACTCGAGGTCAGGTAACTTCAAGAGATCTGCTCACTACTTCAGTAAGAAGTATCTGAAGTAGAGGGGTATCAAACTCATCACAACTATTCAAGATAGCAAGGTTGTACTCAAGATGCTAGTTAAGCTACTTTAGCGCAAGGGCGTCAAGTAAGTCACTATCTTACTTAGACCATAACTCTACAGCTACTAATAGTGTAACATCCAGGAAAGATCATAGCAAAGCTATATACATTAAGCTGCATCAGCTCAAAGACAGCAATAATATAGTCAATCCAACCAAGTTATGCGTGGCTTTCGCGCTGCGTATCAGACTTATCAAGGAGACCAACTGGCTAGATCTCATTAAAGCTGTCCTAAGCCGTCCGAGCAAGCGGTTCATCTAAACTAAGCCAGATGCCCCAGTCTTCTATGCCTTAACACAAGGTCAGCAACTAGATTTCGACAAACCCGCCACTATCAATCAGCAGCGAAGATTCCTTTATCACGCTGCTCATCTTGTTAGTATGCTCGCGATGCCTATAACACACAACATTCAAAGAGGGGCCGCTGCGGATACGTTTGCGCTTACGTGAAATACTAGAGATACCAATCAGGTACGCCGCTCTCTGAGCTATTCAATAATAGCGATAGGCAAAGGTCTAACAGACGCATACATCAGGCGCACTAAAGGCGATTCATAGGCTGCACGCCTAAACTTAAATGCTAAAGTAGATCCCTTTAGCGTTCAGATGGCGCCATCACCGTTTAAACATCGCGAAGTACAGACTGTAGATATCGACAAGTACTGCGACAGCAACAGCCTCAACAAGACTAAACGCAATTGTCGAGAAAAAGCTAGAAGGAGCCTAGCACAATCACAATATAACAGGTAGGTTATTAATCAAAAGGCTGTTACCGACACTACCAAATCGTCTACACCAGAGCAGTCTGCCACTAATACTACCAAACCGCCAGTAGCAGAAACATCTAACGCTGTCTTGTCCGAGCAAGAACCCTCGCCAGAAACCTCACTTAATATTAACAATGATGTTGTCGATAGAGGATTTATCTTGGACAACATCGACCCCCAGCTTCGCAGAGTAGTTAACCATGTCTTTGCTAAGACTAATAAAAGTAGCAGCAACAACGTAGCCATAACTAAGGGGTGCGTCGCCCTCTAGAACTTGTCGAAAGCGCGCATCAGGCCCTCGTTTTTAACGGCAGCGGCCAATCAGTTCATTAGCTATCTCTCTACAGTTAACCTTTTCTACGTTTCAGGCACTCCAAAGGATCTTGCCGCTATCAACAGTCAGGATCCTCCCACAAAGCTCTTTTTCACTTACAGCAACCAGCATTGCGACAGGACCTTTAAAAGCTTACTTCGTCGTAACCAGCATTAAGTCAACTATTCCGCGGAGCCTTCAGCCTTGCGTTTCAGTACTGTCAACTTAGACGAGACTAATCCCTTTCAACTATAGTAAAAGCTCAAGTATCTCACGACAGCCAACAACAGCTAACGAACATAAGATACACTCATATTTCAACAGTGTCGACATAGATAACTAATCTATCAAGGAAGCATAGCTATAACAATCCTTAACACTTTACAGCTTTAATATTATCATCTTAAAGTGCAGTATATATACTATAGGAATTTTATATACCTAAGTACAACTAGTATAAGCTAACCAAGCCCAGAGAACGAAAGTTTCTAACACATTGTTGAAAACATACTCCTTTAGTACTATAGTTAGATTAAAGTAGTAATCTAAACTCTTCCTATATACAATAGGACTAACAGATCCTGCGAGACTACCAATTTCTCCACCCCATCGCCTCATCTATCGATTCTACTAATTGATCACCTATCTACCTCTCCGAATACCAGATCCATAGTACCAATAATAGCCACCGCGTCGGCCAGCAGATGACCCCTCGATATCTGGTCCATGCAGGCCAAGTGTGCAAATCCGGGTGCCCTAATCTTGCACCGGTACGGCCTCTCGCTACCGTCTGAAACAAGGAAGACACCCATCTCTCCCTTGGGCGCCTCAATGGCACTGTAAGTCTCACCAGGTGGGACAGTGTAGCCCTTGCTGAAGAGCAAGAAGTGGTGGATGAGGGCCTCCATGTTCTCCTTCATGGCGGCACGTGGTGGAGGAGCAATCTTGTAGTCCTCAACCTTGACAGGGCCGGCAGGCATCTGGTTCAAACATTGGTGGATGATGCGAAGGGACTGGCGGAACTCCTCCATACGGCAGAGGTAGCGGTCATAGCAGTCGCCGTTGACACCGACTGGAACGTCAAACTCAACCTGGTCGTAGGCATCGTATGGCTGGGACTTTCGGACGTCCCATGGAACACCAGATCCACGGAGCATAACACCAGAGAAGGAGTAATTGATGGCATCGGCAGCTGAGACGACACCGATGCCCTTGGTGCGGCCAATCCAGATGCGGTTGTCCGTCAACATCTCCTCAGTCTCATCGATGCGGTCACCAAATTGGGTGGCCCATTGGTAGATGTCATCAAGCAGACCAAGGGGAAGATCCTGCGAAACACCACCGGGGCGAATGTAGGCTGCGTGAAGACGGGCACCAGAGACACGCTCGTAGAATTCCTACCAATATCAGTATACGCATACCATGTCTAAAATTTGAACGCAGCAACCTACCATGAGCTTCTCACGCTCCTCGAAACCCCACAAGAAAGGTGTCAGCGCACCAACGTCCATGGCGTGAGACAAGACGGACATGAGATGGTTCAGAATGCGCGTAATCTCAGCAAACAGAGTACGGATGTACTTGGCACGGATGGGAATGTCAATGTTGAGCAGCTTCTCGACAGCCAGCGAAAAGCATTGTTCGTTGGTCATCATGGAGACATAGTCGAGACGGTCGAAGTAGGGCAGAGCCTGGAGGTATGTCCGGTACTCAATCAACTTCTCTGTGCCTCGGTGCAGCAGTCCAACGTGCGGGTCGGCGCGCACAATTTCCTCGCCATTGAGCTCGAGGATCAAGCGCAACACACCGTGGGCAGCGGGATGCTGGGGTCCGAAGTTGACGGTGTAATGCCGGATCTTCCTGGTGTCTACGTGATCATCCTCCTCAGCGCGGGTTTCCTGAGCCGTCTCAGCGGGTGCGACGCCACTAAAGTTGGAATCGGATGGAACCAGCCGCGTGCGCTGGTTCTCGTCGACCTGAGCATATCGGCGGGGGAGCGAGGTCGATAGGCACCGCGCAATGGGTCGTGAAGGGAGTGCGGATCGAAGTTGGGAACGGGAGGCGTTCAAGCACGCCCGCTTCGCCGCGGGGCCGGCCAGACGGGCAAAAGAGACGGGCATGGTGGTTCTGTCTCTCTCTCTACCGCGGTTGTGGAGCCTCAATGGGCGTGTAGAGTGGAGAGCGAGGTCGTGGCGTTGGAGGGGAGCTTTCCTCGCATCGATGATGCCTCCAGATTGCATCCGCCGCTATTGGCCGCCCGGGCCTTGGCGTGGCCGCGGCTCGCTCGAACTTTTTGTAGAGACGCAAGTTACTGCACACCCAACACACCAATCTTGCAATCAACCCCGCCACAATGTCGACACCGAGTGCGCAGGAGCTTGTGAGGCGCAAGGTACTTACGCGACTCGAATAATGCAAGTAAAATCGTTCTAACTGGCATTTCAGACGCTTCAAGTCGGCCCAGAGACGGTCATGAACCAGCAATCGACCGACTTTCCAGGACATTGGCCGGGCGAGAATCACGAGTGGGACCTGGATTATTTCAAAGAGGTATGCGTAATCGCATGCTTTTCACGGCATTGCTTGTTTCATGCCATGTCGTGCTAGTCCAACTCACACTTCACAGACTTTCAATGTCACCTTCCACAGCCACAGTCCCTACGACACACAATTCTCTCTTACTGGCATTGATACCTCGGTAGCCAACGCCTTCCGCCGTATACTTCTCTCTGAGATCCCCACGTTAGCCATCGAAGACGTCTTCATCTATCAGAATACGTCCATCATCCAAGACGAAGTACTTGCCCACCGCCTGGGCCTGATTCCCTTGTGCGGCGACCGCGAGGGTCTGCGCTGGATGAAATGGTACTCAAAGCCCACTGACGAAGACCCGGGCTCAGGCGCGCCAACTGACTACAACACTGTGGTACTGAGACTGGAAGTGGAGTGCAAATGGCAGGAGGGTGGCCTGCAAAGAGCAGTCGCTGGCGAGACTGACCCGGACAAACTCTATGTGGGCCATAATGTATACGCCAAAGATATAGTATTCAAGCCCACAGGCCGCCAACTCGATATATTCTCTCCCGAACAAGGAAAAGAAATCCGCTCCACGAATCCAGACATCCTAATTGCCAAGATGAGGCCGGGCCAGAGCATAAACCTGAGTATGCACGCCATCAAGGGTATTGGGCAAGACCACGCCAAGTTCTCTCCTGTAGCAACAGCTTCCTATCGCCTCATGCCTACAATCGACATCACCAAGCCCATTGTGGGCTCCGATGCGAAGAAATTTGCGCGCTGCTTCCCCCGCGGTGTCATTCGCCTTGACACCGTCACTGCAGCCGACGCCCAACAACACCGAGAACTCGAGGGCAAGGAAGGCGAGCCCAAGGCCGTCGTCGCAAACGCCATGAACGACACCGTCAGCAGAGAGTGCCTGCGACACCCGGAATTCAAGGACAAGGTCAAGCTGGGACGGATACGGGACCATTTCATCTTCCGGGTGGAGAGCACGGGCCAGTGGGAGAGCGATGAGCTGTTTCTGGAGAGCGTCAAATTGCTCAAGATCAAGTGCCAAAGGATCAAGCGAGGACTCGAGGAAATGAACAAATAGACGTGGCGAGACGGGTCCGGAGCAAGCATGCATTTCCAAAGGCGTTCCAAGGGCATTTTATGGTGGCGGGGTTCTTTTCTTCTCACTTTCTCAATCTTGAAAAAGTTTACGATATCACGGAGCGACTCTCCTTCTCAGTTGTGGATGACATGTATGGTATGGAGCACATGACCGCAATGTCTCTTCGAGGAATTACTATCGATTGTATCATACATGCATCTGTCATCCTTCTGAACATCTTCTGATCTAATCTCCCAGAGCGCATTCTTGTGTATCTATTGTGAACTAAGACAGCAGAAGCAGTAAGAAATGCCGGTAGACCCGCAACGGCAAGACATGGACAAGACAACAAACAAGGTGGTATATGTGCAAAGGAAAATGAACATGAGAAAAACCTAAGAAGCTGGGGTATACTCTCCTGACCTCCGGTGACACCTTGCTGAACATATCAATAAGAAAGACGGAAAGCAGGCCGTACTCAGTATACGCCAGCGGCTACTAGAGCTCTGCCAGCGCCTCGTCGCACAGTTTGCGTATGCTTGCTGGGTCGAACCGTGGGCGCCATACTATGCGCTTCCTCTTCTCCTGAAGATCCTCCCTTTGGTCATGCGATAGATCGCTCGTCCGTGCACTTTTGAATTGCGACTTTGTCGGCGACGATGAAGGAGTTGGGAACGTGAACTTTACACCACGGACGCCGGTGCTCTCTTTCAGCGTGCGTACGCTGGCGAGGTGGCTTTGTAGCATTTCGACAAATGCCGATGTGCCGGGTGGGAGATGGATTTCTGCCGCTGGCTTGAGTTGCACTGGGTACGTTGATAGAGGCGAGAGCATGCCGTCATTGTCAAGATGTCTTGACTGAAGTCTGGCCGATGTTTCGGTGCCCGCCGGTGCGCTCATTCGAGGCGGCGATGGGAAACAAAACCCCTTGAGCTCAAGATCAATATCTTGCACGAAGTCGAAGCCGTCAGACATGAAGCTTGAGGACGAAGTGCGACAAGAAGCGCTTAGATTGGAGGATTTGGTTTTCAAGCGGCTGAGCCATACTTGTTCTTCCGGGAATGTAGCGGATTCTGGCGTTGAGGGTAGTTCATCGTCCATAGTTGGAGTCGAGCAAGTTGACAGTGGTGGTGAGAGAGCGGCAATGGCAGCACTATAGTACTCCTCCGCTGTAATGAGCTCCTTGTAACGGTTCCTTAGTGTCGCCTCTCTCGCTAGAGTGTCATGTGATAGCGCAGTGTAAAAATTGAGATATGCTAGGTAAATTGGATGGGTCTATCAGCTGTCAGCTCCTGTTCTCTGTGGCCCTCCCTCTTGTTGTGACCGAGAAGGGAAGGCGCAGTGCGTGTGTTTACATACATCGTGGTCCACCTCGCCAAGCAAGCGCTCGCCGGACTTTGCACACTGTGTGTAGTGCCGACTGAGGTACAGGTGCTTAAGCGCCTGCATCTTCTGCTTCAGTTCGCCGTGTTTCGTTTGTGTCAACATCGCGCTCGGGGGCTTTCTTTTTCCTCTTCCTTTGAGAGTCGTTGGTCGTAGATGAACGCTTCAATCCGAAGTCAAGGAAGTTGTACCGATCGAGGTTGTCGCCGGTGTGAGGCCGAGCAGAGGAGGGAGAGGCGCAACGAATGGAGAGAAGCACAGCTTTATTCAACCACTAAGTAAGGTGAAGCTGGCTTCAAGGGGAGAATGGTGACTTAATCGAGCCGGCGAGGAGAAGGGTATAATGCGCAGGAGGCTACCAAATGCATGTAAGAATCCACCTTCCTGTTTGTGGTTGCTGTCTCAACGCTTCAGGGTACATGCCTGCTGTCCAATGATGACGGGTATGGGGGCGCTACCAGAGCACCCTGGGAGAAACGTGCGAACTACAGCAAAATAAAGCAAGAACGCCTATACAACGCCATGATATATAATAGCACCCTGGCCTTGGGCTTGAGCCGGCTTTCATGTCACTTGAGCAGGTGCCGAAGGGGTACGAGGGGCGGCTGTTTCCATTAATGCAGTCCTGTTTCAAACAAAACCTAGACTTAGCCTGATGGAGCCCTAAGCTTACCAGACCCGGCCAGGCACCACGTTAGCCCGCCAGGAGCACGCAGAAAGCTCCGCAACCTTCCCCTCCTTTTAGCTTGTATGAACGCTTTTTTTCGTTCCGCCGAGTGGCTGCAAAAACCAGGCCTGGTGGTGCCATATTTAGCCGTCGCCCGAGTGATGCCTCTACCACAGTCGTGCTGCTGAAGCTGGCTGTGCGCCACGATCACGGCCACAGTTCGCGGCAAGTCTGCGACCATGTTGGTCGAGACAATGAAAGGACTCGCATTAATATAACGACTGGTCGTAACAAGGCAGTCGTCAATTAGACACGACACACGACGGCACGGCATGACTGCGGTAAAGTTTCCATGAACTGGCTGTTACAAAAGAGCTATGGATAGATGTATATTCTACACAGCCCAGGAGACACGGTGCCAGATTCTCGGGATATCAAGTCTCATGTCCCTCAAACATTTAACCTTCCGAAGCGGCCGCACCAGTAATGATCTCGACAAGTTCGCCAGTAATGACGGCTTGACGTGTTCGGTTGTACAGAATCTGGAACTTGTTGATCATCTCTCCGGCGTTCTTGGAGGCATTGTCCATGGCGTTTTGACGCGCCGACTGCTCGCAAGCGTGGCCTTCGGCCAGCGCCCAGTAGAGCGAGTTGGCAAGAGCATACTCGCGGAGGTTGGGGAGAACCTCATCCTCAATCTCGAAAGCGGAGAAGTTGGCTAGATGCAATGTCAGAGTACAGCCTCACGTCGCGCAACTCATGACATACCAGATTGAGCAATGGCCTCCTCAGAGTAAGCTTCCTGGATAGTGGGCTCGTAACTCGAGGCGTTGATGAACTTGTTGTAGACAATCTTGACGGAAGCGTAGTCGGTGGGGAGCATGGAAATCTGGTCGGCAATGCACAGGGAGTCGGCAAAGGTAGGTACGTCCTTTCCAGCACCAGCGAAAGAAAGAACCATGTTCTTTCCGTTGGAACGACCCAGCTGTGCCTTGCACTTCTCTCCAATGACCGCCAGATCCACATCCGGGTTCCCAGCGAGCATCGCCCTGACCTTCCTCGACATTCCAGAGTGAATACCACCGCAGAGACCCTTGTCCGAGCTGCAGACAATGATGAGGTTCTTCTTGCCCTCGGTCTCAATCGGCTTGGTCTCGGCATTCTCGAAAACCTCGTTGGAGGTCTGGCCGTACTTGCGGGACTCAAACATGGCCTTTTGGGCGCGGGTGAGCTTGGTGGAGGCGACGACCTTCATGGTCTTGGTGATCTTCTCGATGTTGCGAATCGACTTGAGACGGCCCTCGATTTCACGGAGGGTGGCATAGCCGGCGGCATTGGTGGCGGTAAGGGCGGCAGGCCTAGATACACAAGTTCTAGTCAGCATTCGATGCAGTTGGCGATGCAATTGATCCGACAATGGGGGGGTTGCGAGGTGTGAGAAAAGCTGCGAACTCGGACGGGAGCGTACCGGGCGACGGTGGCGGCCATGCCAGCCTTCAGAGCCGGGCGCGCAGCTCGTGACAGCATCATGGCTACGAATTGAGATGAGTGGAGATGGCGACAGCCGTGTGGTGGTGCTCTTCACTGCTGTCTTTGCTGAACGGAAGCTGTGTCGGGCAATCGGGATGCTGAATTGCTTTGCGCGCTAAGACGCCAAGTGTCACGTGGGGCTCTCCAACACAGAGCGCCTGCTTCACCACCAGTGTTCGGCCGTCTCACGTTGTTAGGGACCTGAACATGATTAAGTTCTCACTCACTACTACCGCTCGTATGGCCTATAGAAGAAGAAGGCTAGAATTGATATTTTGACCTGACGTAATTAGCTGGACATAGACAGGAACGATCAGATAAACAGGTGGCAACCATTATTCAAGCCTCACAGCGTGAGTATATGCCGTGGAAAAATACTTGAGCATTTTTTCATTTGCCTTTTGTCTCTTTGTGAGTCCGTCTGCGGTGTACTAGCCGACGAACCAGTGATGTTGTGCATACCTGATGCGGAGAGTTACTGGCCTAGATTTGGTGAAGGCCGAACGGCCGTGCGTTGGTGGACTTAGCAGTGAGCACTTGTGGTGGCTCCCTGGGGCTGCGCTTCACTTAAACTCTGCATTCCTCTTCTTCTCGCTCATCAATCGCCCACCTCCTTCGTTCCTCCCTCATCCTCCACAATTATCGCCTCGATCGTACTGCGAACTTGCCGCTGCCAGGCACGCGTCTCTCCGGCATCGCTGCCCTTCTACAGGGCCGCATCCACTGTGTCCGCACGGTCGACTCGATCTACACCAAACCTTGCTGCACTCCGACGTCCTGTCTTTTACCGCCTGCAAGTCAAGCACGCGCCGATAGTGGATGTCATGTCATCTTCAGGCGACGATACTCCCCTAGTGAAGGGGGCTGGCCAAGGTGGGTTTATCCAAGATAGCACTTTTTGCGCGCGCCACGGCTATCTCACTCTGACGCGCCGATCGCCTTTGTTGAATTCCACTCTCACCACCTAACCCACACTACCCTTGCCCATCCCCGGCCTTACCCATTTCGCATTCATCCGACACGGTTTTCACGAAGCAATCAAAGATTGAAAAAAGCTAACAACAATCCTTCTTGCAGCAAAGTCTTCGGAGCGGATCACCGACGCGGAAGATAGGAAGATGGGTGCGGAGGCACCTTCCAATGGCCACGTCGAGCCTGGCATCTCTATTCGCATGGGTCCTATCGATGACAAGATGGATGTCGATGCGCCGGAGACAAACGGCAACACCAACGGAAAGCGCAAAGCGCGCACTAGCGTAGGGAACAGCAAGTCCTACAAGGACGCAAGCAGCTCAGAGGACGACGACAAGCCTTTGGTGGGTTTCTTTGTGCGAAGTTCACGCGCAGCATGCTAAGCTAACCTTCCAGCAGAGCAAACGGCGGCGAACATCTCAGCAATCCAAGGCGGTCAAGGACGATTCCGACTCGGAGCTCAGCGATGTGCCTCTGAAGGCCAGGGTACTCCCCAAGGCGAGCGCGGAACAGATCGGAGAGTCGGCAGACTCTGATGTGCCCCTAGCTACGAAGCTCACAAAGAAGAAGGAATCAATCGAGAAAGCTGCTGCAAAGGAGGCAAAGGCTATACGAAACAAGGAAAAGGCCCCTCCAAAGCGTAAGCAGAAGGCAGAAAGCGATAGTGAGGACGATGTTCCTCTTGCCAAGAAGAAGGCTCCAGCGAAGAAGGCGAACGGCGTAAAGAAAGAGGAGTCCGACTCAGATGCGCCACTTGCCAAAAAGTCCGCTCCAAAGACCGCCAAGGCAAAGGCTGCTGCTGCAGCGGCGGCGGCACCAGCGAAGGGCAAAGGCAAGGTGAAGAAAGAGACGGAGCAGGATCAGGAGGCTGAAGATGAAGAGGATGAGTACCGCTGGTGGGAGGATCCAGGCAAGAGCGATGGCACCAAGAAGTGGGAAACTCTTGAACACGCTGGTGTTGTCTTTCCTCCCGAGTACGAGCCGCTGCCCAAGCATGTCAAGTTGATCTACGATGGCGTGCCTGTCACTCTGCACAAGGATGCCGAGGAGGTGGCCACCTTCTATGGAAGCATGCTCAACTCTACTCACAACGTCGAGAACCCTACCTTCAACAAGAACTTCTTTGAGGACTTCACTACCATTCTAGATAAGACTGGACATGGCAAAGACAAGAACGGAAACACTATCAAGATCAAGAAGTTTGAGAAGTGTGACTTCAAGCCCATCTTTGAGTGGTTCGAGTCTGAGCGCGCGAAAAAGAAGGCCCTCTCAGCGGCGGAGAAGAAGGCACTCAAGGCGGAGAAGGAGGCTGCCGAGGCTCCTTACATGTACTGCATGTGGGACGGCCGTAAGCAAAAGGTCGGAAACTTCCGCGTTGAACCCCCTGGTCTTTTCCGTGGCCGTGGCGAGCATCCCAAGACGGGCCGTGTCAAGAAGCGCGTCATGCCTGAGCAAATCACCATCAATATCGGCGAGAAAGCCAAGGTCCCAGAGCCACCTGCGGGTCATCGCTGGAAGGAGGTCAAACATGATCACGAGGGCACATGGCTGGCTATGTGGCAAGAGAACATCAACGGCGCCTACAAGTACGTTATGCTTGCTGCCAACTCGGACATCAAGGGCCAGAGCGACTTCAAGAAGTTTGAGAAGGCGCGAGAACTCAAGAAGCACATTGACCGTATCCGTAAGGATTACCGGAAAGATCTAAATTCCAAGATGATGGCCGATCGTCAACGTGCTACTGCCATTTACCTTATCGACCAGTTTGCCCTCCGTGCTGGTAACGAAAAGGGAGAAGATGAGGCCGATACGGTAGGTTGCTGCTCGCTCAAGTTTCAGCATATCACTCTGAGGCCTCCCGAGACGGTCATCTTCGACTTCTTGGGTAAGGACAGTATTCGGTTCTACGACGAAGTCAAGGTGGACCCGCAGGTTTTCAAGAACTTGAAGCTTTTCAAAAAAGAGCCCAAGACTACTGGTGATGACATCTTTGACCGCTTGACTACATCGGCGCTCAACAAGCATCTCACCAGCTACATGCCTGGCCTCACTGCAAAGGTCTTCCGTACCTACAATGCCTCGTACACCATGGCTAGGCTGCTGAAGGAGATGAAGCCTACTGGTACTATTCAGGAGAAGGTGAAGGCGTACAACGATGCGAACCGTGAAGTTGCGATCCTCTGTAACCACAAGCGGACCGTTGCTGCCAATCACGCCAACTCGATTGAGAAGATGACAGACAAGGTTAGTTTGTTTGCTGTTCTTGCAAGGGCCCACACTAACAGGCATAGATTAATGGTCTTCGGTATCAAGTGTGGAGGACCAAGATGATGATGATCGACGTGGACCCAAAGATCAAGAAGAAGAGGGGCGCCGAGTACTTTGAACGACCCGAGGATCTCAGCATGGAATGGGTCAAGGCGCATCAGGATGCCGAGGTGGAGGAGATGCGGCAGAAGATCACCAAGAAATTTGAAAAGGACAATGAGAAGCTTAAGGCCGATGGTGAAAAGGAGATGAAGCCCAAGGAGCTCGAGGAGCGTCTGGAAAAGGCCGAGGAGCTGGCGGCGAAGTACAAGAAGGAGAACAAGACGGGCAAGGTGGAGGCTGAGGGCAAGGGCCCGACGATTGAAAAGCTCGAGGCCAACATAGACAAGCTCCACCAGCGGATTGAGAACATGAAGATCCAGATGGAGGACAAGGAGGGTAACAAGGAGGTTGCGCTAGGGACATCGAAGATTGTAAGTGGCTGGCGTGTGTGGGCAGTATGGACAACGTTGCTGACGGTATGCAGAACTACATTGACCCGCGTCTCACTGTGGTCTTCTCCAAGAAGTTTGACGTGCCTATTGAAAGATTCTTTTCCAAGACTTTGCGCGAGAAGTTTGATTGGGCGATCAAGTCGGGGGGGGAGCGGGGGCAACATGGTACAGTATTATGAGCGGGACGAGGGCGATCTGAGGCGAAACCAAAAGCAGGACATTTCGTGTACTAGTCCAGGATGCAGGTGGGCGGTACGGTACGGCTGGGCGGTCATGGGGGATCTTGATCTTATTATCTGATTTAGGAAAGTATCTGCTTGCATTTTCACGAGGCGTGTATTTGATAGCAGTTAGCATGAAGGATTGCATGAGACTGGACCGAATAGAGATGATGTGCTGCTTTGCCGTGAAGGATGCATATGCAAGCGCGGGTCGATCACAACGGGCTGCAGCCTCCGTGCATGAACAGCCGTTCTCGCAGCGAGACGCTTTTGGCACTGTGGACGTTGAAGGCGCTTATGCGTATGATGGTGAATGATGAGAGGGGTTCGGGGCGCGCCTGGCTGGGCTGACTGAACAAAGAGTCCGGACGGAACAAGACGGCATAGAGTAACAACTTGGGGCGACTGATGGCGGAACTGCATGGCTAGCGGTTGATAGCCGTTCTCGGGATGGGTATAGTGGTGAAATGTTTTGTGGCTAGTAGTGCGAGGCAGTGGGGCGAGGGGGAGGTCCATGGAGGCTGGTGTTGCGAAGACATGTATGTATGTATTCGGATTCACACGACGGAATCGGCGACGCTAGCAAGTGTTTCTGAGCGGGTGCCCAATGCTATTGATTGCATTTGTTCAGCTAGTGTATTGATGCGCGCGTGGTCCGCGGAACGAAGGGGGATGGCCAGCGTGACAGTTGGGGATGCAGGTTCGGACGTTGAGCTAGAAGAGGGACCCCAGACGGTGGGCAAGGCGAGTCGACGCATAACATAGCGGCTCCACTGTGATTTGCTTTTTGCAGCGATTAACTGGTGCGGCCTGTCGCTTATTCAGCGTGACGTCTGGAGAAAAGGCGCGGTGCCCAACGTCGACAGGACGCCTCGAGGGCTGGAGAAGGCGCCCCTGAGACAGGCTCCCTCCCCACTTTGGGCTGTCATGAGACGCGGCTTTGGTTGCTGGAAATATGGTTCAGCACTGCGGGAGCGTGCCGGCACGCCCTTCACCGCCCGCCTGACTGCTCTCATGTCCATCTCCCGCCGTAACCGCCTCTGTTCCCACGCCCAAGGTCAACGCGTCATGTTGTCGAGGCCGTCTGACGTGCCGTGACAGCACCGTCTCTGCCACGCCCAGACCGCCCGTCTCTGCCTTCTCAGTCGGCACGCGTCCCCTTGAAAAAAGTTGCAGAGTATCTACTCTATATACGTGTGGAGGCGAACCATGAGCAGGCTAGTCTCGGTCCGCTTGCGGCGCCAGTGGCAGTGGCCTAAGCCACAAGTGCCCAACTACGGCCTGCTTATGGGGGACGGGGGGTGAGGGGGGGGAAAGAGCCATGTTCCTTTTTCCGATACGAAAACTCTCACGGATGGCTTCTGCTACCAGCACAAGTATTCCTCCCCATTGTCGGCCTGACTTTATCCCCCCCCCCTCCCCCCTCCCCCCTCCTGCAGGTCAATGAGTCGCATTGATTAGGCCAGGGTTATATGACATCGTTGTGCCGCGGTACCCTACACTTTTGAGCCTCTGCACCTTCGCGGGAAGCCACTAGTCTTCTCGTTCCAAACCCACGGCCACCATTGCGAAGAACCAGTGCAGCCTTATTCCCACCCTCCCCTGGCAACTTATCTGCCCATATAACAACACAAAGGCCTCGCCCCGCCGCGAGCAACGCCACCACTGTTCTTCTGTCCCGTTGGCCTGCTACAACCAGGCGCCGGGGGGTCTGAGCGTTGAGCATTGATTGAGCGCCATCCGCAACCCCCGAATTTGACATTACAAGACACCATCCGCCCACTGCGCTGCCCCGAATTCTCCTAGCGATCTCGCTGCGCACTCTGTCTGCGTAGATCGAACCCTGACGCGACGCCCAACATGGCCTCAGAAAAGCCTTCAGTACTGATAATAGGCGGACTCGGTAACGCTGCCCTTCCCAATGCCAGCCGACATAACCCCCCAAGAGGACTAACAATGCTGTGCTAGGCTACACCGGCCGACACATCTGCAAGTACATTTACGACAACAACTTGGCCTCGGAAATACGCATCGTCGACAAGCACTTGCCAGAGCTGGCATGGCTTGCACCAGAGTTCAAGGAGGCATGCTCGAGAGAGCGCTTCATCCAGGCGGACGCGGCACAGGAACGTGCGTATCCCTTGCCCATTGCCTATACATGTGTCCACGACACATACACTCACTCATGCACACACGCACGCACACAAGCATGCTCATCCAGGGGCAACTCGAGGCTGATTTGTTCGTACAGGATCCCTGCCCCGAATGTTCGATCGTGAAGGTGGCGGCGAATTCGACTACGTTTTCAACTGCGGTGGCGAGACACGCTTCTCCCAGGAGGAAAAGGTCTACGAACTGCGCTCGTACGGCCTCTCCATGAACCTCGGCCGCGAAGCCGCAAAGCGCAAAGTAAAATGCTTCGTCGAGATCAGCACCGGCATGGTCTACAAGCCCGACAGCGTACCCCGTAAGGAGACGGATAAGATGAAACCGTGGTCAAATATGGCAAAGTGGAAGCTCAAGGCTGAAGAGGATCTGGCCAAGATTGACGGGCTGAACCTCATGGTTATGCGCATGGCCCACGTGTACGGCCCCTACACGTGCAAATTCTTGAGCACGGCGCTGTGCATGGCGAGAGTATACCAGAGCATGGGCAAGGAGATGCGTTTCCTATGGAAGGAAGACCTGCGAACAAACCTGGTGCACATTGAGGACTCTACAAGGGCGCTGTGGCATGGTGTGCAGTGGTATATCAAAGGACCGCCCGGCCGCAGACCGGCGCCCACCTTTAACATTGTCGACCACGGAAATACCGGTACGTTTTCCTCGTTCTTTATACTTTCTCCTTGTCTCTATTACTCACATTACTCTCCAGCACAAAAACACACGGCCAAGATCATGGGCGAGATTTTCAACATCCAAACTGGCTTTCACGGCACACTCATATCGGCTTTTGCACGGTTAAACCTCGACCACGTTGTCGACGAGGTCAACGACGAAACACTAGATCCATGGGCGGAACTCCAAGCAAAGGCCGGCATCAGCCAGTCTACACCACTGACGCCCTACATGGAGAAGGAGCTGCTGAAAGATGCAGATCTGAGTATGGATGGCAGTGCATTCGAGAAGGAAACAGGATTCACGTAAGCTACCACTTTTCCCCCTGCCTTGGCCAAATCGCCACCCAGACAAGTAAACCGACGACTGACCTGACGCCAGATACAACGTGGAACATATTACAAAGGAAAAAGTTGAGGAAGTCATTGAGAGCTACAAGAAGATGGGCTGGTGGCCGTAGTTTTCCTGCTACCTGTTCCTAGGCGCCCACTCTTTTTCCCATATCACCTTCCAACGATACCCTTTCTCTTGCCACCAAATTTACACTGGCCTTTTTCTCTTCTTCTTTTACCTCGCCTGCTCTCTCTATCTCCATCTATCTCTCTCGCACGACCTAAAACTATTTAAAATACTTTTTTTTATATCTTATTCCTCTTTGCCTCTCCCTCTACAACAATAACCACCCAATCAGTGAAAAGCAAGCATCCCCATCCTTATCCATCGCGCTTTCAGGTACGAATACCGGAAGTAAGAGGCTTTGCGTTTGGCATTATAGTAGCTGGCTCGGCATTATCTGGAGTCCTCTCTCTCTCCCTCTCTGCTAATAGAGAGAGGCAGTCTTGTTTCTTACAGAGGGCTTTATCATCTTCCTTGTTTTCTTCTTGTGCGAGTTTTGGCGGTGGTGTTTGATACATGCGCTTGTTTACATGTATGCGTGTATGTGTATGCCTGCGTGTAATCATCTTGCATGGCGTTGAGTCTCGCTGTTATTGTTGTTGAAGCATAGGTAATCCTTGTTTTCATGCTGAGGTGGGCGGAGTTGGTGCAGTGCTGTAAAGTGCCGTCTTGCATACCTAACATTAAATCTAATTTTTTTTTTCAAACATCACTGCCATGGCAACTTCACCCACGATTCAAACCACGCATTGACCAAGGTAAACTTAACACACATCTGAAGACATAATAAGATTGATTCGGCCATTTCCCCAGCCTAGGGTACTCTATATTGAACGAGCCTGACTATTGCACAGATTTATCTAACATTGCATGGACTTGGCCGGTGGATGCTCTAGGTTGCTTATGCCTTCTGGGAGACGATCCCTGTATCTTGTCAGCATATAATACTCAAGCTGGTCTAGGTTGCAACGCACTCTCAACGTCAGTGACGCTCTGGTCAAGAATCTGCTTGAGCGTCTTGGGGTTCTCGAGCTCCTTCTCAATCTTGGAGATGATGGACTCGGCAAGCTCGCGCTGCTGCCTCTGCTTGACCTGACCCTCGTAGCGGACCCACGAGTCGAGGACAGACCTGGCCTCAGCGGCGATGGCCGTCTTCTGCTCAAGCTCAAAAGCCTGGGCCTCGAGCTGGGCGGTCTCCTGTAAAAAATGGTCAGTCTGCTGCCCCTCCATCTCCCATGCTAAACGAGCGCACCTTGGAAACCTCGAAAAGAGTCTTGGTAACGTCAATGACGCTGCTGAGATCCTGGACGCTCTCAATGCGCTGCTTGACGGCCGTAGTGTGGTCCTGGCGGGCAGAGTTCAAGATGCCCGAGATCTTGTCCATCTGCTGCTGCGCATAGTCTCCCCACGCAGGGCCGGCGTACTTGGCAACGGCCCAGAAGATGGTGAGCAGAGAGAGGGCAACAATGGACTCCTCGTTGACGACGTAGAGCTCGTTGCTGATAGCCGCGACCGAAAGACCAGCTCCGGCGGAGAGCACGGCGGCCTTGGTGAGGGGGCTGTTTCCAGGGACGGGTATCGAGTCGAGGAGGGACTGGGCCTTCTTCTTGGGGTCCTCCTGGGGCAGGTTGGAGTTGTAGCGGGCCTGCATGCTCATAGAGGGCAGGGCGCGGAGAGGGAGCGATGGGCGGAGACGGGCGGCGCCTGTTGTGCGTGAGCAGTGGGGTCAATGGCATCGCATCTTCATCGGAACGCTGCTACTCACCGACCGCGCTCCTTGCAAGACGTGAGGCCATGGCTGTCTGATGAGAGTGTGCAGTTGGGGGGTGCTGGTCGTCGTCGAGAGCTAGCTTTTCGTGATGTTGCGTACCAAACCTGAGCCAAGCACCGACGCCGATGCGCTAACCGAACTTCGCCCGGGCGGGCCTTGACTTTTTGGCATCGACAACTTTTTTGCGCCTACGCACCATTCCACACCACGTTGAGACGCGAGGCTCAGACAAAGATGCCGGGTACAAAATCTGCCGCCATGTCTGGGGTCAAGAGGAAGAGGGACCCGAGCAAGCTTGAGCGCGGCGAATCCAAGTCCAAGAGCCGGCGCAAGTCCCCCAGCGAAGACGGCGACGACGGCGAAGACGTACAATCCGAAATCCTACAGCTCGAGGCCCAGATCCTCGAATCGCGAAAGCACTACAATAACATTGCGACTCTCCTGCAGCGGGCGAAGCAATCAGACGCTGAGAATGAGGGACCCATACTTGCTGCTGTTGCACTCTGCCGAGTCTTCTCGCGACTTCTGGTGGCAGGCGACATGGTGAAGAGCAAAGGCATGAGCGAGGCAGAAGGTGTCATTGTATCATGGCTTAAGGAGCGCTACAGGGAGCTCAGCACACTGCTTTTGGACGACTTCCTTCGCAGCGAGCACCCGCCAAAGCAGTCCGTAGCTCTGACCCTGCTTATGCGATTGATCAAGGAGGAAGCAAAGTCGCAAAAGGACTACAAGTTGAAGAATGGGCCTTTGCCTCGTCTTGTTGACGTTTTGTTACGTCTTCCCTTGGATGATCTCAACCGTGAGGAGTTCGCGGAGAAGTACTTCAAGCAGTTTGACGACATTCGATATCAGACATTCCAAACCATCAAGTAAGTGCATGTATCTCTCCAGATGAATAGTGCCTACTGACACACTCAGAAACACGCTTGACGAAGATTTAGACATCACTACACGGCAACTCGTGGCAGCAAACAGCATGTCCCTGCTATCTTCGCTCGACCAGGTCCCCAAATCCAAGATGGACATCCAGAACTTTTACGTCGAGGTACAAGGGAAGAGTCCAATTCCGTCTCTTCAGGCATACAAGGAAAAGGCCCAAGCAGCGTGGCTGGCGACGATGCGCACAGGTCTTTCAAAGGAGCAGCGAAAGTCTATCCTGACCACCTTCTCCTATCAGATTGCACCTTGGTTCCAGCAACCTGAAATCTTGTCAGACTTTTTGACCGATTCGTACAACGTTGGTGGTGCGACGTCGCTGCTCGCACTGTCTGGAATCTACTACCTCATTTCGGAGAAGAACCTCGACTACCCTTCCTTCTACTCCAAGCTCTACTCATTGCTCGACGAAGGGCTCCTACACTCAAAACACCGATCACGCTTCTTCCGTCTTCTCGATACCTTCATGTCCTCGTCACACTTGCCTGCCACACTCGTGGCAAGCTTCATCAAGCGTCTTTCGCGGCTGGCACTCCACGGTCCGCCGGCCGGTATCGTCGTTGTAATACCCTGGGTGTATAACATGTTCAAACGCCATCCGGCGTGCACGTTCATGATGCACCGCGAGATTCGGGATCCAGAGTTGAAGAAGGAGGTAGAAGAAGAGGGTATGGACGACCCGTTCAACATGGACGAAACAGACCCGTTCGTCACCAATGCGATTGAAAGCAGTGTGTGGGAGCTGGTCGCACTGCAGTCGCACTACCACCCCAACGTTGCTACACTAGCCAAGATTATCTCGGAGCAATTCACCAAACGATCCTATAACCTAGAGGACTTTTTGGACTATTCGTACACTGCAGTAAGTCTGACGATTTTTTGTGCTTGGAGTAGTTGATACTGACGGCCTATGTAGCTACTTGACGTTGAGCTAGATCGCGATCTCAAGAAGGAGCCGGAAATTGAGTTTGAAATACCAAAGCGTATATTGACCGCAGACCAAGGGTTGAACCCCTTGGGCCAGCTCCTTACACATGTGATTGAGGCCAGGTGACTGGACAAACGGGAGTCAAGTTAGTTTAGAAGGAGAAAGAAAAAAATGATACCCTCTGTTCGCTATCCCATGGTTGCTTGCACTAGATGCTTTTCTCAACAACCAGAGAGCTAGTATCACTTGTTGGATATGTAGACAGACTTCAAGATATGTATACTGCAGTAGCTGCTTATCCTAACGATGGGGTTGGTACGCACGTGCTTGACGTCAGCGCCGGCAGGCACGGAAGTCGAGGACGTTAGGGTCCCAGGGTGATGGGGGCCATTGACAGCATAAATAGTAGTACTGTTGTTATAGCTCTCAATGGAAGTAGAGTTTACCAGGAGTCAGAGTGTCTGGTATGCATGTTGTTTCACTCCCCAAGGCATCTTTGAAACACAGGGACCGGATAGCGCTGGCTGTAGTGCGATGACAAAAGGGGGAAATGAGAGGGGGAAAAGGGAAAAAAGGGAAAAGAGGCACACAAGCTGTATCTTTCTTTTTCTTTCTTTTTTTTCGCTCTCATTATTCCAAACACACTAGATCTACAAGCTTAGTCGTTATACGTATCCATCATCGAAACGATTGCTCTCCCATGTCGATGATGATGATACCTTGCTCACCACACACATATCATCACACACCTCCCAACCTTATTTCCTTGCGACGCATGTTTCGTTGAGATGCAAGCTTTCACGCAAACGCCCCCGTAGCCCAGAGCGATTAACCCGCTGGTTCATGTCAGAGAAAGAAAAAACAGTACCCAGGGCATTTTAGTGTGGCGGCGTGTGCGCAGCCGTCAGGTCCCGCATGTGGGCATGGCGCCAGGCCAAGACGAACGAACGGCGCCTGTGCTTGCTTATCCCCCTCCCCCATGGTTTTCGGGCCAACCCGCTGAATGTCTCACTTGATCCAAGGGGGACGGGGTGGCCAGGCTTCGGAGTATGTAAGCGATTATGAGAAGATAGGGCTGGGTAGCGATGAGCGCAGGTTGATCTCGTTGTGCTGCGTGCTGGTGTACTACAGCACGAAAACGGACAAGTGGCAAACTGGAGCCCAGTTATCACGAAGAGAGCACTGCTGCCTCTATGTGCGAGTGTTTTCTTGTCAGTGGTGTTGTTTTGCAACGATCTACAACCACCGTGTTATCTGCATGCTCATTGTCTTACCAGTGACACCCTTTGCAAGGAGGTAGCCGAGACGGCGATGGTGGCACATGCACGTGTGATACGATCGTCAGGCACAAAGGGCCATGCAAGCCACAATGTTTCATCGTCACAATCATCACAGCAAAGTAGTGGAAAACAGGATTTTTGGTCAGACACCACCTTTCGGCGTGCCCACAATATCTTGTATTGGTAATTAACCAGCTATAAACATGAACACTGTGTTCAGCATCCCATGGGGGCCATGGGGACATGTCGCATTAAATCGGATTCGTAATGACAATCCTGTTCCCCAGCTGCACGCCTTGTCCCAGTAATTAAACCCCAGTCATTGCAATAATGCTTTAAAAAAGAACATGATACTCCGGTGTTGGCCTCTAAACAAAACAGTTGCAACCCAGAGTCATGACAGTTGCTGATATACGAAGAATGGGAAAGAGTCGGTGACCAAATGGGTCAAAGACCAAGATGGTGCGATAACGGTAGCCAGAAAGCGTTTAAGCAAAGACGGCGGCACCAATGGCAAGGACAAGGCCACCGAAGGAGACCATGTTGCCAGCGGCAGCACCGCTAGCCTCTGGGACACCGGCGCTGGAGGTTGGGCTGCTGGAGCCGCTGCTGGGGCCAGCGCTGGTAGCTGAGCCAGCAGGGGCAGACTCGCTAGCACCAGATCCGCTGGACATGGCGCCGCTGCCAGTGGGGGCGGGGACAGTGGCGTTTCCGCCGCTGGGAGGAGTGACGATGGGGGTGACTCCAGGAGCTCCAGGAGCAATGGGAGTAGCAGTAGCGCTGGGGACAACTACGGTGCCAGAGACTAGTGTTGGTTAGCAGGCTGTGATGGAGTGCAAGATGTCACAGTAGAACTTACCAGGAGCCTCGGGAGAAGAGGGGACCTCTGGGGAAGTAGGCGCCGATGGAGTAGGGACGCCAGGAGCAGGAGATCCTGGAGAAGGAACCACTGTGGGCATGGGGACGGCGGGACCAGAGGCGGGAACAGAGGCAGGAGGAGTGGCAGGAGGAGCCTGGATCTGGCCGTCGGAGATCTGAGAGATGGGCTGGACGCCGTACTGGGGAACAGCGGCGACGGCGCCGGCGAGGAGGGCGACGGAGGCGACGGAGAAGCGCATCTTGATTAAGTATGTGGGTGGAGGGTGTTTGGTATTAGAGAGATGTGGGTAGAGTAGCAGCTAATGTGAAGATAGCGACTGGATGACCAACTGGATGGATCTGTATGTGTATGTGAATACAAGAGAAGCTGGAGCTGATGGTGGGAGAGAAGAAGAGGCAGACAGGCACGCGGCGCATCTATTTATTTGCTCGAGGCATGGGTTGCGCCTGCCTGGGCTGGGTGCTGGGTGTCGCAATGGCCGCCCCACCGAGCACTTGGGCGCCGCCGTGCATCGAATGCAAATGCCTGAGCCGGTGTTTGGCCAGCACGCCACGCCCGCCCCCAGCAGTGAATGAAAACACAGCGAGCACGCACAGACGCGGGCCCAGCCTCGATTGGCACAGCTGGACAAGCATTGTTCCAAGAATTGATGCAGTTTCGTTCCTTGGACCGTTGGGGGAGGCTAGTCCGCACCTGGCTGGTGGCTGAATCGCGCTCAATGCTTCCTTGTGCCGTGCCTGCCATTGGACCGCTCCTGCCCTGCGTGGCTGGCAGGACGAGGCAGGAACCTCACCACCCCAGCCATGCCCATCCCATCACCCTCCCATCACCCTCCTATCACCACCACCGTCTACAGTCCTCCCAGCCTCTTGCAGCCACGACGGAAAAAAAAATCTGACGACGCTCGTAGCAGTGCCACGCACCACCTCTCTCCACTATCACCTCGCTTGTGCGGCTTATCGTGACACCAACAAACGCCCTCCCGCCCGCCGAGCGGCTGTGCCGCTAGTAGGCCCATTGTCCCAGGGGCAGGGCTTCTATTTTTTTTCGTCTCTCTTGTTGATCGTTGCCCTGCCTATGCATCGCCTCCCTTCGTCGCAAGGTTGCTGCTCCACTAACAACATGGCATGCATAATGTTGCCTCGCTGTCTTTCGCCCTCGCCGTTTTTCGTTTTGCTAACTTTAGTAGCCTGGCCACGCTGCCACTGCCACTGCCACAGTCGTCGACAACGATCATCAGCAAACGCTTTGTTTTTCTTTCGGCCCCTGCCACATAATGGGGCCCGTGGCATGCGACGCGTGTCCCCTTGCCCTTCAACCACGCTCACCAGCCTCGCCGTGATGGATTTTCCCCTGGGTTAGCCTATCTCCCTACACGCAATCGCCTCGCTCCGGCCTCTTTGCTTGTCCCACGTCGATCCCAACAATGCGCTACCGCCTCAAGCTGCTTTGCCTGTCCCAACCACACTCTCTCCTCCCCCAGTCTACTGCAAGCCGCGCATAGCAAGACCATTGAGCTTGCACGCGCGCAATCTATCGAAACATAAACAACATGCAATCCGTACCTACATAGGGGTGGAGCGGCTAAATGCAAGCAAACCCCGGCCGTCACACCACGTCTCCGGACATGCAGGCGGTCAACCCCATACCGCTAATCTCGGTTTGCAGCATACACATCTCTTGCCACGATAACAAGGCGATCATGACGTCGTGTGCCTGTCCTCTGACCATCTGGCGAAATTATCCATTCTTGGCTTCTTTTCCCTGCCTTGCTTCCCGTTTCCATCGAGACCACGCGTTAATTACGAAGTGTGGACAGCAGAGCATAAGGATATTTTCAAAGCCAAGAAGCAAGCCCCGATCGACCCTCGCCTGAATTGACCTGAATGAAATACACGGCACAAAAGAGTCTGTCTAGACTCGTCGTGCAAACTTGTTTTTTCCAGCCAAACTACCCGCCCCTGGTACATGTACCACCTGCCCTGACCATCTTCTCCTTCGTGCAGAAACTCTAAATTTTTTAATCATTTCCTAGTTGCCATTGCACGCCCGCAGACACACACGCGCTCAATCCAGAATATTCTGCGTCGTCTTTTTTGACTACACTATCCACCAAGCCATTTCTCGTATTGCGGCTCCTTCCCACCGCTCATGCTCGCGCCCGCGCCCGTGCCCTCAGATCGTGAGAGAGGAGGAAAGCAAAGCCATCAGACGCCACCTCCCTTTCCTCCAACTGGCCCCAACTCTTGACTGTGCTTGACCGACCATCACTGCGCGACGCACGTACGCCGTACAACAATGCGCAATCGTGGACAAGAGGCAAATGGACAAGGCGCTAAGGTGTGAATTGTCATTGTGAATTGTCCAAGCACGTGCACCGCTTGCCAGTGGCTTTTTGGCACGCGCCTTGAACCTCAGAAGGCAAGAATTGTGAACAGCTGCGAGACGAGACCAGACTGGGACCTCGGTTACAGTGGCAGAGTGCGGTATGGCTTCTATCTTGCTAATACTAAGCTAGGCTAGTTGAAAACGGTTGGATTGGTACCTAGTGCAAGCGCAGGCGTGCCGTTTGCTACGCGAGCGCCAAGCGCCCGTCGGTGCTAGAGTGTTTTGCTGCCGAGGATATATGTGCGTTGTTTTGTCCTCTGGTGCGCACAGGGTAAACAGATGTACATGCGGGTAGGGGAGAGACAAAGTCTTTTCTTTTTGACCCTGTCGTACTGTCCACATGGCCTGCACCAAAATATTGCGCTTGTTTCTTTCCAAGCGCTTCATCTCATCCTTGCTTCTTCTGCCCAATGGCGAGTGCCTCCCGCAGGTCCCGTAGCTCTGCTTTTACCATGGTCAGGGTATGCAAGGCTATCGATTCAACATGGCCATGTCACGCAGCGGCACACGCCAGTCTTACCATCACATGATGCCTAGGCAAAGTTCATCAAATAGTTTCTTGATCGATTATATTGGCTAGTGCACTCTATCTGTGTGCTCCAGAGCAAAGAGAAACTGCCAAACGCCGTTGTAATGTTTGGGAGAAAAAGAAATTGAAATGAAATGAAAACGCTAACAACAATATAACTACAGCCCTTATTTTTAGTCTAATCCGCCCAGACATGGTCCCTTGCTACATTACCATACTCATAGCTCCATTATGTCCTTGGGTGTTTTTCTCCGGTAATCTCATCTCCAGAAGACCCCTCGGACAGGGACTTGGGCGCCATCATGGGCTCAGGACCCGTGGGAGTGCCGGGCGTTGTGCGCTTAAAGTAGTTGTGCACGTCCATGTCGTCGTCGTCGTCTGCCTCGACGCCTTCCCATCCGTTCTTCTCCGAAAACTTGTGCTGCTGGCGCTCAATCCAGTCAGCACGCATCTCGTCAATCTTCTGCTCGTAGTCGAGCTTGGCGTCGTATCCCTTGTGCTGGCCACGGAAACGCTCCCACCAAGAAAGGTGCTTCCAGTGAATGGCAATGCCGTGGTACTCGTGCTCCCGGCCGGCACGAATGTACGCCCAGCGACGCTCTTGCTCCTTGAGATCCAGGCCAGTCGTGTCAGGGAGGAAGAGCAGGGTAAGAAGAGCACCCGCAAGACCGAACCAGGGGACAAAGTAGAACTTGGTCTGTGTGTCGATGTAGTTGTAGAGGACAGCGGCGAGGAGCGCACCAGCCTTACCGCACGCGGCACTAAAACCGTGTGCAGTAGCGCGAACTGGCGTGGGGAAAACCTCGGCAGCGACAAGGAAAGTAACACTGTTGGGTCCGAACTGGTTGAAGAAGGACGAGAGGAAGTACATGGCCTGGAAGCCGTGGATATGGTCAACCGAAGTGAAATAATCCAGAGCGAATCCAGGAATCATGAAGAGGACAAAGTCAGCCATGAAGCCGACAATCATCATCCACTTGCGGCCGTAGAGCTTGTTGTCGATGAGGAATGACGCGAGATAGTATCCGCACAGCGACACACCCACGTTGATCAGGTTGTACAACCAGCCAACCATGACAGACTTGTTGCCGGGCGTGATGATGCTGATAAACTCGTTCTGGAAAAGCTTGTTGCCGTAGAAGAAGACGTCGTTGGCGAACCAAGCACCAGCAGTAGCCATGAGACGGGGGCCAAAGTATGAGAAGGTAAGCTTCAAAGACTTGACATCGTATCCAGTGACGTGGGCCTTCTTCTTGGAAAGCATAAGCTGCTTCGAAGCCGACTTCATCTTGTAGTAACGGAAATAGACAAGCCAAAGCGTTCCGACGGCGGGAATGGCGAACGAGACGCGGTAGGTCCATTGAGCCAGAGTCTTGGAGTAAGGCGGGGATGAGCCACCGTGGAAGATGAGAAGCAGGATGATGAGGATGACTTGGTTGAAGAACTGACCCCAGCCCTGCATCAGGAAGGCACTGGTGACTTTGCGTCCACGGTGAAGACGGTCGTCCTTGGTGGAAACCTTTCCAGAGCCAACAGCATTCTCCATACCAGCCGTGGCAGTCATTGGGTACTCGCCTCCAACGCCAATGCCATAGAAGAAGAGAGCCCATACGTAGCAGATGACCCAGCCGTTCTGGGTGACACCCCAGGCAGCCGTGAGCATGAGAAGACCAATAAACATGATGGTGGCATCCTGGATAAGACCAAAGCGACGGCCAAGCCAGTCACCAATGATACCAACAAGAATCTGACCGACAATGATACCGCAAATCTCGAGGTAGTCGATAGCTTGCGTCCACGTCTCGTCGCAGATTTCGTACTTGCTCCAGCATCGGGGGAAAGCAGCCTGGAGTAGCGGGCGAACATTACCAATGGAGAAGAGGACGTAACTGGTAGGTTGGTTAGTACATTTGGTTGGATGACGTCATGTTTGCACGTAGAAAACTTACCCTTCCAAGCCAAGACCAGCGCCAGGAATCACACAAGTGCGGAAGTAATGGCCAAGTGGTGCGAGAGGATCTTTTTTGAACATGTTCCAAAAGTAGCTGGCTTCAGCCTTTGCTTCCTGTGCGTCGACATGAGTAACGAACTTGACTCGTTGGCCAACGGGCAAGTCGGCCCAGTAGGTTCCTTGAGCAGTGTAGAGATCATCGGGGTGAAGCAGAGCGTGGAAGACGTTGGCCTCGTTCTCGCTCATGTCTTTCCGGATATCAATGTCCTGGGTAGCTTGGTGCTGGCCGGTCATGTTAGGACCGTGTGGAGCGGCAACGCCATAGTCCCTGAGGGATTCTGCCGCCGAGGCGTTTGTGTTGGCCATGGTAGGCAGTGAAGCAACGAGATGTAAGAAATCTCGTTAGTACCTGCTTCTTGTAGTGATAGAAGGAAAAGCCGGTCCTAGGAGCACGAGTCGTGCTCGAAGTTTATATGGGCTCGGATCGCAGTTCAGCCCAACGGATCGCCCGAGGAGGTGGGTGGGCGAGTTTTGCTGGATCCTACTCGACTAGAACCACGAAAGGTTCCGGATAGTACCACGTTGTAGAAGGCGGCTTGTGAGTGGTGGGCAGGGGTCTGCAACGAGTGGCCCTGGACGTATAATAATGCCGAACGTTCCGATGATGAAAAGACTAGCTATATCCCCGAACGACCGTCTCGGCGGATCGCTGGTGTCTTGACGTCGAGGTAAATGACGCACTGTCTGATACTGTCGACAGCCGTAACAAGCGGGTAAGCTGTTGGCTATCGATGGTTGAAGAAGAAGCTCTGGCGCGCCAAGCAATGCAAAGACAAGAGGGCAGGTGCGCACAATATGTGCGCGAAGTTGAGGAAACGAAGCTGCACATTGTTCCAAGAGCCGAAAGTACTGGTTATAAAGGGTCCAATAGACGAAGAAAATTCTAGTGTATCTAGATGGCGACGGGGATGGACCGGCGGCGAGGATGCTAGCATTGAGCAGACCCACCGAGTCCGGCAAGAACTCACGCGACAGCAAACCCCAGTCCTCTTTTTTTTTTACTAACAGCACGCGCTCATTGGTCTGTAGGACAAAGCAAGGGATGGAGCGGATGCACGACCGCCGGCCTGTACCTTGTCGTGTGCCCCGTTTCTGGATGTCTGGACACTGTGTGTGCTGCTCGTCCCTCCCCCCAGGTTTGGATGTTTCCATAGCTACAAGTTGTGGTGTTTTTTCTTGGCTCGGCGCCAACAAACGATGACGTTGGACAAGCCTTCGGCATGGCTTGGACAAGCTCTGTCAAGCAAAAACTACAGGCCATGGCATTGTCATCCTCACCCGGCCATGGCCGCCGCTGACGTGCTCTCAGTCATGGCCCTGTCGCTTTGTGCAGTTGAGACCGCAGAGATTCCCTTGGAGGTGGACGCCGGGGACGGCCAATCACAGGGCGCACACGGAGGGCGTGTTGGGTTGAATGGCTGTGGGGGAGTCCGAGAGCATCGCCAGGCCGGGTCCGTGCAGCACCCGCACAGGGCTGGTTAGCGCACGCACCCCCACCTTCGTCGCCTGCTATCCATCTTTGGACTTTTGCACCGCCGCTGTCGTCGCAGCTCTCGACTTCAGTAACGACACAGTGTGACATCGCCCCGCTTACCTCCGGTACTCCCAACGCGTATGCGGCCATTTGTCACCCGAGAAGCTCTTAGTTGTGAATTAGAAACAACAGCACCAGGACCGTCTCGCAATCTCCATCCTTATGCCCTGCCAGATTCATAACCTGGCGGGGCAGCGTCTTGCCATCATACTAAGGCACTCAAATCTCCGATCTGATACTGTCTATGACCGTTGCTTCCCTGGCTCCGAGACATCGCCTTTGCCACATTGTCATGAGTGGATGCTCTCAAAACTGGATCCTGTTGTATCGGCTCCATGAACGCCGTTCAACTTCTGTCTTCGTAGACCATTGCGTTCCAGACATCCTGGAGGCGGGCCACGGTACCGACGGGCGGTACATGCATGTATCCACTGCCCCATTGAGAACCGGTCCAGCAGCTTGTGGAGCAACTGCACCCTGAATGCCATCTGACTAGTCAATCCACGTCTTTTACGACAATCGCGATTCATTCCAGTTTCGAAACGAGGTGCTCAACAGTAGCACCCCTGATATCAATTGCTATTAATTGGGTCTCTAGACTAAGACTATTTTGGTACTGGGACTCTGTCCAGTGGTCGAGTGTTAGGAACTTGCCTGATCCTGATCCCGACATGTCGCTAACTGAACGCCAAAGAGATGACCGAAGTCGTAAGGGATATGCAATTAGACGGCAACCTACATCCGAAAGAAAGCAAGAATGAAAGGAAAAAAATAACCCCTGCGCTATGCAAAATTTCGTTATCCCCGAAAATGATCTCAGCACAGGAAAACTTCAAGTCCAGCTACAGACCCTGTGGGTCTCAGTTGAGCCAGTTCTGCCACTGGCAACGACAACCACCAGTCCCACCATCAATGGGCCCGCTAACTATTCCTTGCCCCTGTGTGCCCTTCACCAGAGTGCCCCCGAACCCGCGATCTTCAAACTGGAAATACTTTTTCGATTTTTCGTTCTTGATTGTGCCGTCGTCCTCCATCTCGTAACAGTAGAGATTTTTCTTCGCCGCATCTCCACCGTGGCGGTCGATAGTAACGGTGACGGGATACGGAAAGGTGCCGGGCCGCTTCAACGCATCTGCGCCACCCGACGCAGATTTCTGTAACAGTGGCTTGCTGTCTTTGCTGCGAGTCCATATCTGCACCAGAAACCGGGTCTGTGAGTATGTACACCTCAGCTTGGCTGCATCCTTTGTGCTTCCTCCATCTGTGTCTGCTGGGTTTCCGCCACGGTTGGTGCCGTTGATCTGCTTCAGGAAGATTGAGCGGTCAAAGTAGCTGTAGAAGCCGTAATGCTCGTCATCTTTTCCTCGGTTGTACAGTCGCAGGGGCTGTGCAGAAGGTGAAGGAAGCAGGTTTGCAGGCGCAGCAGTTCCATCAGAGGCCAGCATTGGGGGAGGTATCACGGCAGTAATGTTTGTAGGATCGCTCGGATCAGCACGCCTCGCCAGGCTCGATGTATCGACCGACGGATCGCCCATGGTGATGAACAAACCAGTTTCTTCGCCTTCAAAGGGGGCCGAGTTGCCGTCTGTCGTCTTACCCAAGAAGCTCATATCGTCAGTCGATGGTGGTGGAGGGGATGGTGACGGTGCAGCACGCATGCGAAGCAGTGACCGAATCAAGGCACCGGCTGACACTGGGTTTCCGGCCCTCTTGGCACGTTGAGACTGTAGTAACTGTGCGGCACTGCCATTCTCAAATGTTATTTCAATCTTGAAGTTGGGCTGATCCGGTTTGTTTGGTGCAATAGATTGCTGGAGTTCTTTCGGCAGCGCACAGCTCCACAGCGTGGTAGGCGCGACGCAACCGCTCTCTTCCTCTACTACTTCAGGTTGCGCGATGGTCAAAATGCCAGTAGGTATAGGAGGATAGTCTGGGCGGTTGAGCCACTGGTTGCCGGTGTCTGGCTTTGGCTCAGTCGCGGTGGGCTTGTTGCCATCGCCTTTCTTCGTCAACACCACAGCAACTGGGATGATGATTGCCAATAAGACAAAGAATACCAAACAGCAGCAGCATCCCCAGAAACACACCCCTCTCTTCTTTTTCTTCTCCTTGCCTGCATCTTGCGGATTCTGGCTTCGCTTCTTTCCAAATGGCCATATGCTTGCCATATCACATACTTTTCGGTGTTTCTTCTGTCCCTTGAGGTCTGGAGAAGATGGGCGGGAGCTGGAACGGCTGCCGTTGCCGTAGCTCCAATGCGAGCCTTTTTGGGCCACCTTTGGGGGCGGATCAAACACTGGCAGACTTTGCGACGAGCTGTTGGCGTTTGCAGCAGAAGAGGTTGCAGTCATGACTTGTGGTACTGCCGCTGATGATGTGTGCACTTGTTGTGCAGGCGGTGGATAGTTGGCTCTGACTGACTGGCTCTCCGCCAACGGCCGCCTGTCTTGCAACTCAATGTTAACATTGATGTGGTGTGATTCCTGAACCTGACGAGGCATCAGAACAGTTCCAATGGCCGCTGTATGCAGCACTGGTGATGCAGACATTGCTGAGAGAGGGGAAGCGACGGCTCGATGGGGCTCGGGGGGTGTTTGGTGGTTCATTGTCTTTTCAGGATCACGCTCCAGTCGAACACTAGATGCTGAAGCTGCAGACGGGTGAGTTTGCGAAGGGGGTGGTATGGAGGCTTCCGCTTTGCTCCTTCCGTACTGGATGGGTACTGTAGGCACGTCTGGCGTTCTGTCCCCGTTGTGTGCGGAATCCGGCCATGTTGATGATTTAGGCGTTGCAACAAACGGTGTTGTGATGACGGTCCACCATCCTTGCGACCGGCGGAGGACGGGCACCATTGACGTGTCAATAGCCAACGAGTTTTCTGCAGTCCTTGCACTCAGCGGCGTCACATCCTCCTCAAAGACAGTACCAGTAGACATGACACGATCTCTTCTTCTGGAATCATCATCCTCTTCAAACGCGGTTCCAGCAGAATCGAGAGTATCGTTTCGAGCGTGGCCAGATGGGCCATGCACGTCGTTGTTGGAACCGTCTCCTGCATGCTGAGCCATTCCAGCGGGTAGCGCAGGGACAGGCGGCACATTCGACTGGTCAAAACCTGGTTGGTAGCGAGAACAGATGCTGGGTGTGTAATCTGACTCTGTGAAGGGCGTGTCGGGTGACCAAACTGACTTTACTGCTGCTGCAGGAGTGATGATGATACTTGGTGTTACCAGGGTCGTGTCACTTCCAGCGCGAGGCCGATTTGCTGGCAGGGAACTGAAGTCGGATATACTGTCCGTAGGAACTGAGATTCCTATTGGGATGCGTCTGTCCCATGGTGAGATTTCCTGCCAGGACTTACTACTAGGAGTCATGGATGTAGCAGTGTCGACTTCGTTCCGATCCATGCTCTGCTTTTTTCGGTGCATGTGTTCGGGCTGTGGTGTGCCCCTGGTGATACCCAGGCCTTTGTTTTTGGTTGAGTTCCTGCTTAATCCAAACCACGGTGATTTGCGAACAGAGCCGCTGCTTCTCTCAGATCCTTGTGGAAAGATCTGGTGCGGCTCCGTACCCCTGTGCCTAGTAAAACTTGTGTCGACAGTGATGCCCGGTTTGCTCGGTCGACCCAGCAGGTCTCTCCTCCGAGTTCTTTGTCGTGAAAGACGTTCTGAAAAGGACCGCGAGTTGCGCTTTGTAGTCGATCGTTGGGATCTGACATTGGGCTCAGCATCCCACGTCTGTTGCTCGTGTGTTGTGTTTCCATCAAGTCCATCATGAAAGTGTACTAATATCTGTCCCTCTTGATCGGCTTGGCTCGAATATGAAGCTTCTGGGTATTGTTCGCCTTCAAAGGGGTGTCGAGTATGATCGGTTGGTCGTGTGAGGGGCCGTAGTGGTGGTTGACCATATGAACTCATATTGGCGATGTTCGTCGGATGGTTGGCGTGGTATCTCAAAGCACAAAGGAATATTGGGTATGTATCGCTGTTAAAGTATGTCTTGAAATTAATGCCTTTTTGAAAGTGAAACTGAGACGATTAGGTGGCGTTGGTATTGTTGCTGGTATTGTGTGGTGCGGGCGACTGCAGAGCAACAAAAAAACAAACAAAAATCACACAAAGCGACGACAGTTGCATGAAAAGAAAGCGACAGAGAGGTAATGAAGAAACCAAAGGTACAAGAAAAGGAGATTGGCGAGGCTGTCGTATGGACACGCGACCCGGGCTCTTTTGATGGGCTTTAATGGACCTGGCGAACCATTGCCATACCTTGACGTGAATAGCTCTCTGGCTTGGATCTCTCGGCTGACCTATGATATAGCAGAAGCGCCGGGCACGTCTGGGTGAGTCAAAGCTCGTCGGTGGCAGTAGGCGTTGTCGACGAGGTCCAGAGTAAAGGTGATTGGAGCCGCCAGGTGGAGCTGCTTCATAGTGAGCGCCATGTTTGCGGGCTCGAGGCTCAGTAACCGCCCTGGATTCGCTGGCGTGGAAATGTACAACTCTATGCGAGATCTGAGACGCTCCAGCTGTATAGCTTGATGTCGTGTCCAGCAAAATATCAAGACGGGCCAGTCAGATGGCAGGACAGCCTAAGTCAAGCGCCAGGCCAGGCACGAGCGTCTCCAACGGTTGGTGAGGGAGCCGCCGCCAAGAGGGCGCTAGTCCGCCGTGCTGCCCGGGGGTCTCTATGCGCCCGACCTAGGAATGTACCTCGCGAGCAAGGTTTGCGTGCTGGAAGTTCTTAATATCGGCATGGCTCTCTTCTCCACAACGCATGGACAGTACGAGACACGAATAGTAGTGCGGCGCGCTTGGATCTTGCTTAGCAGCGCTCTGTAATGCCACCTGTCCATGAAATGCTTACATACTGATCTAGGTAGTGCATCATGTGCCCGTGCACACACTAGGTAAGTCTTCCGGGTCACGTGACCGTCACACACACACACCCACGGTACAGGGGATTTGGTATGCATTGCTGAAGTACAGATGAAGACGCTGCAACGTGCCGTGAGCACGTGAGAGACGCCAGATATCTTCTCTGCGACTGACAGGCGCCCTACGACCCATGGCCGCTGTTGTCTGCTGCCATATGCCGACTAACCATGCCCCTGCAACTATCCATTTACGAACGCTTTACATTGCCGTGCCGCGCCAAGGGTTTTGACAGCCTTACCAGCTCATCTGCTTTTGTTCCTCACTATCTGCACACCACCGCGCAGCCGCATCGGGTACCTGCTCATCCTCCCAGCGTCGATGTATGACAGCGTGGAGTCGTGAACAGCGACTTGCGCGATGCGAAGTGGGGTCGTCTAGCCTGGTTAGTGGCACTCCTTTCAGGTATACGCCAAGCAGCGGACTCGATAGCAATTTGGTTATCACGAGAATCTCCTTTCTCCCCGTCGCCAGCCCTGCCTCCTGGTGCCATACATCCCCTGTCTCTCGCTCCATTCATCGTGCTCGAACACTGCCTCCGCCCGACGTTTCGCCGCGCCACCGCTTCGCTCTTGCCTTTCGAGCATACTCGCCAGCTGTCCTATAACACCAAATACCCACCTCCGAGCACCACCTGCAATTGCACCTCTCCGGCCTATCGTCCCGGCGAGCCACGCAGCGGCGTCTTTCCTGTAGCCCACGCCGCCCACTCACACCCCTAACGTCACGCTGGCTTCCCAATCTTCCTTCTCCGCTTCCTCTGGCCAACGGAGAAGGCGCTCGTCTGCTGCAAGACAGGCGCCATCCAACATCACACTTCCGGATAGTGCTGAATCGCGAAGTAGACTCGGCACAACCAGCGGTCTCTCAGGCCGCTCCCTGGGTGAAGGCCTGCCTACAATACCCGGTACCCCGGGCGTCGTCAACATGTCGAGGTCTTCTTCCCCCCAGCCTGGAGGGTGGTCGAGTCCAGGGCTGAACACACCCTACGACAATAGCGGCCAAAACAGTCCCTTCGCCAATGGCTCATCATCACACAATGTCACTTGGGCATCGGCTCAGGCCCGGAGTGCCGAAGTCAAGGGTTACCCTGCATTCACGCCTAGAAACCAAGGTTTCTTTGGCAAGCACTTTCGCCGGATATCTACGAGTCTGCCCTTCAATCATGGCGATAAGGAAAAGCTAGGCCGAGGGCGGTCACAGGGCAACAAAGTAACGCGAACTCTCAATGGCATAGTTTGGAACCTGTGGCGCCTGCGGAAACGAGTCGGTCTTGTATTTTTGGTTACATTTCTGCTTTTCTTTTGGAATTTCAACACGCGTAAGTGAAAATTCTTGGCCTCTATTCTCAAGCGATTGGTATTGACATGCACAGCCATACGTCGAGCGTACAGACGGTCTGCGTGGTTCGGCGGCGGCAGCAAATACGTCGTCATCCTTGCTGCGAATCAAGGCGGAGGTGTCATGGAATGGAAGGGTCCCCGTGAATGGGCCATTGAGCGCGACAGCGTCAAGAACAAGAAGAAATACACCAAGAACTGGGGTTATGAATTGGAGATTGTTGACATGAGCACGAAGAAGCGCTATGCGCACGAGTGGAGGGAGAGCTGGGAGAAGGTTGACACGATCCGCAATGCCATGCGCAAGTACCCGCACGCTGAATGGTAAGTATGTGCCTACAATGGTATGACAAGCGCTTACACGGCATAGGTTCTGGTGGTTGGACACAAACACCTTCATCATGGAGCCAACCTACTCCCTACAGAAGCACATTTTTAACAAACTGCAAGACGTAACCTACCGCGATATCAACATATACAACCCCCTCAACATTACACATCCTTTGACAGACGAGTATCTCGACCCTGAGACACGTTCCCCAGTGGGAGATGGCAGGGTTGAGTCTGTAAATATGCTGGTACCCCAAGATTGCGGTGGGTTTAATTTGGGCTCGTTCATGGTACGGAGGAGCGTTTGGACCGACAGGCTGCTCGACATCTGGTGGGACCCCGTTGGCTATGAACAAAAACACATGCAATGGGAGCACAAGGAGCAGGACGCATTCGAGTACATGTACCAAAACCAGCCGTGGATTCGTCCCCACGTTGCCTTCATCCAGCAACGGCAAATCATGAGCTTCCCGCCCGGCGCCTGCGGTGACCAAGGCGACAACCCTGACATCCATTATCAAGAGAAGGATCGCGACTTTTTGGTCAACATGGCTGGCTGCGAGTGGGGTCGTGACTGTTGGGCCGAGATGTACAAGTACCGCGAGCTTAGCAATCACCTCAACAGGACTCCATGGGAGAAGTTCAAGGATGGCATTTCAGGCTTCTTCAAGAGCAAGTCGAAGAAGAACGATAAGAAGAACGATAAGAAGAATGAGAAGAAGAACTAAATGGCAAAACAAAGGCACGACCGGGGTATGATTTGGGTGGGTATTGGATGTGTTTCTGGCATTTCTTGGATCTTTATGGAAGCCATGGGTTCGGCTTAGGGGGGTTTGCAATAATCACTCGCATACATGGACGAGAATGCGCAACTCTGGGAGCTGCATACTCTCAGCATAATGTCGGAGTTGGCGTCACGCACCTATACCCTACAAGGTTGACTTTCCAGGCGGTAGGTGGGTAATGGCGAGGCATGTGGCGTTGTCATTTGTACAGATTTTCTTTTTTTTAAATTCAAACATGCTTTGGAGTAAAGCCATTGCCGTCCCTTGGTCTGTCTGTTCTCACAGAAGCAACCCGGTGTTCCCACGACTACGGCTTGTTGGGGAAACTGTATTGGTGCTTGGGAATATCAAGGTACCCTAGTCGTCTGCAGCATATTTCCCTGTTTGGACGCCTGGCGACATGGCAGTGAGTTGTTAATGTTCGATCCACGTTGCATATCTCGTGACGGGCGGAAGCATGATGACGTGATAGATGGCGTCTCACCAGTAACTCTGAAGAATGCACCGCGCTGAGATAACATGGGAAACTACAGAGTCGCTCGTAGACCAAAGGTTTCAGGCTTGCACAGGTGTCTCAAAGCGACGTGAGTATGATAGCAGACGACCTCAGCATGTACATGCACATGCGTCGTATGCAGACATGTGAGCATGCCTAGACCCCACGACTTGGGAAGGGCAGGTGGGTGAGCGGTGTCTGATTCGTCCATCTTCTACACGCACTGCCAATGGTCATACGCCAGCACACGGGACACGGGGCCAGGGACGAGCAGCCGACTGCTTTCTGCAACTGTTTCTCAACTTGCCTCTTCTCATGTTGAAATCCTCTTGAACCCGCTCTCAGTTGTCGTTTTGACTGTGTTCCCTCAGGCCCCGCCTAACGCGACAGCCCGAACCCACGTTCCCCGTTCCCCCGGCCGTGCGCAAGCTGGGGAAGCAGCCCAGGTAGCGTGCTCCCAACCAAGGCTTATCTCCTGCTGCCCTCGTAGCCACCTTGCAGCATAATCCTCCCAGGCCTCCAAAGTCTCGGCTCGTCTTTCTCCACATCGTGGCATGCTGCTTCGTAGTCGCCCTTGTCTGCTGTCGTCCTACTGCGCCTCGATACGGCAAGTCGAAACAAAGAACCGAAGTCGGCAAGACCCTTAGGGTCCACTTGAGCGCATATCTCCCCACTACCTACACGCGTAGGATTCAAGTTGATAAGGACGTATCCGGGACGTCTGTCACTACTCGAGTTCCTGCAGCTCAAAAAGTACGATGCACGACCATCGGCCACTGCGACCAGGCCGCCAGTTTGCAAGTGTCGACGAGACGCATCGTCAAGACCAGACCATGGCGTCCTCACGACCTGTTGCGTCGCCCTCCAGGCGCTCAGATGGTATGTTTGTCTTTCTGCTTGCCCGTGCTCTCGACACCTCGTTTGCACTGTCCCTTTCACGTCAGTGTGTTCAGACATGAGCTTACATGAACTGTGCAGAGTCATGGATCGATATCGCAGCGGGGCCCTCGTCAACCTCTTTGTCTTCCGTGAATGACGAGATTATCACCACCGGCCTTACGGTACAGCACGACTCCACACTACACAGGCGGCAGAGCAGGCGCTCACGAGGCGGCGGCCAGTTCTCCATAGGAACCGGACACAGGATCACAGCCGCGGGGGGGAACAGCAGCCAGGAGGAGTACGAAGAGAGCGAGAGTGAGTCGGACCGCGTCATGACGTCTTCAAACGAGGCAATCGGCCTTTCGCCACTGAGACAGGAGCTCCCGTCTCGAAGTCCACAGTCAGTGGCATCTTCAGAAACCCTATCGGAAAGAGAAGACGATGACGATGACGAGAATGCCACTGCCGTCAACTACCCGCGTTCTACGCGACGCGAGTTTCAGCCGCGGCCAAACGCCTTCTCACGTCCAAACGGTCAGCAAGCCATCCGATCGCACTCCGGCACGCTATACACGCCCCGTAGAGCTACGAGACCAACTGGGCAGCGGCAGCAGTCTTACCCTCAACACAGCCCCTTCAGCGCCGTAGCCCCCCACTACCAACCCGACCACGATGAAGCTCTGCGTGCCAGCCTGTCGACCTTGTTGTCTGCTGCCGCAGCTGTACGAGGGCTACCCAAACCGGGGCAACCACGCACAGCTCCACCCTCGTCCACTCGGGTCGACCCAAGTTCGCTCCGTATGGTCCCCGAGTCTGTTGCTTTGGGCAACATATCCGAAGAGACTACCTCGTCCCCACGCAGTGTCAGTAGCAGTCCGTCTGAGAAGCCCAAGCGCAAAGCAAGCCCGCCCATGGCTGCCGCACGAAGCAGTAGCAAGGACCGTCGCGCAGTCAAGAAGGTCCGGAAGACGGGCCCGCTCATAGAAGACATTAGTCCGACACTGCTCACCTGGGTTGTTAGCGCTGGTGTTGTAGTCCTGGTGAGCGCCATTGGTTTCTCGGCAGGCTACGTCGCTGGCAAGGAGGCGGGCCATGCAGAAGCTATTGGCCAGCTTGGTGCTGCGGGTGCAGACGCTGGGCGCTGTGGCAAAGAGGCCGCATCCGGCATAAGGGGTACAGGTTTGGGGCTGAGGAAGCTGAGATGGGGGTCTGGTGCAGGTATTCGCGTCTGAGTGCTCAACCATGTTGACGAAACGATTTTTATGGCATTTTAGCAAGCACAAACTTGGGTGGATCAGGGGGGAAGGCGTTATACTTGAGCTTTTTATATGTTGTAATACTGATATCACTCGGCGTGGCGCTAGATGGGCGTTTGGGGGCTTGGTTTGGGCTATGATGGGGAGACAAGTCTGCAGCTGAGGACTAGGCTGCGTTGATAGTTTCAATGCCATTATTTGCTCTATATCTCCAAACTCGGTTAATGCCAAAAGAAAAAGATGCATACCCAGTAGCCTACTACTTCAAGACCGAAAAAAAAACAAGACTGACTTCAGGTGATGAATATGGCGAGTTATCCATTATTTTTTAGAGGGTCACTCTTGCTCTACTCTACTTTTTCTTTTTGAAAAAAAACTCCCCTTCTCTTTCACCGTCTCTCCAAGCCGGCCAAGTAAGGATTCCGCCCGACGAGAGCATACAACAAGGGGGACGGGGGGCTCTGTCGATCAGCATTGAGAGAAAAAGAAGGAGAAACCCAGATGCCAGGGAGAAAGAAAGGAAAGGAGGAAAAGTAAACCAATAAACCAATAAACAAGATGACATGTCCATAATAATAATAACAAAACACCGTTCCCCCCAATGAAAAGGGATGGGAGATAGATTACAAACGCTTTATATCCCATCAAGCATATATACGCTCTCCCCTCTACATACATACACACGTATAGAAAGAAGAAGAAGAGCGTTTCCTCTTTTGTTGATTCTCCCCAACTGTACAAACGATTACAGAAACCAAAACATGTTGCCACAGCCCCCTCTAAAACTTGAATGTGCTCTTTTTCCGCCCTAGGCTGAATCGGTTCTTGCCGGCCGTCTCGGTATCCGTCGTAGGCGTGTCTGGGGGAACGAGCTCGTCGGGATTGCCGTCCTTGTCCTTGTTTCCAGTCCAGAACTTTGGCTTGGTCTTGAGACTTATCGACGTGTGCCTGAATCGACTCAATCCACTCATGCCCTTTACGCTGCCAAAGCCGTTTGCTTGCTTGTTGTCCTTTTCTCCACTCGAGGGAGATGATGGTGGTGGTGGCATCTCGCCGCTCGCGATGCGCTTCTTCTCCTCTTCGGCAGCAGATGCTTTGCTGGCTTCTAGCACAGCCTTGAGCTCTTCTTCTTGTTTGCGGTAGTTCTCTCGCCTTTGGATTTCCATCTCCTTGCGCTTCTGCCTGGCTTGTCTCTCAAGCTCCTTCTCCTGCGCCTTGCGCTCCTTCTCTTCCTTTCCTTTTCCAAAAAGCCCTAGGCTGCTCTTGCGTGGAGCTAGTGCGGGGGTATGAGACGTGGAATGCTCGACCGGGGGATGTTCAGCGTTCGTTTCAACATGGGCGAGGGGTGGCGCGGTGGCAGCATGGGCGAGACTGGCAAACTTGTCACTTTCTTCGATTGAGGGTGTTGTCGCATTGTGAGAGGCATGGAGTGAGATGCCGTTTGTGCCGTTCTGTTTTGGCGTAGTGACGTCTTCTTGGGTCATCTTGGCCGCTTGCTCGGCCTCGGCTAGTGCGTCGGCCTCCTGCTCCTTCATCATCGCCTCTTCTGTTGTTTCTTGGTAGAACAAGACATAGGCGCACGCCAAAACGTTCTCTCCACCAAAGAAATTCCTGACGTAGGCCTTGTCTACCGGCTCTACCATCTCATCATCAAACAGTAGCCAGCCTCGGTCTTGTGTCTTGATGATGGATACATAGTGACCATGATACGGGCCACCTCCAATGTGCACGACTACTGCATACAGTTCGTATAGTCTGTCCGGGTCTTCGGCATCATCTGTGGTGTTGAACAAGCGAAGATAGAAAGGGTAGACGACGCGATGAAACAGCTTCTGTAATCGCTGCAGATCCTCGGTGTACTTGAAGCGCTTCAGATGCAGGGCGAGAATCTTGGGTAATCGCTTGATCTTCATCCTCTTCTCTGCCTCTTGTAGGCCTCCGCAATTGTCGCAGTGAAACTTGTTCCGCTCGCACAACATCTCTTCTTCGGAAAACTTCCGTAGACAGCTCGTTACCGACGAATGTTGCTCCAGATCGACAGAGAGATCTAGAAATGCCTCGTCTCGTTGTGATGTGTTTTCGCATGTGAGACACCGCGTCTCGGACGTCAAGGTGCCCTCGAACAGCTCGTGCACCCATCCAGAATTAGATTTTGCAGACGCCATGGAATTCCGAGCTGGCACCACCTCGCCGGAGGTGACCGTTGTTCCGTTCTCTTCTATAGCGTTGGGCTCGGCGGCGCGGGTTTTTGAAAACTGTTCCACGTTCTCTACAACCTCATTCAGCAGCAAATTTAGAAACTCGTGTGCGTCTTGGTGCATGGGGGTTCGAAACATCTCATTGTCTCGCCGCAGGATCTCGAGGAGCTTGTGTGGGCTAACTACGCCTATGCGTGACCTGTGTGCTATGACGGCCTCGAATATGTCTTTTAGCGACGAGAATAATGACTCGTTCATGCCGTATGCGTTTGCGTTCTCGTAGTCCATCTGCAGTACTGGGCCAGCCGCCAAGGCCTGCTTCTTCTTGTACTCGGGCGAGTCTTTGTTGTCCTCGGGCTTTGTGCCTGGAGGCTGGTTTGGCGCGCCCGGCGTCGTGGCTGGTTTTACGGGCGCTCTTGAATTGGGGCTCGAGACTGAATTGCGCCCTGGGGGCGAGAGGGGTGTGCTATTGCCATTGGGGAGATTGGTGTTAAGCCTAGGTAGAGTCGACGAGGACCTCTCGAGCGCTTCCGGGGGCGAACGAGCGGGGAAGTTGATGACCTGCTCCCGAAAGGGGACTGAGTAGTAGAGGCATTGTACTATCGAGTTGCAGTAGCTGGCGGGAGAGTAAGCATTGGTTGGGAGGGGGCGTAGATGGGGGTGTGTGTGCGTACCATGTGCTTCCAAACTACAAGAGAGCGAGGTTAGCATGCGGACTTGGGAAGCGCATTCATTCGCACGGCAAGGGGACTCACATTCTCGAAGCCGAAGAACTTGTCACTGCCATCGGCACGCACAGGGCCAGCGTTTGCGACCAGCTTCTCGAGCGGCGTGGGTTCGGGCGCGTTGGCGTCTTTCTTGACGGGTATGTTGCCGGTGGTTGGATTCAAGGGAGGCTGGAAAGCGACGTCAGCACCAGGCATTGGCGACAGGCGCAGGCGAGATGGGAGCGGGAGGACTTACAGCGCCAGACTTGATGCGACTGAAAAAGGAAGTCATGGCTGGCGTGGTTTGGGGACCGGCGCAGGGTCGCAGCGTGTGGGGGGAGGATGCACAAGAGGCTTGTCTACCAGGCGTGCGAGGCGGTTTGAAGCAGCGGCTCTGGGAGCGCGGCGGACGGAGTGGAGAGCGGCAAAGGGTGGGTGTGTAGGCCCAGAGAGTGCGAGCGAGTAGAGGGCAACATGGAGGAGGAGCGGAACAGGAGCGGAGCAGGAGCAGACGAGGCGTGAAGGATGCGAGATTTCGCAGCGCGGCCTGGAAGGTTGGCAGGCCGGCCGGTAGGCAGGTCAGGGCAGGCAGAGCCGGAGCCGAGAGCGAGGCTAGAGGAGCAGGCACTACCACCGCCCATGCATGACAAACGCCGGCCGTTCCCCACGACCCGGCACTCTCGACCCCGCCACGAGGCAACGGGACGGGGCTAACGCTGCTGCCACCGGTTCTCACCAACGTCGTCTCACCCTGCTGCTGCTGCCACCATGCGCACTCGACTATGGGCGCCGCTGCACCGCCCACACTGACACACTGACACGCTGACGCGATGGCCTAGCTAGTCTTGTTTGTTTGCACCCTCTTGCCCCAACGCGTGCCTGGCGGATAAGACGCCCAGCCGTGCACGCAGCCTATTGTATGTAAGCTCCCACCAGTCAGGCGCCGCGGCAGGCGTGGCGCTTGTTGGCGGCTGTTGTAAGATCGTCATTGGAGAGCACCGCCGTGCTTCTAGCGTCTTCCTGCGCGCTGGTTCTCGACAAGGGCTCCCAAAGCGCGCTTTTGTTGGATTGCACAAAAGCAGACAGTGTGGTTGCAGCGTCCCATGCCACCCCTCGTCACGTGCCGTCGCTCGCCCTTGCCTGCCTACTATGTACTTGCAATACAGCACCCTTCCCCGCACCTCGCAGCCCCACAGCGGCGTATTCTGATATGCATCTAGCTACGAGTGCAGCAGAAGGAGAGGGCACAGCGCTGCGGAAACGCGGCGTAGAACATACGTACGTACATACATGGCGGATGACGACTGACAAATGACATACAACTCGTGTGCTCTCTTTTGTGCTTACGCTACACATGCACGTGCACACTACGCCTACCTGCCGCTGCCTAAGAATAACCCCTCACGAGGCCAAGTATACATACGTACATACATTACTGTGCCGCCTGTGGCTGCAACCACCCACGCCACATCCCTCTCATCCGACCCGTCTACCCAAGCCCCATGAGGATAATGACGCATCCATCAACGCCCGCAAATGCTAATGGCGCATCTATACACTTACAGAACACGTGAAACATACAACAACAGGAAAAATAGAAAAACACCCACCAGTCTCGACATCACAACCTTCGCAGTCGCTTGCCCGCCCCCAGCTCAATCGCCGTCCGGCTGTTGAGCATCACCTCTTCGTTGCCGCCTTCTGGCGGGTTGGCCTGAATGTACTCGCGTCGTATACGTGCTGCCTCTCTGTCCCAGGTGGCAACCCGCTCCTTGAACTCGGCCGCACTTGCCGTCGCGTCATCTCGCGCGCTGCTTGCTTGCTCCAGGTATGGCTGCTTGACCTCTGCCTCGGCTGTGCGCCACCTGAGCCCTACCGCATTGCGAATCTCCTGCTTCGGTGCTTTGGCCTCGGGGTTGCCACTCTTGGCTCGGTATGCCTCGTCGCACTCTTGCTTGCATGTGTACCAAAAATCCTTCGTGAACAACAAGAATGGGTTGACCCCCGCACGTCCGGGCTTGATGGGACGTTCGCCAATCTGCTCCAGGATGGCTCCTATAATGCCCGCTTCGTAGTCTTCGTCCCGCTGCACTCGCCCACCTTTGTTCTCTCTCGCTGCCGGGACAGCGGGCTCAAATCGCCGCTTCGACTCTGCAGTCGGAGTCGTCGAAACCTCGGCCTTTGCCGCCTTCTTCTCCACGAGCGGCCTGGCTATCTCAATAGGCCCCAGTATACTCTCGGCAACCTCTGCTGCCACCCGCAGCCCTGACAAGTATGCCCCGTGCACAGTCGCAGGATGTGTGCCGCACGTTGCCTCTCCAGCAAAATGCAGCGGGCCGTGTGCGCGTGCCATGACATCGTAATCGCCTGTCTGTGTCTTTGGCCCAACATATGAGTAGCTGCCCCGAGCGAACGGGTCCTTCTTCCACCTCGTGACAATCGCTTCTGACGGGAGCGGCACCGTGTTTGGTGCAAACATTGCATCGAGCCGGTCCGTGACTTCTTTGACAAGCTGGTCGTCCGACGTCGCTTCGGCGTAGTGGGCAGCCTCGCCTGCCATGAGCGCGACCAACACTGGCTTCCCGCTTGTCTTGATGCAATTCCAGAAGAGGTAGAACCGTCCTCGTCTCGAGCAGTAGTCCTCGGGCCGCATGCTTGCCTCACGCTCTGCCTCGTTGAGCAGTCCAAACATGTCTCGATCCGGCTCCCAAAAGGCTTTCTCGTACACAAGAACAATCTGTCAATGTCGTGAGAAAGCGCACTGTTGACCGACCAAATACACTGACCTTGTTCAAAAGTCCGAACCCCATGCGTTCAATCACATCCTGCTTCCAGCTAGGAAGTGGAGGTTCGAACTTGATAGACCCCGATTTCAGTACGCCCAGAGGTGTAGTGAGCACAATATGATCGGCTTCGAACGTTTCGCCGTTGTCGCACTCGACCCTGACTGCTTTGCCTGCTTGCTGTTCCTCCATGTTGTAGTGGACAGCCTTGATGGGCGTGCTGAACCGTATGTCCAGTCTGCTAGGACATTGCCACAACCCGCGCGGAACCTGCTGGTAACCTCCAATCACTTGGCTGTGCTCGCCCTCAAACTCATTTCCAATGTCCTGATCCCACCCACTCAGACTAAGCTGGTTCACGCTCACGGCATTTGCGTATTCGAGGTTGGCATGATGCCAGCTGAGTAGGCGCATGTCTCTAGACTTGAGGTCGACCAGCGACTGGTACTGTCGGAGTCCCTCATCCATTGTCTGCCCCAACGTGGGATATTCCGAGGCTTTTGCAATCGTGTCGAGGTCCAATGTCTGGTCATCCGTCGCACCGGACTTCAGCTTCCATCCCATGTTCTGCACCGTCTTTGCGGCTGTGACATCAGGATCAAAGCCAGCGCTTAGCTGATATGCTCGCCCTGCCAGCTTTTCTATTCCCGTAGTCGGCTTCTCCTGCTTTGTTGACGCTGTGCTTATCGCATCTGCCAGCAGGGGAGCCTCAGACTCTTCTAGTTCGGCAACAGTAGGCCCACCCGCATCGGCTGGCTCACGCCCAAAAGCCATCAAGTTCCGATCACCTTCTACCGTTCTGTGGGCGGCAGGCTTATTTCTGAACGCTGCCGCTCGTTCTAGCACATCGTTGTACAGCTTCTCCACCAGTATGTCTTGACTCCTTTCGACGACCGTACCATCATAATCGTAGAGTATAGTGTTATCTCGTAGACCATGATATGGTAGGCCCAGCTGGCCTCGTATTATCGCGTTCAACGGGTTGCCATGTTCATATCCTGTGACGATCTGAGCGCCCATCTCTGCTGTGCAGCGATGTCCAGGTGGAAGTGTAGAGCTGGATTGATTCAAGAAAGGGTGCGAATACACTCGACCGCCAACCCGTGGACGGGCCTCGAGGATAATAATCTTTGGCGGTCGCTCTCCCACATCTGCCAATTGATCTCCAAGCTGAGCAAAAACTCCCTCCAGATGCCGAGCGCAGCCCAACCCCGACATACCTGCGCCAACTACAATGATTGTCCGTCTCGTCGCGGTTTTGGCTTTGGATTTCGAGAGGGTACCGACATTGGTCGGTACTTCAACGCAACCGAAGTTGATGTATCCATGTCGCATAAGCCACATGTATGCCACCTTCGCCAGACCGAAGTAACGCTTGTCACGGGCGCAGCCTGCAGCTTCTTCAAGAGAAACATATACAAGAGGATTGCGATGCCACAGACGCAGAATCGCGTTCCTGATGTTCAGATAGATGGTGACCTGAGAAGGAGTAATATGCTCACGCAGCAGCTTGTACTCGGCGGGGTGTAGAGTGAATGGATTGAGTCGGCTGTTCTCTGCTGCTAGAATGCACTGCCGACCAAACTCGGGCCAGGAAATATCTGCAGGTATACTCGAACTCGCCTTCATCTCAGCAACCTTTCCTTTTACAGGGAGAGAGTTTGTCCTGCGATGCTTCTTTGGCGGCTCGTTTGATTGCAGAAGCTCAGGAGTTGAAGATGCTTGTGATTCGCGATTCAGACTGTGTGGTGTTCCCGCCATAAATGCACCATCTCCTCGACGACTCTTTGATGATGGACGAGCTTTCGTGTCGCTTCCGTTGCCGAACGCATGTGGAATATCGTCGTTTTGATGAGAAGTCTGTTTTTGATGGGTATTAGTCATGCCGTTGACGGCCGAGTTGGGGGTAAATGGATGTTGCAGTGGCGAAGGAGTGTAGTTGGTCGCATATCCATTGGCCACTGTGCCTGGAGTTGATCCTTCTCCCTCATGACTTGTGCTAGGTTCTGATGTATCAAGGGAGTCGCCGTAGTGCACGGACGATGCACTTGATTCCCGGACGTAGGCCAAATTACTAAACCCAGGTATAGGTGCGACACCGCCTTTCAGATGTATACTATCATTGGACATTGGCAATGATAACAAATCATCTTGATTCTGATCGAAGAGGTACGAGCCGTCATCGAGCGCGGTAGGATCGGCTGTGGATGCGACAGAGAACATATTGATAAAGATCCGAGGAGGAAAGACGGGAGGCACCTGACACGGAAGCGGCTACGGGGCCGCAATCAGCAGCTAGCCGCACAATTGCAGCGAGACTTTTGTAGCGGATAGCGGGCGACGTTGTATTCTGCAAAGCATGAGGGATCTTGTTGAACTTGTAGCGATGGTGGAAGAGTGCAGGTTAGGTGATGGGTCGATGCCCAGACTTGTGGAGGTCAAGGCACGAAAGAAGCGTACCATACCCACCTAGGCAAACTCCGTCAAGGCCAACCCGGTCGTCCTCGACTGCATCCCTCTCCAACCGGCCGAAGCATTCCTCCACGCCCCGTCACCGCGACAATGGAACTGTGTAGAGATCATGGTGGTTAACGCGCAGCTTGGTGTCGAAAAAGTGACGGGTTCGCCATGGACGACCCCGCTCTTACGAATGCGAGAATTACTCCCATACGTCGCGATACAAGCCTCAAGCCAACTCCATCAACACTTTGGAAACTGTTAACTGGAGCACTTTGGGCGCGCTTGGTGTGTGCTTGTTAATCTTGACTGCTTCGGTCATTGATCGCGACTAGTTCAGGAAATGTAAAGGTGTCGCGATTGATATTTTCGCATATTGATGTTTAGACTTGTTGCTGGCCAGGCCAGGGCTGATGAAGATATCCAGACCTCCATGCTCTTGCACAGGCACCCTCCATTTCAAACTGCGCTGCGTCCATACTACTCTCATCAACCGAAACTTGCCATCTACTTCGTATATACCAACCGCTGTCCTTCGCCTCTCGAGCCGTACATCTTGAAGCATATTCATCCTCAATCTGAATAACACGACACGCATGGGATATTGCCGGCGTTTCATGAACCCACATGTCGACCAGTTCATATCGCTCGTTTGCTCTAGACTCATCGTAGTGACTTGTTGATATATTGTGAACAGGGTTGCAGTGGCTGTACCAGGACCTTGGCTGTTGAAGCTTGTCGGACAAGGAGACTAGCCCTACACAGGATGTCTTTGTCACACGTAAAAAAAATAGGTACAGAGACGCCCGAGAGTACTTGGAAGCAAACACACATCCTTCGTTTGTGATGTTTCGCAATCTTGCGTTCCAAAACTGCAGCCTTTATCTCATCTAAAGCTCCATTATTATTTAAAAGGCAGTATTGATTAAGCTGCGGTATGTCCAGTACGAACTCACATAATAATTCTTCACTCAACGGCCACCTGCATCCCATAAAAGCCCTTCTAATCTCCTAGTGGAATACAATCACGTGCATATCCACGCTAGCGGCCCCCGCAGGGGTAACGGTAACGCAGCATCGCTTCAGCCGACACTTTGTCTTTCGTCGCCTACCCCAATAATTCTCACACCGCAATCTCGCATTCAAAGAAGAACAATGCGATGGCCTTGGTCAGGCGACGACGATGATGAGAAGAAGAGTAGCCGCTCTTCACGGGCCGCGCCAATCGATTTTTCAGGGTCATGGACTGAGCCGCGGACCCTGATTCTGTCCTTGGCGCTAACAGCATCAATGGTTGCTGCTGTTCGCTTCTACAAGGCCTATCTACGAAGAATACCAACAGTCAACCACATTAAACCAGACTACTTCCGCCGCAAGAGTCTGTTCGGCCAAGTCACGAGTGTAGGGGATGCAGACAATTTCAGACTGTACCACACGCCAGGCGGGAAACTAGCAGGATGGGGCTGGCTACCTGGGAAGAGGGTGCCTACCAAAAAAGAGGCCTTGGTCCAGCAGACAGTGAGTTTGCTCAGCAACTGAGCCCAAATCACATTGTCCTGGGCTTGCATGACCAACAAACCAACTACTAACAAGACCAACAGCTTCATATACGCATCGCTGGAGTGGACGCGCCTGAACTTGCACATTGGGGCAGAGAGGCTCAGCCATTTGCAAAGGAAGCCCATGACTGGCTCATCAACTTCATCCACCAACGCCGAGTACGCGCATACATCTACAGACGCGACCAGTACGACCGCGTTGTAGCTCAAGTTTATGTGCGTCCATGGCTCGTCAAGAAAGACGTGGGATTGGAAATGCTAAAGGCAGGACTGGCGACGGTATATGAAGCCAAGTCGGGTGCTGAGTTTGGTGGTGCTGAAGACCAGTACCGAGCTGCAGAGAAGAAGGCTCGAGAGAGCAAGGTCGGAATGTGGGCCAAGCCGAGTTTGAGACAGAGACTGAGCGGTGTGCAACCGAAACCGTTGGAGAGCCCGCGAGAGTACAAGGCTCGTCATAATGCAGCAGACAAAGCGAAGAAGGCAGGGTAAGATGAGTCTACCACGAGGAGACGCGGCAATGGATCGGTGCTGCGATCGAGGCAGTCTCACTCATAGCGCCGGCTCAATGCCAGGACAAAGCGACCAATATTTGGCCGTACGGGCCGACGACCCCACAGAGCTTTTCGAAAAAAAAAACTTGGAGTTTGTCGATGACTGTGTTATGGCGGTTACAAGATTTGTGAAGGTCCTTGAGCAGCTCCACGATCTCCACATAACGTAGTTTAGGGTTGAGCAAGGTATGAATCATGCTAGATGCCCTGAGAGGGAAATATGACTACCCGTGAAGCGTGTCCGGCACTCAAAGCAGTAATGCAATGTCGATGCACGTGCGCTAAGGTACACGAGCTAGCACCCGTGTGACTGTATTGAGAAAGTTCTGCAAGACGATGTCAAAATTTCTGCTCATCGGCGCTGCGTGCCAACGGTTGGGGGATCGATCTTCGGCGCCGCAATCGGTCCTCCGCATGGGCGTTCTTTTGTGACAAGACGGGTCAATGGACAGACGCGCAGGCTGGCAATGCTATGGGACGTGCTTAGTTATTGACTCATCACATGGAACCCGCGCGAGCATTTGAACTCGCGACGTCAGCGTTGAATTGAGACACTGTCCAGCTCGTCTTTGTTGTGTCGTTGATGATCGCCGACGGTCTTATCTGAGCGTTATCGGAGATAGCTTGATTGGCCCGTCGCGCATCATTGGATTTTTTTGGCTGCCGCATAGCAACTTTCCCCACAGATTGTTCATAAACCTTGAGGGAGTCATTCGTGCTCTGGCTCCGCTAAGGGTCGAGCTATAGCCCTTTAATCCCCTCCTCCCGGCCACCGAGCGACCTTTCTCCAGCGCGTGCGTCGCCTTTCTTTGTCGCTCCCACCTCCATCGAGCCCGAAGCTCTCAAGCCGCTTGGCCGCCTGCAAATGGCTCTCTGCGGGCGTCTAGCACGTCGCGTACCTACCCTCACAGGTCAAACCCGCTCAATTGCATCCACATGCTCGCGGAGTTTTACAACTCGAGCCGCCCGCCCTCTGACTGGTCTCCGCTCGAGCAGTGAGTCACCTGCGGTTCACCGACAGCTGCGGGCATTCACAAAAGTCGCGACAACATGGAATAAGACACAGACAGCGCCCACTGCTGAGGCATACCTCAAGAGCGGCGTCATTTCTGGCGCACAAGATCTTGTGGATGTAAAGAAAGTCCTGGTTATTGGTAGTGGTGGTCTTAGCATTGGCCAGGCTGGAGAGTTTGACTACTCAGGTGCGCAGACAACACGGGATAAGCGTGTGAAAATGATTCCATACTCACAGGATTCCAGGTTCACAAGCGCTCAAAGCCTTGAGGGAAGCCGGCGTCAAGTCTGTTCTGCTCAACCCAAACATTGCTACCATTCAAACATCCCACGTGCTCGCCGATGAAATCTACTACTTGCCTGTAACGCCCGAATACGCCGAATATGTTATCCAAAAGGAGAAGCCCGATGGAATCTTCCTCAGCTTTGGTGGCCAGACTGCATTGAACCTGGGTGTCCAGATGGATGCCAAAGGCATTTTTGAAAAGTACGGTGTCAAGGTGCTCGGTACTAGCGTCCAGACCCTCAAGACCAGCGAGGACCGTGACCTCTTCGCGCGCGCTTTGGAAGAAATCAACATCCCCATCGCCAAGTCTATTGCTGTTTCCTCGGTTGACGAAGCATTGGACGCTGCCGAGAAGGTCGGATACCCCATCATTGTGCGCGCTGCATATGCGCTTGGTGGTCTTGGCTCTGGTTTCGCAAACAACCCTGAGGAGTTGAAGAACCTCTCGGCTCGTTCGCTCACCCTGTCACCCCAGATCTTGGTCGAGAAGTCGCTCAAGGGCTGGAAGGAGGCTGAGTACGAGGTTGTGCGTGATGCAAGCGACAACTGCATTACAGTCTGCAACATGGAGAACTTTGATCCTCTTGGAGTCCACACCGGCGACAGTATCGTTGTATCGCCAAGTCAAACATTCAGCGACGAGGAGTACCACATGCTCCGGTCTGCTTCTATCAAGATTGTTCGACATTTGGGAGTCGTTGGAGAGTGCAACGTACAATACTGCCTGCAGCCAGATGGTCTCGACTACCGAGTCATTGAAGTCAACGCTCGTCTATCTCGTTCATCTGCGCTGGCATCCAAAGCAACTGGCTACCCTCTGGCCTACACTGCGGCCAAGATTGGTCTTGGACACACTCTTCCCGAACTGCCAAACGCCGTTACCAAGACCACAACCGCAAACTTCGAGCCCAGTCTGGACTACGTCGTCACCAAGATGCCTCGATGGGATCTGAGCAAGTTCCAGAACGTCAAGCGCGACATTGGCAGCTCTATGAAGTCGGTCGGTGAGGTCATGGCTATTGGTCGTACGTTCGAAGAGTCTTTCCAAAAGGCCTGCCGACAAGTCGACCCCAAGTACCTCGGTTTCCAGGGCGAGAAGTATGGCGAGAACCTCGATGAGGAGCTCAAGAACCCTACCGATCGCCGATGGCTTGCTGTTGGTCAAGCTCTGTTCCACGAAGGCTATTCCGTCGACAGGGTTCACGATCTCACCAAGATTGACAAGTGGTTTCTGCATAAGCTCCAGAACATTGTTGATTGCACCAAGGAGCTTGAGGAGATTGGCAGTCTGTTTGGCCTTAAGAAGGAGGTTATTCTCAAGGCCAAGAAGCTCGGTTTCTCTGACAAGCAGATTGCAAAGGCAGTCAATAGCACAGAAGATGAGGTCCGCGCGCGCAGGACAGGCTTTGGCATCAGGCCATGGGTCAAGAGGATTGATACACTGGCTGCTGAGTTCCCGGCAAACACTAGTAAGTTTTTCCGTTGTATTTCGTTGAGAGCTATACTAACGGCTTGCAGACTACCTCTACGTGAGTACTGGTCTCTTTTCTACTATGCTTTCTCTCCTGACCTTTACGCCTGAACGAGAGAGACGATGGCAATGACCTTCCCCTCGAACAGCCCCAGACTGTTTTTACAATCATACCTTTGCAATTACTAACCCACTCTTTAGACCACTTACAACGCCTCGTCCCACGACGTCACCTTTGATGACCACGGTATCATTGTTCTTGGCAGCGGTGTCTACCGGATTGGAAGTTCGGTCGAGTTCGATTGGTGTGCTGTTAACGCTACCCGCTCTCTCAACGCACTTGGCAAGAAGACTGTCATGATCAACGTAAGTTTCCTCCATCGCTTGGAACCGAAAAAGAAAACTCCATATTGGCGCTATTGCTATCTCTGAACCGAGCAAATGGGGGTTTGGCTCTTGATTTCCTATGCTAACGTCTCACCAGTACAACCCGGAGACATACAGTACGGACTTTGATGTCGCCGACAAGCTGTACTTTGAAGAGCTCAGCTACGAGCGTGTCATGGACATCTACGAGCTCGAAACCGCTAGCGGTGTTGTCGTTTCTGTCGGTGGTCAGCTTCCCCAGAACATTGCTCTGAAGCTGCAGGAATCTGGCAAGGCCAAGGTGCTCGGAACTGATCCTGCAGACATTGACAAGGCCGAGGATCGCCACAAGTTCTCTTCCATCCTTGACTCCATTGGTGTAGACCAGCCGGCTTGGAAGGAGCTCACTTCATACGAGGACGCAAAGCAGTTTGCATCCTCAGTTGGATATCCAGTCCTCGTCCGCCCATCGTACGTCCTTTCTGGTGCCGCCATGACTGTCATCCGTGGTGAGAATGAGCTCAAGGAAAAGCTCCTCGCTGCTTCCAACGTCTCGCCCGACCACCCGGTTGTCATTACCAAGTTCATCGACGGTGCGCAAGAGATTGACTGCGATGCTGTCGCTTCCAACGGAAACGTCCTTGTCCACGCCGTCAGTGAGCACGTCGAGAACGCCGGTGTTCACTCTGGTGACGCCACCCTTGTACTGCCACCAGTCAACCTTGACAAGCGCATCCAAGAGCGTGTCAAGGAGATTGCTGACAAGGTTGCCAAGGCCTGGAACATCACCGGTCCCTTCAACATGCAAATCATTAAGGAAGAAGTCGAGGGCTCTGAGCCAAATCTCAAGGTCATCGAGTGCAACCTTCGTGCTTCTCGTTCATTCCCCTTTGTCAGCAAGGTTCTCGGCACCAACTTCATCGACGTTGCCACAAAGGCTCTTGTTGGCCGTGACGTCCCTGAGCCCACTGACCTCATGGCTGTGGAGAGGAACTACCTCGCTACCAAGGTCCCTCAATTCTCCTGGACCAGGTTGGCCGGTGCTGATCCCTACCTCGGCGTAGAGATGTCTTCCACTGGTGAGATGGCTTGCTTCGGTAAGGACCTTGTCGAGGCCTACTGGGCGTCAGCGCAATCGCAGATGAACTTCCGCCTTCCCCAGCCCGGTGAGGGTCTCTTGTTCGGCGGTGATGTCACGCCTGGCTCGCTCCACTCCAACTCTTTGATTCAAATCGCCAAGTACGTGCACAAGCTCGGCTACAGGTTCCTTGCCGCCAACAAGGACGTCAAGGAGCTTCTGGAGAAGAACACCGAGGGCGTCAGTGTTAATGTCATCGAGTTTCCCAAGGACGACAAGAGGAAACTGCGTGAGGTGTTTGAGAAGAACGATATCCGCGGCTGCTTCAACCTGGCTAAGTACAGGGCGAACGGTCTTTTTGATGAGGACTACGTGATGAGGAGGAACGCCGTCGACTTTGGCGTACCATTGTTCATGGAACCCAAGGTAAGTCTCGTTGCTTTATGTTGATGACTTGCAAGGCTAACCTACTGTAGACTGCGGTCCTGTTTGCTCAGTGTATGAGCGAGAAGCTCCCCAAGAAGGAAGGTATCCCCAGTGAAGTCAGGTCGTGGAGTGACTTTGTTGGCGGCCGACCGTTGTAAGCGGGTTGTTGAGTGCTCAAACTTGGACATGGGAGAAAGGAGTACTGGAATTCAAGATTCAGCCGAAGCTGGTCCTACGATCGGAGTGCGTTTCTCAGGAAAAGGGTGGGATAAAAATTATGTTCTAGTGTGTACAGTGTTCTCATGCCACGATCAACTGCCTTCGCAGTCTGGAGGAGTCGTGCTATTCTCTTTACTTTTGGCCTGGTGAAATTTTCATCGCATGGGTGGCTAGGTAACATACGGATTTATGTAGTTCAATCGGAGCTTGTCACTATTTAGTGTCTAGCACCTTTCAATATTATTCTGGCTTGGTAATAATTTGTCCGCTTTACGGAACTCTAGACTCACCAAATGAGAGTCCTGAGCAGAGAACAGGACTGATGAGTTTTGGACATGTTAGGGTGACGGAGTTTGGTATAGATGGCGTGCTTGGGCACCTTGGGTAACTGTACACACGACGTGTAACTCTCGCACTAGTACTTGTCGCCAACCCCCGGGACTATGCCAATTGTGACATTAAGGCGGAAAACTATCCCGATCGCGGCGTAATTAGCTGGTGCGATATAGTCCAGTCGCGTTGGGACGCGAATCATGAGCGATGATCGTGCAGCGTGGTGGTGCAGGTATACGTCATTAACAGGTGGGGCAAGGGGGACTGGGGCGTCTGTGGAGGGGCACAGGCGACTAGAGCTCCAGCCGCAGCTGCCATTTAGATACCTTGATTTCCTACTTCTACAACTCCAAATCCCTTCTCTCCTCTTTCAAGCTTGAGTCGAATCGAATCTTGACTGTTGCCCAAGTCCAGTTTCTACATACAGTGAGTTGCTTCCTTCCTTGCACGCACCTGTAGCGTTGTAATACCGTCGCCTTGAGATTTACCCCGCATGCAATTGGACTGCCCCTGGAGCTTCTCGATGAGCTCAAAACAAGCTTCCAGAGTCTCAAACAGGTTGGCAAGCTTTGGCTTGTTCCCTGGCACAGGAGCTCCAACATCTTGCGTTATCCGTTCAGCGCTCCTCGCTCGACTCTACTGATGCAGACACAGATCTCTACACTTTAACAATGTCTTACAACGACGATCGCAGCGAGTACGGTCAGCAGTCCGGCCGTTCCCAGGGAGGATACTCTGGAGGCGGAAGCGGCTACGGTGACGACAACAGATCGGGTGGTTATGGACGCGACAATGACAACGACCGCCAATCAGGCGGCTATGGGGGACGTGACAACGATAATGACCGGCCGTCGGGTGGATACGGACGCAACGATGACAATGATCGTCCATCAGGCGGCTATGGAAGCTCGAGACGTGACGACGACAACGACCGCCCATCAGGTGGCTATGGAGGTTCAAGACAAGACGACGACCGCCCGTCAGGTGGTTACGGAGGTAGCTCCGGCGGTGGTTACGGACGCGACGATGACAATGATCGCCCATCAGGCGGTTATGGAGGCAGCTCAAGACGTGATGATGATAACGAGCGCCCATCTGGCGGTTATGGGGGTAGCTCTGGAGGTGGCTACGGAGGTAGCTCAGGACGCAACGATGACAACGACCGTCCGTCGGGCAGTTACGGAAGTTCAAGGCGCGACGACGATAACGACCGCCCGTCAGGTGGCTATGGAGGCAGCTCTGGAGGTGGTTACGGAGGCAGCTCAGGACGCAACGATGACAACGATCGTCCATCAGGCGGCTATGGAAGCTCGAGACGTGACGATGACAACGACCGCCCCTCAGGTGGCTATGGAAGCTCAAAACGCGATGACGACAATGACCGCCCATCGGGTGGCTATGGAGGCAGCTCAGGAGGCGGCTACGGACGCAACGATGACAACGACCGCCCATCAGGCGGTTACGGAGGCGACTCAGGACATGGCGGATCGGGTAACCATGGAGGTCAGCACTCTTCTGGCACATCCTACGGCGGAGGCGGTGCATATGGAGGATCTTCCGACGATTTCTCTGGCGCAGCCCAACATGCTGCGTCTGAGTACGGCAACAGTGGCGACTCCAGCATGTTTACCAGTGCCCTCGGTATGCTGTCCGGCAACAAGCAGAATCTCCAAAATGAGAGCGTGGATGAGGACGATGCAGTCAAGCAACACGAGAAATTCTACGGAAGCGGTGGCAATGGAGGAGGGCAGGCCAGCTCGAACAACGTTGGTGCCGCTGCCGCTATGCAGGCAATGAAGATGTTCAACAACAGCAGTAATGAGGATGCCAAGGGTGGACAAAACAAGTTCATTGGCATGGCTATGGGACAGGCTGCCCAGCTGTTTGATAAGCAGCAGAGCCAGGGCAACACGGTAGGCACTCTTGACCTAGCATTGAAGCAGCCACTGACAGAAGCAGGACCCGAGCGCTACCAAGCAGGATGCTATTGTCCAGGCTGGAAAGTTGGCTCTTCAATTCTATATGAAGTCACAGATGGGCGGAGGCAGTGGTGGCAACAGCTCTGGCGGTGCTCTTGGTGGTGTGCTGAACATGGCAAGCCAGTTCATGTCTAAATAGAGCCATCACTGACTCTCTGTCTGACTCACCTAGGAAGTTTTCCCGTAGAAGTCAATAAGCCTGCCATTGTATGATTGGTCATTCGTGATACATGCATAATGTCATCGTCTTTTCTGATCAGTTGAGTACAACAACAATGACCATCATGTCTCTACCCACGTCGAGTTGATCCAACTGCTCCAGGTTGGACGAGGAGAAAGCTCGTACCACACTATCTGGCGATGGTTAGAGAGAACCGGATGTTCACATGCCCTCCTGCTGGCTGTTCAACAAGGAAGGTATGGCGGCCGCCTCGTTACCGAAATCAACGATACCAAAACACTTACTATTGTTGAGGTACGGGAATTAACGCTTTATATTAGGAACATGGTAACGAAAAGTACGACATGGTCAGCTTGAATGGACAGCCAGATTAGCACTAATCAATGGAATTCATCTGGACTTTTGCCAGGTTCGAGGTTGAGGTCGTATTCACCTGCCCCAATAAGAAAACGCGACGATCCGACGCGACAGTCCGAAACGCATCCCTACACCTGAGCTCGTCGTGACGCGTTAGAGCATCTTACACGCACCATCTCACTTCACCGGTCTTGCTTCTCGGCAGAAAGTGGGACGGTATATAGGGAGCTGGCTTGACGCTCATTTACCACGACTGGCAATAGCGGCTTCTCTTTGTTACTGCAAAACTAACTTCACAGTCCCAATTCATGAGTGACTCTTCAACATCTCGTGCACCACCGCTACCGCCTCTTGGCCTTCCCTCCGCAGCCCTAAGTATCCAAAGCCGTGCGCGAGACGAATCGCACCCAGACTCTGAAGACGCGGTACGATATGAACGGCAGCGCATTGCGAAAGAGCTAGAACCTGTGAGACGCAAGGGGGTTGCGACAACAGGTGAAGCGCATGCAACACCGAGTTACGCCAGTCTACGGTCAAGAGATGCGTCGCTGACGAGTGAGGGGAATGCATCGAGGAGCGAGCTACGACGTTATGCCAGTACACAAGCAGATGTACAGGAAGAGGCGGGAGAGAGCAACGCGGAGAGACGCACGCCTCGGTTCTACGACGCAGCCATCAGGTTCTGGACTACGCAGATAAGCCTCACCATGGACGAGGGATCACACAGAGATCATCTTGGTACGTCTCTCCCTGTTCTCGCGCCCAGCATGCGGCCTAACTGGACTTGAGCGCTCGAGCGCACCTTTCTCGGATACCTCCGCACCTCCCTTCTCCTGGTTGTCACGGGCGTCATTACTGCCCAGCTCTTCTATCTGCAGCACAGTCCCCATCCCAATCCTCACTTTGGCTTCCACAGGATCGGGAAACCTTTGTCAGCAACTTTTATCTGCACGGGAATCGTAGTTATACTCGTCGGCGCGACACGGTGCTGGCGACTTCAGAGGGGATTAGTGAGGGGCAAGGCCATGGCTGGAGGATGGGAAATCAGTCTGATCATGGTTCTAATCACCTCTTTGCTGTTGGGGACGTTTGGTCTTATACTGGGAGTAGGTATTGAGAAGGCGTAGTTTAGGGAGTGATTAGACCCGTTCTCGCTGTTTGTTGGGGTTTGCTGCCATCGCATCTGTCCGGAGCTGCTGCCAAACATCTTTAAGAACCAATCTAGGCCTATATAGTCTTGCTCGCTTTGTCTTTGGCTGGATCTGATTCAGCAGTGAGTGTGTAGCTGATTGGCAGTGACCAAGTCCCCTATACGGTAACAGAAGCAACGTCAAAAAAAAAGAGCCAAGGGAGCAAAAAATACAGACCGACTCCGTAGTTACTCCAAAGAACGCAAAAAGAATGTTTCCGACACCGGGAATCGAACCCGGGCCTTGCCGGCACTTGTGAAAGTGAACTGACTCTTGATGAGAGCGGCAAATCCTAGCCACTAGACCATATCGGATGTTGTTTGATTGATGACGAATTTTTGGCTAAAGCATAATATACCTCTTTGATACAACACGGAAAAAACGGGTCAAGCACATCATCACGCGCTTCGATATCAGCCTCCTTCGTCCCTCCTACTACATGCCGATCATTCCCGAGTTTCCTGCTCCCCTCAATAGGGCGCTATAGATCACGTCAAAAAACGTTGAATGAAGCTGCAATAGATTAAGCGAGATATATAAACTATCAAAGTTTTACCGAGCTCTCATCGAGAAGCATGTTATTATAGCCAACTACTCAGCAAACCACCGCTAGCGTTATAAGATGGTGGTTGCAGAAGCGGAGATTAAACAGTAGGCTAGAAGTGCATATAACGACAGCAAGCCGTGATGCATTACTTGGCAATATCTACAGGACAAGGAGCGGCAGCTAACATTTAGACGGAGTTAACGCTGCATTCGTGGACAGTCCCATTGATGAAACCTCTGTGATACACCCACCACTCCTGCCTTTCTAGCTCACCCTGCCGCGTTCAAATTCTTCCCTATCCTCACCTGGTATAAACAACAATCTAAATACACACACGGCAAGCCTCTCACATGGGCGTCAAGATACTCATGGTTAACCCCCTTTTCTGTGAGGAGAATCTCATCGAATGCATGTATGCGTGTATCCTCACCTAGTGACGAGGACCACTTGGGCAGTTCCCTGCGGCATCTCCTGCGCCTAATTGGACACGCGGAATCAGTGCGCAAACCACAAGCCGCAAACCAATACTCGTGCCCCACTTCTTTACAGCCTTCTTGCAGGAGAGCGTGGGGCAAGGTGAGAACCGTAACTGCCAAGTGCGGTACCAATGGGCACTGGTAGATCTTAGTGAGTTGCTGATATCCACTACGACTTGTGCATTCTAACTAACCCCATAAACTCAGCATAACGCCCGGAACCAACTACCGCTCGAGTCCTGCGAACCAGTTTCGGAATTGTCGGTCAGTTTCCTTCAATGTCATCACAGCACTAACCAATCCGAACGCCGCGGAAGCAGAAACCACCACTCGGCAACATGTACAACGTTGTGCCGTTGGGATGACCCTGTTTGGGTTGAACAGCAGATAGCACGACAGGGCACACTAGCAGCCTGGTAGTGCTTACTATAATTGCAATCTCAACTGAAGGCAAAAACAGCCCAGTTTGCAACAGTTGGAAGTTGCCACGGGCCGCTTCTGATGCGAAACCAAAGATTCTTCATCTTTGCGCAATTGATCGTGTGTTCTAGAACCTGCTAGCCTTGCATGGAAATTGGCTAGACCGACATTATTGGTAAGGGGCAGGTTGGATTTTTCATCTTGTTCTATGAAGTAGTGGGTGTGCGGGGCAAGTTCCGAATCCTAGCGAGTACGTATGTGGTAGAACGCCGGTATGTCATTGAAGTGCGGATCGCATACGTACCAAACAACGAAACGCATGGCACAGATATGGGGCAGGCAAAGCAACAAAGTCACTGTGATGGGTTGATATTTTGGGTTTGCATGAAACATGGGCTGCGCAAGTACTGGCATCCGTTGTCTAGGCAAATGTCTGGTGTTGTCGTCGTACTTGCGAGGGTTTGTTTTGTGAAGCCAGGGACCCTGCGCTCGGGCCCTGACGCCGTGAGGCGACACTCCGCTTAAAGTTCGACTTCCCTACGTGCATCATCGCTGGAACGATCCCCAACCCGACCTTTTCTCCCTCTACAGACACGGCACGACGCCTTAGCCCACATCCGCCCTATCCGGGAGCTTTGTGGCCACATATAAAGACATATACGCCTCAAACCACTGCCTCAACGAACGCGAACGGCGCTCCGATACCGTCGCCATGGGGCTCTCCAAATCCACGCGGATTATGATACTCTTGGGCATCGACACGGCCTTTTTCTTTGTAGAGTTGATTGCGGGATATGCCGTACATTCCCTGGCTCTCGTTGCCGACTCGTTCCACATGGTGTGTATATCTGGCTACGTGCGACGGAGCGGATGCTGACGCTAAGCACAGTTGAACGATGTCATATCACTTCTCGTTGGACTGTGGGCAGTCAAGGTTGCCAGCCAGAAGACCAACTCAAAGACTTACACATACGGAGTGAGTCTATACTGTCGGTCGTGCGCGGCAAACTTGCTAACCACACGCAGTGGCAACGCGCCGAAACCCTAGGGGCGCTGATCAACGGCGTCTTCCTGGTCGCGCTGTGTCTGTCCATCTTTCTGGAGGCGATCCAGCGCTTTGTCGAGCCCCAGGATGTCTCGCATCCAATGATCATCCTCATCGTCGGTTCCTGCGGTCTCCTTTCCAACATCGTCGGCCTTTTCCTCTTCCACGACCACGGCCATGGCGGCCATTCGCACTCGCACGACGCACACTCGCATGCTGAGGAGGGCCACTCTCATGGCGCGCACTCTCACGACCACGGCCACGCTGTTGCGGACGAGAGTGGCAATGTGGCCGATGTGCTGCCCCAGAACCGCGTCGCCTTTCCTGCGAACCTGACGCAGAGCCCGGCCAACTCAAACGGTATCGCTATCTCTTCCAGTGCTGATAGGCGCCGCTCCTCTGCATCTGGAAAAAAGGCCAAGCGCCACAGCCGATCCCAGTCGCGCAATTATGCGACTTTGGACGAAATCTACGTGCACCCTACATCTTTCAGACACAGCATCATCGAGTCTTCTCGGCTGCGCGATGAAGAGGCTGACGATGAAGACGACGACTTGGAGACAGAGGAAGAGCCGACCGAACAGACTTCATTGCTTTCCAAGTCCAAGAACAACGGATTTCACGACCACTCACGCGCAAACGGAAAATCCAAGGAAAACCAGCACAAGGACCACAAGCACACCAAGCCCAAACAGCAGTCTTCTGGTGGGGGCCACGGCCACTCGCACGCTGACCTCAACATGCGCGGTGTGTTTCTGCACGTCATGGGCGATGCTCTAGGCAACATTGGTGTCATTGCCACTGCCCTGTTCATCTGGCTTACCGATTTCTCATGGAGGATGTATGCTGACCCTGCCGTCTCTCTGCTGATTACTGTCATCATCCTACTGTCCGCCCTGCCGCTCTGCAAGGCTGCGTCTCGCATCCTGCTGCAGGCGGTTCCCGAGAATATGTCTATTGATGACATCACCGACGACATCACCAACCTCGAGGGTATCGTCTCGTGCCACCACCTGCACGTTTGGCAGCTCTCCGACACCAAGCTGATTGCCTCTCTGCACGTCCAAGTTAACTTTGACTTCAAGGGCGAGGGCTCTGCACGCTACATGGAGCTCGCACGTCAGATCCGCGAGTGCCTGCACGAATATGGTATTCACTCGTCGACGATCCAACCGGAATTCTGCCTCGATTCCAACCACAACCACTCGGGACATGGTTCAGATGAGAGCGGGTCAGAGGATGGCAGACGCAGCAGCAGCAAGAACCCGAGTGTGGGAAGCAGGCCGGATGCTTGCCTTTTGGAGTGCCCTGACAGCTGTGGAGGAGGCAAGCAATGCTGTGACCCGGGCACTGCCGGACCCAACAGTTGCTCATAAGACATGCTGAGCATGGTTTTCTTTTCCTTTGTATCGCATACCTGGGCACCGTCTGTATTATAGGTTTTGCGTGTGTGGCAGCCCAGGCCTCTTGTTATTTCATTGATGGTCCTCTCTGTTAGTAAAGTGCTTTTCCCGACAAAAGCGCTGGCGGCATCATGGTCGTCGGAATGTTCTGTTGTTAGCCCGTTTATATTGGTGGGAGAAAGAGGGGCATTTTTAAAGAATTAGGCAAGATACGTAGTAATGAGCCGGTTTAATATTCTGCCTATATTACTGCTCATACTCTAGTCTACTTGGCCTGTTTACCCCGGCACCCACCCAGCGTGTACATACTCCATGACCTTTCAACGCTGCACCGTGCAGAATGTTGCGGAGTGCACGGAGCGCGGCTATGTGCGAGGCGGGCCAGTGGTCCTCCAAAGCGGCAATATCTCCACAAGACTGAGAGCAAGCGACGGATCAAGCCAATACAGCGGAGCTTATTGTGGACAGCAGGAATACACGATATCCACGATGGTGGTCAGACGTGGGCCGCCACTACCACCCATCCCGCGTATGTATGTATGTACTGATAAGCGCATGTGCAGGCCTTCTGGAAGACTGCAACACCCTCAGGACAAGACGGGCTTTTGGCGGATAGCACAGGTGGCTCGGTGAGGGTATGCTCGGGATTAAGGCGGGTATTGCGCTTAGCACAGGATGGCGGGCGCCACTGCCATGGCAAACACGGCCGCTTCTGCAGGTGCGAAAGGCTTCAAGTGCGCCTTCTGTCTTGGGACTGTAAGCGAGGCTTGGAAGCCGTGCCATGGAGTCGTCGAGAGTCGTCGAGAGTCACCATGCAATTTGTCGCTGGTGGCCCAACCCTGCCAGCCGCAACTAGAATACGATCACCCGCCTTTCTCTCGCCTAATCCTCGGTCATTGCCCATCCTCTGCCGGTGCAGGTGGCTGGTTAGTCATCACGTGGCGACACCCCTTCCCCATTGGATCGTCAGGCAGGCCAGCTAAAACTAGGTGATAGCAGTACGAGTAGAGCGGCAGCTCCACAACGGGTGAGACGTCTGGCTGGTTCACCGCCCGCCCCGTCGTGTGTGAGAAGCTTATCTTTCGGTGTTGCCCGAGCCAAATCTCAAAACGACCGAGGCCCTCGACAGTCGGTCCCCTAATACCGGAGAGAAGAATGCCACGGTCATGGCCGTCATCGGCAATCGGCGTCCGTGTGGGTCGTCATGGCAAATTTTCGCATACGGAATCTCGTCTGGACGGCGACAGGCTCGTGGGTGTGAGAGGGCTGGGAAGAATGGTATGGTTTCGCCGCTTGCCTCCCCAATCTGTATACGGCACAGGTGGTGTCGTATTATGCAGCGTGCGCCCCCCCTCCCCGGCATGCGCTGATGGCAGCAAGTCACTAAAGCTGGCTGCATGCCGACCGAACCGACGAACCAAACACAGCGCATTTGCATCCTACTGAAGCTGTGGTATGGCAGCTGTCTGTTGGTGTCAAACAACACGAACGTAAGATCGCTCGACTCAATGGCCGCTTCCGGCAGGTGCTTGCATGCGCGCTGCTAACGGGCGAATCGCTAATACTCACGCCGAGCGGACGACGGAGCAGCTAAGCCGCCAAGGGAAGGCTTTGACAGGCTTTGCGCCGGAGCACAGTGTCCATTGGGTTAAGGTTGGAGCTATCAAGACGTTACATCGGTCTTAGCAGATTGCTTGTGCGTGCTTGCGCCCCACACCGCGAGACACAGAGGCGAACAACGACCCGGTTGGCTACAGGCCTACTCTGTGGATATCGCGCATACTGAACGAGGGGGTGGGTTAAATATGGACGGACCGTCGTTCTTCTCGACTTGCTCCAGGTGTTACCCGTCTCTCTCTTCCCAGGTCACACTTGTCGCTCTTGCTCTGTCTTCCATTGACCTGGTCTTTGGTTGCGATTGAGCCCTGCAGCTATGGCGTCAGCTCACGAGACCACCGCGTGAGCTTTTACCACACTCGCTTTGGCCTACACTCAGCTAATCCCACCACAGCGCCGAGGCACTCCAGCACAACCAAGAGGTTGCCGACCACAGCCCCCACGTCTACGGTGCTACCCTGAACGACTCCAACGTCGCTGGCGCGCACACCACTCTCGAGAAGCCCCACGCCAATGGCTCTGGCTCCGACTCGGCGTCTATCGTTGTCGAGGAGGATGGCGTCAGCGGCGTTAAGCCTACCGCCGAGGAGCTAGCTACCCTCCGCAAGGTCGGAGAGCCTCTCCCCAAGAGTGCTTTCTTGGTCGCCATTGTCGAACTCTGTGAGCGCTTCACCTACTATGGTGCCTCTGGTATCTTTCAAAACTACATTGCCCGGCCCCGCAGCGGAGAGCTGGGCCGCGGTGCTCTGGGTATGGGCCACCAGGGAGCCACTGGTCTCTCTACCTTCTTCCAGTTCTGGTGCTATGTCACTCCTATTCTTGGAGCCATTGTTGCCGACCAGTACCTCGGAAAGTACAACACCATTGTCATCTTCTGCTGCATCTACATTGTCGGACTCATCCTCCTTACTTGCACCTCTATCCCTGCTGCTCTTGACAGTGGCGCTGGCCTTGGTGGCTTCATCGTGTCCATTATCGTCATCGGTCTGGGAACTGGAGGTATCAAGTCCAACGTTGCGCCTTTGATTGCCGATCAATACAAGCGCAGACAGATGGTCATTGGCCGCGACGACAAGACTGGCGAGCGCGTCATTATCGACCCCGCCATCACCATTCAGAGAATCTACATGGTAAGATCTAGTCAGTCTGCACATGCTCTAGGACCCCCTGCTAATCGTCTCAGATTTTCTACTGGTGCATCAACGCCGGATCTCTCTCGCTGCTCGCTACGCCCTACATGGAACGTGATATTGACTTCTGGCCTGCATACCTTCTGTGTCTCTGCGTCTTCTTCATCGGTCTTCTTGTCCTCGTTCTCGGCCGCAAGGTCTACGTCGTCCGCCCTCCTCAGGGTTCCGTCATTACTGATGCGTTCCGCGTCATCTTCATGATGATCAAGAACCGCAACATGGACGCTCCCAAGCCTTCCGTCCAGGCTGGTCTTGGCAGGGACTCCAACCTCCGCTGGAACGACCACTTTGTCGAGGAAGTCAAGCGTGCCCTGATTGCTTGCCAGGTCTTTGCCTTTTACCCAATCTACTGGGTCATCTACGGCAACTTCTCCACCAACTTTGTCACCCAGGCCGGCCAAATGCGCAGCCACGGCATTCCTAACGACCTGATGCAGAACTTTGATCCCATTTCCATCATCTGCTTCCTGCCCCTGGTTGACCAAGTGCTCATGCCCACTCTCCGCAAGCACAAGATCCGTTTCCCGCCCATCAACCGAATCGTCGCTGGTTTCTGGGTTGCCGCTCTGGCCATGGTCTACGCCTGCGTCATCCAGTACTACATCTACCAAAGCGGCCCCTGCTACGGCAAGCCTACTGCTTGCGACGCCGATCTCGTAGACGGCGTGCACCAAGGAAACAACATCCACATTGCAGCCCAGACTGGCGCCTACATGCTCATTGGTATCTCTGAGATTTTTGCCTCTGTCACCGGTCTTGAGTACGCCTACACCAAGGCGCCACCTGGCATGAAGTCGTTCGTCCAGTCCATGTACCTCCTTACCAACGCCTTCGGCTCTGCAATCTCCGAGGCGCTGAACCCGCTTCTGTACGACCCTGCCATCATGTGGGTGTTTGCTGGTCTCGCTATTGCATCGACCATTGCGGGTGCCGTGATTTGGGTCCTCTTCCATCATCTCAACGACACCGAAGACGAGATGAATCAGCTTGACGAGGACGTGGATCAGGACCCTGCTATGAGGAGCAGCAGCGTGAGCGGCAAGCACATTGAGGTCAACGAAAAGGCATAGACGGATGTGGGCTTTGTGATGTCTGGGGTATAATGTTAGCGTGATGATAATATGTTGTGTTTCCATACCAGTTATGATACCAAGAAGAATATCAGTCTTTCCATTTCAACAAAGCCCACTGCAGTGCAATTGTTGATGTTGAAATTAGAACACGACGTGACGTGAAGCCATACCGACAGACGGGAAGAGTGGAGTAGTCGTCAATGCCAAGACACTAGCCGAGCCGCGCCCGCAAGCCCATGCGACTCGGTACCACGCATGGCCAACCTGTTTTCCTGTGCTGACTTCACTCGTGCTTTTGGACATGTGTACTATGCGCGCGGCCTTTGTGCAGTCTTACTTTGAGTTGTGCTATATTTGTACACGATGACACAGAATGGCGTGGCCAACTCCCGGAATCGATAACTCAACCTTGGGCTAGCTTCCTCACGAGAGCCGTTTTCCATGGCCCTCGTGTTTGCGCAACCAGTCTGCAGCCGTGGAACTCTGTTCCCATCAGCACCCTGGCTCGTATTCATCCGTTCCAGTGCGGTGGTCTTGAGGTCTGTTGCCGTTTTGGGACATTAGTCACCATTTCTGGGCATGCCAATACGAGCATTCGTACCTCCAGCTTAGGCCACCATTGTCGGCTAGGCCCCTTTTTGGCCTCGCTGCCACCCCTCCTATATAACGGGCCTTGGCTTGCGCCACCCCAGTTGCAGGCATTCACTCTTTCATATATCCACCTCTACCAAAAAAAAACGCGCCTGCACTACAAAACCCGTTTCCGTAACAGCCACTCCTTACCTTGCCGACCACCGCAGCCATGACTACTCCAGCACCAACAACGACCTATCCCTATTCATACACCACATTTACCAATGCATCGCCAACCTCCTTCACAACACCAACGGCCATGCCTTCAATGTTTCCATGGGGCGGCATCCCATCCGACGCGTGCTCCGCGCCCTCCGGTGCTCCTTCCTCTTCTCCCGATGGACCTCTGGAGCTGCCCAGCGGCCAATCCGGCGGCTGTGCGATTAGCAACATTGACTCGGTCAACGCACACGCCTTCTGGGACATGTACGAGTGCTGCAAGGGCGGCAAAATGACCACCGTCGGCAGTCCGCTGCCATGCACGGCCGTCTGCTACGTAGACGACAAGCTCAGCTTCCTCGAGCTCGGCCAGTGTCTGAGCAAAAGAGCAAAGGTCGTCGTGTGTAGCCCGCCACGGGATCAGAGGGGCGAGCCCAAAAGTGCGAGTGGCAGCAGCAGTACCAGTGGCAGCGGCAGCAGTACCAGTGAGAGTGCCTCCAAGACGCAAGTCTCGGGCGTCACCGGCCATGCTTCATCGACGGCCGCGGCGACACCGACGGCGGCCGAGGGCGCGGCGAATACGCTGGCGGGCGGACACAGTGCCGTGTCCAAGGCTGGGTTGGCTGTGTTTGGACTCGTAGCGTTGACCTCTGCTGTGGGCATGTTGTTGTAGTCGTGGAGGTCCTTGGATGGGTTTTCCACAGTTAAGTAGTTAATCTTAATATTAGTGTCATTGGTGTATAGGTTCCTCCGTCAGAGTGGCTGTACCACAACTGCAAACCAACATACTCAAGTCTACCATTTTCAGATGAGCTGGACAGGCTAGAAACTGACCATCTAAACCTCTTCACAGAGATCCTGCCGCTTCTATCGGTTTCGGTGGCGTGTGGTGAGAGGTGAGTAACACAGTCCGTGCGTAGTTCATCAGGAAGGAGCGAAATTGGTCTTACTTCGAGATCTGTCTTGCTCCGCTGTCACTACCACTCACCAACATCATGGCAGACGACGACGACAGAAATGCCACTTGGGCTGAGCTCAACCCATTCAAACCCGATCGAGAAGCGATGAGACAGAAGGCAGCACAAGCCTTAGCTGAATACCAAAAGAGCACCGATGCTCTTGCGAAGACCATGCAGGCCGCTAAGGATAGCATAACATCTAGCGAGAATGTAAATTCTCGTCAGCTGTTGCATACCTGGCTGCAATCCTCGGAAGAGAGGACGGAAACGACCGGTGATACAGATGACCGCTCGGCGGAAGATGACCGCAATGACTTCATGGAGCTTCTTGCTCAAGTCGACAGATGCATGGAGATTGTCCAGAAGGACCGCGATGAGGAAGAGGCTCTTTCTGCTCAAAAGAAACTGCCTTCATCCTCCAGTGAACAGGTGTCAGCTGATACCAAAGCTGAAAAGGCTTCTACGATGAAATTGGGCACCGATTTCCCCCCAGACTGGGTTGAAGACATGAAACGTCCAGCTCCAGCTCCAGCTGGACCGGACCGAACAACCAAGCGTGGCCGATTGAGCATGTTTCCTCACGAGCAAAGCTCAATCGACTTCCAGCGAACAAGCCGCGAGCAGACTCCTGTATTGGAGAGTCAAGGCGATAGGTATGAACCCTCTCCTTGTCAAACTATTGCAGATTCTGACACGCTTCAATAGGAATGATCGCCTCGTACCGATTCCCAGTCAATCCGTCCAGCCATCGTCGCCGAGCGTGCTCCCGGGCACACCTCAGTCCACCATGCGATTTTCTTCCCCCTCTGAGTTTAGAGGTGTGCAGCAGTCCGGTGAACGTATGCTGCGTATGGGACCGGACCTCCACCGTTCGCCCCAAGTACCGGAATATCATGCCCATGTGGCCGGAGCCATGCGGCCACCAATACGACCAACGTTTAGCCGCCTCCAGGCTGGCTCGCAAGGAGGTACCGCCTCCAGTGGCTCGAGCTCGCCAATCTCTCCCCAAAGCCATAACAGGGGTGCCGCTCAAAGTCCATTCAATGCGGGTTATACCACACCAACACAAGCTTCTCGGTCACGGGGTTATCATGGCCTTGAGAGAAGACCAAGCACATCAGCTTGGGAAGACATAGGCCCCTTCAGGGCGGACGATAGTCCTGAACCAGAACGATTCCAACAGGAACTCGAGCAATTTCGTCAGTTGAGCTTGCCAGGAGCCTCTTATGGCTACCAATCTGACGTTCTGCAACGACGTATAGCTAGCGACCAAACTGGTTTCAATATCATGATGTCGCCACAGCGGTTCTTCCCTGTTGGTGCAGACAGTAATGTGTCTTTTGACTCCACACAGCAAAACATGCTGCCATCGGACTTCGATAGACAGCAACTAGCTGGAACGACCCAGGGCCAAATGCGCACGGTCCTATCTCAATTGGAGATACAGTCACATGTCTCAAGTCCGCATCCATCGCGGTCGATGACTCGCGCAGCAAGCGAGAGCACTGTGCCAGATCAGTCTCCCTCCTGGGACGTGTCTTCGTGCACAGCACCACCAGAGGCAGCAAGAGAGTCCACGGATATAAGCGGATTGATTGCCAAAGAGGTCCGGTGCATAGCGAGTGCGTCAGTGCCGATAGAGCGCCCTGGGCAACAACCCAGGTGGCGGAAAAAATCTGAGATGGACGGAGACCTCGCCGCGGTCCTTCTGTTACGGTTCTATGGTTTCTTTTCTGGCGATACGGCCAAGGTGAAACTATGGAAGAGCTATCCTACAGAGGAAGAGTCATGTATTCTGACCTATGTGATTGGACGAGGTGCAGATGAATCCGTATGGACGAAACCGATGAGAGCCTGTGACAAATGCGTCAAAGCAAGGCGACCATGTGTCAAGATTTTCGAGGTTGACGGCGTGGAGACGCTGTGCTTTTACGCGTTGTCTTCTGCTGACAGGGACGGCGCCGCAGACTGGCGGCTGCCAGAGATGTATATTAAAGGATGAGAAAGGCAAAGTCTTTCTGACGCGGTCTTCGTGTGCGTGGGATGGCGTTTTCCTGGTCAAACGTTGAGTAGAGTCAAAATACATTCAACTGACATTCATCTTTCCTATCTTTCTAGTATCCCGTGTCCTGAAGTGCGTGAGAGAAATAACTAGATACTGCAGAATCTTGAAGAAACGAGAGAGAAACAGCAATGACGACAATGTAACAGTGAACGGTGATTGATGACCTGCCTTAGTAAGCCTGTGCGTTTGCGCGCTGTTATACAATTTCGCTGCCCACACTTGTCCATTTTTCACCACACAACATCGCCAACAAGATGCCTGGAGACGTGCAGTTACTCAAAACCGAGACAGCGTATGAACATATCCCCAGGGTGGGGCGAAGTATGTTTCTCACCTTCTATACCGAGCGATACTAATACACGCGTAGACGGACTTCGGTTCCCACTGGAGAGATATCTCCCGCCAGTCAACTGTATCGACTTGAACGATGACTTGAAGTACAACACTAAGGTGAAGTACATGTGTCGAAAGACCAGCCAAAAAGGCTCGTGTTTCCGCTGCGGGATGGAAACTGCCCAACATCCCAAAGGCCACTGTAATTGTCAGTGGTGCGGCGGCGCTGCAGATGATGGTCACCGCGATAAAGTAAGTGCCTCCAGCAATATTCAGCATTGTTGCTAACTCGTTGTAGGAGTGTCCATGGATCTATGCTACTGTGAAGACCTGGAGACAGAAGCTCATCCTTTTGGACGCGTCTATAGGACAAGTGAGAAGTGACTTCGTCCCTGTCAACGTACAGATCAAGCCTACGCAAGAAGAGCAGAATGTGCTCGCCCGAATGGACTCGAGATTTCTCGATTTTCCAAGCCCGCGTGAGGGCCATAATGTGAAGATCCCCGTTGGGGTCCGTATGAGGAGCCCTGCTCGCATGCCGCGGCCCTTACCGACTGCTTCTGAGCCAACTCAGAGTCAGAAGCGCCAACGAGGCTATGACGATGACGACGACAGCAACGAGATGGGTCAACCGAGACCCAAGCGTGGCCGCACTGCAGACGACCAGCTGAGAGATGAGGGCTTTGTGTCAAATGCCAGGTTTGAAGCCTTGCAGCGGCAAGTAAACGTGCTGGCCCAGAGATATGAAGAGATGGACAGGACTCTACATCAGTATATGAGTCGCCCCCAAGCCGGCTACTCTGCTAGTCCCTACCACGATATGGGATCCTCTTCTGTTCACGGCAACTATCCTCAACAGGACGCATACCGTTACGGCGATTCCTTTAGTCGGTACAACCAGGAGTACGATAGATCTGACGGCGCCAACACAGACCGGAGTCGTCCTGCGCGGGGGTATAGCCCATCCCAGCCAAGATTTGGCGGGGGCGAACGTGACTCTCGCCGCCGATATGGTTTAGGCGAGGCCGACCGACCAAGGTCTAATGATATGCCAGTCGCCCCAAGGCGAACACCAGGAGTGGTTGCTGAAGTACAGCAAAAATACGGCTTGGATGACAACCAAGTTATGACCATTGTGCAAGACTACATGTCATACAAGACAAAGAGAAAATCTCTGCCAGAGCGTATAAGACGCTCCAGCCCTGCAAGATCGAGCAGGCACTCCGAAGAGGGAAGCATGAGAGTGCATAGACCCTCAACGCAGCAGCGTAACATCAGGACCGATTCTGGTTCTGGTAGCAGGCGAGAGCAAGACAGTCAGCCTCCTCCCAGGTCTTCATCGAGACCAAGGCATGACTTGCGTGATGGCAATCACTGTGACTCCGGACAGCCCGATCAAGGGACAGCGATGGACAGGGAGATTCAGGAATTGATTGACGACGTCCGTGGTGAAAGGGATAGGCACTCTCGTCGCAGATAGACCCAAACGCTACTGGGAAGAATTTCGGGAGACTGATGTTTTGAATCATGTACATATCGTTCGAGCACAATGTATTGTGATCCCTGTAGTTGTCTCACACCACTTTCGTCAAATACTACCAGCGCATTAGACATCCCTCCAAAACTCTTCCGCTGGTCTTTCACCTCCTTCCGCCCCGTCGTTCCTCGCCAGATATGCCTGTACCTGCTCCGTCATTTCCCTCGTATCCTCATCAACGATTTCCACATTCTGCTTTGCCATGAGTAGAAGTGCCTCGAGTTCCTTCTTCTCCAGAAGGCCCTTGCTTACATTTACCGAAGATGGTGCTTGAGCCGCACAGTCTCTCGGCGTACTACAGCCGGACCCCTCGGTATCCCGAATCGTATTCGACTTTGCTTTGAAGAATACACGGACGAGAGGACTACACTTCTCCTCGCGTTTTCGCTGGATGTTAAGCAGTGTGCGCCAAACCTCCCATTCACGTTCTCGGCATCGACTCAAGAGTCTAGTGCCAAAGTCCACGGTTCGCTGCAGTTCAGTGATTTCGTCTTCTAGGTGTAATATTTTGACATCTTGTTCGTTGATCACAAGGTTCTTTTGCCCAAGCCACATGCTGAGCTGTGGTATGAGTTCGTCCTCTAGTACAGCGATGCGGTCTTGGAGACCGTGGACGGCAGTGTCGAGTTTCCGAACTAGACGTGCGGCCGATGGCACTGGCAATCCCACGTCATAGGATGACGCAAGTCCAGGAGGAGATGAGGCGCTTTCAAACGCTGTTTCATGGATGATTTGAAAGTGTAGCGCAAGTTCTGAAGGTGTAAGAATAGAACCAAGCAATGCTGATACCTGCTCCGATACCAGGTTGCGAGGTGACGAGCGCCAGTGAGGATCAACAGCGGTGTCGCTTGAGTCATCTGAGCTTGACCGTAGGTAGTATCCCGGGGGAACACCATTCGTTAGTGGAGTATCATCTTCGTCTTGCCCTCCTCGTAATGGCCAATTGGGTGGCGTCGGGTCACGATAGAGGGTGTCATTTGAGCCCGCGTAGCCGTAGTGACCGGGGCGGACACCATTTGGTAACAGCTCTTCATGTTGCTGCTCTTCCTCCTGCAGTGATCGCGTCGGAGGTGTCTGCGCCGCACCAACACGGCCGTAGAATGCACTCGAAGCGATCGGGTAGCTGAAATTCGGCACAAGATGGGCATGTACTGGGGCAACTGAAAGCGTCCTTCCGTGTCCTGACCTTCTATCGGAAGAGCTATGCTGCAAGCTCTCCGTGATTACTGCTCTTGTCGGAGAATCGACTGTCTCGTCGCGGAGAATGCTATTCAACGCCGAAGTCCATGTCAGTGCTCGTGTCAGTTCGCCCTCGCTTGGCGAGATACCAGGTAGTCTCCTTGGCGGACTCGTTTGGGTCAGTGATAGAATACTCCCTGATTGAGCTTGTAGGAGAGTGTGGACAGCGCGAGATGCCAAAGTGGACTGCGTCTCATTCACAGCTGCTGGTCCTGGTGAAGCTGGGGTTTTCGCTGTGACAGCGGCATCTGCAGAGCGTTTACTGCTCTCGTCGTGATGAACATAGTGGCGGTTGTCCGATGGAAAGTCCATGAACTTGTCCCATTCCTGTGTGCCGGGTGTGATCGGTCCCCTAGGCGGCGACGGCGGCCTCGGGCGCGATTGCATGCGACTGGGGAGCCTAGAACGAGGGGATGCAGTGTTGATGCCATTGCGCTGCTCCCACCGTCTTAAGATTTCCGCATTCTGTGGAGCGGTCAACCACTCGCTCGGCACAGGCCGTGGGGACGGACTCCTGTTGTCGCTTCCTCTTGGACGCGAGATCGGAGTCCTGAGAGTCTCTTGCCTAAGCTCACCACCAGGTAGACCGGAACATGTCGGTTCTACGTCTGTTGCTAGCATGATGCTGTTGAAGTACAGCTGATCTCTTGGGTAAAAACACCCCCTGTAGGGGCCTCTATCGTTGATTACCGGAAGGCTGTCAGGCGAACTGCTATCTCTTGGCCGGGCGCGCCCATCGTCCAAGTCGTTTTCAACCTGATCTAGTGCTCCCTGCGTCTCCCTTTCTCGTTGACTCTCAAGCTGTCTTGGAGTGCGAGAAGACTCGGCAATCGTGTAATAATGGGTAGGGCGCCGAAATGGCCACAATCGCAGAAATGACACCATTTTGTCAGCGACTCAAGCATCCAAAGTAACTTGGTGGTGTGGATGCTAGCGGCTTTGAGCGGGCCAGAGGTAGAAACTTAAGTGTTTGACGGAGATACATAATGCGTTGTTTGATTTTACCATGTGCTCCATAGTGAGCAAGCGGCGTTTGTACTTGTGCTGGCAGGGTGTTTTCCTTGAGGACAATCGTGTAGGTGTGATTGACCATGGGAACGTGAAGCCCATTGACGTTGACGTACTGTAGCTTGGCGAATTCGAAAACAAGTAGACATCATTCAAAGAGAGATGACGAGCACTGGGAACGGCCGAGGAGGAGACGTGATGTCGCATCGAAACTGGAAGTTGCATTACCAACTGTTATCGCTCGCAAATATAAACTATGTGTAGTCTCGTCAAGTGAGCCGCGTACTATGAAGACAGGATCGTTGTTCGGGGTATGTAACAATCGTGAATGCGCCATGGTAAAAGAGATTCCGCTCCATAGCTATGCAGTCGCAACAATGCAAATGAAACGCCCCCATCGTAAACCGTAACGCCGAAGATCCTCAGTATTTCCTCTTTGCCTTGGCTGCCATCGCCGCTAGCCTCTTCTTTCGCTCTTCTTTCTCTTTCTTCAGCCTGTTCTCTTCTGCCAAAGCTTCAGCATCTTCCTTCTTGGCTGCCTTGAGTGCCAGTTGCTCTTCCTCCTCGACATCCCATATGCCTCCCTCCATGGCGGAAGAGCCATCGGATTCATAATCTTCTTCATCATCCTCCATGTCGTCGAGGTCATCCCAGTCTGCGTATCCATCGTAGCGTCCCTTGGCTGGTTTGGGTTTGGGTTTTGCAGCTGGTGTGCTGTTGCGACTCGATGTTGCTGGTACACTAGAGGGGCGAGCGGTGCCTTTGTAGCCAACCTCAACAGGCTTCCGGGCCGGCCGCGCTGTGCCTTGATAGCCCACTTCGACCTTCTTCTTCTCCTTGGATGCATCGACTTTTGGATCCACAGGCTTTGGCAGCAGTCCGGTGGCAGGCTTCTTGCCCTTTACCCCTGATTCTGCCTTGAGTGCCAACCGTTCCTTCCTTGTCAGGATCTTTGTAGGCTCGTGTTTAATCGGCGGAGCTACAGGCTTGCTTGCATCCTTCTCTTTTGCTTTCTGAAGCATGGCCAGATAGCCTTTCTTAGGCGCGGCATTCGAGGCGGGAGCAGGGCCGGTGGCTGCCGGGGCAGGCTTGGGAGCAGGTGCTGGTGCCTTGGATGCGGCAGCGGGTGCGTTTGACGACTGTAGGGGTTTTCGGGCAGGTTGGTTTGTTGTTTTCGAGGACGCAGGCGCAGCAGTTCCACGATAAGGGACGGAGGTGGTGGGTGTAGATGAAGAAGGTCTCGACGTGGCGGGTGACGACGTGGCACGAACGGCACCATTTGCCTGCGCTGGTCCCCCAACCGCCTCTTTCCGCTGTATCTTTGCCTGTCCATTCTCAACGGGACCCGATGCCTTTCGCTTCAGCTGTGGTGCTTGGGATACGCCATTTGCCCCTCCAACTGGCCGCGGCACTGGTTTAGGGGCACCGCCGAGCGGAGCTTGCTTGGATGATGTTGCCGCGGACCTTGCGCTCGGGTCGATTATCGACATAATGTCTTTGAGTGACTAGAAGTCACAGACACGATTAGTATACAGGAGATGTCGCCGGCGGTTTTGCTGCAACTCACGCTCATGGCAGGCAACTGATAAGCGCTTGACTCAGTGTTACCGCTCGTCAAATCGATTGGAGGGCAAGTTGTACATGCTTTCCTAGTAAAAATCGCCGATATTGATAGCCGGCGGGGGACGATCGCGCGCGCAGAGAGGATGCGATGCACACGGGACCGGTGGATTAGAAAGGACGGCCAGAGAATGAGCGAACGGCGACGGCGCAGATGGGCCTGTTTTATACCTTGGCTTTGCGCCTAGCCAGCCTTCACGTGATGATGCGGACATTCCGCACTAGTCTGCTAGCGGTATAGCTTGGGTAGCGAGATCCCACCTAGAGTCAATATTCTCGGACCAGGAACTTTTTCTTTTCGACAACCACAGCGAGAACTTGAAGATTCAGTCTCCGGCACAAGCGGTGCGTACTTTACCGTCGTCGCACGCAGCAATACAGTACTGACAGACATAGGTTAAATCGATTGAACTCCTGTTCCTTAGTACCGAAACCACCAACTCACCATCACAATGAAGCACCTCGCTGCATACCTCCTCCTCGGCCTTGGTGGTAACACCTCGCCTTCCGCCGATGATGTCAAGGTAGGCTGAATTGCAAGGTCGGTTGCATCAACGTTCTAACGAAACATAGTCTGTCCTCAGCGCCGTTGGTATCGAGGCTGATGACGACCGCCTTAACAAGCTGATCTCCGAGCTTGAGGGCAAGGACATCAACGAGCTCATCGCCTCCGGATCCGAGAAGCTCGCTTCCGTTCCCTCTGGTGGCTCCGGTGGTGCCGCTGCCGCCTCTGGTGGTGCCGCTGCCTCTGGTGGCGCTGCTGCCGCCGAGGAGGCCCCTGCTGCGAAGGAGGAGGAGAAGGAAGAGTCCGACGAGGACATGGGTTTCGGTCTCTTCGACTAAGCGTATCGCCAATCCACCTCTGTTTACGATGTATGATCCGGCCAGTTTCTCAAAAACCACGAGAATCATGCGCAACGAGTCCGAGTATTTGGGGCGTGTCGAGCGCGCAATGGATGGGATATGGAGAAAGATTTCGGAGCAATGCTCTCTTAGCTGCCTGCTGAGATACCCATAATGAAGCCATGCACCCTCAAATCTGCAATGATGTTATGACTGGATATCATGTGACGTATTGTTGCCAGTATGGCTTTCTTCGAGTGTTTACTAGTGGGTGTTATTAATCATCCTTCAAGGGCACAGCGCGTCAAGGAGAATGGTTTTGAAACAGCATAGTATCCAACACTGATGACTTGACTGCTTTGACGATCCTAGGACGTTACTGAAGACTAGTTGAAAGGTACCGTCTGTAGCGCTGTTGTAGCGCATATCTGAAAAACAATATCATAATGATACACTTGACTGATAGAAATGTACCATAAAACCATACGAGAAGAGTTGCCTAGAATTTCCCCAGCCATTGCAAGTCAGTGGTAATGTTGGTGTTGCTCGTTGCTCCTGCTGCGCATGGACATGGTGGCGCGCTAAGAGCTCGCTTAAGCGAGGCAGGCAACACCTCGAAATTCCTCCCCATCGACATTGAACGACTGACAACCCACGACCCAACGAAGTTCTCCCATCAGCTACTTCGACAACCTCCAACATGGCTGACGCTGACTACGACCCCGAGGCCGCAGCTGGTACGACATTGCACCCAATTCCCGAGCCTTTTCCCCGCATCCGCAGCGGCAGACACACATATTTGTGGTAGAGCATGGCTAACGAAATGAACAGCCCTTAAGGCGAAGAGGGCGTTCCGCAAGTTCTCTTACCGTGGTGTCGACCTTGACCAGTACGTCTCCCTGCGCTGGGGCTCTACACAACAATGGCGGTATTCTGATTATGATGTAGGCTCCTCGACCTCGGCTCTGAGGAGCTCCGTGACCTCGTCCACGCCCGCGCTCGCCGCAGGTTCAACCGTGGTCTCAAGCGCAAGCCCATGGGTCTCATCAAGAAGCTTAGGAAGTCTAAGCGTAAGGAACACAATCTGCATGGGTGGGAAGAGAATGCTAACACAGCGTAGAGGAGGCCCGCCCCAACGAGAAGCCCGACCTCGTCAAGACCCACCTCCGTGACATGATCGTTGTTCCCGAGATGATTGGCAGCGTCATCGGCGTCTACTCCGGTAAGGAGTTCAACCAGGTCGAAATCAAGCCCGAGATGGTCGGCCACTACCTCGCAGAGTTCTCCATTTCATACAGGCCTGTCAAGCACGGAAGGCCCGGTATTGGTGCCACTCACTCTTCCCGTTTCATTCCTCTCAAGTAAACGACTGGGTTATGGTTGCATGGGTTCTTTGGTGGGGCGGACAATGTACTTGACGACCTACAACGAATACAGGTGTTAGGTGCATTTACTCTCGATGGCTATGGCGTACACAAAAGACGACAGCGAGCATGAGGATATGGTGTAGATAACCATCCATCACATTCGAGATACCTCCACACATGGTCCTTGCTGCAAGATGACGTGCTTTGAGTTGTGAATCTTGTCCGTGATGACCCTTATGGTCTGCTTTGAATGCAAGACCGCCTGAATATCACGACATGTGCAAATCGACCTATGCATAGTATATGTATGACCAGGAGCAATAGTAATCAGATTGGGTATTGTAATATTAATAGACTCGCACACCATGTCCACTCGCTACCTTCCGAGGCGCATCTCGACCTTTGCAAAGTTGTACAGGGCCCGGAGGAAGACCTGGTAGTTAACGCCCTTGTTGTCTGGCAAGTGGCTATGTATGAGTCAGTAATGAATATCATGGCAACGACGAAGCGAATGAACATACAAGATTTCAGTCAACCTCAGCTGCCACGGCGGGTAGCCCTTCAGTTGAACTGTTGGACTGAATAGAATCAGCAAATCCGGCTCGCTTGAGACGTGGTCGTTCAGCTGTGCGTCGATTAAATCCATGTTGATTTGCTCTTGTCGGACGTCTCCCTTTTGCGCCATTTCAGCCAGTGTGCGCGTCAAATCGACAATGGTGTCTCGGCCGTCATGTTCCGACAGGAGGAGTACAGTGAGGTGCTGACGTTCTTCTTTCAAACTAGAGTCATCAGGCTCGGCAGACTGAGGGGGCGTATCAGGCGGAGAGTAAGAGCTTAGATGTGGTGCACGGATCGAGAGGGTAGGTTTGCGACGCGGGCCAAAGTAGGCTTCAAGAGTGCTCCAGATACTGGCGTGCGTTTGGGGAAGGTAGTTTTTGAGGACACCTGCTTATCGTCAGCATTTGTCTGTGAATTCTGTATCAGAGCCTTACCAGTGCGCTCGTAGACACTAAGGAATGGAATTCCGGCACTCGCTGTCCAAGCCGCTATCTCGCAAATATCGTTCACGAGACCTTCCAGACCGGCATTTCCTTGGCTTCCGTCATCTTCCTGGTATTCTACTATCACGCTCAGGTGCTTCGGTAGCTTTTCCAGGTCCTTGACATCGTGCGCTATGAACTCTGGCGTACGGTGATGATACTTCAGCAGCGACACAACCTTTCCTCGTACAAGCCGGTAAGCGCGTCGGAAGCGGAAGAAGATGCTGAAGAGCAACGCAACAACATGGTAGATGGTGAGGTGGAGCACTGCTTTGACGGGGCCAACGAGGGGTTTGCGATGATGTTGCTGGGATGCGCGTCGACGGCGGTCTCGGAGGGCTTTCTTTTGCGCCTGTGTCTCGCTGTCCGAGGGTTCGGAAGGAAGAAACGGTTTCAGCAGCTCCTCGCGTTGTTGGACAGAGAGCTGCTTGCTGCGCCGGAAAGCCGACTCCTGCTTGGATGATAGGCCCGTGGCAGCCATTGCAGGCGATGTGCTGAGTAAAGGGAGACAAAACGAGCCGGCCTGTTGACGTCTATACACGTGAAATCAGGACAGAAGCCAACAGTCGTAGAAAACAAGGGTCAATGCTCGCGTTAGCTGGTCATGGTTGGGGGTGGGCATATATAAGATACGTGAAATATCCCTGTGAGGCTGGTGCATGTGCATACGTGTGGCGCCGTCTCTTCCGAGCGTGAGCCAAGACATGTGTACGCGCATCTTGCCATGCTCCGCCATGCGCCGTGGCGCCATTACGTGGAAGTCTTCGCAGCTGAGGCTGTTTAGAAGTTGTGGTCTTAATTTAGACACCTGCGTGCAACAGTAGACAGGATGTAATGGCATCATAGTGCATGAAGTTGCCTGTGGCTTGATTTGGCCGGCGCTGCTGCATTGCGGACCAGGGACCGAGGCGTGGGGTGCGACAAGCCACAGTCGCGACTTCACTCGAGTCTGCCATGTACACGAACACTCAAGATTGGGAGTGCCTTCTCACTATCTCATGTACCACCGGATAGTTGGTCTGGTAGTAGCCTTGTGCAGCTGCATGCTTTGCGACAGTGCCAGAGACCTCAGCTACAGGCCGTTTCCAGGCGGCATTGTTTCACTGGGTAGCAACGATACACCCTCCTTACATAACACTTGAATGATACCCAGCATTGAACTCCGACCTGTGCCTCCTTTACAACCATGCAACGCGTCAGCTCCGATGGCGCCTCTGTACTCACGCACCAGACCTCGAGGACCTCTATACGCGTACCACAGTTCACCCTAGAGAAGTTCACTGTAAGCTGCGCATAGCTCTGCTGTCTTCTCCCTGTACTGACTCACGCAGAGCAAAGACTTCCTCGTCAAGGACTTTATCGAAGACCTCTCCCAAGCCGCCGTACCTGCGACACGACGATCTGGAGGCGCTGGCGGGCAACAGACGTTCGACCCAAAGCCGCTCATTCGAACCTTTGAACATGCGCTGAGAAGCCTCAACAGCCTGTCCGAGGACCTTGAGGAGAAGGAGACGGATCTTTCTGGAGCCGTACGGCGGGCGGAGCTGCAACACAATCAGAATGTCGAGTCTTTGGGGAGGAGACTGGAACAGGCTATGGATAGATTTCAAAGGCTGGACAACTCGCTGAACGGATACGACGACGGAGGATCCGACACGGGCGGCAACGTTGCCATGCGCATAGGAGAGCGACTGGAAGAGCTGGATCGCCAGCGAAAGAGAGCTCTAGACGCAAAGTTCCTGATCGAGTGCTGGCAAGAGGTCAGCGAGCGAGGCGAACTCATGATCCTCGAAGACCAACGGAAGAACGGTGATATCGTACGGTGCGCCGAGATCGCGCGCCAGCTCCTGCGTATCAGCACACGCCTTGATCCGGAAGGTGGTCAACGGGTCAACGGCGAGGTACCGAACGGGATGAAGCGCAGGACGACACACCAACCGAGACACAACACCAAGGAAGTTATTGAAAAGTTTCTTGAGAACTTGGAGCAGGATCTTCTCAGCAAGTTTCAGGAATGCTATGCGCGCCCCAACTATCCTGGGATGCGTGACTGCGCTGTTGCTCTCAAAGGCTTCAATGACGGAGCGAGTGTCATTGGAACTTATGTCAACCAGCATTCATTCTTCATCGACCGTATGCAGTTGAACGGTGAGGATCTTGGTACAGATTTGGAAACGTGGGATCGCCTCCAAGATCCTGATGCAGAACCGCCTGGCGTAGAACCCACCCTTCAGTCTTTGATTGACGAAGTCAAGATTGTCGTCCAGGAGGAATCCGCCATCATCAAGCGGGCATTCCCGTACTACGAAGAGGTTCTCATCAAGTTTTTGGAACGCATCTTCCAGCAGTCGATTCAATCAAGACTTGAAATGGTGCTCGACAAAGCCGGGGACCTTTCATCGCTTGCTTTCCTGCGTTCGCTGCAAGCTTCACGGAGCTATATAACTCAGCTGGTGGAAGACCTCAAGACACACGGGTTGACAGAGCACCCAGAGCCCGCTACGTCGGCGGTTGCGGCTACACTTGACCAGCAGCTAGAGGAACTGTTTTCGTCATATTTTATTGGTGAGAAGTACATTGAACGAGAGAAGAAGAACCTAGAGGAGCTGTACTCGTCATTGCTTCTCAAGTTCACCATCTACCACTCACGCCGAAGCAAGATGCCTACCTCATACTTCGGATCGCTTGCACAACGAGGTAAAGAACTGGCCGCGTCTGCTCGTGACAAGTACATGGAGCGTCTGGAAAGTACCGACCTACCTGCCAGCCAGAAAGCAACGCTCCTTCGCATTGCTGGACTGAAGGAAGATCAGCAGGAGAAGAAGGATATCGATGTCACAGACGAGGATGGCCGATTATCACTACCGGTAGCCAAACGAATGCTCAAGTGGCTGGCTGAAGGCGTAGGGCGCGGGCTGGAGTTGTCACCTGGTAACGAGACACCCAAGGACGTGCAAATATTGCTCAACTTGCTGCTGCGGCAAATGGGCGAAATGTACTTGGAGACGGCCCTGGATGCGTAAGTCTCATCTCTACCAGAGCTAAATATGTAAACTAACGTCGATGCAGTGCCCAAGACCACGCCGCATCGCAGGAAACTTCCAAGACACCACCAGACCTCACTCACCTTCCTGCGCTACACACCATTACCACAATTCTGCATCTCCTGCAGCAAACAACAGCCACAATCCTACTGCCTCTGTGCACACCTAACCTTACCATCCGCCGCGAGATTGAAAAGTCCATCAATTCCACAATGACAACGCTCGAGGCGAAGCTCTCTAACATCCTCAATCTCACAATCACCGCCTCATTGAACTGGGTCAGTAGATGTCTTGCCCAACAAAAGAAAACGGATTTCCGACCCAAGGAGGAAGACCTCATGGTCACGAGCGAAACTCAAGCGTGTCGCGAGGTGTCCGCATTCCTTACCCGCGTCGCTTCGCAAGCCACCTCCGCCCTATCCGGCCGTAACCTCTCGCTCTTCCTCGCCGAACTAGCGCGTGGTCTTCGCTCCCTTGTCTTGGCACACCTGCTCAAATTCTCCATCTCTCAAGTGGGCGGTCTCAGTGTATCGAAAGACATGAACCGATACGTTGAGCTTGTACGGGCATGGCCGACGGGCGATGAATTGGAGCCCGGCGCCATGGATGTTTTGACCGATGTCAGTACGTTGTTCATCATCGGGCCGGAGGCGCTCAGAGATCGCCTGAGGGCTGCGGGTGGACAGGATGCGCAGGAATTGAAGGGATTTATCGCTAAGAGAGACGACGTAGGGACTGTGGGGGTGCAGAGTGTGCTCAATGGAGTGTAGGTAGTAGAAATTCACTTCATGTTTACGCAGCAACAACGAGATCAGGTTGTGGCATAGCTCAGCGTACATCTTGAGCTGATCCACTGCGTCACATATAACTGAGTTGAATGCTGTTGCCGGGATACTCGCTATGTGAATCTTGTTGTGTCCTCACTGCCCCAGTGAACCTGAATACAAACGACAATGACCCACGCATGTTCACCGCGGTCCTAGTGAGAGGGGAGGTGCAAAAAAATGATAAGGCAAAAAGAAAAGACACAAACAACCATATCGTTCGCAGTGGGAAGCAAAAAAATGTTCGTCGGGGTTCAAGTACCTTACTTGGTACGGTTTGCCGGGGTTCAAGTACCTTATTGGTAGTGTTTGCTGTAGTTAGTGAAGCCGCTCGTTGCAGTCATTTCTGCAGATATGGTCAATCCGCTTGTTTGCGGCTATACCCCGAATCGAACTCAGCGTATTCGCTGGCTAATATCGACAGCTCTTGCTGGGCACTACAGTGCTGTTCTAACCAATGAACATGAGTGTTGATGGGATAAAGACCAAATAAAGGTAACATATACAGAGCATGATCTGGAGAGTGCATCAGCAACTGGTGGGAAACAAACACAAAAGGCTCTACAGTCATATGTTGCACCAGGCGACAGCACGGCTAGACAAACACACTAGACGGCTCGGTTTGGCCAATCCACGGGTTATTTACTGTCAACTAGCAGTTCTCATGTGACTGGTGGCGAGTACTGGCAATTCCCGCTGGAGAAATTGGCAGAATGATCATGGAAGTCAAAGGGATGGAGGTTATGAGGATTATAGAAGCTGTGAAGGTTATAGCACTAGCAGTGAAAAGTGGAGTGAACATAGCTATAGAATACTGCATTGTAGAAGGCAATCACAAAGAACAAATAGCGGATGATCATGTAACCGAAAGAAATGTGTATGTTCATCTTTCATTCCAAGCCAAAAGAATTCCAGTTCCATTATGCGCCACACTGTGGGAATCCTAAGTACGACGTATGCGTCCATCACCCAAGCGGGTCGGCCGTGGTGGCCCCGGAGGGTCAGGGTCTTCGAATTCAGGAAACCCCATATAGGCCCATGCATGGAACCAGGAAGGAAAGAGTTCACGAATAAATGCTTGTACCTCTTTCCTAGCCCTCAAATCCGGACTGCCCAATAAGTATGCGAGCTTCGCACTTGAGGGCCACATGTGCACATATTCACACGTATTATTCTCGCATGGTTCTCCCATGAACATGTCTTTGCAAAGACCCAGATGACAAGCCCAAGTAGCTCCATATCTCCGTGGGTAGATGTATCCAGAGCCGCTGTCGTTCCAACCGCTACCAAAACCGTGGGGGATAAGAGGCCGTTCGGCGTTGCTGTCGAACTCCTTTTCTAGGAGATGATTCAATTCAGCTTCTAATGTGCTGTAGATTCGATCCGCTTCCGTGGAATTTACACTGTAGGCTTGCCTAGAATGAGTTGCATTGGTCTCTGCCTTCTGTTGCGGCCGGGGTGCTAGTTGCAATGCAACTTGTGCCATCGTAGGCTGAGTCAAGACAGGCAGGGTCGCAGGTCTCAAGGCCGGATATTGGCTGGATTCGCCGCCATTGGGTGTAGTGCTGGCAGGGGCAACAGGCGCCTGGCTTTGCGGCGAGGATGTCTCTGGGGTATGGCCTGACTGGTCGTCTGGCTGACTGGCCTGGATGGCCAAAGGAGCGACTGGCGAAGAAGAGAGCCTGTCCTGGGAGTCTCCAGCTGCTGGCGTGGCTTGGCTTGCCCTTGACCTCGTCTCTAACCATTCAACGAGGGTTGAGAAAAACTCCTGACTGCTTGAGCGCCCTCGGCGCGTGCTTTCCGCATACGACTGGATATCTCGAGGATCACGCCCACTTGGTGGGGGAGGCGGAGGGCCGTCACTTGGAGGAGGAGGAATCCAAGATGGGTTGCTGCGAACGCCCTGAAGGGGGTAGTTGGTCGGAACACCCTGAGAGGGATAGTTAGTCGGAAAGCCCTGAGGGGGGTAGTTACTCATCATGCCCTGGATGGGGTTGTTATACGTGCCCTGAGTGGGGTGATTGTACATGGCCTGAGGGGGGTGGTTGTACACGACCTGAGGGGGGTGGTTGTACACGCCCTCTGTGGGGTAGTTGCTCTGAATGCCCTGTATGGGGTAGTTGCTCTGATGAGAAACTTGGCGATAATCGCGTTGTTCGTGAGGTGCGCCCTGGTATTGGGAATATTCTGCTAGATGTTAGTTGCCAGAGCCTGCCAAATGCAGCAGAGAGAAAGACTTGCCGTACGGTCCATAGGACTGTGACTGCCCATTGGGCGGGGGGTTATTGCCCGTAGGCGCGTCCCGACTCTGGAAATATCCTAGTAAAGTTTAGCCAGTAGAACTTGCTAAGATGCAGTGGAGAGGAAGACTTGCCATACGGTCCATAGGACAGTGACGCGCCATTTGGCGAGGGGTTATTGCCCGAAGGCGAGTGCCATTGATGGCTGTAGAAGTGATGACCATACATGACAGCGATCACACTGTAGTCCGTCAGTATAGAAGCAGCAGAATCGAATTTGAACACGTACAGCAAATTTTCGTTGTTGTTTGTGGGCAGGCAGCAGAGCAGCGGGAAACTTGTAAAGGGAGCGCAGCCACGCTAGCCGACATTAGGTTAAGACACAATGAAAGTGACGACTCTCTTCATGGATCCAGAGAACCCTGGCTGTGAGGACTGGTACCTGGGCCAAGTGTAAGTGGATACAGCCTCACACAAGGATACGATGCTCTACATATGTGTTAAACAGAGACCGCAGAGGGGACTGTAATTGAAACTAGAGTTCCACATAGTAACAACATGTAGAAATTGAGATGAGATAGAAGGGACTGGATGTTTAAGTCAGGCTCTGGGCTGTGCAATTAGCCAGTCAATCAATGCACTTAATAGCAAGAAGAGGAAATATTCAGTGATGTAAATTCGCAGGTTGATACCGCCCATATACCTACATGAGTATTCCTAACTTTGAGCTGGCTCATCCGGAATGACATATGGAACAATCGCTTCATATAATATGTCAGTCAAGGAAACGACTCACCAAGAGAAACATGGAGAGGCTACAACAAAAGTGTACAATAAAGTTGTTTGGACTGTGTTTTCTATATCCGATTTTCTCTACAAGCGGACGATATAACATCGATATCAGAAAGGTTCTCAAGGGCTTCATACATATGAGATACTTGTCGCAGATGTTCTGAAGTTGGGTGCTGACAGAGGACTTAGGCGATTTGCGGCCTAGCGCTAGTAGTTGTTCCCTGCGAATCGTTACAAGAGCCAGTAGCGATTTGTTTTCACTACTAGGGCGACAATACACAATCTCTTACTATATCGTAGTAAAAACGCGGTACCTTTGAACATGGTATCTATTGGTAGTTCAGAAAGAATAAGAAAAAGCTTAGCAAGCGAATCATGTATACAAATCTTGAGAAGGTGACCAGTATTTTATGCCACACGACACGATGTCCGTTTAATAAACAACAGCGAAGAACAGATTCAAGACAACAGAGTTTGATCACAATGTACCCTTGACATGTTCTTTGGTACTACCATGTTCACGTTTTCCTATAAGGACAAAATCCAATCATAAGTACAGGTGTTTTGCGTCGGCGCACAAACGCAACAACGCGAAGCTAGAGCTCCGGATATTGATAACATCATTCTCTTTCTTCAGGAGTCGCATGTATGCTCCTAAATCTGACATAATGCAATCCATCAATAAAACCCGTAGTGCCTCAAGAGGAGCAGGATAGCGCTGAGCCAGAACAGCGGCTGACTCGGTTAATTGTGGCGTGTCTTCATGATATTCCAACCTTCGGCTTCTTCTGTCTCCAAGGGAGACTGGGAACCGCAAGGGTGCAGGGCACCCCTAGATAAAGCGCTCTCAAACGTAATGCGAATGCCTCAAAATTCTCCACGTCCTCTGCCGCCCCTGCCCCTTCTGCCACCGCGCTTCTTGCGGTCCCAGTTTCCCCTGAAGCCGCGGCCGCCTTGGTGACCATTCCTGTCGTCACGCTCACGCTCTTCCTCTTCCCGCTTCATCATCTCACGCTCCCGTTCTAGCTTCTCCGCCTCGAGCTCCTCTGCGCTCTTTTCCACGCGGACTTCAGGTTTCTTGAGGTCTGTTGGATATCGTGGGTGCGCTCCGTACTTGCAGCCCTTGCCTTCGGGACAGAAGCCGCACAAGTAGAAAGGACACAGTTTCTCTTTCTTGTTGTGCTTCAGTGCACAGTGTGGGCCAAGTGGGCAGAAGCCTCGATCGTAGTGTGGACATGACGGACGCTTAGCATCAGGATCTAGATGGAGGTATAAACAATCATCGCCGTTTGAGCAGGTTTGTGTTCGGGCATAGTAGGAGCATTCGGGCATTCGTCGTAGGTTGTATTCGTGAAGAAACTCGCATGTTTCGCCTTTCTTGCAGAGACCCCGCAGCCAGTGTTTGCATACGAGACTGAACTTTTGTTAGTTTAAAGCCAATGCATGAGACTACGAGCTACGTACTTGTTGTAGGACGAAGAGACATTGTGCTTGTTTGGACACTTGCTGCCGTCTGGGCAGTGGCCTTGGAGATATGCTTTGCAAGTTGGGCGATCAGGATTGAGGCCAAACCGGTATTCACGTCTAAGAAACTCGCTGAACTTGAAGCTGTATTGCGGCGGCCGAGCCTCGGCAGATTTTTGTTCTGATACCGGCGCCACTACTGATGTCATGACCTCAGCCATTATCGGCGCGCTTTACGAGAACGCGTAGAAAGGTTGTTTCGCGTTGTGCTCTGGCCGCTGGTGTCTGATCACGATCCGAGTCGCAGTCGCTTATCGCTTGCAGATAGATGGCGTTGCGGTTTGCTGAATGTAGCTTGAGATAACGCACTGTCCCATATGTTTCATACAAGCCCGGCAGTCTTGTGGGGTTGCTGTTTGTTGCCGTGGAGAGAGCAGCTGCATGTGTAGTCGGAGGTGGACGCAAACGGCTCGTTAGACAGCCTGCGGGATCGACAGCGCGAGAGCACGTGATTGCCAAGCAGCAGTTCGACATCGCACCTGCACTTGCCATGCAACTTACCGGATCAATGTCGCGATACACTTCCGTCCCACTTTACTACTCTGTGCTATAATGTGGACTCCGTCTGAATTTCGTGCGTGCCGTCGAACCGACTGTTGCATTGGCACAGCCTTGGGACCCCACACCTATGCTGCGCCACATCTTCCATCTCACTCTCTGACAGCCCGCTGACGTTCAGCATAGGTGCGCGCGTCCTAACCTCCGTCTCTGCAACTAGCTGTGCCTGTTCCCAAAACAATCTGTACACGGTCTTCCTTGCGTCTACCCTCTGTTCTTGAGATATGATATCGGATGCTTGGCTACGACTCTAGCGTATGACGTACCACCCATGACAGGTCCTTTCGTCCTCTTCCACGGGTGCGGAGTTGAGTCACTTAGATTCAAGCTGTCCAAGTCGGTTTCTTTTTAGTGCGTCAGCGTACAAATCACGAGAACGCAGTATTTCGGGACGTCGCGGCCTGACCTGCGAGCAAAGCATCCCTAGCTCACGCTATCCACAGATCTTGACCAAGTTGCCAGGCTGGGCTTCACCGTCTAGTCTGGTTTAAATACAGAACCAGCTACAGCAAGCCCTGCAGAGAAGACTTCGCCTGTTCCAGGCTAAGTGGGGGTCCGTCAACATCTAATGCCATCACCAGTGCATTGCATCACTAAGCGGCCTACGATGCCGTTACCGTCTAATTCACATGTATATACAAGGACACTCAGAAGGTGCTTGATGATCTTCTCAGACACATGAATACATTCGATACACCATTCTTCCGGTTTATTTCCCTTGATTTGTATGAGCAGCCAGACGACGCATCCACAGCTACTGCGTTTGATTACGTACAAACCCCACACATGCTCTCAGATGAATACTGAGACACGGTAGTGTCTGCTAACAAATTATGTACAGCTTCCGATACCCGCCGGGCTTTGATCCTTCAAGCGCAGATACGGGTCTCTGCATGCAGGGTACCCTGACGTGCAGCAAGCTAAGCATTTAGCTGACGACGACCGACAATGAGCCGAGACGACTTCAGCCCGCCTGGTCACGACACCACATTTTCCACACCACTGCAAACTATGTATTGGAACGGCGTCTACTATCCTAACTGGCGAATCTATCGTGATCAGCCACCCGTGTCGTTGAACTACGATGTCATCTCGCATGTCTTTTATGCGTTTGCCTGGTACGTTGTGTTAGGAAACACTAGACACATAGGCTAACATGAGCGTAGGGTAAAGGACGATGGGACAGTCTACGTACGTGGTTTGAACTTTTGGCATGTCTCAACTAACCCACTCCGCAGCTAAGCGACGAATGGGCTGATACACAGATTGATGTCCCCGGCGCTGATGACATTCCTGCAACGAAGGGTTGTCTGAACTCGTTTGCACTGCTCAAGAGGAAGTATACAAGGCTACGAGTGGTACTCTCCGTCGGCGGTGGCGGCAAAGGCAGTGAGCCATTTGCAGGCGTTGCCCGGGATCCAGCCTGCCGTGAGCGCTTCGCCCAGTCGTCATTAGCTCTAGTACAGAAGTTCGGCATTGACGGAATTGACAGTCAGTTTTCCCTCCTATCAGTAATGACACAGCACTGAACCAATGACAGTCGACTGGGAGCACCCGTCTGATGCCAGCCAGGGCCAGGACTACATTGCCTTGCTGGCCGCAATCCGGCAGTATCTCCCGGCTCCTCAGTACACTCTGTCCTCTGCTCTTCCAGCGGGAGAATGGGCCCTCCAGCACATCAACCTAGCGCATGCATCACACTATCTGGACATGGTCAACCTCATGGCGTATGACTACTCCGGGCCATGGACAAGCAAATGCGGTCATCAGGCACAGCTCTACACACCGCATATTCCACATAGCCCTGAAGCGGCCATCTCCTGTCATTCCGCCGTGGCGTATATGATTCGCCAAGGTGTTCCAAGGCAAAAGATTGTCATGGGCGTACCAGCATACGGTCGCAGTTTTACCGGTACCCGTGGGATAGGCCACTCGTTCTCCGGGCAAGCGGGCGAAGAAGGCACGTTTGAGTACCGCGATCTGCCACGACCGGGTGCAGAGGAGCACGTGGACGAACATCTTGGTGCAGCTTACTGTGTCGGCGGCGATGGAGGTCTGGTCACTTACGACAACCCGCATACTGTCAGGATGAAGGCTAGCTACGTGCGACAAAACGGACTGGGTGGACTATTCTATTGGACCGGAACGGGAGACGCAAGTTCACTCACACAAAAGGACCGCAGTCTGGTATACAATGGCTTTCTTGCTTTGTTCCAGCAGTAGTTGGCTCGATGCAGATAATGTACACCTTCTGGTTAATACAGTTAATGAGTGTCAGGGCCCGTACCTTCCTGGCTAGAAATGTCTGTCACATCATGGTTAGCAGATTTACTAATCCCAGTGTTCCTTACATGAATACCGACGCTGTACCTGGGCTACGAAGCTTGGATGGCGAAAGGTTCTGTATTCGTATGCGCACCATCGCATTGCCGGCTACACCGAAGATCACGCGACATGTCTACAGGATTACGATAACCTAATTTGCTCCCAAAAATTCGTGCTTCGGAATTGTTCTGGCAACTTGCATGCTGTGTGTGACGTTGATGGTTGCTGCTACATCGCGACGACCATGCATCTACTTTGGGCAAAAAGGTCAAAAAAAATACGACAGCGCCTCATGGACAGGCTTCGGCAGAACGGCGATCTAGATGTGCTTTCGAATGCGCTCGGACGCTCAGAAGACCCTCATTACCACGCTAGATCAACCAAATGACGTCCCCTGTTGCTCAGTAAGGCCTACAATGCGAGACGGCAAGATCAGGGGAGAAAACAAGAAAAAGGAAGACGAATGCTTGTCAGGCGCAGTGGTAGTAGAAGTTTGCCGGTTCAGAGTACTAGGGGACGTGATGAAAAGCAGGCAGATTAGCGACGACGCCACCAATAAGATCTACAAGCTTAGGCCTTTACTTAGTGGCCGACACATGGTGATCCCGCGGCCTTCCCCAGCATGCAGAAGATTCGGAACACAGACTTGCTCACGCCATTGACCGACCTCTATCCTCAAATGTGACCAACCTGCTAGCTTTGTCGAGCCATCAGGACGGTGCTCCCCAACTCTCAGGACACAGCACAGAACCTGCAGCGTGTTTTGCTGTGAGGCTTCTCTTTGGCTATGTCGATCTCTTACCGGTAGGATAGAACGCCACTGGCTGGGCGGGAGGCCGCTGCGGCATGTCCATCAAGGTCTTGCTTGTTTAGTGTGTGGTACCTCGCCTACCTGTCACTCGAACGGATGGCTAGAAGCTGTGAGATTTCTCTTCGTTGGCCAGAACATGTAGATCTTATGCCAGCACGACGCATCTGGTAAACCTTATTCTAGGCCGTACTTGCTAGTTTAGGACAAAAGAAGCTGCTAAGTACTAAGTATTGATAGCTAAGATCCAGCCGCACTGAAGTACATAAGTACGCTCCATGGACTTTGCTCTCCAGACACACGAGTAGCAACGATGAAGTTCACACGCCCAACGGTCAATCTGTTCCTTACGCTCGCCCTTTGGGGTGGGCAGGTTTCTGCCAACCCCAAACATGGCGAGATGGTCATTGCGCGCGCCGTTAACTGCAAGGTCGTCACCGGTGTTGTCGCAGCAGTGAAGGGATTGGGCGCACCCGCAACGTCCTTCTGCAGTACCTATCTCAACATTGCGCCTACCAGCACCGTCAAGACCACTTCTACGCCCACCACGGTCCAGTGAGTTCAGGCCTTTTGGAGCGAGGAAGTTCAGGCTAACCATGCATCAGGACAATAACAGCTGCGCCCGTGGTAGTGACTGTCACCGCCGCAAGTTGCCCAGCTCCCCTAGCAGGCAAACTTAAACGCGATACAAAAAATGTGCCCCCGGCGTTGAAGTTGTTCGCCGAAAAGGAGATATCTTCCGCATGCGCGTGCTTAAGTCTCCAGCCAAAAGCGACAACAACGATGACCGAGACGGCAACTGCCGTTGTAGTGGTACGTATTTCTCCCGAACATCAATGTGGTCGAGACTGATAGATTAGCAGAAAACTACTGTAACCCCGACGACAACGGCTTGTACTCTCAGCTGCACCCCTGTCGGCCAACCTTGTATATTTGAGTATCCAGAGCGGTGCTGCTCACAGACTTGCGCATGTATCTCCGGCGTGTGCAATTGTTTCGACTTGAACTGAAGGCGAGGTGAAGCTAATGCGCTGGATTGGAAGCTATCCGGTCTTCCTGGCTCGTTCTCTCCATTAGTACTTCAAGCTTAGATAGTATTTAGACTTGAGCTAATACGTGGACAAATATCAAGATCCAGCTATTAATGAAACTTTTTACCAAAGACCCTCGCTTCGACTCTTTCTTGCTGCTAATGCTATCTATTCTAGAGTTTCGTTGTACACGCTTACCAGGGCTAAAGCTAAGCCGGGATATCTGCGGCGTATCGTGCTCATTGGCAAAGGATGTACCAACAGCCGATACAAATCATGTCTAGTTTTGTTGTCATCCAAGATAAAGCACCGTTCCTAGCCTTAGTTCCATTAGGATTCATAGATTTGCGGACCTTATTCCTACTAGTTTAGAGGACTATCAGAACTAAGGCATAAATTATAATCGAGATTTATATGTGGCTACTTGTGGGTATGGCTACTCTCACGGACCCGAGCTTACCACATTTGGTCGCCAATGCCGCGCAGCTGTCTCCTGATTCAACCTGAATGGCCTCCCAAACAGCACAACAGTGCAGAGCTTTGTGGCAAGCGTGGTACATAGAATATCGGGAGCATGGTCTCTGCGGTTGCATGCTTGCCCTTTTTTTTTCGGCATGATTGCGTTGGTAGTGCCTTTCATAACTAAGATTGGCGTCAGGAACTCGCCTGACCCGAGGAGTTAATTGAATCTGTAGATTGCAGATATGTTGCCCTATTCCAGTCTTTGATCGCTTTGTAAACAGTAGTGAAGACGGTGTTGCTAGTAACCATGATTCCGAAGATGTTTGTGCTAACATACTCAGGTCCGCAGAGTTGCAGTGCATCTTACGGCACCTAAACCGACGATGTGACATCTCTGCATAGTAGCTAGCCCAAACCTTTGAGGTTTATCCCTATCTTTGCGCACACTTGCTTACTCCAGAGCGACCTTGTGCAAACTCCAAGCTCTCAATTAGGAAAGTTGCCGTTTTATTTCACACCCGATTAAGCTAGCGCAATGCATGCTGACCCAAGACCATATGCTATATGCTCAGTAAGCCAGGAATATCATTATGTGATATGACGTCTGTTTACTTTAGGAAAAGAATAGCACTGACTGCGGAAGTTAGGCTTAGTGGTAATCTAAGAGCTTTCACTGTGACATGCTTGAAATGGGGTATAAAGATTCGGTCTGTCGCGCTCAAGAATCTACATCCAACAACAGCGACACAAACAACAACTACACACAACTTCTAAAATGCATTTCAGCAATGCCTTCCTTGTCAAAGCCATGACTATCGGCTTCGCTGCTGCTGGCCAAATCAACTTCTACTCAGACCGAAACTGCCAGAACTATATTGGTGAAGCTCACCCTGGCATCGGCCAAATCGCAGGGTAAGCTATCCTACTTACCCTTATCCCAAGCATGATGTTCCGTCACGAATTTGACATGTTGTTACTAACTGCACTCCCTAGCGGCCCCGCAGGAGGGTTTTCTGCCCTCTGGGTTAACGGCGACCAGTGGTCTTGTACGCAGTCCTGCGGGCCGTACTGGATCTGCGGCGACTCAGGCTGCAACAACAAAGTCTCTACGTCGACTGGTAAATGCGTTAGCTTCAGCTCGGGTGTTTGGGGGGTGAATAGGTGTGAGTTCTGTTAGATTCGCGGGGCGCGGAGAGGGTGCATTAAGTATTTGACAGAACAAGAAAGTCATCAAATAAACCGTCTATGGATATGTGCAATGAATTCCAGGATAACAATGTCACGGCGCGGAGCCCACCAAAAAGAGACAAGTAGTCAAAACAGTAGTAGTACAATGATGATGGGGTAGGCTAGCTAGTAAGCCGGGCTAAGTACAGGGAGTGAGCCAAGGCGCTATACCCTACAGGGTAAGGCCTGGCTGGTGCCATAATAAACAAAATCGAGTCTTGGACAATGAAAGGAAGAATTTGCTGGGCCAAGGTATAGATGTAGTGAAAATTCTAGAATGACTGCAACATTCCTATCTTGCAAGAGTCTCCTCTGTTGCGCAGCTAAGGAGCAAGTGAATAAATAGTTTTGTCGTGTAATAGAGTCAAGTTTGTATATGTACTACTAGCTAAGCCTTAGCTATAGAGAGATAGGGCATATTCTACTAGCATAGGACCCTACAAAGACACTTTATCTACAAAAAAGGCAATCATTGGTTTTGCTTAAGAAGATGAAGCCACGCCCTCCTCGGGCTAACCTAACTTTGGTAGCCAAGCTACTCTAGTTGCAGGAAATGAAGTCACCGTTAACGGAGTGGTGATGGACAACAGCGCCGCAGAATTTGGCAGTGTTCGAGTTGGTGTATTGAAAAATGACACGAGATGGGTTGTTTGTACCAGGAGCCTTAGGTCCAGAGTAGATAGACTTGCCATCAGAGAGGAGTGGGAACTCGTACCAAGGACCAGTCGGGCACTAGAGTGTTGATATTAGATTATACGAACAAGAAACAATCCGGGTTCAGAGAAACTTACATTAGGGAAGTGTAGAATACCAACGCCAGCGACAGGGTGGTTGTTGAATACCTTGGGTTGACAAAAGGCCACTGTGAAACGTTATTGAATGAAAACTTGCATGATTAGTACACAAAGCTCGTTCTTACAGTCTCGGGCGTGGGAGCTGGAAAGATCGCACTGGGGCAGCTCCTTGAGCATGTCCGTAGTGGCTTTAGAGGCAGCAGCGCTGGTGATAGCCTGGGTGATGTATGCTTTAGTGAAGGTAACGTCCTTCCCATTCACTTTAGATATGTTAGACTTTACGTCATCGGTCGTTTGGGAAAGAACAAAGTACCATCGCAAGTGTAGCCCTTGGTTGGGCCAGTGATGGCACGGGGAAGAATGGCAGGCCCAGCAAGAACTGAGGTGGCTCCAGCAAGGAGAACGGCAGAGGTAGCAAACTTCATTGTAATAATGGGAATTGGAAAATCAGCCTGATCAGACAAGAAGGGTGGAAGACGAGACGCGTGAATTTCTAGTTGATAGGAGGCTGCTTGAAGATGTGAAGCCTCTTATAGTTCACCTTCCTCCGTCCCAAAGTCCAATTTTGGTGTCTTCAATGTTAAGCGCCGTAGAATACATGGCGTGAGCAGAACGCCTAAGATACGACTCCGGTCAACGCTCCACATTAATCATCTGCTCCACACATTACAGTTTATATACTCAACCTAGGATCCATATTGATTTCCAGAACACGAGTGTGTTTAATCACCGAAGCGTCTCACCAGGATGCAAGGCAGCCAGGCCCGTGTACAGCCAAGACGAATCAAATACCAGAGGGATGCGAACAGCGAAGCGAATAGTCCCCGATAGGATACTCACGTATGCACTACATAAATAGCGCATTGGAGCTTGAACCGTGCTAAGCTTTTAGCCCCCGTAGCTTTACGTACTGCGCCGCATGGTGATTACGTCACATGATGCTAGTGCCAGCTATACTGTGATCAAAACTAAAACCAGAAGGAATGAGGCCATGTGTATTGCGTGGCTGTGCTTACAGTCTCCACTTTAGCTTACTCGAAGCGCCCCAGTCCGCATGAATGCGTGTCCGAGAAGTGGAAATGCTCTTCCAACACAACACCCAAACAACGCCAATCCTACAAAAGAGCCCCCATCACCTCATTTTAAAGGACAGCACTGTGATTTCAGATTTTCGACGAGTTCCCACCCAAAAGTCAAAGATGGCCGAATCTATCGAAGAATTTTTCGCAGATGACAGACTCACCGACTCTAATCTGCGCGACAGCGCGGAGCACATTCATAAATTTCTCGGGCACAAGGCCGGAGCACAGGAAACTGCGCAAAGCATAACAGCTACCGTGAGCGCAGTTTCCCTCCCCGAAGTCCTGGATGAATGTATCGTTCGCGCGGCGGAGCAGCTACCAGAAACCCACAACGACTTGGTTGAGCTGGTTATGCAGTTGAGGTCTCAGCAGCAATGCAAGAGCGAAAATCATCTCACTGATTTCGATCGTTCATTGGTCATGTCACTCGGAGAGAGGTGGGCAGGCTATGGTGACCCGGATCCGCAGGACGCATGGAAAGAGCAAGCACGCGCCGAATGGACAAACTTGAATCATTTTGCGGCCCTTCTCTTCTCAGCCGGTATTACCCGATTGGCGTCTTTTGGGATGCAAACTCTCGATATGACGTTAAGGACAGGGTCATGGAGAGTTAACTGGAAAGGCCCAGAGAGTGAGTGTCTTTGCTTCATTACTTATGATTCAAGACTAACTAATGCGACTCTAGGTACTTCTAATAGTATAGTTGCGTTTGAGGGTCATGCAGTCGCTGCTGCCAATTGGATGATTGTCAGTGGAAGACAGCTGTATGATGAATGCAATGATGTTAAGGCGGAGTTCACGACGCTCCAAGCAAATATGGCACGGATACTAGAACGAGAGGATCTGAGCAAAGATATCAAGACAAAGTTGCTGGAAGCTAAGACAGCAATGGACGCAATCAACGCATGAAATATAGCTAGAGAATAGCAGCTCTGTGGTTAGGTCTAGGTAGCTAGACTCGGGGCTTATTATCACCTAATTAGGCCTAGTGAATGGGTGTAGCATGTGTGAGACCACGATATCTAGTATAAGGGAGTAGATCCACTACTGTCTCCAAGCTGCGGTGATCAATATGGGAGAATTGGCACCAGGGGAATGGTACTTCTATATAATCCAACTTGGAATGGAAGAGATACCTGCTTCTACATGTTTACATAAGAGTAACTGTATACGCAGAAGCTACAGTGCTAGACGTTGAACACCACACAAGTCATATCAAGGTTCTATCTCATGTTAAGAATAGATGGTGCAGAGCTATAGTTGGGCAGTTTGGTCCTGATTGCCAGTACCAGAAGAGATTCTTACCAAGGGCGAGGGGTTGAGGCGTCAGACTATTAGACCCTGGATGCCAAGTCGCGCCAAGCATGCACGAAACTTGAGCAAAAAAAACTATCAAAAACATACGACAGCGGGGATTCGCTAGTGGTCACCCACCTAACTACTAATCCGCCGATCTCAAGCTTGAGTACCGCTGAGCGAACGGGAAGCGCTAGTGTCTTGAGTCTATGGCCGTATGTACAAGTAAATTAAAATGTAGCATATATAAACCCCACGCTGGAAGAAACTGTGCTAGGACGACTTCAAGCTCATGATACGAGCTGACACAGCTGTGCAAACCCAACGACATAGCCCTACTAGATATTGGCAAAGTCTACCTAAAGCCTATACAACATAACAGCATGCAGAAGTCTGTCGCTGCGCAGTTCAATCTTGCCTGTTAGTACTAGATGGGGAGTTAGGGTTTGTCTGTTAGTAATAGTGAGATGATTGAGGATGCGTGGAAGCACGGATGTGGTGGCTTGTACATACATACACCTCACGCAACGGCCCAACACCAACACGATTGCTATACTGCGTGTATTCTGCCTCATGCGTAGCAGGGGATAATACCAAGGGTAACAAAGGCTACCTCCCATCCTTTCTCTTTCCACTCCGCGTGTCCTGCCTGTCGCAACGTGTGCAACCGCGTATCGCGAGCGAGGGCGCATTGATGCGGATTCCCGCCGAACCATATGCCTGGACTCTCTCCCTCTCTGGAATCTAGTACGCACGCCGACCTGTAGTGTCCGAAATCATGGATTCGGCGCTGACGCTCAATGCAGCTGAATACGACCCAATTGACCACCTCAACGCCATCTTCTCGCACCCCGCCACGCTCGCCTCCGTCTCTGCCACCTCCGAGGCCCTTCGCAGCTACCAAGATGATCTGGACGAAGACATTGCAGCCGTCGTCGCGTCACAGTCCAGCTCCGATGCAGACAGCGTGCAGCGCATACAGTCGGCAAAGGCGGAGCTGGCCGACCTGTTCAAGCGCATCGAAAGCGTCAGGGAGCGGGCAATGCAGACGGAACAGACCATCACCGAGATGACTGCGGACATAAAGCGCTTGGACAGCACAAAGAAGAACCTGACCCTCTCCATGACGGCTCTGAAGCGGTTGCAAATGTTGACGACGGCGTACGAGCAATTACGCAGCCTGAGCAAGTCACGGCAGTATCGAGAGTGCGCCCAGCTGCTGCAGGCGGTGTTGCAGCTCGTGGCCCACTTCAAGAGCTATCGTTCGATAGATCAGATTGCTACACTGAGTCGAAATGTGGCAGATGTGCAGGGAGAGTTGCTAGAACAGGTCTGCGAGGACTTTGAAGTGACATTCGCCAAGGGGGAAACAGCCCAGCGAAAAGCCATGCTTGCAGAAGCCTGCCTCGTCATCGATGCGCTCGGCGAGCATGCGCGGACACGGCTTATCAATTGGTATTGCAATACGCAGCTTCGCGAGTACCGGCAGGTCTTCCGTGGCAACGACGAGGCTGGCTCCTTGGACAACATCGGACGGAGATACAGCTGGTTCAACCGCATGATGAAGACGTATGATGTCGAGCATGCCTCCATTTTTCCAGCCTACTGGCGTGTAAACGAGATGCTGGCCAACTCGTTTTGCGAAGGCACGCGGGAAGACTTCAAGTCCATACTGCAGAAATCTGTGCGAAGAGGCGATGGTCAAAGTCTGGACGTCACACTACTTCTTTCATGTCTGCAGGAAACTCTTGACTTTGAACACAGCCTGGAACGGCGATTCTCCAATGAGGTTCGTCAGACGAGGACAAAGCCGAGTCATGTATACTCACACTGCACAGTCTCGCTCTTCGATAGATACCATGACGTCCAAGGACGACCGACCGCCTGGCTTCAGCCAAGCTATTTCCGAGGCTTTCGAGCCTTACATGAGCCTCTGGGTAGAGTCTCAAGACAAGTATGTGCCACAAGAGCACTTTGAAATGATTTTTCTAACAATCCAGGCAACTTGCAAGCCTAATACCCAAGTACCGGCAGCAGCCTTTGCGGAATCCGGAAGAGGAATTTTCGCCCCAAGCGGTCATACCTTCATCGACCGAATTGTTCCATTTCTACCGCATGACTCTGGCACAGTGCGCTAAGCTCTCAACTGGAACCAGGCTGCAGGAGCTGTCCACAACTTTTGCCAAATATCTGGACCAGTATGGACAACAAGTACTCTACTACTTTCTCAGCGAGAAGTCAGGTGCCCAAGGACCATCTATCGAAGATGCCGTCCTCATTCTCAATACTGCAGACTACTGCTATGTCACTTGCAACCAGCTAGAAGAGAAGATCAAAGGCCGCATAGATGAGGAGTTTAGAGAAAAGGTGGACCTGCAAAGCCAAGCGGATGCCTTCATGGGCATTGCTAGTGCGACAGTACGTATGCTAGTCCGAAAGGTCGAGATTGCATGCGAGCCCAGCTGGCGGGAGATGCGCAATACACCTTGGGCAAAGCTGGAGAGCGTTGGCGACCAAAGTACTTATGTTGCCGAGCTTCTGCGCAATGTCAAAGAGAGGTCTGGCGAGATTCTCAAGTACCTCCACAAGCAACAGTATGCCCGAGCGTTTAGCGATAACCTTGTCGACCTGATGGCATCTGCATACATTGCCAACATTGTGCAGTGTAAGCCGATTTCCGAGGTTGGGGCAGAGCAGATGCTGCTGGATTCATACGTCTTGAAGAAGGGGTTAACGGAGATACCCACACTCAACGATGAGCCGGGTACGGCGCCACCAGCCAGGTATGTTCTCCACAGACTTGTCACTCACTGCTGAAGCGGACTACTAATCACATGAGCCCAGTTTCATTAAACGCGTAAATCAATCGACATCGAAGATTGATCCCCTCCTCAAGACGCTGCAGGTCCGTCCCTCACCGCCCGAGGCCCTTGTACAAGCCTACCTGATCCACATCGCCGACAAGTCCGATACCAACTTTCGCAAGGTGCTTGAGCTCAAGGGGATCCGCAAAGCAGAGCAAACACAACTCTTAGACCTCTTTGCTGCTTTCCGGGCGTCACCTAACCATGCGAACCTCGTCCAGAGTTCGCCCTTCCTAACGCCCTTGTTGATTCAGAACAACACGGGTGTAGGCAGTGCAGCGGGAAGCGTCATGGGCACGCCAGGTCTTAGCGGCGGCAGGTTCGATGCAGCGGGGCTTGGGAACATGCTCGTTAATGCGGCGAGGGATGGTGTGGATCGGTTTGGTAGCCCTGCGCCTGGGCAACAGCAGCAACAGCAGAGTGGCGGTGGTGCGGATAGTGGAGCGAATCTGGAGAGTAATCTGAAAAATATCGGCAAGTTTTTCAGGAGGGATGTTGGGTTTAGGGGGTTTGGGCGGAGCGAAGATGCACGGTAGAAGTGGCAGTTCAGCTATGAGGCATCATGTCAGACACGCAATTCAGGAAAAAAAACGTGATGGTTGGATGCGCATGTCGCTTTCATATTTGGGGTATCATAATCCGTAAATGCTCCGTCTTGCTTGTTTGCAAGACTCAACATTAGTCAGAGCCTCACAAGTTCAGAACACAAAGTCAAAAGGCAAATCTGGGGACTCGCCGTCTGGGTCCCTCATGAAGACGTCCCCGCTTGTTATCCCGCCTTCGCCGTCACTAATCACCATGGCCTCCCTCCTCCGGCGTCGCACATCCCTCTCGGAACTACCTGCACCACCAGCCTGTGCGCGGCTCTCCATCAAGCGCCACCCGCCCCTCGGCGTGCGCGGCGCGAGCGACGAGTCCCTCCATACGCCCATGTCGCACAGCAAGTTGAGCGCCAGCTGCGCGCGGTGTACCACCTCCTCGTCCTTGCTGTACAGATCCTTGATCAACAGGTCCTTTGCCGTTTTGGAAGCATAGAAGCGCGTGCAGAGGATCTTGGTGGCCGAGGCACGGATGTCGTTGTTGTGGCTTGTGGCGAGGGTCAGCAGCGACGATGTCTTGATTGCGTCTTCCTGGTGGGTGGGCGAGCTGGGGCCCGGGCTCGAAGGTATGGTACGGCGCTGAGAGGGGACATTTTGTGGGTTGCGGATCGCGGTGAGGGTACGCATATGCTGGAGGCCATGGGAGACTTGTTGTACGGCTATGAAGGTGAAGACGCCTGGTAGACAATTAGGTCAGTGCCCTGAGGGTAGGTTGGCATGGATTATGCGGCGAGGAGAAGAACGAACCTAGGCCGAGCCAGAGCCAGTGGTCGGGGATGTTGGGTGCCATGACAGCGAAGGTTTGTTCATGATTTGCAGTGTGTAGGGTGGAGGTTTGGAGGCATGATGGCAATGCTCGTCTGTACAGCCGAACGGTGATGTGATGTCGCAAGTCGCGTGCGGTGTGGGGGGCTGTCGCGCTAAGCCGACTACCCATGTCGAACTTTTGGCCCGCTGAAATAATTTCATGCTAACGCCCATCTCGTGTCGCCTGCGAGTCCTCCCCTTCGCAGTACCCGCAGCCACTACTCGGAAAAAGCTCCTTGTAGCTTTGAGAGACCTCCCTTTGGAAAGATGCCGCCTTCACAACTGAAGCGGCTAAAAAGCTCGCTCCGCGAACAGGGCATTACCGGTCCGCAAAAGTCTAAGAAGCAGAAGAAGTCGCAAGCCAAGAATGCCGACCACCGCGAACGAAGAGCCTCTGCGCTCGCCTCAATCCGCGAATCCTTCAATCCGTTCGAGTTCAAGCACCTTGCGCGCCCGCATAAGCATGAGTACGTCTCTGCGCAGGCTGAGAATGCGCCCAAGAAGATTCTCGGCAGACCTGGCGTCACCAAGAGCCAGGGCGAGGAGGCTCGCAGGAAGTCGCTGTTGCCAGAGATGCACCGCAAAAACAAGGTCGGAGGCATCCTGGACAGACGAATTGGAGAAGATGACCCGACAATGAGCCTGGAGGACAAAATGATGGCGCGCTTTGAGCGGGAGCAGCAGCGCAAGAGGGGTGGCAACGTGTTTGATCTCGAGGACGACGCTGATGAGGTTGAGCTTACGCACGGCGGACAAACGTTACGTTTCGACGACGACATTGGCGAGGAAGACTACGACGCGGCGAGTATCGCTGGATCAAGCGACGACGAAGATGGTTTCTTGAAAAAGAAGAGGCGGAGAGACGATGAGGATGGCGACGCTGACGGCGACGCTCCTGCAGAGGAGCAGCCGGAGAGGAAAAAGAGCAAACAGGAGGTCATGAAGGAGGTCATAGCCAAGTCAAAGCAGCACAAATACGAGCGCCAGGCACAAAAAGAGGACGACGAGGAACTGAGAGATGAGCTCGACAAGGATCTCAACGATGTTCTGACTGCCCTGCGAGGACACATCAACAAGAAGCCGGAGCCCGAAGCGCCCAAAGGCTCGCAGCTCAACGACTTTGGCATGAACGCCGACCGGGCAGCACTCCTTGCTGGAACTACACAACAGGACAAAGACAGAGAGTATGATACCAGGGTGCGCCAGCTGCTGCAAGACCAGCGTGCAAAGCCGACAGAGCGAACAAAGACGGAAGAGGAAAAGGCCAAGGAAGAGGCTGACCGCCTGAAGGAGCTCGAGCAGAAGCGCATGAAGAGGATGCGCGGAGAGTCGATCAGCGATGATGAGGAGGAGCCTCGCAGGAACGGTGCTGACGAGCCCGAGGAAGACGAAGACGAGGACGATGGTAGTCTCCCAGATGACGCTGCTGAGTTTGGACTGAAAGCTCCCGGTCAGCTCCGACCAGAGGGCGTCGAAGACGAGGACGACTTCATCCTGGATGACGACCTCCTCGCTACCGATTCTGAAGCCGACATTTCCGACGATGAATCTGACGCTGGTTCCGCTATCGACGACACCATGGCCATGGACGACGAGGACGCTGATTTTCTCAAGGATGTCATGCCAGAGCGCAAGGAGCAACCAAAGGCTGTCAACGGTGTGCTGACCCTGAGTGCTGAGCCTTCGTCGAAGCTGGCCTATACATATACATGTCCTCGCTCACACGAAGAGCTGTTGAAGGTCTTCAAGGATGTTGCTGTCAACGATACTTCAACTGTTATTCAGAGGATACGTGCACTTTACCACGCTGGTCTTCATGCGGACAACAAGAACAAGCTTGCTGATTTTGCTTGCGCGCTCATTGACCATGTCTCGTATCTTTCGAACCAGACCCCAGCCACGCCCTTGGCAGTGATTGAGGCTATCATCCGGCACGTTCATTCCATGTCACGTTCGTACCCTGTTCAGATTGCGACCAAGTTCCGAGAACACTTGAAGCAACTGCAGGTCTCGAACGACCCTACGCCAGGCGATCTTGCCCTTTTCTCAGCAATTGGATCCATCTTTCCTACCTCTGATCATTTCCATCAAGTCGTCACACCAGCCGTCACCCTGATGGCGCGCTGGATGGGCCTTACTTCACCAGCCTCGACCAAAGACGTCGCTACCGGTGCTTTTGTCGGCGCACAGTGTCTCCAGTACCAGAGGCTATCGAAGCGATATATTCCCGAGTTCATCCGCTACACAGGGCTCTGTCTTGCCTCGGAACATGCTACACCTACGCTTCTCGCCGCCCACAGCAAGAACGTCATCACAGCCGCTGAACTGTGGAGCACGTCGCCATCTTTCATCGAAGTCTTCACACCCCTCCTAACACCCCTCAAGACATCCAAGCAGATCTCGACTCTGCAAAACCTGCAAGCCCGTATCTCCGTTGCGCGCTCTAAGCGTCGGCCTCTTCTCCTGCACAACCACCGTCCCCTTCCTATCAAATCCAACATTCCCAAATTCGAGGAATCCTTCGATCCCAACCGCCACTACGACCCTGACAAGGAGCGGTCAGACGCCAAGAAGCTGCAGAAGGAGTACAAGCGTGAGAGGAAAGGGGCGCTGCGTGAGCTGCGTAAGGATGCGAATTTCATTGCGAGAGAGAGTCTCAAGGAGAAGAAGGAGAAGGATCGTGCGTATGAGACCAAGTACAAGCGGCTTGTTGCGGAGATTCAGGGCGAGGAGGGTAGGGAGAAGAATATCTATGAAAGGGAGAAGAAGGCGAGGAAGAGGGGTTAGATGTGTCCAAGATTCATTTGAGCGCATAGTACTGGGCTCAGCTTTTTGGAATGAGGTTCGGCATTGGGTAGAGAATTACATGGCGTATGCTTCTGTTCCCCAGACATGGGTGTCTGCTTGGCTGGGTTCTTTCTTCAACTATAGTGCTGGTTCTCTCACTATGCCCATTGCACAGCACAGTCAAAGTCTCTGCATCTCGCTGTAGCTGAAGGAACCAGTGACTGTGGCGACTTTCCCCGACCGAGATTCTGTGGAGAAGCGGACGCCGCATCTATCATTTTGCGTTTCGCGGGCTAGGCACCGGAAGGCCCCATAATTAAAAACTGCCCGTTTGTAGATCTTTTGCGTGGTTTATCTTCTCGATGACGCACAGCAAGTTTATAATTGGCATAACAGCCATCGTGAATTCTTGACGAAACCAGTTGAGCTGGGTGTGGAGAGAGAACGCGTAGACTGGAGCAAAGCAGGCCACCGACTACGTACTATCATGCCGTCATCCAGAGACCTGGGGCAAGAGAGTAAGCTCGTGTGATCCCCAGCCGAAGCACGCATGCTCAGCTCGTCAATGAAAAATTTCACATGGGCCGAGGACATCGTGAACAGCTGGACATCAAAATGCCGTGGTGTTGGCGTGCATGCATCCTGTGTGTCGCTCTGCCCTGAACAAGCCGCCCCCACATTCAACTGAGTCTGTGCGCCACGTCACCAGCAGAGTCCCCCCCACCCGCGGCTGCCATCCTGCAAACAAACCTTAATTGAACCCACAAACTTGACGGATTCTTTGTATACACTACGGTTCCGGCCTAACATGATAGCGCTCCATGTTCCTGACAGCCTTGCCCTGAAAAGGACGCAAGTTCCCGTTCGCACCTCAACCATCGCCTCAACGATTCCGCTCTGCCGACTCCGTCCACAATGTGACGTCAGCTACATCGTCGCTATACCGTGAGCGCGGCACTGAGGAGAGAGAGAGCCACAGAGAGATTTGTAAGAGCACTGATCTAACCATTTCGAGCTACCTCTGTGCCGTCGAATCTAGTTCTGCACGACCTCGTCCACCAAATAGCTATGTCGCAAAGATTTCACCGCATTCGCGGAAAAGCACGTGGCTCAAGGATACGGTCGTCGGCGTTGCACTGAGAGACGTACAGTGCCACAGGGTGGCAGCTCTGCCCACGATGCACCCAAGCTGCCTTGGCTTTCCTCGGACGCCGAAGTCGACATCTCTGCTCCCGAGCACGCAATACGGGGCCTGTCCGCTTCTATTGGGTACTAGTGCGACCCAGCTCCAACTATCACATCCTTCACCCACCATCCCTGTCGCCTTGCCCGCACACCCTTGCAACTTGGACCCATATCGATGCAGGAAATGCAGCGAAAGGCGTCACTGCTGCTTATGGCCTCTGGCAGATCTGAGCGGCATCTTCAGTCATGGCATGTCACTTTTCTCAAACTTGTATCCACGCAGGCACTGCTTGGATCTACTCCTTCAGTTCTTCGACTCCTCTGTCATCGGCGTGCCCTTGTTGCTCTGGCTTCTTGTAGACTGTGCATCTGCCGGTCGCGTAATTTGACCCGCTCCACGACTATTTACATATCTGGGCACCCTTTTTGGTCAAAGCGATCACGCAATCTGCGCGCCAACTCAAGTAATATCGAGGCGCCGCCACGGCTTCGCTCCTACCTGCTACACCCAACATCCTCGGACGACACGCACATTGGCAAGCTGCCCTCGAAGCTTCGCTCCCGCCACAGCACTTGTGATTGGCACGAAGCTGTCGACATCCCGCCCAGTGCTTGTATACATCCCTCCCTCCCCGCTGCCTTAAAAGACAAGCTTTGAACAAGTGTTTGGCAAACTCTTGTCGCATCTGTTTGAACCCTTCTCGGTCTTGTCAACTCTCTGGTACTGGATTCAAGCACTTGGCATTCCCGCACTGATCCGGTACACCACTGCGGTCGAGTTGGAGTAACATCCAATCAACGATGGCTTCTACAGCCAACAAAGTTGGCCATGGCCTGGCAAAGGTTCTGGGCATCGATCTGCATTACCGGAACGAGACCGGCTCGGACCGTGTCACACGAGGAGAAAGTGTGTTTACCGTCGACTCTGCCGACATGTATGTCGAGGAAGAGCCTACAGCGCGCGAATGGCTTCAGGAGGTCATTCCCAGCAGTCGGGAATTTGCCGAATACCTATACAGCTTGTTCCCTTTTGTTCACTGGATATCTCGCTATAACGTCCAATGGTTACTCGGAGATCTTGTTGCTGGTACGTCAACACACGGCATCCTGACTATCAAAACACTAACCTCGTCTAGGTATCACGGTTGGTGCGGTTGTCGTTCCCCAGGGCATGGCCTACGCAAAGCTCGCCGAGCTTCCTGTCGAGTTTGGATTATATTCGTCGTTTATGGGTGTACTCATCTACTGGTTCTTCGCTACCTCGAAAGACATAACCATCGGCCCAGTCGCGGTCCTTTCTACAGTGACCGGTGGCGTTGTGCTATCAGCGGAAAAGAAGCTGGCTGGCCAAGACATCCCGAGAGACATCATCGCATCTTCATTGGCTATCATTGCTGGCTCAATTGTCCTCTTCCTCGGCCTCATCAGGTTGGGCTGGATTGTCGACCTCATTTCGCTACCTGCGATCTCAGCCTTCATGACGGGTTCCGCTCTTAGCATTGCCGCTGGACAGTTCCCGGCTATGATGGGAATCAAAGGCTTCTCGACCAGGGACCCCACGTACAAAGTCATTATCAACTCTCTGAAGTACCTTGGACGCACTGATCTCAACGCAGCCTTTGGTCTCACATGTCTCTTCCTCTTGTATGCGATCCGATTCAGTTGTGGCCACCTCGCGAAACGTTTCCCAGCCAAGGCTAAGATGTTCTTCTTCCTGAACACCCTGCGCACTGTGTTTGTCATTCTGCTGTACGTCCTGTTCAGCTACTTGGTTAATCGAGAGCACAAGGCCAACGGGACCAAGCCTATTATCTCTACTCTTGGCACCGTTCCCCGCGGTTTCAAACACGCTCGCGTACCGACGATCACGATTCCTATCATCAAGTCTTTTGCCACGGAGCTGCCTTCGACTGTAATTGTGCTTCTTATTGAGCACATCTCCATCGCCAAATCTTTTGGCAGGGTCAACAATTATGTCATCAACCCCTCGCAGGAGCTAGTGGCTATAGGTGTATCCAACTGCCTGGGTCCCTTCCTTGGAGCTTATCCTGCAACTGGCTCTTTCTCACGCACTGCCATCAAGTCCAAGGCTGGAGTCCGCACTCCTTTCGCAGGTGTCATCACTGCTGCTGTAGTGTTGCTCGCCATTTACGCCCTCCCAGCCATGTTTTGGTACATCCCGAACGCGGCACTATCAGCTGTCATTATCCACGCTGTACTTGACCTGATCACACCACCGAACACGGTGTATCAGTTCTGGAGAATCTCGCCGCTTGAAGTTCTTATCTTCTTTATTGGTGTTCTGGTTACTGTTTTCTCAAGCATTGAGAATGGCATCTACGTCACCGTATCCGTGTCCGCTGGCATGTTCGCCTTCCGCTTGTTCAAAGCCAGGGGACGCTTCATGGGAAGAGCCAAGATTCACTCCGTCGTTGGCGACCATATTCTGGATCCCACGGATGATGACAAGAAACCGCCCACCTCAAAGCAGAGGCCGGCTGACGGAGAGCACTCTGTTCGCGAGGTCTTCCTGCCAATCGACCACAAGGATGGATCCAACCCTACGATTGAACTAGAGGACCCATACCCAGGTATCTTCATTTACCGCTTCAGTGAAGGCTTCAACTATCCCAACGCAAACCATTACCTCGACGAACTCACCAATACCATATTTGCCAAGACACGCCGTACGAACCAGTCAACCTACGACAGAATGGGCGATCGCCCATGGAACGACCCTGGTCCACGGCACGGAAAGGAGTCTGCGACACCAGACGAGCGACCGACGCTCAAGGCCATCATCCTCGACTTCTCTTCGGTCAACAATGTCGACCTTACTGCGATACAAAACTTGATCGACGTCAGGAATCAGCTCGACAAGTATGCCGCTCCAGACACGGTTGATTGGCACTTCTGCAACATCAACAACCGCTGGACCAAACGCTCCTTGGCCGCCGCTGGCTTCGGCTACTACACCCCAGAGATGCCTGAAAACGGCATCACTCACCGATGGAAACCAATTTTCAGCGTCGCCGAGATTGGCGGCTCAGACTCGGCCGCCGCACAAGCAGAGGCGCGCGAGAACTTCCTCGCTCAGCGCACGTCGTCGCAGGTTCGGGGCAATGATATCGAAGCTGCATGGGCTGCGGATAGCTCGGGTGCCAGCTCGGAAACGGGTAGCCTCAACAAACAGCTCGAGCACAGCAAGGCGTACGAAGCTGGGCAGGACGCGCGACATAGAGGCAGGATAGCGGTTGTTCAAGGGCTGAATAGGCCGCTGTTCCATGTTGACGTTACGGCTGCGCTTAATAGTGCTCTGGCTAATGTGCAGAGAAAGAGCCACTGAGTAATGGTTTCTTGTTTTTTTAATTGTTGTTGATGTTGTTGGCAAGCAACGAAACTTTTCTTCGTATCCTTCACAGAGTATATAAGATGAATGATTGATTTGCATGATGCTCGGCTTGAATGCCTGGAGCGAATTTCTTGTTATTAATTTCTACGCATCTCTCCCATCAGTGAAGTCACGTGTGATACGTAAAACTTGCGTAATTGTTCCTGACATTGATCTCGATGCCTGTCCTGTGCAAAACCAACAGAGATTGACGCATAGCGATGAAACCTAGTTCAAAGAGAAAACAAGGAAAGATTCACAGCAGTGGAGAAAAGTCATCGTGAAGTATTTCATTGTAAGTGTTTTGATTGCTTCCTCCCATCTATACGAGTTCTCTGCTTTCCTTCTCCCCCAGTGCCTCAATCCCCTTTTCTGTCCTTCCTCTCTCCCTCTCTTTCTATTTCTCCGTTTGTTCATAGCCTGTGGTGCCCTCCCAACGCTGCAGAACGACACGTCTGCACAGCAGTCCGTATCCGATCCGTTCTTCTCACGCGCGCGCTATATTCAAACGACAACGACAACGACAATGACAACGATAAACAGATATGCAAACGCCGTGCTATGCTCTGACCTGCCCGTACTGTACTGTGCGATCCAACCTTTTGAGACGAACAACTTCCCACGTCGTGCAAGAACCTCCCCCTCCCGGACGTATGAAAATGGTGTAGTAAACAGGGGAAAAAAGAAGAAAGAGCGCGCTGCGCTGAGTGATGTGTGCGTGTACAGGCGGTAGAGGGATGAGTCGAAAGTTTGACGTATCGGGGCCACCGTCTGCGGTATGTCGTGAGACGCAGCTCTACCTTGGCACAGATTTGTTGTGATAGATAGGCGTGTGTCGTGGTGAAGCAAGGTTACCCGTGTTGGAAAAAATTTGCCGGTACATGTACGAAGGAGAGAAGATTCGGGTTTCGCGATTTCCATATAGTTGCCAGATTTCTGGCGATAGGGACAGCTGGTGTTTTCTCTTTTCGCCTTCCGCACTTCGCGACGCCCCTGTTTGACGGGTTCCTCCTTGAACTTAGGCAGAGCACATTTTGATGTCTCGAAGCTCGCTGGCAAAGCACATGTCGACATCTCTACACTCGCAAGCAGATCAGGCCTAGTTGTACGCTTCTGGTGGTAGAGAATCGCGACTTTGAGCAAATAAAATACCCGCTTGTTCGAGGTTCCACTGTCCCGCTTCCAGGCACTGAATGGCGTAGTCGCGCGTGAGGTTGGTTTCGCGCTGTACGTAGAGAATCATTTCTTCTTTTCTCTGCTGCTCTGGGTCTGTGATTGCGGCTGCAGGTGTTGGGGTGTTGACGTGCGGTGTTTGCTGTGGTGCGTTTGCTGCCGGCGCTGCACTAGGGCGCACTTGATTGCCGTTCAGAATTTTGAGTTTAGGGAACCACGAGACGATCTCTTCTTCCCAGTTTGGTGAGGGGAACGAGTCGATGATGAGGTGCTCGACGTTTCTGAAGCGGCCTTTCCATGGCTTGAGTGCATCTAGCGTTGCAAAAGCGTTGTTGCTCAAGTCAAGGTTCTGAATATGGCGAAAGTGGTTACAGAGTTGGTAGACCGCATGTGTGTTTTGTAGACCGTTGCCAGACAGTGTGACGCTGTGGACGGCTTGCTCTTTCGCTTCTTGTGTCTCAAGAATGGCGTCGCACACGATCATGAGGGCAGGGAAAAACTTCTTTTGAGCCCCTTCTGTTGCAAACATGCCGGATTGCATGATTTCCTGATCGCTGGCAATGGTGGAGAGGTTCAGCAGCTTGTTTGCTGCATCGTAGCGGCGCCCGAGAAAACCTTCCATAAGTGGATAGGTTGGGTTTGACTTGAGTTTTTCAATATCGATGGGCGGTTCTCGTGAGCGGTTGTCATGTTGAAAGTGATTTGGACCGCCTCTAAAACCCCGTCCTCGTCCTCTGCCTCTGCCTCGCCCACGCGAGGAATCGCCATCGACCATCATCTGATCGCCGTCGTTGTTCTGTGGTGTAAAAGAGACACTCCAGTTGCCACGGCCACGGCCGCGCCCTCGGCCGCGTCCTCGGGGCTGGTCGTTCATTGTTTTTGAAGTGGTTTCAGCGGTTTGAGTGAGTGTGTGAGAGACGTGGAACTGCGCAAGGAAGATAGCTGGGATGGAGCCGCATATAAAGGCTGACAGACCGTGCGGGCGCCAAGCCACAGTGTTACCCTGCGACGACTGCTATTGGTTGGAACACATGACTCTTCCGACGTCGAACCACACTGCGCTACTTCGCTCCCTAGGTAAACCCCTCTTCCAGGGACATACAAAGCAGCAACAATGTTGACGTCCTGACCTGTAAGCTGGACAACCTGTTCATAGGCAGCCTTTACAAGTCCATGTATATCTGCTCTTAACCATCCTGAGTTGGGTGGCTCTAGGATATCGTCTACATAAGTCGCTCCCCAAGCGGCCCCTGGTTGTTGCATCTGAGGCATAGGTGGCGCGCGCTTTCTAAGCACAGTATGGTTAAGTTGATGAATAGCATGTTCTTGGTTAGCTACCACGTATGCTGGCGGATCCCTGGTTGATACTACGTCGCGAGGTGTATACGTATGCTGATGCTCCTGTGCCACGCATAGAGTTTGACCTAGTAATAGAAGACTTAGAACTAGTTTCGCAATAGATGAGGCTATTTTGCGATTTCTTTCTTAGGGCGGGCGAGATGGGAATAGTGGATGTTCTAGTAGAAGAGGTCTTTGTTGAATAGAAATGGATAAGTCGTATGCGTAATAGCTGGTAGAGGATCGTATAGCGTAACTAGGCAGGTTAATTGAAAATAAAAGAGAAATGGTACTCTAGGATAGAGAAGATGTATGTTATGTACATATATATATATATATGTAGCGTAGGGTTATCTTATATGTGTAGAATTACAAAGAAATATGCCTTACGCCTCTATTACCGCGTGGTAAAGACATGTATTATTGGTTTATTGCATGAGAACTACGGGTGCATGCCACTTACCTCCTTACAACTGGCTGGCGGTTAGCCTAGCGCTATATTATTTCTCATACCACGGTGCTTTGCTGCGTAGATTGCTCTATTTAGACTAGTTATGTTTGGCTACGAAGTAGGGGCGCCTACGTGCGCGCTTTATTACTATTAGTAAGCGAGTGCTATGAACTAGTTATAATGAGCATCTTTGATTCTAGATTGTATATATGATCTATCTTCTCTTGTCTCTACTATTTCTTTGCACATACACACATTGCTATCCATAAGCGCCAAGATTTACTCTATTTTATTTTTTTTGGCGTAGTCATGGCCCGTTTTATCCCCGCACCTCCTGGAGCAGGGGCTTTAAACTGGCACGTGTGTGCGACAGACTATATAGAGCCATATACACTCTTCGCGCAAGACGTCCAACTTGAGAGTTGTATAAACTACACGTGTGCAGCTTTTCTAAGCTTTCGTAAGCTACCTGTTGAGCTACAGATCTAGGTGCTTTGGTTTTGTAGTAGGGCAACGCTCTTTCGACTTATGCAAACGTCAGGTATGCTTCGTCGTGAGGCTAGCAAACTGTTTTGGTCGGATGAGGATTGCTGGTATCGTGTTGATAGTACGTGGCTGCTTGCGGGAGGTTTTGCTGGAGAGGCGCACTACGCTACGAACTTCCTATGTTGGGTACAGCAGATTGAAATTATGTTTGAAGATGTACGAAACCTCATGGGACTAGATGACGAGCGAGAGATGAAAGAGAAGGAAAGGCGGTCTGGTGGGGAAGACCAGCGAATATGCGGGTTCTGGGGGGTAGTGCAGCGTTGTTTCCCTCGGGCGGTGCGTGTTGTTATTAGTGAAGACAGGCTACGAAGAACTTGGTCGGTATCGCTTGAGAGTGTTGAGAAAGTGGTGCGGGGATGTCCAGATGGAATGGAGGCGTTTGTATCTATTATGAGTAGTGGGGATGGGACGACAGGGATAGCGACACGATACCGAGCTCGGTTTTGCGAGTTAGGCGGGGGGTGGGAAGTGACGGAGGCAGAGTGGGAGCGGCAAAGCATTGTGCCGCCGGCGAAAAGGTGGCGTGGGCCTGTAGGGGAGTGCGCTCGATCGGAGTATGAGTTTAAGCGATATAGGGGGATAAGACGTGCTTAAGCGATATTGGTTATAGAAGCGATTGAAAGAAGCTACTTTGGTAGGGGGTTTCAGTGTTCGGATTTTCGGTGTTTGGAGTACTTTGTGGATGGTAGAAAATGGGCAGCGCATGCAGTAGCTGAGGGCCACTATTAGTACGCAGAAGTACCTATGGAGTACAAGGAGCAGTTTAGGCGGCATGAGGAGATGATTGAACGGGGAATGGAAGAGAAGGTAGATGGGGCTCAAAAGAGGATAGGAGAGCGATATAGGGAGGCAGGGGATGTGGAGAAGAGAGAGATGAAGCAAGGGTTTCTGGAACAGCTGAGGAGGGATGCAGACTATGTGCAAAGCAAGGCGGTTGAAGAGAGCGATATATGGAAGCTATATCGGGTTTGCATTGGAGACGCGAGGATACATGAAGTTTTTCGGAATTTATGAGGGATTGTTGGTGGTTTGTAGTGAGATATAAGGGAGTAAATGGAATAGATGTAGATTATATGGAGTAGTTTTGGGTGGTTAGAGAGAGAAGCAAGAATGGGATGAAGAAAGTACGGTTAGAACGAGTGAGAAAGGAAGGATAAAAGGCGAGAAGCCGATAGGCGATAGGAGCAAGGGCAGAGCGGAGGTGGGAAGGGATGAAAGAAGGGGAGGGGCGCTAATATAATAAAACGTACGAATTAAGACCCTTTATCTTACATCCCACCTTACATCCCATCTCACATCCTATCCCACCTTACATCCCATCTCACATCCTATCCTACCTTACATTACATCTCACATCCTATCCTACCTTACATTACATCCTATTACTATGTCTTTACTCTCAGTTATTCTTTCCTGCAAATATACGATATGTGATAGGCCATCTCCACCCCGCTTATGCAGAGCTGGAAAGTTGAATAATCAAACGATAGTTCTCGTTCCCATTACAGCCTTCTTGTTCAGACAGACAGACGGCTGACTAGTCGCAGCCTGAACATCTTCACGTTAAGTAGACTAGTCAACCACAGACAATCATGTGAGAGCAAGGTACTCCATCTCAGTCTCTACAGAACGAAAGCACCCCAAAGGATCAGGCTGTAGGCGTGTTATGGCGCAAACCAGTGTTATTGTATAGAGTAACACCCTTTCCACCATCGGCTACACAAAAACAGCGCAATTTTTTTTATACATGTGCTTCTTCTTCTTTGAATGCCTAACCTAGATAATACAAACCCATTCATTCCTGTACCAGGAAGACTCTATTTCACTACACTTCCGCCCACCCCTAGACCCCTTCAACCCCACGGACCTTTATCTAGATCCGCAGATCTAGCTGCCTAAAGACCAGCAATCAAAACGCCAAAACTCCAGACGAAAACCTTGCATGCAATAAAAATTCGGGCTCGCACTACGCTTCCTCGGTAAGTTCAAGGCGGGATACGACTACTGCGAATGTATCTTTTTGATTTTGTTGACGCCCTCATACAGGGCGCGGTCGACAGCCGCAGCGACAGTAAGTGTACCGCCAATAACGGCACAGAGACCGACAAGGAAGCCAGAAAAGGTCTTTTCGCGGACTTCGCGGTTGATGACCTTCATTGGTGAGATATCCTGTTCAGGCGTTAGTCACCATATCTCACGTGCGTATACAAGGACAGGGCGTCGCTTACATAAGAGAAGAAGACACCTGGAATGCCACCGCGGGCATGAATCCTCTCCTTGTGTCCATCCTTCTCATCATTCCCGCCCTTCAAGTTGCGCTTGTGGCTTGTTACAGAGTACTGATGTGTCTCGATGCTTCCCTTGTATGAAACATCAATGGTAGAACCAAGGAGCTCTTCATGCTTGGTAGAGCGGGGAGCCGCATCCTCCCAACCAAGGGGCAGATACGCTGTTGAGACGACCTTGACAAAGTACATGAAATTGAAGGCCTTTTCGTCAGTGTGTTGTTCGGTATTGTCAAGGGGATTGATGTGGTGGTTCGACCAACTACCAGGGCCGGAGCCTCGGTGCTTGTCTTGCATGCCCTTCACGACTACGTCGCTCAGCTGGGGCCCAAAGCGGAGCTGGTGGATCTTGTGCGTAAAAGTATGCGCATACTCGTCTTTGAAGTAGTTTTCTAAATCGTGCACGTGCAGATTGCCGTTGGAGAAAGACTTTCCGGGAGCAATATGGAAGTTTCCAACAACTTTGTTGACACGGATGCTACCTTCGAGACGGCATCCTTCCTGGCGCTGTGCGTCGAGGCGCTCCGCGTAATGCTCCCGCTCGCATTGTTCTACGCCTTCTCCGCGGCCAAACGACCATGATATAGAAGCGTAAGCGTCGCGCACTTCCTCACAGGTGTTACAGCAGCCAGGTTTCTTTGCATTGGTGGGGGCGGGTGCGCCATAACATTCGCCGCAGTAGTCGGGTGACATGTGAGATGCTTCGTCGGAGTGCCTAGAAGCGCAGTTAGTATGCCTTCCTGTCCTTATATCCAGCTCCACTCCAGGGCTTGGATTCCGGGTACACTTACAGATCCATGGGCTTGATCGCAATGACCTTGCTACCCTCGCTCTCTGGGCTCAAATGAACCTTGTTGATCCCGTGTGTTAGACCCATCTGGAGTTCTCCGGAGACATCCATAACATCAAGCGTGAGCAGTTCACACGGTACCCGCGGGAATGATATGTTCAACGCAATCTCCATGCGCTCGCCTCTTCCTTTATCCACCACCAATTCGGGCCTGACAGTCACTCGCCTGTAATCGGCCCACTCGCCCCACGTTAACCAGAAGATGACCAACAGGCTCACTATCGTGACAATTCCTCCGGACGTTGTACGAACGCGCGCATCTTCGACCGTCTTGGTAAAGGCATCTAGCCTCGTGAATCGCGATTTGGCGGGCATGATGACGGGCTATCACCGCAGGATAGTCGTGAATGTAGAGACTTCCGGGCAATGGGCTCAACGTCAAAGTTGCGATGCCCTCGGAGAGAATGAAAAGTAAAGGCAAGATGGTGGGGCGGGGGTGAAAGGGTCCTACCCAGCGCTGTCTCGATGGCTCTGGAGCGGGCGTGCCTTCAACGTCCGACCGAGTTTACTCGAGGATGCACGGGCAATTGGCAGTGCTCAGTAAGTCGAGAAAGGCAAAAGAATGAAAAGCAGCACTTATCTGTGCCAAATCCACAGTATCATTGTACAGAAAAGAGAAAAGGGTAAGCAACTCAACGCGTGGGCGTTGCGACACTTCGGACACTAAAGGACAACTATGCGACTGATTGCTAGCTCCGCGCTGCAGTCGCGCTAGCGTGTATCCGGCAGGCGCGTTCCTAGATTAGGTGGCGGTGCGCTGCGCCACCATCTATGTGATCCATGTACCGCATTGATGACATGCTTTTAATTATTCTATTAGGTCTTTTGTAATTCTACAGCTATCTAATCAAACCCGACATGGTAGAAAGAGACACCAAAAACGCACCTGATGCATCCGGACAAAGGCTGTAATCAGCTCAGGATGCAAGCACACTTCGGAGCATGCTGTTGAACCCATCGCTGAGCTTGTACAGCTCGACGATAGGCGGCTTCTTGGGCTCGCCTGCCTTCCTTCGTAACTTGTCTGCAGCCCGAGCTCTGCTCTTGCGTTCAGCTTCGATCGGGTCTGCCACGTCTGCATCGTCCATGTCTTCCGAATCGGTTGAATCGCTACCATTATCATCGAGCTCGAGGTCTTGGAGGTCCATCTACAGTCATGTCAGCACATAGGCGCAACTTTCGCGAGTTGATGAGGACAAACCGGGTTGAGGCCAAAGTCGCTGGATTTGAAGCCGGCAATGCCACCCATCAGTGGATCAGGCTCATCCCCGCTCGCCATCTTCTGTCTCGTCTTGTCTGAATGCCACTTCTTCCTAGCCATTTGCCACTTGATCAAACTATTGATCTCGCGAATTGCCTTGTTCTTGTCGATCAAGTTTGAGTCCATAGCGCCCTGGAACAGTGCATTCATGTCGAGCTTCCCACCGCTTCCAGGACCGTGACGCAAGAAGTCCAGGATGCCTTCTAGCCAGCCCATGAGTTGATCAAAAAGCCCGTTATCATGCTTGTGTACTTCGTGAACGAACTTGTAGAAATTGTGTTCATGGCGGGCGCACAGGTCAATGAATGCTTGCACGGTTTGATTGGGATCTGCTGAGACTTCCTGTCGTTGGCACGCTTCAATCGTCTTGATGGTGTCATCAGCGAACATGGCAAAGTCAGTAATGCTATTGTAAACGTTCGCAGACTTGTAGACGCGAACCAAGGGCTCATAGAAGATAGTGAACAAGTCTCTGAACAGTTGGAGTGTTGTCGGCTAGAATCCATCAGTCGCTGTTCTCTCAATCTGTGCTTCAGGCAAGCTCACCTCTTCAATGATCTGAAGCATCATTAGCTTATCTCTTTGTCGCAGACATAGCTTCAGGTATTGCTTTAGGTGAGCGAAGAGCTCTGCACCCGCGCGCATTTCCTTTTCGACCTGATCGGCCGCGTTAGTAGATGTGCTGGTATTGCTGCGCCGGCTAGCAGCTCGACTGAGGCGTCTCGATCTCACATTTTCGACAGCGTTGTTCCAAGCAACGTAAGCATTGAACACCTTCTCAACCTGCTGCGGGCTCAGCTCCGGCTGTAAGTACTCGGATCGCAGTATTGTCACTACGACGTCCACATTGTCGTTTGCGGCTTCCTGGCGGATGATTTCCTTCACACCTTCATCGGCCTGCACGTATGCTTTGATCTTGTCACATAACACATCATCTTTGATTTTTGTTGCTGAAAGGGTGGTGATGGTCTTTTGCACAGAGTTGACACCATCGTTGATGGCCATACCGAATATGCGTTGCAACAGTGATCGCGCGCCAAAGGGTTGTGCCAGGAAAAGATCCAGTACTCCGCTCATGACGGCTGCAGGATTGGCAATCCTGATGACGTTTTTGAGTACACTGTACGGTACTAGAGAATGTATCCGTTTTGCCTGTGCAAAAAGCTCTGGCGAATTGTCTTCCGCTAGGAACAAGTGGTAGAGAGTGGCCGCGACCTCTATCCGCAGCCACTCAGCAAACTTTTGGTATTCCGGTTTGAGCTCCTTGATACTGTTCTTGATCCTGACCTCCTGGAACAGATGGGACAGCCCATTGCTTTCTACTATCTCTCGTCTGAACTTCTCCATGTGGATATCAAGCTCTGCTGCACGCTGTCGCGCAACTTCGTAAAACTGCTTTTGCTCTTCTATGCGCCTCTTGTCCATTTCTTCCCGCCTCTGGATGTCTTCCATCTCCTCTTCGTTAACTTCTATGGGGTCGTGTGTAAGGAATTCGGCCATGGCATTTGAATGTGCAATTCGTTCATTGTGCAGGAATGCCCGAAGAAACGCACGAAGAGAAACACGTTGCTCTTCCCGGTACAGCTTGCGAGGGGGTTTGTAGGCAGAATAGTCTGTCGAAGCTCTGGGCGAGCGCTTTCCTAGCGAGCTTTGCGATGCATTCTTTTTGTGTCCGCCGCCAAAAATGTAGCTCCTGAGACCACCGCCGCTACTCTCATTGGATTCGACAGGGGGCGGCCCTTGAGTAGACTCCGACGAGATGGAGCTGACATCGTCGTCATCAGCATATGATTGTAGGATCCCGTCCTTTGCGTTCTTTCGGGGTAGCGGGGCGAGAACCTTGCCAGGAAGCTCAAGGCGTATCCGCTTGTGCAACTGAACAAAGTCGGCGTATCGACGACCGATGTATATATCTCGGCCGTTGCCTTGTCTAACACGTATGATGTACTCCTGGAGTTTCCGCATTAGACATGTATCTTTGTGAATGGATACTGACGTACCGCATGTGTGTGATATCGGAGGTGTCTCTTCACTGATGTTGTTCTGACACCTGCCACGTTCACATCCCAGCCGTTGATAGAATGGCCGCTTGGTGCGTTCATTGTGAGGCCCTTCTCGTTGGCTTGTCGGTCTACAATCTCCATCTCCGCGAAGCGTATCCTCTCTTCGTAGCCCGATGCGGTCGGAATACCAGAGACCATCATGAGCTCGACCAGTTTTTCGGCCTTGAGCGCCAGTTTCCTCCTCTTGGTCTCTTCTAGGCGGTCTTCTGAAGACGAGATGTCTTTGCTCGCGAACGACTCCAAAAACTATAGTTGGCACCCGTGTCAGTTCCTGTCCCCGCCCGCCATGACCACATGCGACGTACAACTTGAAGCTTATCCTGCCAGAACTCCTTCTCCTTGGCCTTGTCCAGAAACGGGAAATTTCGCACATGATTGACGAAGATGTAGCGGAGGAGGGGTAGCTCGGAATCTTCAGGCGCAACTTCACCTGCATCAGAGCGAAAGGGTGCGCCAAAGCGCCTCAGAGCCGTGGGGGAGGAGAGTTCTGAGATTTCGTACTTGGTCTGTCGAGAGATGAGTTCACGCTTGAGGTCTGTATGTTTGTTTAGTCACGTCATCGGTCATATGCTTTGGAAGGGCGCGCTTACAATGCTCCTGCTTGCCTGTCAAGATGGAACCCTCGGGCGGCACCGACAAGACTGAGAACTTGGAGTAGCTCGTGTCATTGCGCGTGGGCACGGCTGGCCGCGCTGGCTCGCTGAGGTGGCCGGTCGTAGTCTGAGGGCTCATGGTGGTGGGCTCTGTGGCGCCGTTGAGCTGAATGGCAGGCGGGGTGGCCGAACTGGTGGGCATGCTTGAATTAATACTATTACTGCAGGGCGCCGACACGGGCTAAGGAGCTACGACGTGAACAAAGGAAGGGCCCGTACAGGAATTAGCATGTACAGGCAGCCTATAGGGTTCTGGCGGAGGGAGGCGGCGCGTGTTTATGAGGCGTGGATCAGCACGTCGTAGTATCTGTGGCTGCGCGTGAGGCTGGTGCAATGTGGAGATGTGGGCACGACGGCGGACAGAAGACAAAATGGAACTGCACCGCCCGTTCTCTACTCAAAACGGATTGCATCCCAGGCGTGCCGGAACTGCAGCGAGAAGTCGGCGCGCAGTGAATTGTGGCTGAGTGACGCAATCCCCGCCGACAATCCCGGTTGACGTATGACCCCCCAATGATGCACGATTACTGTCTTCTAGCATGGCACGGCATCCTGCGCCTTGGCCGCGTGCACAACTTCATTTCGCACGCCCCTTCTTTACTCAGCAATACGCATCGTCTACGTATGTATGTATGTATGTATGCACTGCGTATGAATGAGTCCGATATGCTTACGCTGTGCAGGTGGTTTTGCTTCGCCAGGGGTCTATGGTCGCAGCTTGATCCTCATCTCAACCAAGACCGTGGTATCGCTTAGCCTTTATTGCAAGTAGACATAGCATTGGGCATGTTCTAGCCATAGCTGAAAAGTCAAACTTTTCTGGCTGCTCCTCATGGCCGCGTGCTCCACACCAAGCATGGTGCCCAACTGAGTCACGTTGCGGGATTCAAATCTCCTTGGGCAGCTTGGTACCCATGTGGCTGTGCCATCCGCGGACATATTTGTAATGGACAATACACATTCAAACTTATTGGTATCAATCTGGATGCGGGCTTGTTTACCTAGGCGTACACGATACACTCCCATCAAGAAGTGGGGGGTTGACATGTCTCAAAGGACAACCATAATGCAATATTCTCAAGACGCCGCCCAGTAACCTTCCCGAATAAACTACCAAGGCAATTTGTGACAGCCTTGAACGAATGGTAACAAAGAAAACCTTGCCAACGCCGAGCCTGCTACAATCTTACACCATGCCAGCCAGAAGCCACAGTGATTACAGCAATTAGTAGTTGAGCTCTCCGCCGCCCCCTCCGCCGACAGCATCCAGGTCCTCGTAACTCTTAATAGACCGGCCTTGCACAGACTGTACGGGTCCCGGACCACCTTCGCCGTAGCGCTGAGGTCCCGGGCGAGTACCGCGTGGTGGAGTAAGACGGCCGCCATTGACAGCAGGTCGACTACGGCCATCCCGCGATTGCCGGTCGTAAGGTCCTGTGCGGCTATTGAAGCGATGGCCACCTCGTCGCATAGGGCCACTACGGTCATCATGAGCAGCAGCAGGGTCCCACGTGCCGCCCATGGCAGGATTGAACATGCCGCCCATGTGCATTCCGTTCTGCATTCCGTTGCCTCCCGCCATGGCCATGCTCATGTTGGCTAGGTTGAATCCTCGCGGAGTTCCAGTCGCCTGAACATGGTTGCCCATAGGGAAGTGGCCATTACTATTGGCATCACTGCGAGACGGGGCAATGTGTGCAGGATCAAGAACGTAGCTATTGACGAGGCGTAGCTGTGTGGAGTTAGCATAATTAATTTCCAGACAATCCTCGCGGATACTCACGTCTTTCTGTAGCTGTTCAAGCCACTCAGGGTGGCGCTTCTCGATATGCTTCCGCCAAAAGTGCTCGCCCTTGAATAGCTTTGTGCACTCTGGAACCTTGCAACGCCACTTAGACTCGTCCTCTTGCTTGACGTATCGAGAAAGCTCGTCTTCTATCGCTTCGTCCAGAGGCTTGCCCCCGAGCTTGCGGATGTCCACGTTCTCGGGCTCGAGCAGCTGAAGGAGCTTTTCTTCATATGTCTTGACCCAGTTGAAAGCCCGTTGGAGTTGTTGTTGGTTCTTGGTACTCAAACGCATAGGCTTCCGCTCTTGCACTGGACTTCCATCCTCTCCGTTCTCAGCGTCGCCCGAAGGCTCCTGTTTCCTGTAAGGGAACGGCTCTCCAGAAGCCGTCGCCCTTGCCGTCGCCTTTGCAGCTGTAGTCAGGCTGGCACGGGGCCTGCGAAGATGTCCTCCCGCGCATTTGCGAATCAACTCATGAACAGAGTCGCTCTCAAAAACGCAGAAGAAGCAGAAGTTGTACACCCGTCGCAGGTACTCGATGAGAAGGTCCAGCTTCTTCTTCTTGACCAGCAACTCCTCGTCATCAACTTCATCATCGAACGTACCCTCATCGTCCTCCATGGTCTCATCTTCACCTTCTTCCAACTCTTCTGGATCCCGCTCTTTCTTCATAGGAGCTGGCGCATTTGCTGGAGGCTGGAGCCAGCCTTTCACACGCAGGTCCTCGACCCGCTGCTCGATTTTGCTGACACCATCAACATTCGAGAACTGCTCCTCATGATCTGCCTTGAGCTCAGAGTCGAGCTTCCTGACCAGTCGTTCCGCAAGCTCGAGATCACGTTCGATTCGCTCGGGCGCAGAGAACAGGTCCCAGAGTGCCTTCTTGCGCGGAGCCGCAGGCGGCTCGTGGATACCAACATGACACGTGAAGTTGCCGCGTACTTCATCATTAACTGTCTTTCCGTTGAGGGCCTCGAGCGCCTTGTGAGCAGTACTCTGCTGCGTCTGGGTAACCTCGGGCTTCTCTTCCATGGCGCCCTCTTCGTCATCCATGTCGCGTCCATCACCACGATCATCAATGACCATTGCTTGCTCGTCGCCTGGATTGAGAATGACCCAGCCGATACGGTGGCACTTTTTGAGTGGGTTTGGATCGCTCATGCTCAGCCACTTGAAACCACCAGGGCCCTCTCCCAAGTGCTCCTTGCAAAACTCCTCGACCTTCTCGCGGTTGACAGTTGGCGCAATTGTCTTGATGAGTAGTGTTGGCTGAAAAGCAGTCTCATCGCGGATTTCGCCGCCTTTGCACGGCAAAAGATCGCCTACACCCAACACCTCGTTGGCAGCAGTTGTTTCTCCTTCCTCCTTCTCGACAATGCCACCAGCTCCGTTCGAGTCATTCTTGTAGATGCCCTCGAGTGTGAATTCATCAAAGTAACCCTCATCAATCTGACGCTCCCATTCCTCGTAGATACCATGGCGGTACTGGCGGAGCTTCTCCTTGAAAGCCAAGTCGTAGTCCGGGTCGTATCGCTCCTTGAACCACTCTTCATTCTTGTGCTTTTCTACAAACGTCTTGGCCATCTGTACCTGCAGCTTTTCCTTGTATTCGTCGTATGCTGCCTGGATCTGCTCGCGTTCCTTGCCGCGCTCCTCACGGGCTTCGCGCTCGCCTTTCAGACCGGGCTTACGACCGCCGTTCTTCGCACGTTCTTTCTCTTCCTTCATAAGCTGCTCAACACGCCACCACTCGGCGAAGTAATTGAAGCCAACCTGATACTCGAGGTGCATGGGATTTGGAACGGGGTTTGTCGTAAAGGTCGGTGCGAAGTTGTCTTGTCCTGGCACATATCGGTCAATGCCAGCCTGTACTGGCGGAGGAGAGGAGCGGCGACGGTTGCCGTCACGGCGAGGTCCATCGTATTCGCGGGCGCGGTCGGGCTGATAACGATCAATGTTTTGGGGTGAGCGCGATCGCCGCCTGCCAGTTCTACGGTCTCCGGAAGCTTTGAGATACATGTTAGCTAGGTTTGCTCGAGGTAGTGTAGCATGTTTCTGGGCCCAGAGGATGGGAGAACGCGACGCCCAAGACAATGAATCATCGGCAGCAGCTGCATGCCTGCGGACAGCGCAATCGCGCAGGGCCGATAGGGCTTGACCATTGCGCCCAGAGACAAACTCGCAGCAAGACCATGATGTATGGATACACAGCGTGATGGCCGGGAGATGCGCGCCGATTCAAAACAGTAATGTGGCACTTACCTGGTGAGCGGCGCCTGTATGAGTCTGTAGGCGGCCTGGCCTCCTCGTGGGTGGTACTGCCAACTGTCAGCATTGTTTGTCGCGCAACAAAGCGTGCATAGACATACGTGTACGAATCCATTATTGGCGATGCTCAGGGTCTGAGTGCCTCGTGGGCTGACGGGTCTCTGGATCCCTGGGCGAAGGACGGAGGTGTTCAGATAGTCGGAAAGGAGCGCGATCAAACGACCATAGGCACCGGACGCGTAGGCTTTGCTCTCTCGGACGCGCAATCTCGCCTGGAGAATGCGATGGGGTATATCGGATGCTTGAAAGGCAATCGGGCTGGGTAGCTGTTTGCCATGATGGCTCGGTCAGAGAGGGGACAAATAAGAGACAAGACGACGGGAAAAGGGCGTGACTAGTAACGAGGGAGAAGAGGCATCTAAGAAGCGACAAGAGGAGGGTGACGACGGCGACGGCGACGCACACGCAAGCAGCGACGCACGCGAGCAGCGACGCACGTCGAGAAGGTCAGAGAGGTGGCTGGAGGTAGGCCGGGGCGGAGGGCCACGGGGACAAAGCTGTAGGAGCTATGGAGATAGCCGTACAAGAAAGAATGAAGGGGTACGAACAATTGGGGGGACAGGCAAAGGACGAGAAGCTGGTGCACTCACGATGTGCTAAAGTGACTGCCGGGCTGAACGAAGCCTGTGGGCGTGGAGATGGCAGAAGGAAGGGTGAGGTCGGTCGCAGCGGGCTGGAGAAGGCCGAGGGCGGCTGAGACGGGGCTAGCGTTCCACGGCTACGCGGAAAGTGGGCCGGGTCGTGAACGCGTTGCTCTCGTGGAGGCCGAGGCAGCTGATTGGCAGGCCCGCTTGACCCTCGACGCCCACATTATCACGAGATGTGGAGTGCAGATGGCTTTTCCCTTTTCACAAGCACCTTTTCCCAGGGCCATTGCATGCCTTGCGCAGGTACATGCTGATCACATTGCGCCAGCCGAGCCCAATTGCAACAATGACGACCTACATCCCCTCCCTCACCCTCCCCAGCTTTGTCTTTGAGAACCCGGCGGTATCCATCCTGCTGCCGGTCCTCTGTGGAACTGCCACTGGGTTCGCCATCAGTCGTGAGTTTCCATCAGGCTGGTGCAATCGTAAAGACATCTGACAATGGACACAGCCAGTGTATCTCAGACAGCATATCGTACTTTGAAGCAGCCCCCGCTGCATCCGCCAGGCTATGTCTTTGGCCCGGTGTGGACAGCGCTATATGCCACTATGGGCTACACAGCTTACCGCGCATACACCACCGGTACATCCTCTCTGAACCCCAACACAGTTGCCCTTGCCAAGGTACGTCTATTGTCTTTGTCAACACATGGCTACTGCCGCCTATCCTGACACCATGCAGCACGGAGCAACCCTCTACTCTATCCAGCTTGCCTTGAACCTTCTGTGGACGCCTCTCTACTTCGGCTTCAAACAACCCATTGCCGCTTCAGTTGACATCCTCGCTCTGGGTGGTACGCTCGCCTATCTTGTCAATGTGTGGGGACAGGTCGACCCTGTTTGTGGATGGCTGCTTGCACCATACCTCGGCTGGGTTAGCTTCGCGACCTATCTATGCGTAAGAGTTTTTGCCAGATGATATGCTTGCCAACCGTGACACTAACACTCGATGCAGATTGGCTCCGGTTATCTGAATAACTGGGACTTCAAGGCCATTTCGAAGAAGGATTAAGAGAAGGGACGGAACGGGTGGATCAGCCGAGGGATATCATGAAGCTTACTGCTATCTTGGATGTCTTCACATTATAGTAATCTCTATGCTGACCATGCAGCTAACGCGAAAAAAGACAATTGATATGCCGGCCTCCTAGTCCTCCTCTATATTTCCCAGAGGAATAATATACGCAGGTACTCAATCGCAATTTGCAAATGATCGAAGAAGCAGTTGTAATACGACAGCCTGTCTCTTGCCTTCTTCGATGATAGTTATAGTTAATATACAGTTGTGAGTTGACGATCCCGTGACCGTGCTCCTCCCTCGTATCTTATCGAGATGGCGATAGCCTATTTTTAGCCGCCCCTGAATCGACATCCCTGTTGATATGCCATAACATCACAGAAGTCTCACGCTCACTGTTCAATGCAAGTATGCCTGCCGATTGGATACTTCCCCACACCCTTTGTAGCCCGAAACGATGGATTCTCTGCATCGATTGAAGCGGCGCCTGTCTAAGCGTTCATTCCCAAGCACTTATGACCATCCTGTCCACGCTTACGAAGCAGATGAGTGCAATACTGTGTACGTGCACCTCATTGTTGTGTTTACCTGTTTACATCTGTCATACACGCACTTACATAATCCAGCGCTAGCGACATCGAACAAGACTCTATGTTCCTCCGTCTGCCCGCCAACCTGCGGGAACTAATTTACCGCCATGTACTCGGCGGCATGCAGATTCGCGTGTGCAACACAAAGGATTGCCAGCGCCGTCATAAATGTCGCAGTCGCGGACGGAAACTTCATGTCGCCACCTACTTTCACCTCCGAAGACGGCAATTAGCTCTTCTGACAACATGCCGCCAAATATATACCGAGGCAAAGCTCCTACCGTTTTCACTGAATGAGTTTCATGGTTACCACTGGGACATGCAGCTCGCTGTCTACTATCGGCTGACTGACGCCCAAGTCGGCGCCATGACAAATATCCGCGTGTATTTTGAATATAGCGATGTGATTTACTACCCGGCCCTTGGTCGACGAAGCCCAAGCGTAGATCTCAGTCAAGATGCCCTTGCAACACTACGGGTTCTGGGTCACCTTCGCGGGCTGCGCAAGCTTACTGTCGAGTGGGTTGGTCCGCATGATTGGGACCGTGACTGGGCAATGGTGGAGGGGAGGATGACTATTCTGGTTGAGGACGAGCTTGAGCGGATCAGGGGTGTGAGTGACATCGAGGTTGTGGTAGTGGGTTGTAACTACGCAGCAGACTTTGATACAGAACCTACACAAGTGAATGAAAAGCGGAAGCTTGTGTCTTTTTTGGTGTAATCATACAATCAACGACCGCTGGGCGGAAGATTGACTTTCTTTGACATATAGGAGGGCGTGTCTTACAAAATTTTGAGGTGTATGGGGCTATACTAGATTACTGCACAAGATCACCGGGCAACCAAGCTCGAATGCACGTTATGAGGCAGTGTACATTCAGAATTCACTCCCAAAGTCAGTACTCTAGCACTAAATTGATACATTAAAGACTTCAGAAGCGTCTCCGAGTGTCAAAGATCTGAGATGCAGCTACAACTACCAAAACATACACCACTCACACAACTAGTAACTTACAAGTCTTCGTACCTTACGAAATGATCTATCTCTGTCGGTGGACACTGTGCACGTCAGAGACAAGGAAAGAGCATCTGTGAGCAGTTTTCTTGGGGGAGGTGAACATGAGCTCCGAAGTCGCTGTCTAACATCAAACGACGAACCCTCCAAGCAACCCAACTAAACATGAATACCAACAGCCTGGATCTGGACTACATAACAAGGAAACCACGGAATGAGATGCTGACTACTTTCTGCAACTCAGTCTGACATCTTACCATGCCATCCAGAGCACCTGGTAACATGTCCTTCCTCACTCCGAACCCTTATCGCGCTTTCCCTTCCCGTTCACACCATACCAAAGCCACTCACCCGCCAATAGCTTGCCTCTTCCGCACTTTCATCTCTGTTTGCCGCTCCACGCAGCCCCAAAGTCCCAAAAGAGTAACTACGCACTGCCCACCCACTCTCCACTCTTCCTCCTTCTGTCCTCCAACCTTAGTTGCTACAACACCGCCGCCATGCACACCACCAGGCCCAAAGCCCTGTCCGACCCGCTACATATGCACAGCTACAAGCGCAGTATCCAGCTGATGAACCGCCTCACAGCAATGTACGTCGCCAAACACACATAGTTTGTCGTATCCAAGTCACTAAAACCCAGGACACAAGCGGCCAGCACAACCAGCAAGCCTCACAGCTCCTGCGTCTCCCCGCCGAACTGCGCATCAAAATCTACAACTACGTCTTGTACGCGCCTGCCATCTGCCCCGGCTGCCAGATGAGGGACCGCCGCGGCTGGGCGTACTCGAGAGCCCAGCTATCTCTCCTCGCCGTCTGCCGACAGACGTACGTCGAAGCCAAACTCTTTCCCTTTACGCTCAACCTGTTTATCGGCTATGCAGAGCACGTGATTGAGATGCTGTTTACCACTTTGACGCCTAGACAGGCTGGTGGTATAGCTAGAGTCAGTCTCTACGTCGATGCGTTTGGCATCTACCGCGATGGAAAGATTCCCGATGTCGGGCTCAAGGCGTGGTTTGTTGCAGAGTTGGGCGACTTATGCATGCTGGCCGGCCTCAGACAGCTGACGCTGATCTGGTTTGGGAGCGATGTCGAGTGCGTTAGGGTCGGGTTGCGGGAACAGGTCTGTGAAGTGTTGGAGAAGGCCGGGCGAGCGGACATCGTTCTTACGGTAACGGGCTGCTGAAACACCCAACGGTGTCACTGAATTGGGAGACGGTGTTAACGCGTGAGGTGAGATGCGATCTCAAGCTCCTTTGCTCAGGCTCGTGGTGACGTTGAACATAGTAGGAGTCGTAGCTGATGTCCAAGGAGAATAACACCATCACCTTCACAAGCGACACATTCGAAGAAAAAGTGGGTGACCAATCGAAAAGGTTATATCTTTTCCAGCTTCAATACGGTTATATATACAAAGAAGCAACCGTGAAGTCACCATTGATGACTACGTCCCAACCAATCATGAAGCATTAAAAGCGTATCCCGACATAGGAAAGCAAGACTGCGCCGTGACTGTACAAAAGAATAGAGCTGACGCTTGAACGCATACAAGGGTGGTTTGCGCCAAAAGAACCAACGAGACAACTAGGTAGGTAGGTAGCTCAGAAAATGGCAGTAGCAACGACAGAACAATGCAAAAAACAAACCCCCTCAAACAATGAAAACATAGAACAGTCCTGAGCACCGAAACACCTGTCATAATCATTAAGCACAAAAGAAGCGGTGACGCCTTTCGAACCCAAAGAAGGAAAGGAATCATAAAAAAAGAGATGAGGTCAAGGAATGCGGATGAAAAGCTGGGGGAAAAGGTCGGAGAAAAAGAGGAAAAGGGCAAAAAGCTGGAAAAGTGAAGTTCACCATTCCTTTTATTCACTTTCCAGCAACTGCCGTATCTTGTCGTAGAAACTGGCTGGGTACTGCCGAATCTCGTCATCGGTAGGAGCAGGTTTGTTCGGGTCTCTAAACCGATCCGCGACTCGCTGGATGATCTGACCGAGTAGTTCTTGTGGAATCTTCAGATCATCGCCGCCGTCGGGATACAGGAACGGATCCCTTTCGTCAAGAAGCTGGGCAATGTTTGGGCGGCGCGAGGGATCGCGGTTGAGGCAGCGGCGCATGGTGGCTTTGAGACCCGGGGGGATGCGGACGTCACCGACGCCCAGGTCGGGAAATTCGATCTTGTAGTCGCGGTTTACAATGGCGAGGACGCGGGCCATTTGGTTGGCGATATGGGCAAAAGGAGGGCGGCCGTAGACCATCTGGTAGAGGATACAGCCTAGACTCCAGACGTCGGATGGCTTGCCGAGAGCCATATCTTTGGAGCCATTGCCGTTGCTGAGGAGACCCCGAGCGCCCCCAGCAGAGTCTTCGAGGGACTCTGGAGACATGTAGTTGGGGGTGCCAATGTGCGAGTCGCGGTGCACATTGACCGTGTGGTCGACTTCAATGGCATTGGCAATACCAAAGTCGATGAGCTTTAAGCGGCCAGAAGTGAGGAGAAAATTTGCAGGTTTGAGATCCGAGTGTACAATGTCGTGGTCATGGACTGCACCGACGCATTCGAGCATCTCTTTCCAATAGTAGCGTGTGAAGCTGAGGTCGAGCTTACCATCGCCATCAGCCGGGTCGAGCTTCATTCGTATTATGCGAGCCAAGTCTGACTCTCCGAGTTCCATGAGCTGCGAGGCATTAGCTTGTAAATTTGGATCCTGAGCAAAAGCCACATACCACGCTGAGCACCTGGCGTTGCTCGTCTACTTCCCAGTCGTACAGTCGTACAACTCTGTCAACGTTCTTGAGTTTTTGTAGCAAATCAATCTCGCCCTTGAAGCCTCGCACAGCAGCTTCATCAGCATCTTCAAGCTTGACTCGCTTCAGCGCCAAAGTCTTGAAGTTCTCTGCCATGACACGGTACACTGCCGAGCTGCCGCCTCTGCCTATCCGATCCATCTGAGAGTAGTGCTTTCCATTCACTGACAGTGTGACCCTCTTTTTCCTCTCTCTTGTCTTGGTAGTGGCAGCTCCAGCAGCAGCGGTTGCTGTCTCGAGTACAGACATCTTTGGCGGTGGCGGGGGTGCTGGTCGTCGTGGTGTATTTGCGCTCATCGACTGCAGTGGCATGGGTTTTTCCTGTTGGTGCGAAGATCGTTGTATAGGTGACTGATGATCTGGAGGGGATTGCATGTGGCGGTCCTCTGCAACTTTCATGACGGAGCCAGTGACTTTCAAGACAGAATCCGGGACGTTTTCAGGCTGCGCTTTGATGGCTGAGATAGGCATGTTCTCCTGATCCTGAGAGGCAGGGTTTTCTTCTTCGCTCTGGGGGGTTCTGCGCAACCTCCTCATCGGTGCGCCTCGTAGTGGAACTCGTTTTATCCGTAGACTCGGTGCAGGCGTGACCGAGTCGTGCACGGGTGTATTTGAGCCTGAATCGTTGCGCGAGATCTTGAGCTTAGGCTTCCTCTTCTCTGGTGAATCAACGTCATTGCCTTGCGCAAGTAGAGCTGCCGTCAAGGCGCTAAGCTTCATAGGTTGGGGCATCTCGTCGTCAGAGCTGTCACCAATGTCGATGTTCTGCATCATGGGCGCATCGGCAGAGAAGCCCTGCGATTGACCTAGCGCAGAGAGTGGAGAGTCTCTTCGGGGTCGTATCGATGAGTGTGCGCGCATACGCCCATATGAAGAGCCGCCTAACGGCGTAGGAGATCCGGTAGCCATTCGAGTGTCGCGACGGGATGAGATGCGCGCGTCGCTATATGCGTGTTGGTTGGGTTATTGGGATAGCGATTGAAAGCTGTAGTGTTAGTTGCGCATACATAAGGCCCAGGAGGGGAGGCGGCTGTTCGTCGTAGAGATACTCGTGGTAGTGGTTGAGTTTGGACGTTGACATTCATGGCGCGCACCGGCCAATCCTGGTTCTCGCGTGGTCTCGTTGCCGGGCAACCGCAACATGGCAGTAAACAAACATGGCCAGAACGCTTAGCGTGGAAATGAGTGGGAACTGCTTATGGGCATTGGGACATCCAGCGGACATTGAACATGCAAAAGACTTTTCTTGTCCAATATGCCGTGATCTCGATGGTCACGCGAGGGTATTGTTTTTGTTCTGTGATCACCACAATGTTTCAAATATCCCAAGTCCTTTCGGCTCGCTACAGTTATGATGTATTGGTTGGTGTGTAAGATGCAAGACGAGAACATTATATGGGCTCGTAGAACCTAGACATCATTAATCCTGTGATTGGTTCTGTCAATGCGTAATTACTCAAGGCCGATGGTGTTTAGCATATTTCCGTGAACTTTGTGTGCATCAGATAGCAACCAAGTCTTCGACACCAGTTCGCAGCCTCCAAAACGTGTATATACTCTATAGCTTAGTACTATGGCGCCTACCTCTCCTCTTTCTGCCCGCAGACATCTATCAAAATAGAAAACACGCTGTAGAGACACAAACGAAGGCCCAATCATCTATGCCAGACTGGAAGGCTTGGCAAAAGACACTGCGTAGTCAGAGCAGCGAACGATATCATCCCTTTTAAGTATTCTGTGCAGTCATGCCCCGATCCCGATTGTGCAAGTCTTTCTCCCAAACGCCATCGCCTACCCATGCATCCAAACGGCAGGTCTTACAAATGATCACAGCTTTAATTGTGGAGGGGCATCCTCAAGCACCACAGCGACCACGGCAGCAATGTCGTCTGGTTTACCGCCGTGCCAGTTTTCCCCTGGGTAGTATCGTTGTACCTCTCTGGCGAAGGGCCCGTCCCGGCGAGTGTTGAGGCCTGTCACCTTGGCCTCCTTTGCAATGGCAACCGCAACCTTTGCTTGAAGCGAGGAGCTGTTCGCCTTGCGAGTTGAGTTGGCCTGTACCAGCTTCGGTAGGGTTTTTCCAACCACGAGGGTACCGTCTTTCTCCACCCAAGCACCTAGTTCGACCATGTGGCGGCTGACAATGCCCAGCACGTCCTGCGGGCTGAGATTATCCCACACACCATCGGTTGCAAAGACGAGGACATCCCCATGCCGCACTTTATGATGCGTTACACTCGACTCCTTTGGTAGATCTGAGAGTGTGGTGGGGCCTCCAAAGACAGCCATCTGCACAAGCATGCGTTGAGGCGTTTTGGAGAGCTGGTAGGGCGTATTGAAAGCATGCGTCTGAGGTTGGGTGAAATGTCGCACTGCATTGAGACCCAAGTGCATGAATCCTGAGTCGCCTAGATTGGCGACTTCGACATGGCCGTCTGGTTCTGCAACAGCCAGGCATGCGGTGCTGCCGCCACCTTCAATACTAGCGTCATCCGTGACCTCATCGTACGCAACCTGAAGGAGATCCTTCGGGTGTAACGACGCCGTGTTGAATCCGTGTGGCCATGAGCGCGCGGCGCAAGCCATGTACTCGCACAAACCATGGGAGAAGTCGGCGGGGTCCAGACCAGACTCGACCCACCCGCCAACTCCATCTGCCACGCCGAATGTCGTGGTTTCAGTGGTTCCCACCTGGCTGAAGAAGAAGGCGTCTTGCCCGCTTCTCGCCCGCTTCCGCTTGTCTATGGCCTCTTTGCACTCGCGCAGATCCTCAATCTTGCTTTTCCTCGGGTCATACAACGGACGCGTGTACAGGTTCTGTTCTGCATCAAAGTTGTCCTGCTTGGCTGAGTAGGATGCAGCAACATGGTAGCTATATCGCGGCATGCTCTGCCAATTGTGCGAGGTCGAGTGGAATGACCGTAAGCCGACTGTGGCCGGGGAGGTGTCCCTGTTCAGCGGACAGGTTGGTTGTGCGTAGCTGGAGACTCGGTGCAAGGGGACGACAGTACCGCGGCTCGTCGAAGTCGGTGCTACCAATGGCGATGCGGAGAGTGCAAGCAGGAAGAAGCCCGTAGAAGAGGCGCGTCGCGATGCCGGTGAAAGTCGCGCCAGGCCCGCAACGTTGGTGATGGCAAATGACATGGCCAAAGCCCAAGCCTGCGGATTACGAGTTAGCACGTGGAAACGTTGGCAGCAGGAAGATAATGGCGTCAAGAGAAGGGCATCATGGCGGTGCCGTACCTCTGCGACGGACGACGTTGAAATAAAAAGGGACTTTTGGGCTAAGAATTCACATTGGCCGTCGTCATTGCCGATCGGCTAGTTGCTGAGAACAAGTGATACTTACAAGTACTGGGAGCATCGTCTCAAGAGACACCAGATGGAACAAAGACTACAGAAGCAAGCGAGCACCAGCCGTCTTGCACTGTCCTCTGGACAACTGTTCACTACTCTGCAACATTTCGTCTGGGCAGCCAAATCCCGCAGGTGTTCGTCTCAAACGCGGAGAATGACATAACCGACGCTAGTTCAGCCCTATCGCCTAAACCCGCGTCTGGCTCCGAACTTCTTCTCGAGAGACGCCCCCACGAGCTTCAAACCACCTTCCCCGCTGTGGGACAGCCAGTCACTCAACATGAGCATGCACCCTGCGCGTCAGGCCTATGTCGAGGAGGAGAATGGTGCGGTACGTACCCTGCAGATTGTCTCTGGACGCCAGGCAGCAAGCTTCACATGCTGTCCAGCTGCCTGCAGTACCTATAGCTTTTGCAAGCCCGGCAACTGACCAAGACGTCTAGGGCGATGCGATGGAGGGGATTGATCTATCCAATGTCCGTAAGTATACATGTGCAATCACAACGTACAATGCCACAACGCTGACAAGCCCAGCCCTCGACCGTAACCATGCCATGCCCGGTGGAGGAAACGCGTCGGCCGCTTCCCTCATGGAGGATTTTGACCGCAAGCGACGAGCCGCCCAGCTGATCGTGCCAACAGCCGATCGCGATGTCAAAGCAAAGCTGCGTTCACGAGGAGAACCCATCACTCTGTTTGGCGAGGGTCCTGCTGAGCGTCGCGATCGACTCCGCGCCTTGCTTGCAGAGGCGCAGGAGGCCCTGGGCGAGGATGCAGCAGACGTAGACATGGAAGATACAGAAGATGCGCCTGGAGACGAGCAGGAGGAGTTCTACACGCAGGGCACACAGGCCCTCTTGGATGCGCGACGAGAAATGGCCAAATATTCTCTGCCACGAGCCAAGGAGCGAGTCGCATATCAACGTCGCGAGGCTACGATACCCCTCAAGACGCATATTGAGTTCCGCAATGGTATCAAGGATCGACTCAAGGGCTTCGAGCTTTACGGGTCGCAAACCGCAGACCGGCCTGTGAGCATTGTACGTGTCTCTCCAAACGGACAATACGTTGCATACGGTACTTGGGGGGGCAAGGTTGCGCTGCTAGAGATTCCCAGTCTTGAGCAGAAGAAAGCCTACCGCGGCGGACATAGCGAACGTGCGACAGGGATAGACTGGATGCCAGGTGCAACCCTGCCTGGCAGCACCGTCTCAAGCGCAAGCGTAAATTTCGCCTCTGGAGGAGCAGGAGGGAAGGTTCAGCTATGGTCCCTCGACGACGACAAACCTCTGCGCACCCTGGAAGGACACACTGACCGTGTTTGTCGTTTAGCCTTCCATCCCAATGGGCGATATCTAGCCTCAGCTTCTGACGATACAACATGGCGCCTTTGGGACGTGAACACGGGCCAGGAGCTGCTCATGCAAGAAGGGCACTCAAAGGAAGTCTACACTGTGAGTTTCAACGGTGACGGGTCCCTGGTTGCAAGTGCTGGTCTCGACAGTATTGGGCGCGTTTGGGATGTGCGTACTGGTCGCGTGATCTACATGCTGGAAAGTCACATCAAGCCCATCTACGGTTTGGACTGGGCTACTGACGGCCATCGTCTGCTTTCCGGTTCGGGAGATGGGTTTATGAAGTGCTGGGACGTTCGGGCGATGAGGGAGACGAACTCAATTGCTGCCAATACCGGAGGCGTCACGGACCTACGATGGTTTAAAGGCACCGATGGACCAACTAGCGGCATACCCCTACAAGAGAACGACCAAGGGCAATTGATTCCCAAGAAAGCCTCGACTTTTGTCATCTCTTCTGGATTCGACAAGAACGTACAAATCTTCTCGGCGGACGACTGGGCGCATTGCAAGACTCTCCAAGGACACTCGGGCCCCGTCTTCAGTACAGATGTGACGAGCGATGCCTCCTGGATAGTGAGTGGTGGAAAAGATCGCACCGTGAAGCTGTGGGCTAGAGATGATAATGGAGGAATATGAGATCAAGGTCACACAGGAAAAACAGACGGCTCATGACAGACAACGGTACGCTGCCACAAGCACGCGACCATGGCACAGATGCGAAGAAGATGAGTATGAAAATAAGTCACAAAGGTCAGTGCCCTCCTCGTTCTCCCCTGTACAGCGGATGTTGAACACAGAACGTCCATAGCTTCACCCGAGATACCCAGTACTCCCGTACGCGTGGAGCTACAAATACACAAGTACGTTGCGCGCCCTCTGGGGTGCAACAGACTCTTTCACATCCCACTCAGTCCAGACACTGGCATTTTTCATTGCAGCCCTTATGAGTCATTCTTAGCTGTTCATTTTTTTTTTCAGTCACATCTCTGCTTTTCTTCGTTGGCAAAATGGGCCGATATCTCACAGGCAGAGTTTCTGTTGATTCGGCCGGCGCAGATATCGCTTCCGAAGTCGTCATGGATATGCGAAAAAAAAAAGAACATGCACGCATCACGGCTACCTGCCGGCATTTCTCGTGATAGACGAGGCAGGCGTCCTATTCGTCAAGCTAGAGAGTATGGAGCCGGGAGATTTTGTTTTTACCCGTAATTCTAAAACATGGCTCGATTGCTGCAAGGGGCAATGAGTATCTATCTACACCGCAACAATCACATGCCTGGAACGCTACAGAGAAACTTCTTCTTCTTCCTGATCCCCTTCCTCACCGCACATTGATCGACAAATGGAAACAGGCGCCGCGATCCCGCTATGTTTCAGAATCGAGCAGCGGTCTAGGTTAGCAAGGTGAAGATGGTCAATTGGAAGCGCCACCGCTTCCGCGATTTTTGCCCCAAGATCCACAGGGCAGTCAGCAAAAAGGCAGGATACTAGACTTGAGGCATTCCATGACAGTGTGTGCGGGACGCTTGCCGTCATCGGCCGGACATTGTAGTATCTCTTGTCTTGGTGTTTTCGGAAGCGCTGTTCGAAGTCCGGGGTTCATGCAGACTAGGACGACGGGTGAGTCACACATACGCACATCGACACAGACAGGTGTGAGGAAGCACTTTGTTACACTTGGCCAAGACGACACACAATGGCGAGAATTTGACTTTGGACAAGAATAACTTTGAGCTTCTAGTGGCTGGGGCCAAAGCGCGGGAGCGGATAGTGGAGCGCAAGCGGATCTTTGACCGCTACAGCCTCACCTTTCTGCGGCAGCCACACTATGAGGTGTAAAACAAGATGGAGATGCTGACAGTGTGTGTATGCTCTGCAAAGTTGGGCTTCAACGAGTTGAGGGTGGGATAGAGGTTCTGCTGGATTCTCTTGCATCACGAATTGATGATGTGTTCCGGTCAAGCAGCAGACCGTCGTCTCAGGGTAGAGTAGTCGGCATGATCCGACTAGATGCAAGTGGAGCCTTTGAGTGGTTCTAGTCTACAGTCGTTGGGTGGCTTTGAATTATGCGTGCCACAGTAGGCGCGGCAGTATGTACAAGTGTAGGAGGAGTAGAGAGGATCAGGCGCGGCAGTGGATGTGGATGCAGATGCAGCAGAGCAGCATCCGTGCAGCAGGATGCGCGTCGACTCCAGAGCAACGGTGGGGAGTGGGTTGCTGTGGCATATCAAGAGCGAGTCTGGCGCGCATTGCTATTTCGGAGAGGCTGTGCGTCCGGTTTGGCGTAACGCGATGGTTGGTGGTTTGGCTTGGGGATGCATGTGTTTAGTTGGCCGCGATAAGCGTCACACAGAGCACAAGGCGCCATAGCGATGGTTTTTGGCAGAGCAGGTTGCGAGGCATGTCGCTGCTTGTCACTCACTCTGCGCCCGATGTTGGCCGACAGAAGAAATGGGCAAAGTCGGAGAATGATGGAATGACGCACGGCGGCGTGCAAGTTGCGTACCGGGATCCCAGCAACATGGTCAGGCTAGAGCTGCCGTGTTTGTTCCTCAGATGGGCTCACACAAAGGCCGATTCCAGCCAGATGGAGTGACGGCGGCCTGGTAGCGTTGACAAAATGGCAATGGCAGGCTTTGAGGATAGCCAGGGCCGGGAGCACGGGAGCACGAGTATGGGTGGTGTCTTGAGAGTAAGAGTTGGACAGGGAAGCCTGGTGCGGGCACGAAGCGGTGAGATGACTCGTGCACCGCTGGGCCTGGACAGATGACACCATGATCTCGGAGGGCCAAGAGTGCTCACGCAACAAAAGAGGCTTGCGCAGTTGCAGAGCGAGACGAGCAGTCGGGTGACGGCGCAAGTGGCGGATAGCGAGTGTGGTTGGTTAGTGGTTAGTGGGGGGGGGGCATGCTCATGATTACAGCAGAGGGCTCGGTCGCGATGCGCGGCAAGCAGAGCTTCAGCGACGACGCCTTCTTGGCCGTGTGGCTGCACACTGCACCGCGACAGCGACTACTGCAGCAGGCCAGCGTCGCGGGAGGGCCCTTTTTGCGACAAGCGTGCATGGTCGTCTTGACTGTTTCGAGCAGAGTTTTCACGGCGGGCGAGACGAATGGGCGCGACGAATGGGCGAGGGCCAGCGGTGGAATTTGGCAGTACATGGGCCGGCCCGCGCAGGCTAGCCAGTCATGCTCATGGCATGTATCGATTGAGCAGCACGGGAGCACCGGGGCGGGCTGCGAGTGGGCGGGGGAGGGGAAGGGCAGCGGATTGGAGAGTCGTCGGCGCAGAGTGGTCCAGTGAGAAGCCATGTCCTGTCCATCGCTCAGCATTTGCCAGTGCGTCGCGCGCGATATGCGTGACGGACGGCGGACGGGCGCGACAAACGGCTAAGCATCGCATCTGGCGGACGCAGACGATGCAGCAGGGCAAACACTGGGTAATGGGTGCGGAGGGTGAAGGGAGAGGAGTGAAGAGGGGGGACCGGGGGACCCACGCCCGGCTCTGGCAGGACAAGCCCAGCCAGTCACTGGGGCGGCGGCAGGGAAGAGTGGTGGAATGATGCATCCATACCCGACGCTATTGGGGCGTCCTATCGCAAGCCCTTGTTGGGGGGGATGCAGTGCCCAGAAGCATTCCCACGGCAGACACATGCCGAGCCCTTGTCCAAGCAGGCTTCTTGCTGCTGCTGCACACCCCGCCCCAAGCCTGCCCTGCCCTACCCACCCAGCCTTTAAGCCCGCGCTCCCGCACATCACCCAAAAGCCCACCACAACACTACTCTCCCCGCTACCAAAAAACCCATTAACACCAGGTCGCTCGCTACCCACGGGGACGCGCATCTTGCCCTGTCTTTGTTGCTACCCACACTCGACCCGCTGCCAGTTGAGTACTCTTGTCTGCCCATCAGCACATCGCCCTTGCCGAAAAGAGTAACCCACACCGCCAGTCCCGCGGCTACACCGGTACTTTAGCTACAAGAGTCCGCCATGGACCACTCGTACACAAACACCCAATCCCACATGGACTTCCACCACACCCCGCTCGACAGGAAACCTTCGGCCTTTTCCTTTGACGACAACGCTACCTTGGACTCCAACATCCTCGACACCCCCGTCCTCATGTCGCCCTCGTCCAGCAACCAGGGCATCTTCTCCCCGGACACGTCCATCTGGGAGGACTTCTCCGCCGGCCAGTTCGTCGACCGCACTGCCACCAGCTCCGTCGTCAACACAAACGGCAACAACCCCTTCTTCACCGAGCAGAGCAACAACCCCTTTGCCCGCCTGCCCCCCAACCAAGCTGCCACATACGGCCAGCAGTCATGGCCCGTGGCCGACAACTCTGGCTCCCGGACACCCACCGCCCCCAAGCCTCTGAACCCCTTTGGCCCCGGTGACTTTGGTGCTTCCTTCGTCGACCAGCAGCAGCAGATGCCCTTCCACGCACTGCCCGTCCACCAGAACGTCCGCCCCAGCGCCGTCTTCCAGGCTGCCCCCGAGCAACCCATGTCTCCCCACACCCACTCGGACTGGATGGCCTTCAACCAGCAAGAGATGGACGCACGCCCCGGCCCCAAGCGCATGAGGCCCAACACGCCTCCCCGCTCCTTCTCCCCACGCCGTGACGGTGGCATCCGCAAGAAGAACGCCCGCTTCGACATCCCCGCCGAGCGCAACCTCCACAACATCGACACGCTCATCCAAAGCTGCACCAACGAGGAGGACCTCAAGGAACTCAAGCAGCAAAAACGACTTCTCCGCAACAGACAGGCCGCGTACGTGTACTGCCTTTTGGTTCTTGGCTCCACGCTCCCACGTTTGGTCCAATTTACCTCTTGGTCTATGCTCTCCACATGTATGTTTCATCCGCTGACCCAATCACAGACTTGACTCGCGGCAACGCAAGAAGAAGCACACCGAGGAGCTTGAGGAAGAGAAGAAGCAGTGGATGGAGAAGATCTGCCAGATGCAGGACGACTTTGCTTCTCTGCGTCTCGAGTACGACGCCCTCGTTGCCGAGAAGGAGAACTGGCACCGCGAGTCCATGGAGATGCACCACATGGTCAACCAGCTGCAGTTCGACAAGGAAGAGCTTGTGCGCACCCATACCATTGAGACTAGCGACCTTCGCAAGAAGGTCTCGGTCCTCACTGAGCGCCTCGAGGCTGCCACTGGCAATGGTATGGCTGTCGCGCCTAGCACTACCTTTACCGACTTTGCTTCGGAGATGGACAACCTCAACATGGGCAACAGCGACTGGGACAACTACATCTTCGTCAACGACTTTGCCTCGGACGACCAGCCCACTCCCCAGCAGAACCAGGAAGTGTCCCTTGTCTCCCGCACCAAGGACGAGGACAAGCCCGTCGCTTCTGGTCTCTTGCTCATGCTCCTGCTCTGCGGCGCCTTTGTCGCAAGCAAGTCCGGCAATGCTGCCGCTCCTCCTATTCCTCGCATGCCTGACGAGGTACGTGCTGCCTCGGCCACCGTGCTTGACAGCATCCTCAAGGACGCTGGTGTTGCCAATGGCCTGAGCGAGCAAGGCATCATTGCCAGCCATGTTACTGGTCTCGAGCCTACCCCATCGGGTATGGCCTGGCCCAAGACTACCATGTCTGGCTCTGAGCTTGCCGGCATCTCTGGCTCCAGCCTCGACCAACTGCACTCCCACCTCGCTGGACCGACCAAGGACCAAGAGCACGAGCAGCTCTTCTCCATCACCCCGGACCAGTACAACAGCATGACCTCCCTTGACTTTACTCGCTCGCGATACAGCGTCACGAGTGATGACCTTTCCGACCCACTCTCGCCCGGCGCTCAGCCTTCGCACCGCCGCAACCTTGCCGAGACTCTTGCCGCCATGCGTGAGCAGAGCAAGGGCGACTCTGCTGCTGAGATCTACACCCGTAGTCTGCTTTGGGACAAGATCGCCCCCGAGGTCGTCCACGAGTTCAAGCGCATCGTCGAGGAGTCTGCTGCCATGTCACGACCCAGCTCGTCCGAAGGCACCAAAGTCGAGAACATGGGCTAAGACAGCCCCACCCACACACACACACACATACACACACCACCACCACCAACCCACCTTTCCTTTGTTAGTTTTCCCAAGTTGCATTATTCCTTCATCAGCATAGCGATTCACTTCGTTCCCCTGTCTACAAGGGGCTCCTGTAGGGACACAAGTTGCATCACGGTCCGGCTGAGATTTCGTTCTTTGCGCGTTTCTCTTCTGAACGCTCATGACGGCGTCGCCACTTCTTTTCTCAACGCTCTGGCCTTGCCAGTCTTCTACACTATGGGACGGCAACGTCGATTTTGGGTACCTTGCTACCTTCATCGCTTGAGCATGGCGGTTGTTTCTTCACGTCGAGACCTGGTTCACGACTTCATCCATACTTGGTTTTGTTCTTTCCTCTTGTTTCCTTTTGCATCTCACTTTGGCTCACAACATTCGAGACTGGCCTTGATTGTTTGATGTATCTATTTTGCACAGCGTAGCGAGCGTTGACATTTTCCTTTTACGTTAACCACGAAGACGAAGAATTTGGCAACGAAGGATATGGGAACATGTATCGATGAGCATCATCAGCGACGATTTGTACATGATGGCATATGACGGAGGACGATGACAAAGTTGGACATTATTTTTGTTTTATTGAAAGAGACGATGCCTGTTTCCCTTATTGCTTACTCCCCCTCTCATCCTTCTCCTGCAAACACACGCACATTCACCATCACGACTGACATTTCACCAACTTCACGCCCCCCCTCTACGATAATCTTTTTAGTCACGCTTTTTCATAATACCCCCCTTGCCGCTCTTTCTCCGAACTCACTACTCGGGGCAAGTCTGCGGTATCCCCATTGAGATACCAGCTTTCTTCATTCTTGTTTTTTTTTTCTTGTTGAAGCGGCCGTTTCTGCGACCCGCGGTCACAGAGCTGTGGGTGCCGAGCTTCATTGGCTGACAATGAGCCGGACACACCATTTTATACCTAGGTCACTCACTGCCCTTTGTTTCCCATTGGCGGGCCAAGGGGCATCGAGTCAGTCAATGCTATCAGATAGTTTTGCCCATCCGCAAGCGCTTACATCGCTGTGACCCCAAAATCAGCATGCACACACACTCTCTTTGTTTGTCCATCACCCCCCATGTCACTGTCCTAAAAACACATCACCCTGCTTCCACTTGACTGGCTCCCATAGCTTCATCGGCTGATAGTGTGAAGCTTGCCAACTTTCTGAAACATTCCATCTTACGACCTTCACAGCTGGCTTGTGCGTTGGTGTTGCATAGTGCGTATGTGTGTGTGTGAATGCATTCTTTCTCAGCCTCCTCTCTTCTCGACCGAAAGACTGCACCGGACAGCTAACACACACATACATACATGCGTGCGTGCATGCAACGCACGGTCGATCCCTTTCGGGGATATGACAGTTGATCGCGTACCTCGCATCGCGTGAAGCGGGAAGGCAAAGAAAAAAAGGCGTCAAGCGATACAGCCGCACTTTGCAAAGGAAAAAAAGGGCCCACATCTTGGCCTGCCCCCGCCCAGTCGGCTTTGCATGCAACTGTTTTTCTGTACAACATCTACCGCGTCGCGTATCTAGCGGATATCCACATGTACAGTGCTCCGTACGGGGAGGGCGAAGAGAGAGAGAGCGAGAGATAGTAACGGACACTAACTATTCTAGTCGGTATCTTCTTTCCCCGGGGTGGGCTCAGAGCATCGACGATACACGATCGAGATGCAGCAGCTGACGGATAAGCCGCGCAAGCACACGCACACACACACACACACTCGGACTTGGTCACTGACAGACAGTGAATATCCCCGCCCATTGTACTTGACTTTCAATAAACTAGATGGCAGTAAGTAAGTAACAGTAGAATAAGAAATAAACATACACGAGAAAAAAGAAAAAGGAAATCTCTCCCGGTACCAAATACCCCAAAAGACACTCCCTCCTCGGCTCCACAGCCCTCCTCTCTTATTCTTGCCCATGACGTGACCCGAGGACGACAAACCTGGGGAAAACAAGCAAGGAAAATGAGAATAAGAAAATGAAAAAAATGAACACACATACACACACATAGACTGTCTATCTCTACCACACGTCACTCGTAACCTCCCTAGCACACATACATACACATAGTACCATACTACCTACACCCCTCCCCGAAGAAAAACTCAAATCCCCTTCCTCCCACCCTCACCACACCTCCCCCGTCCACACGCCCCTCTATAGCTCTGTTTCAGAATCGTTGTTCCCCACCCCCCCTCCCCACTACATCGGCGTACATATTCCCAGACTGCATATGTACATACATACTCTGACTGACTGACTCTCACATCTCCCCATCTCACCCGTCCGTCTCGTTATGCATGTATCATGTATGTATGTATGTATGGATATATGTACGATGTGGCCGGCCCCACGGCGCCTACATAGGTTTTACGCCCCGCCACGCTGCGCCGCGCCGCGCCATGCCATGCTCTGGCGACGTCGTGTGGGTTGGCGGTACGGGGCGAGGGCAAGGACAAGGGTATGGGCAAAACGGTTCCGAGTGAGGGTTCAGTGTGGAGAATAGAGGAAGAGAAAGCGAAGAAAAAATAGAGAGAGAGAGGGGATATGCAGGGTTGAGTTGGCGAGCGGGGACGCGGATGTAGGTAAGTAAGTAGGGCTAGTGGAGTAACTGTGCATCAAGTGTATCTCAGGGTTCTTTTTTTTTCTTCGTGTGCGTTGGATACAGTATATTGGATGTTTTCATTGCTTTCCGGACGTGTGTACGGGAAAACCGGAAGGGATGATGATGATGATGATGATGATGAATACTCGTCTCCCCTGTCCTTGTCCATGCTATCTACACACTTGTGTGATTCCAAAGGGCAAAGAGAAAAATGATAGGTATGACTCTCATGCAGTAAGCAAAAACGGTGGGGACATGGACTACGGTATTTTGGTCGTTCTCGGAGGATTGTGGGAATGGACGTCGCGTCTTTGTTGCACTCCCCTGAGTCATGCTGGATATTCGGATTCGAAACAAGATCAAGGAATCAGTCCAGTACTGGCAATCGTCATAGCAGTGCCCGTTTTTTTTTACGAGAATTACGTTCCGCGGGAGTCCGTGGTCGAGATAGGGTGAGATGATCTCGATACTATGAGGAATTAATTAGTCCAATCTCTACCTGCCCGGGGGTGGCCCTAGATTCTAGAACCACTGTTTTGCCACACTCATCCTTCAGCACAAGGAGAATATGTAAATCTCCCGGGATTAGACTAGGCAAAAAGAAAATCCCCCCATCGGACCAAAATGACAACCGCTGATAGGGTAAAAGATAATAATGGGTTGAGTTATTCAGGTCAAACTTCCCTACCGAAGAAAAAGCAACAAGATCTTCGCTTCCCCACGGGAAAGACGACGCGAGGCCTCTCTCACACGACACCATCTCATGACTTCCGGAATGGGCTGTGTGGGAGCTAGTCGGGCCGAGGCACCACCACGCGTGTCCCAAAGCGACACTATAACGCGTTTATTTGGGGTTGTATTTGTCCTTCCAGATCCTATTGAGATTGACTAGTCAGCACGTGCTTGTACGACCAATCCAACTTGTCCAGAGGAAGCATTAGCGGTAGTCCAGCTCCGAGCTTAGTCGTACGGCACCAGGCGGCCATGGACGGGATGCCGAAGCTACTGCAGTCTAGCAAGTCAAGATCCAGATTGGCACAAAAAGGGTCGTCGCCGTCGTCCGTCGTCGGTTCCGAGCGAGGGTGCCGTCATTGTCGCGATAGCCGTCCGTCGTACGAATGTCCCGTTGCTCTTCCAGCAGCAAGCCCGCACGGCCGCCAGCAACAAGGTCAACAAGATGGTACTATTGTCGCGCCATCATGCATCCCAATTTCCAGCTTGCCGTGATTGATGCAATCATCTGACGGTTGCTCCACACACACACTGACGTGCTGAACGCCGTCATCGGCTACACCCTCCCACCCTTCCGCTGATGCTTAGTCCGGAACCGAGGCCAGCAACACAGTGCCACGTGTAGGCCGATAAACAGGCTTGTGTGCACTATGCACCCGGTACACTGGGTCTGGAGGTATGCGGCTTCCACTATTGGCATGGAAGATCCAGGCTTGCACCAAACGGGCAGGGTCGTACTGATGGGTTTTTTCTTTGCTCGGCGGATGCGATCATATGTGCGTAGCGGGGAACTGGCAGCAGGTGTGACAGGTGGTGCTGCGGGTGAGGGCGAGGGCCGTTCAGCGTCCGCATCGGCTAAGCGAGGGGAGTGTCAAAACGGTGCACTCTGAGCCAATCGACTAGGCTTGGCAACTGCGCCTTCAGACTGGCTGGCCTGAAGGGACAATAGCGCCGTGTGTTGGATTGTTGCATCACGCCTGGTGGCTTGGTGTTGATATTGATGGAGAGTGCAACACCGGCTGCGACGGCATGGCCGCTCGTCATGTCTTGCATGTGCTCTCTTGCCGCGGCATACGCTGAGGCTCGTTCCGGGATAATATGGATCATTCTTGTCGACCGACAGGGTAACGAAAGTAGTCTGACTTACCATGTGTTGCCTAACGTCTTGTTGCCCTTGGACTCTGCGAGGCGCAGGAACTGAGCCGCTTTGAACTGGACACAAGGCGCAGTCAGCATTCATCCACATCAGCCGAGCAATCTGCTGCTGCCCAAACAGTGAGGCGGAATAAAGCAGACGCCATGTCTCAGACGGACAGGGCGCATGATGACTGAGCTCCAGCCTGTACAGCCATCCAAGCTGACAGTTCGCGTCGTTATTGCATAGAGTTGACCGGTCAAGCAGTGAAAGGCTGGCACAGCTTGCTTACCTTGTCTTTCTTCGTGCCGAAGCCCTCGATGTAGCACCAGGCTACCTCATTCATCGCATCCGTGTCGCCCAAGTTTGCAGCTGTCTCGTAGTATTGCTTCGCAGCCGTTGGGTCTTTCTTGATCCCCCAACCATTGCGGAAGCAGTTGGCCAACTCGTACATGGCCAGCACGAGCTCACCTTTGGCTACACCTCCTTTCTTCATACCTGCACCGAGGGCTAGTTTCTCAACCTCGGCGCTGTTTGATGCTGCCATGCACAAGTATTGAACGGCTTGTTCCTGGTTCGGTTCGCAACCCCAGCCATGGCTAATAGATGGTCAGTAATGCATTCGGTCGGACTCTGCAAATCGCTTGAGGATCGATTGACAATATCAGATTGCGGTTAGAGAGGAGAGCTTACCGCAAGGCGAGACCATATAGTACTTGTGCCAGAGCATTATTTGCACCAGTGGGCTCAGCAAGTTTTGCGAATAGGGACGTCGATGCCTCAAGATCTTTGTATTCTTGTCAGCTTCATCATGAATGCACACACAGCTGGTGCAATTACCTACCTCCTTTTTCGTGTAGTCGAATAGCCTCCTGTATCGTCTCCTATGCAAAGCTTAGACCGACTCCTGCCCTCTCCACAGTTATGCGTACCTCATCCGCTGGAGCGCCTATAGTTGCACTGCGACGCCTGGGGCTCGTCGGCATTCCTTGCGACGTTGGACTCATGGGCGCATAGCTTGGTGTACTGGGCTGGCTAGAGTTGTGTTGCAGACCTGATGTAACAAGCACAGTGGCCCTCCTTTCCCATCTGGCCTCCTCTTCTTCTGTTCGTGCTACCCCATCTCCGCCCACTTCTGGAAGATTATCCGGCACATTTACTGAGGCGTTCGACTTGCTCCTCCCAAGCTGGAACCTGTGCCGCTCCCCTCCCGATGCAGAGCCTTGTGACGCGGCGTTGCTACGACTTCTGAATCTGCCAAATTTGCCTTTCGGTTCAGGTGATAAGAGAGGGACATTGCGCTGGGGGTCGCCAGGAAAGCTCGGGGGCTCGATCGCCTCTTGCGTCGAGGTTGTAGTGCGAAAGAATTGGAACTCTGGAACATTGGGAGAAAGCGTGGCACCGGTGGGGGACGTCGGACTGGCACCCTCCTCCCTGACTTTGTCCTTCTTTTTCAACAAGCCTTTGAGCGTCATGTTGTTGCGCAAATGAGCTCCTGTGTCAAGCTTCGCGTTGCCAGCGAAGACAAGGGGTTACGCGGCAGGAGACCTAATATTGTCCGAGAACGACTTCGCCAAACTTGGGAGCGCGCGCCGTGCTTTGACACTTTTCAATCTTCAGGGTGGTCTTATATCTTCGCAGACTCATCGTATACGGGACAGGGGAGCACATTATGCTGGGCGCGGGCTGTGGGATTGTAAGGCACGATTGACAGTAGAATGGAGGCTAAGCAGTAGTTCCAGCCCGCCTCAGCCTCCACACTGCACCGCCCCTGTCAGAACCTACGCTGCGGACAATCACAACGCTAAGAACATATAAAAATATATCAACCCCAACGGTTTGCGGAGAACCATGTTCTCCATGTACAGTGGTAACGGATATAGTCACATTCATACTTGGTTAAAAACAAGTCTTGACATCCTCTGCTCCAAGTTCAAGCTGTCGCCACATCTTGCGCTGCCATATGCGCCACCGTTGGGAGCCTGCAACCTAATTCCTTGCAAGGCTGGCGCATGCATCTACTTAATTCCTATATATGCATTCAACCATCCAGAGGGCAGTTCACGAAAATATACAAATATCTTTTCAATTTTTCAATTGTTTTTCTCGCTACATGCATTTTGTTCTCTTATTCTTTCTTTTGGCTCATTCAAATATATGCCCATCTTGAGAGCAAGACAGTATCTATCGGCAACTGGGAACAAGCTTCGGGATGCTCTGCAAAGGACAAGCTACACAGAAGAAGCCTCTACGTCCGATTGTAGTGCAAGCTTGCAGACAGTGAGTAGAAACAACGAAAAGACAAGTAGGAAATCGCGAGAAGGGGTATCACCGAAAAGAACCCTGAACGTCAAAGTCGTCAAGGGCTAGACCTTAAACAGTCAAAGACAAGCTAAAGAGACTCAAGCCGAGAACCTACCGAGTTGGGAGTTTTGTAGACATGGAAACTTGGAAGAAAAAGAATTAGGTGGATCCATAACGGAAGTAGAGCAGGGGAAGACATACTGTGTCCGGGCATCACCAGACCAGTGGGTGGGTTCGTCGTGCTCACGGATCCGTATCGAAGGGAACAAAGTCTGCTTGTTGTGTAAACTGATGGGGCCTCTGGTCAACGCCAGCTTTTGACGTAATCTGTTCCAGATTATCCTCGGCGGTGTCCATATCATCCTCGGGCGTATTGGAACGGTTGGGAGTGTTTGATGAAGGAGAGCAAGCTGGTGAAGAGAGACGAGTGGCCTTTCTCATTCGGGAAGCGCGACGGATGTGTCCCAGACGGCAGTCATCGCCGTAGCGACATGTGCCCGTGTTGGCAAAACTGGGACATTCATGTGCATGTAATTCGGCGCACGTGTCTCCCTTGTCGCAGTAGCCCAGGCTTCCAAATGCTTCGCAATTGAGCGCAGCAGGATTGATGCGAACATGAGCAAAGCGGCAGTCGTCATTATTACACCGGCCAGCTTGGAAGTGGAGGCAAGTAGGCGCATTGTGTGGGGAAGCATTGTGCGACAGAGAGCACAGCTCCCCCATGGGACAAGCATCCTTGTAAAACCAGCGTTTGCATACAGCCTGTTTGTCTGGATCGTGGAGATAAGGACAGCCGTGACGGGAACAAACACCTATGGACAGGTCAGAGGCGCACAGGCAGAAAGGAGAGATGCCGAAAGTGTCGTTTCGTTGTAATACCTGCGGAAGTAAACGTGCGGCAGAGTTTCTTGAGGCCGGTTTGATGATGATCGCTAGTCGGGACGGCGTTGGTCAACGGCTGCTTCGGTAGGCTTTCAGTGTCGCTTGCCTCGCGAGAGCCGGTCGCGTTCTCTGTAGGCTTAAAGGTAACAGAGTTGTGTGTGAATTTGTGCGTGGTACGCGGACGCTGATATGGATGGTAGGAGCTGTGAGCAACACCATGACTGTAGCCGCCGCGCTTTCGATGAAATGCGTTGGAGTAGTGATTGCCCGCGTAACCTTTGGCCTGGGCATTTTCACGCTCTTCTTTCTCTTTCTTGAGGCGCGCAATATAGCCTAACATCTCACCGTCAATATCTTGCGCTCACCCTGCGCTTAACGTCTCTTCTTCCACATACTCTTGAGCTCTGCGTAGGCGCGTATTCGCTCCTCCTGTGAGGTCATCGCGGTGATCTGCTCGTGCGTGTACGGCGGCGGACCTGGTGGCGCCATTTTCGCCTTTTGTTGATCTGGAAATCAGTGAGGTTATGATCAGTTAGTAATGCGCAATAACCCGTGCAATAACACTGTCCTCTGGTCGCAGGTTTTGGTGAGTTGCAGGTGGCGGGCGACGAGTGGGTTGAGGATTTGTCAAAGGAAATAGCAGCGGGGCAACAAAGAGTAATGGGAGTTCATGGTGAGGCAGCGCCCGTACTTGGCAGGGTTCGGGTCACGTGCCTGTTCGTCATATCCCAGACTGCGGTATCTCGATTCTCTGGCTACGAGTTGGCTACTGCTAGTGAATTCCCGTGTGCTGTTTCATGTAGATACTGATTACAGGTGGTTCTACGTAGACCATCTCATTTAAAACAGGAAAAGTATCGAGAATACTGACATGTCTCGACATGTGATAGTTATGGAAAACGCCTACATGCAAAGAGAGCTTCGCACCCTAATCTCAATAACGCCATAAGAATGCTATGACCCTAGACGCCGGCCCCATGCGAATGTTCAACCCCCCCATGAACCAATACCAAATGCTTACATCGCGCTACCAGGCGGAAGCTAATGAAAGGATACCCTGTTTGTTATTCGTCCGCCTCCTCATTAAGCTGCTTACGCTTGATAGCAAGGTCCGCCTTCTGCTTATCGATCTGGTTTTGCACACGTTTCTTGAAGAGCACGTTGGTTTGTCTGTCGCGCTGCTCGGTGCTCTGGATAATGGCCTTTTCCAGCTCTGCAATTTCAGTCCGGAGCTGCTCTTGACGTTGCTCCTCAGCCGCCGCGGCTTCATCTACTTCGTCGCCATCCTCGTCAGAGTCAGCATCGTCATCGTCGTCGTCATCGTCGGCAGAAGTGGCTGCTGCGGGTGTAGAAGCTGCGGTCTCGGGCTCGACAGCTACGTTGCCATTCTGGCTGAGAGCGTGCATGGCGACATCATGAGCGGTCGTAGGGGTACCGACTTGTTCGACTTCGACATTGTTAGAGTTGGCAAGCAGCGCAGTGAGCTGTTCATTGTCGCCTGTAAACTCGACTTCATCGTCCATAAGACCCTCTGCAAGCATCTGCTCAAGGTCGTTGGCATCCATCTCTTCAGCTTGGGAAGCATCGACCATTTCCTCGTCGGCCTCTTCTTCCGAACTCGACTCCTCTTCAGAGCTCTCCGCGTCGCTGTCTATCATCTCATATTTTGTGGACGCGGCATTTTCGTCCTCGGCTAGTAGTCGATTCATCTCCGCTTCAGCTCGCTCGACGTCAATATATGATTTTCGGGGGCGGAAACGCCGCTTGCGGGCCCATTTCATAGGTGGTGTCAGACCGTGAGGGAAGCGATGTGTATCTGGGGAAATGTAGGATGGCAGCGGATACTTTTTTGCCTCCTCTTCGTTCTTAACCTCGTCTAGGACTAAGAGCATCTGGCAGACATCGGCAGTTTTTACCCAGTCCTTCTTGTTCCAGCTCTTCAGTGATTCAACAACGGCGGGTAGTTCCACCATAGTCGCGGCGTACATGCGATTCTGTATCGTGAGCATAGCGCGGCGGCCCTCGCGATCAAAGAAGCGGAAGTGCACACCGGGACCTCCTTGTGACATGCTCTTGCCGATAGTCTTCTCTTCGATGGACTTGCGCAGTAAGTCGCAGTCTGGCCCAGGTTTCATCCGCAACACAAACTGAGACTCGATGGCTGGGTCAACTTCGGCTTCCTCGGCCTCACTGTCGTAGCCAACACCATACGGTCTGACTGGCGGTTTTCCTGCGCCCTTGACCTTCAGAATCGCCGTACTCCTGGCTGGAGCGTTCACATTCAGGCCGCCCTTTGGCTTGATGGAGAGCTTGATAGATTGAGTGCGATTGTGTGTCTTGAGTGGAGGAGGCGGTTGTTCGACTGCTGTAAGGTTGTCGTCATCGTCACTGTCGTTGGCCATGGCAAGGCTCTTCGCTGTGGGCTTTGGCTTGCGCTTGGAAGCGGGTGAATCGACGTTTTCGCCCTCGTCGCGCGCCCGCTTCTTGGGGCCGGGCTTTCCTGGGGGAATGACATTGCCGCTTTCGTCGACCTTGGGCTTTTTGATGTATTTGCGCTTGATTTTTGTTGCATCACCGCTCTGTGCATCCACGGAGTTGCCCAAGGCAGGCGCTGCAGTCTTGAGCTTGAGTTTCAGGCCTGGCTTTGCGGTGGCCGGCGTAGGCGCGTCGGACGGGCGAGGTTCTGCGGGCGCATCGCTGGGGGCAGCGTCGGGGTTCTTGAGTTTGATCTTCATCTTGAATGGCGGCGCAGGTTATTTCGTGAACTGTGATGGGAGGGGATGAGCATGCGCCTGCGGGCGCGACATCTGCAAGGATGTGCAAATGTACACGGGTTGGGGGATGAGTGGACGGGCGATGGTGGTGGTGCGTCGAGGGCTGTCTTGGCGAGCGCAACGGTGAAAGGCCAAAGCTTCTGAACCGCGTACCTTCACTTTATTGATACTCACTCCTCCCCCCATAGTCTGACCATCATGTGCCTGTTCCCACCGTAACAGCCACTAGCAACTGGACCTCTGCACCGCCTCCTGTTTTCCACACAAACGCACACGCACGTGCCGGCATGTCCCAAAACGATCTCTTCCTTAATCTGCTTCGGCCCGCCGTCCTCCACATTCTGCGTGCGACGGGCTTCCAGCATGGCAAGCCCTCGGCCGTCGACACCATCGTCGATCTCACGGCACGATACCTGTCTGTCCTGGCCGAACGCACAGCTTACAATGCCTATTCTAATCATAACGACCTCACACCAAACATAACCGACGTGCGCATGGCCATGCAAGATTGTGCGCTCCTTGTGCCGACTATGACAGCTGGAGAAGAACTGTGGAAAGAGATACTGCGGAAGCCGCTCGAAGAATACAATGCCGATACGGGCGCACGCGAAAACGAAGCGTCGCGACGCGACGCCGAAGATACAGCAGACATCACTGAATTCATTGAATGGGTCAAAGGCGAGCAGAACAAGGAGATAAGGCGCATTGCGGGCACATACAAGCCAGTCCCAACAAATCCGACAGAGCAGCTTGACCAGGAGGAAATGGAGGATTATTTGAATAGTAGGTTGCAGGTCTTCTTGCAGTGTCTTCTGGAAATGCTAATCGCGACCCAGCCCTCATGAAGAAGCACAGCAAAACCGGAGTCGAGTCGCGTTTTCAAGGAACTGTCTTAGGTGTCCCAGCCGAGCCGAAGACGATTAAGATCGAGGGAGGAGCCGCTGACTCAATAGAAGAATGGTGTCGCAAAACCCGCGAGAGAGCAGCCAAAGCAGCAGAGTCAAAACAAGAAAACCGCGATCCTCCCAATCATGTCGAGACAAGAGAGCCTGCAGAGGACGTAGTCATGGAGATGGAGTGATATCAGTTGGTCGATTACGCAAGCATAGCGAAGGCGTTTGGGTACATCATTTTCTGGCGTTATGGGCTGTGGGTTCTTCAAGCAGACGAATGCAACTTTTGCCGACATTGCCGTTTCCTTGTTATCGAATGCGCTCAGGTGCCATTTCTCGGGGCTGGGGGTTATAGGCATGGGTGCATTGAACAGCACGACTATTTCTTTCGACGCCATCATGGAAGAAGCAGACACGTTTTGATCTGGTAAATACAAAATTAAATAAATACCCACTACGTAAAAACATAAAGTAACTCGAACAGTACAGGCGTAAGGACACCCATGACGTATATTTTACCCAGCCGAGATGTCGCTCTAACAAACCACGTTTGCGACGCAACAACGCAATCAACTCACCCACGCTGATACCGAATTACTACAAAGAAAGACTAAAACGCGGCCCAAAGATTAGCTTTCCGCGTATTCACATGACTAGGCAGAGCATTGGTGGGGCGAGGAATGAATGACGGACCCGCCCCGCAGACGTCATAGCAATGATAGTCCAACCAGAACAACCACCTCGACAGCTCCAGCCCAACCAGGTTTCTCTCTCCTTCCTGCACACATCCAAGCTCAAATAACTAGAATTGAGGTCCCCATACGTAATCCTCAACAAACCACAACTCCCTAGCAAAAGTCCTTGAATCAACGCACCAACCATGGCCGCTCTCGACCCCAAAGGCCCTTCGCAACCCTCGATAGACCAAGCCTACACAACGCCAGGCAACCCCGCCCAAAAAGACCCCAAAGAACAAGCACAAACCGAGTTCAATGCCGCAGACAACGCAGCCAGTGTAGAGCAGCGCATACCTACCAAGCAAGCCACCGACGCCCAGGGCCTGCAAAACGCAAAGTTCGAAGAGGGCAAAGGCGTACACGGCGCGCCAGCGGGAGAAGAGAGCAAGGGGCTAAGCGAGGAGGATGTAGGTCGGCACAAGGAGCTGGACGGGCAGCAGATGGCTATGCCGGGTGAGGGGAGAGTTGCGGATGCGGTGGCGAAGAAGGGGGTGGGCATGGGTGGAGGTGGTGCACAGCCTGGACTAGAGAGTGACTTGGATAGGTAAGTCTCTCTGTGTGTGTATGGTGCCTTTTGAAAGGGGCAAAACGGATAGGCGTTGTGTGATATTTGTGCAAGAATCTTATTGCTAACGAACGAGTAGGAAGAAAGCTGAGCAGGCCGAGGCGAGAGAAGCCATCAAAGCATCCAGAGCGGACGCTGTAGCGGCTGGTGGTGCATATGGCCAAACAGGAGGCCCAGCGAACCCTATAGATAACCCGACGCAGGGAGGAGGCAACTACCCTAATTCTAGCTACTAGGCTTTCCTCGTTTTAATTCGACGTAGTGCTATTCTGAGCAAATTTAATCAGAAACAGAACTCTGGGTCGCTGTTCTTCATCTTTTTTTACGTTCCTCGAAATTGGTGTTTGATATTGTGAAGTCTCACTCACATAATAAACCAGTGCCCCTGAAAAGATATCAACCGAGACAAACTGACACGTGTGCGACGATATCACCGGGCGATACATACAGCAAGTAGAGAACGGAGAACGGAGAACGGAGAAAAAGGTCTTTGACATGTTAGTTTCCTTACTTCCAAGGTGCAAAAACACGCAAAAACACCGAGACTCAAGGTAAGGTAAGGAGCAAAAGTCTCACTGGAAGAAATTCAGGGAAAGAATTAGGTAGCAAGTTATGTTCTACTTTTTTATTCATCGGCCATTTCCACCTCCTTTCTATATAGGTAAGGGGAACAATAGCAGTATTACATCATCCAAACAGCCGACCCCTTCATCAGTTGCTGTTGTATGTGTTCAGGTCTATGTATGCGTATCTCTCTCTCTCTGTCATCAGGCGGGCTTCCAAGTCTCCACGAACCGCGTGCGGCAACGTGAACGCTATAAACAAACAAACAAACAAGCAAACAAAACGTGCGAGGGCTGCCTCACACGTCTTCCGACTCTCGTAAAACCAAAAACAGCAAATGAACAACGCCACCGATGCGAACCTACCGCAGCCTGGCGCTCCATAGAAGTCGCGAGCTGGTGGTCACAGTCATCGAAACGCCAGAGGAAAAAGAAAGCCTTAGAATGGAGAAAATGAAGAGTGCAAGAAAGGAGGATGAAAAACGTTATATACATCAATAAAGCTGAAGAAGCAGCTGTCATCAACGGCGAAGGAAAAAAAAGGAAGAATAAAGAAGAACAACAACAAGGCATGACGGAGTGAGTAACATGAGAGGGCGTCTAGGAACCCATGTACGCGTCGAATTGAAAGTTACTCATGTCGGTCGGAGCAGCAAGGTTGGGGTCGAAAAAGGCCGTGTTGTCGAATACCATGGGCTCACTTGCATGCATACTCATACCATAGTCCATATACTGATTTTGGTCTACGGGGACTTGGTTGATCAGTGGCATAGGCAGAGGTTGTTGCGATACAGGGTACTGGGCAGCAACAGCAACAGTGGTGTCGACATTGTACGAGGCTGTGGTGATGGGAGTGGCAGCGGCGACGGCAGTGTTGGCGTTGTTGTTATTGTCGGTGGGCTCGGGTGCGTCGTTGTCCGAGTTGGTCTCGGGAGACTGTGGCGCAGGCTTGTTCTCGACTTCCACCTCTTTGATCCAGTTTTGCTTCAGGTACTCCATGGGAGGATGGTCACCACCACCAATGCCACCACGCTTCTCGTCGCTGCGGCCCTTCCTGCCCCTCTTGCGGGGATGGAAGTGGGCACGGCGGAGATGAGCGGCGGCGTTGTAGTATGCACCGTACACCTTCTTGTTACGGCAGTGCTTACAGTTGGCGAGGAACTTCTGGTCGGCGGACGAGTCAACACAGATGTAGCCCTTCCTGCGCGAGGCGTGGGCACGAGCAATATGGCGATCGAGTTCATGGGTGCCACGGAACCCATCGGGTCGCTCGTTGCAGAAATTACACTTGATCTTTGGGTGCTGAGGACGCACGTAGGGCGTTTTAGCTATGACACCAACAGTTTTGGACGAGCCGTCTTCAGACCTTATCCTTGTCATCTGAGCATTGGATGACGCAGACTCGGTCTCATCGTGGCTGTCCATTGCCTTTGGGGCAATCTTGCGAGACGCAGCTTGTGCGATGATTTCACGCTCGCGTTGCGACTGGCGCGAGTGCGTCGAGGGAGATGCAGACAGCTCGCTCGAGTTACCCACGCTAGACGCGGCTGAAGTCGACCTCCGCATATCCTCCGCCAGGCACGACTGGTCGTTGTTGTTGTTGACGTTGATGTCGGAAGAGGCAAGTGCGGGCACACTTGCGGGAATGGAACAAGACAGAGGAGCAGAAGAAGAAGAAAGAAACGCTTCACTGGAGGAGCCAGTGAAGTTGAGAAAAGGAGAAACACCAGCGGACTCGCTGATGGGTTTTGACTCGACGTCAAAGGAATAAGGAAAAGTCCCATCCTCGGAAAGGATGGGCATGATACATGAAGAATCGGACTGGACACGCAACATGGAAACTTGATCGAAAAACAGAGGGTTGTAACTGCCCTGACGGCTCATGTTACTGGCTTGAGTAACAGGCGTCATCAGAGCGGTTGACGGCGAGGCGGGTGAAGAGACATCAGAAGATGAACTCCACTGCGGGGTTGGTGTCAGTTGCAACTGTTGTGAGTGCTGGGGAAAGGGGAGGGTGGAGGTGGAGGTGGAGGAGCCATCAGGCTGGAGGCAGCTGCTGACGTAATCGTCAACGCTGTACTCGGCGATGCCGCTGGTGTAGCCAGCCTCGGACAGAGACTCCAGCGGGGGTTGCCTGTGCATCGAGGAGTCCGAGTAGAGGGTGTAGTCGGTGTAGGCGCCAGTCGAGGGGTCGTTCATGGCCGAATCTGAGCGGTTCATGACGGGGGCGGAGCCAGACATCTAGAGGGCGTGTTAGATCAAGGGCAAGGGGCGCGGACCAAACAAAATCCATACTGAGAAGTGCGTCATGTCGGACGTGGGGCAGGGCATTGAGCGTGGTATTTGGTCGGCTGTCGAGGCTTGTGTGGGTTGGCACGCCAGCTGGAACCAGGCGTGATTTCGCTCTTCCTCGCTGAGGTGGGCGTTGCTCATCCAGAAGTTGTGCTTGGCCTGCTGGAGAAAGTCGACGTAGCTATTACTACTACTGCTACTACTACTATTACTGGACAAAGTCGAAGCCATGGCACGAAGAGGTAGTAACAATAGAGTTTTTTTGGTTCTTGGTTGGCTGTTGAAACGGCGGCAATTAGCACAAAACGACCACCAAAAGGAACAAGGAAAACTCGTCAGTGCCAGAGAGTCTTACGTTTGTGTTGAGGTCGAGGACGGGTTGTTTGCAAGGAGAATTGCGTAGGATGAGCTTTCAAGAGCGAGATGGGGACAGGCGATCAATAGGTGAGAAATGCGGGTTACATTGAGGGGGGGGGCGGATGTGCTTTTTAGCATGGACTGGAACACATGGGGGGACGAGCGATGCGCTGGCTCGTGTCGGAGAGAGTCTGACGCCTGCGGCCCGCGCTGAGCGGTGGACAAAAGGGCCAGGGCAACGCTCAGAAGGGCAACGTGCCATGATGATCATAGCCCCCCGATGGCGTGTGTCATTGGATAAAAGGAGTCGGCCGAGTTGTTCATTTGCTGCCTCGCTTTCTCGCACCCTGTAACGGAATAGCACATTGGATGGGGGGCCCATGTCGCCAGGGCCCCCTCCACCCTCCAGCATGTACGTAGTATGTACCCTATTGCGTGCCCGCACTCGGCAAAGGAACCAGCACATCTCCTGCGTCTTGTCGCATCTGGCACTTTGTGTGGTCAGTGGCAGTGCCATGGTTGCGACCCTTTGGTCCTGGCGTTAAGCCTGCGTCGCTCATCTTCCCAATCTGACGACGCCAGCCCACCACGCCGTCGTCATTTCATCCCCAACGCGAATCGCGGAAACGGCGGATCGCCTTCAGTGTCCTTGTTCTCGTTAGGCAGGCTGTGGAAGCTAATGGCCTAGACTCGCTCATCCGCGTGGTGCTTTTTGGCAAACCACCATGGCTGTGTCTCATGAACTACTTGTTAAAGATTGGCGCATATTCTCCTAGCTGACCCCCCAGGATTGCCCAGCTGAGTCGCGTCAACACCATGTTCATTTCACAAAGTTTAATTTGGGCCCCCGTTGCGCTGCTACTGATGTCGTTGTGAACTACTCGCCGGCGATGCTCTCTTGTTAGCTCACAGGGGGTTTGAGAAAGACTGCGCCAGGAAGACCTGGTGACAACGACAACAAGTCCCTCAGCCTGCTACGCTTACGCCTCTCTGGCCGGGACACAGGTGGAGAGCATGACGACGCTGACGAGAAGGAGAACCTCGACTGTCGACCAGTCTGCCCTGGCTCTGCCGCTGCCTCCCCCATGTTTGGTATACTACTGGATACGGCTGATCTGCTTGCGTCAGACTTCTTGTCCTCTACCGTGTGACTCGCTACTGTGCAGCTGCTACACCGCAGCCAGTACCTGTCCAGACTGGCCTCGGTAGCCTCCTCGACGACGCCAAACTCTTCAAAAAATGTGACAATATCATCTTCCTCTTCAGGCCCCACCCGCTCCGCGTAGCGCTTCTCCTCGGACCCTAATTTGGCATCAAACGTAGACGCACCAAGTGCTGTTGCAACAGAGTCTCTGCGCAGCCTAGCAGGCTCTCGTGCAAGCATCATCGCGCCCGGCCAATCTATATTCCGCGAGCCGGCCACGTCAACGTCCCCGGCCTGCTTATTACGGCAATGCGTGTGTGATGGCGACGAAGACGACGGCGAGCACAGGATATTGGCCGGCGGCTCCCATGCCCGCGTGTCGCAGGAGAGTGGGCTCATTGCTGCTTGACTGGCTGGGCGGCCTTCGCCAATCGCGTACAGTTCCCGGGGGGTGGACAGCATCGAGCTTGGCGACGATGCAAATCTCCTCGATTCGTCGTCTGGCACGTCCGTCTTCAGCGTCGCCAATTGCCTGCCTTTCCGCTTTGGTCGTACGCGCGTCGGGTGCACGAGAGACGTGGGAGATTGCTTTGCACAAGGAGAAATTGCTTCCCCGCCGCCCGGTGGAGCCGACAATACCCTTTTCTTGCACGGGCCTGACCTCTTCCAAGTCGCCCTAGTACTTGCAATCTCGTCACATGACTGCGACCGCGTCTTCGTCCTTGTCTTCTTGTTCTTTCTCTTCATCGTATCAAAGTATCCTAGTCTAGCACCACCTGCTCGTCTGGGTTCAAACGGCGGTGAAGCCCCTACATCCAGACTGCCAGTCTTCTGTGATACCGTCCAAGATGGGCCTCTTACACCGCCGTCTATACTGATGTCATCGGTGGGGGGAAATGTACTCCTCGTACTCGGCCCTTCTCCTGGCGACCTCTGTAGCTTCGGCGGGGTTTGCGATGGCCTTGATAAATTCCTTTGTTGCGGTGAGGCCCTATGCTCTTTGTCTTGGTCATTGTTGTTGTTGTTGTTGTCGTCATCACTGTCTGCTTCGTCCTCGGAAGAAAAAGTCGAATATGTAGCCATAGTCCAGAATCCACCGAGCATATCGATATCGCTGGTTGGGCGTCCTGCAAAGTTCGCAGACGGCAACTCTTCGACAGGCATGTCATAGTAGTCCTCTACAACATGCACCATTGTTGCGGCAATGAGACGGGGCTATCGAACAGCGAGGTGTATTCACAAGTGTAAATATGCCGGTTGACCTCGTAACAGCAGCGCAATTACTAGTAGTTAAACATACTTCTTTGTCTACGTACGGGCGCCACTGGCCACGCTGCTGCACAAGGACAACCGCGGGGCATGATGCATTCCCAATTATTTTTGGCACACAAAGAACGGGTGTTCCATCGAGGCTGAGCACTCCAACTCTTGCTCCCCGACAAGGAACTTCGCTATCCGGTTCATGTTCAAGCCCGTGGCCCCCAAAGGACTCCGCTGAAGTTGCTGACATTGCATCGACGTGGGGGGATTTGGACGACATGTATGGTTTTCCGACTATCCCCCCTTGCATAGGCGCAGTCGCTGAGCCTCATCGACTCGACCCGGTTGTATGGAACCTCAATGCTCTACAACATTGATCATGCACCGTCTGCTATTTTCATAGCTCTCCAACCGGTGCTGTAAATCCGAGGGTTGGAAGCAAATCAACAATTTGAGATATCGAAAATCTACATACACAACACAGTTCGCCAGATCCCCAGATCCACTACACAAACCTGATCCAACAGCGCGTCATCTATCTGTTGAAAGGTATATAGTACTGATCAATACGGTGTAGCTAAGGCGATCGTCTTTTTTGCACTTTAACACTATCCAACCTACATAGTCTCCGAAAAAATCTCAGCCGTCTCGTGTCCACCCCGCTTCAAGAAAAGCTTCATACTGTGCAAAACTTGCGCCTTCAAATCAGGCCTACTCAGGTTCTGCCCTGGAAACCCCCCATACGTACTATCAAATTCAAAGGGCTTGAGAGCCTTCCAAATGCCATGGACGGCAGGCGGGGCCAGAGGAATCATATTGGGATAAGCCCACATGAACGAGAACGACGTGGTGTCCGGGATACGATGGGCGTTGGAGAAGCCAGACTATTGCAGTAGGGGGGAGCAAGTTAGGTTTGAAAACATAAAAGATGAGAAGACAAAAGCAAACTTACAGGCACACTCATAAACGTATCGGCAATAAACAACTTCCCATCCCACAGCGCCACCGAACTACCCTCATAATGCCCTCCACACTGAATCATCGTCACCTCGCCCTCGACCTCCTCAATCCGCGTCACCCCCTTCACCAGCCTCCTCAACCCCTTCTCATCCCCGCGATTCAACCACTCCTCGTCGTCCTGGCACACATACACCGGACACGCAAACACCGCAGCCCACTCCAGGTGCGTCGTGTAAAAGTGCGGATGGCTAATCACAATCGCCTTGATGCCCCCCTTGGACCTCACAAACTCAATCGTCTCGGGCGTAAGCAGCGCAACGCAGTCCCAGAGCACGTTGCCGTGCGCCGTCTGCAGCAGGATGGCGCGCTGCCCGATGCCTAGTTGCTTGCGCGTGGTGCTTGCGTCCGAGAGGCCCGGCGGCAGCTCGGCGGGCGTCAGGGCTCGCGTACTGATGTAGTGGATGCGGTCGTCCTTGGGATCGGTTTCGAACTTGTTTTGCTGGCTGACTTGGCTCTTGGCGAGGCTGGTCCAGGATTGGCCTGAAGGCGGGACGTATTGACGCGGGTCCTGTCTTCGTGTTAGCTTGATGGGTTGTTGTTGTTACTGTTATTATTATTATTATTATTGTTGTTGTATGTACAAAAGGCTAAAGTTGCCTTGTAGATGCATGACGTACGTCGCAGATGCGGCACGTTTCCGGGTGCTGTGAGAGCGGAACATCGTATTGTGTTCCGCATGTTTCGCAGATGGCTAGGTCACTTGGCGAGAAGTTCATCGTGTGCAATTAGTAAATTTTGTGTGGCTGTATAGAGTCAAGGTTATAGAGAAGTCGCAAGGTGATTGGCATGTGGCATTCGGCATGGGTGTCATGGTTACTCTTTTATACAACCACCAAAGGTGGGGTTCGTAAAGAGGGGAAGGGCTTCTGGAGCGCAGCCGATTACCACGACACGTTTATGCTGACCAAATCTTGGAGCTTGAAGTTGGGACATTCTTTCCATCAACCTCGTGGCTGCGGGATTGAGTCTAGCCTTGAAGCGCTATTGTGGTTACCTTAACATAACATGGCACTTCATAGTGACAAATCCGAGCGCACTAGACCACGAGTATGCATATCTGGAACGGACTCCATCCACGCTCCAGTAAGCTCGACAAACTCCGTACACCAAAAGCCGACATATGCCCTACTCACGCAAAACAACACTCTCCCGCTCTACCGACTTCGCGTCAATCTGCGCCTTCGGATTTGCCTTTGCAATTCTCGACCATTCGCCATTGAACGCATTGATAAGCCACCACCTTAGTTCTGTATGTTCGTCAGCATTAAACCTTGTTTGCCCCAGGAGAGGCGCTCTTACTGTCATAGACGATCTTGTTGGCGTTGTGGAAGTAGATGCTATGATCCGAATCGGGGAACACATGTACGTCGTAATTCTCAATGCCTGCAAGGTCCAGTCGGTCAAGCAGAGTGAGAGTGTTCTGCATGTGCACATTGTCGTCGGCAATACCGTGCATAACAAGAAACCGGACATTCTTCGCGAGCGATTTGACATCACTGATGGTCGAGTTGTCATAGCCTGCAGGATTGTTCTGTGGCGTGTGCATGTACCGTTCTGTGTAGATGGAGTCGTAGAAGCGCCAGTCCGTGACAGGCGCAACAGCCATTCCATACTTGAACGTCTCCCCTCCATCTTGCTCAAGCGTCTTCAGAGTGGTGAAGCCTCCATAACTCCAGCCCCATATTGCCAGTCTATCAGCATCCACGTACTTTTTCCTCGCCCAGATCTTGGCCGCTGCAATCTGATCATGTGCTTCGTAGTATCCAATATTGCCTCGAGTGATGCAGCGCAGCTTGCGTCCGAGGAAACCCGTACCGCGTCCGTCTACGGTGACAACAATGTATCCAAGGCTCGCGGCAATGTACGATTGGAAGTCAACCTTGAATCGCTTGTTTACTTCCTGAGAGCCTGGCCCGCTGTACTGGTAAAACAACACCGGGTACTTCTTCTTCTTGTCAAAGTGTGGCGGGCGGCGTTCGAGAACGTTGAGTGTAAAACCGTCCACGTCAATTGTTTGGTAATTGAGGATGGGCATCTCGCGCTGGCGTACGAAGCGATCGAGGGCTTTGTTTTCTTCTATCACCTTTTCGTATTTCTCCTTGGTCGACGGCGTGCTGATGATTTTCTGCCATGGAATACCGGGCCCTTTGTAGGAGATCAAGGCATACGAACCCCCAGCCGAGAAGGATGCACCGTAGTACCCTGAACCGCTATTCTCCACAACTTCGCTCTTTCCGGTGCCGTTTAGATAGACGGAGTAGGCATGTCGCTCCATAGAGCTTTTCTCGGTGGAGATGTAGTAAACGATATTGTTCTTCAAATCCACCCGAGACGGCGCGTCGGCAACTTCCCACTCGCCCTGGGTGAGCAACACAGGCTTATCGCTGTCCAGCGGCGCAAAATAGCCGATATGATCATATCCCTCGTGAATGACGGTGTCGATGTAGCCATCATGTTCTCGACCATTGGCAGGATCTGCCGGCACAAATGTAGTCTTTTGCGAGACCTCGAACCATCCACCGTCTAGTTCCGCTACGTTTTCCGTCCTGATCGTCTTTCCAGTACGTTGCTCGACATTCATCAACACAAGCTTCAGGGTGTCACTCTCACGGTTCGTCTCTCTCACAAGTACTTGCTGTGTCTTGCCTGCCCAGACAATCTCGGTGATCAACCGGTCATTATCTTTGAAGTCGTCCTCAATTTTGACACTGAATACCTCGCCCTTCTCGACATCGTAGAACTCCAGCGATACGGTCGGGTTTGGTGCACCGGCCTTTGGGTACTTGATGTCGCGAACTTCGGGATAGTTTTCTTCACCAGCCTTGGGCTTTTCTCCGCTGGGCCGTGATATAAAGTACTGAACCGGGTACGTCGGGACCATTGATTCATCCGTGCGTAAAAAGGCAATGTACTTGCCGTCTTCAGACCACCACGTTGCACTGTTCCCTTGGAAGACTTCCTCTTCGTATACCCAGTCAGGGATACCATAGAACAGCTCAGTCCCGCCATCCTTTGTAATCTGAATGACTTCTTTTGAATCTAGCTTGCGCAGGAACATGTTGTTATCCCTCGTGAAGACAACTGCATCCGATTGCGGCGACAAGGAAGCCAGCTGGATCGCGCCGTCTGGGTTTTGTGGATCGAGAGGCTCGCCAGTTTGTGTCTCAACGTCGAATATCCAGTATTTCCCTGTGCCAGAGTGCCGCCAGTTTTTCTGATAATCCGACATGACAAGCACCTTTTTGAAGTCCTTGCTGGGCCACACATCAACCGGATAGACAGTGGACGCGCCTACCGTGAAGCTCTTTTCTTTCATAAGTATAGTCTTTGCCTTTGACGTCTTCGCCTCGTCCTTGCTTCTGATGTCCTCAACTACCAAATATTCTTTGTTTCCAGAGTCCTTCTCAAGCAATAACCCATCCTCGCCCGCTGGGCCTGCTATCCACTCAACACTCTGCTCTTGGGCGTAGAAGTGCCCGCCCAAGACGTCATCCATCGTGATCTTCTTGCCCGAACCCTTTGTCGAGCTTGCGAGAGGATCATGTGGCCGGCTCGAGACAGGCTTGTAAGTGCCCTTCATCAAGAAGATGACCAGCGCAAGCGCCCATCCTGCCACACATGCTGTGCCTATAATCCATAACCATCTCCGTGCCTTCTTATCTACCCCTGTCGCGGTATGGTATCGGGCACCCTCGATGTCGAACTGCTCGCGGGAGCGACCCGCATCATTGTCGTCGTCCGTGTACTTCTCCCCACGATTGGATCGCGTTACGCCGACGATCGCTGGGTTGTTGATGTGTTCGAGAACTAGTGACGTGGTGGAGATGGAGGATATGGAGCCCTCAGAATCGTCTTCAGAGGTGCGCGCGGACCGCTCGTCTTTAGTTAGAAGCTCCGCTTCCTCCTCCTGGAGGGCGCGCTGTCGCGGCATCGTAATGTCTTGAGTTAAAACAAAAAAGAACAAAGACACTTGTACATTCACCACATCCTGGTGATAAAGCAATGCAGATGACGGTTTGGCACGTCCAGAAATTGGTATGCGCCAGGAAGGTGCGGGTAGGGGGTTATAAGCCGCGTGAGATGTGCGGAGTTCACGCGGGAGTGCATGTCAGAGCTGAAGCCGGCCGAAACATACCAAGCCGGGCCGAGCATGAACTAGCAACACAAAGAACCCAAGAAATGAATATCTATTAAAGTCCAAACTGGGACATATTTGGAATAACGTAACTCAAGCCTACTCCTTTTCTAATCAACTTTGGAACTCTCATTCCAGTATTTGCAATTGTGATAGCCCGAGCCCTTGCGGCTTTCTCACATTGATGAAATCGTGGTCAATCTGTGAAGCAATGCATCACCTGTTTTGTAATGATATGACCGAAAGACTGCTCAAACTCAAGATGGTGGCTGGATTGCAGAATCAATGTTGGGGGGACTGTGTTGAGAAGATGTTGACTGATCTGGGGGAGGAGTCTCGGCTGCTAGCGTACAGCTGGAGTCGGAATCGTTCGCGCCCACAGAGCTTGCTTTGTCGCCAATAGAGCTTGCTTTTTCGTCAGACTAAGACGGCAGCGGGCCAAGGTAGTCCTGTAGTTTGATTAGTGGGTGCTCATTGGGGTCAGCCCTAGTTGTTCTTACCTCCTTCATTGTGCCCACAGCGTACATCTTATCAACCTCAGACCTCAGACCCTTGATCTTGATGCGAATGTTGGTACCCTTTTCAATAACCTGTTCTCCGTCGTCGGTCCACTGCGGTGGGGTGGCGTTTGCGTCAAACTTGATTTCGGCGGGGATCATCTGTTCCCTGTCAGTGGATACGGAGGCGCATAAGGAGGGATGGGTTTACACTGCGTCCTACGAATGCTTGCAAAGAGCCACAGTCTACAAAGAAGCCTGTACGGAGGACGGAGGTAACGATACCATCCATCTTGACATGGTTAGCTACGCATTCCGCTGTCGCATGCCATGGTTTGCACATACCACCTCGCCTTTGTACGGCCTCCATACAACTGCCTTGTAGTGCACGACGTACTCAGCCGAGCCGGAGCCGGGCATGACTTTGCCATCGGAGATGTCGAACGAGTCAAGGATACACACTATGGTGTACTTTCCCGTACTCGAACCCTCCTCTTTTTGCAGCAGCTCGCGATGAATATGCTGGCGAATGAGGGGACCAAAATACGACGGGTGCAATTGGATTGTCTTTTCGAGTTCCTTGAGGAAGAACATCTTGCGCGTTATGCGACTGACTTGACAGGCAAGGTAGCGGAGAGGGACGCGGGTTTGTTTGAAGATAGAGACGGAGTGGCACAGTTGAACGGTAGATGGTGGCAGACGGCGGGGGAAAGCCAGACGATCCTCGTTGGTATTATGCGACTCTAAATGTGTTTATTCTGACGGGCCCAGTGAAGAGTCGACAGTATGTAGTGTAGCCAGCGCGCGTGTTTCGGCGAGACGCGCCCTCGGCCTGCAAGCCAACCCTAGTTCTTATATCCAGCAGCCCATGCGCACAGCTTGCAGTGTATGCGTCGCCGGTCGTGGTGGTCGGATGATACGGCGGTAGCAGATATGGCGTAGTTGGGTGGAGAGCTGGAAGAAGAGTCGAGTGCTGCGACTTGAGTCTCCTGCTCCAGAAGCTGCAGGGCTCCAGCGCTCTCGGCGCGGAAAATCATTCGCTAAGGTCCAAGCAGCGACCAGACTCCCACCTGCCAGCTTGCGCACCCCCACACACCCATGTCGTGATACCGTACACTCTGCGCCATCCGCACACTCTCGGGCTTCCACGGACGTTGCCCTGATTCCCCGCAATTCGTCGAGCCCTCGCATCCGCCCATCGCAAAGACATGATTTAGTCCCCTGATCGCCCCTCGCAAGCTCAACACGCGCTCAAGCTCCGCATCCCGCACCATGTCTCTGAATCTGGAGAAACAACTCGTCTTCGTACGTCATTCTCCCACCAGTGTCCGTACCTAGCTGACTGGAAACCAGTATGGAGCATATCACCACAACAATGTACGCCCTTTCGCCCACGCCCATTTTCACATGTCAGCTAACGCGCCATCTATCAGGTCAACGTGGGGATACATATGCTTTGCGTACCCCCGATTCTGTTGACGTCTTTTCTGCTTGTACGCTCCCTGGCATGCCACCATAGAAGCCCCATTAATGCGACTGTAGCTCACCAACACGCCGGCCGTTCCGCTGCCATCATGGCTTTCCGTGCCCAATCTCCCGCTCAACGTCGGCACCGCCGCAGCTGTACTCTACTCGACCCTGTACATTCTGATGGAGCCTGTAGCAGGTGCCATGATTGCCCCTATCCTCATTGGTAGCACTGCATATGCGAACCATCTCACGTCCGAGTATGGCATGGCAGTCAACTCCTGGGCTGGCGCAATCAACATCGCATGCTGGATCGCGCAGTTTGTTGGGCACGGAAAGTTCGAGCGAAGGGCACCAGCTTTGTTGGACAATCTCGTGCAAGCTATCTTCCTGGCCCCCTTCTTTGTCTGGTTCGAGATTCTCTTCAAGCTCGGCTACCGTCCGGAGCTGAAGCGTCGGATAGACCAGGCTGTTGAACAGGAGATTCAAAGGTTTAGAAAGAGCAACGACAAGGGCCAGAACGGCTCTGCAAGATAGGCCAGAACGTTAAGTGAAGCACGATGACGGCTCGGCCAAGGGTAGTAGCACGATGCGCTCGAGCGGCACTTTCTAAAGATGCGCATATATTGTATGGATACTGCAGCAGAAGATGGCATTGCATGGTGCAAGGCGTATATGGAGTAGTGCCTCCTATGGTTGTTAGTCTTGCATGTTTTGCATGTTTTGCTGTACATTTCTGCTGAAGCGTTTGCAAAGTAGTAGGATACCAATCTAGATTGATGTGTATTCAGAATGCTGATTCTGGGCAGCTTGCCCATACATTGTGGAATGGACATTTTTGAGAAGACGTATACTTTGCCTGGCTCATGTCGCCACAGCTGAGGGTGACGACAATTGAATGTTGTATAGACATGATATGTGAAGTCCAATCGATAAGACAGCTCGCAGGTAGTGGGTAAGCTCGTTCCGACAAGGCCGCAGTAGCCTATTGCATAGGAATGCAAGAGGGTAAGTCGCGTTGTGACTGCTCAAACAGAAACTCTAGAACATCATTCTATAGCTGGTAACCCCGTAAAAGCACTCCAGACGGGAGCGTTGATGTTGTTGTAGAGTTGGAGCTCGGTTGAGAGGCGGCTTTTTTAGGGTTAGTGGTCGACGCCAAGGTCCGCGCTTCTCTCCCGAACCGCAGGACTTTCTTCCTCACAGCAGAGCTTCCATCCTCCACTCCATCACCATCTCCCCTCTTCCATACCTGCATCAATCTCAATTGGTTGCAGAGCTACCGAAATAGTCTCTTGAGCAGCCGCAGCCATGTTCTCAAGGGCCATCCGCCAGTCGAGCCGCCGGGTCGCTGCAATCTCTGCCACCAGCAGGATTGCTTCGGTAAGTCCATCGCAACCGCCCGCAATTGCGCCTGCCGCCCGTCCAGCCATCGCCAGGCATTCACAGAACCGATTTCCGATGCCATTGGCGCTACAATTGAGCTTCGTTGATGGAAGTGGGCGGCCTGCGCAGTGCTGCAGCGGGACCACGGAAGCTCCCCTCCTCCGAAGACGCAGTGCTGACGGCTTTTTTCTACGGATAGACTCGCGCTCCCGCCTTCACTAACGCCACCCGCTTCTACGCCTCCGATGCCAAAGCGACCCCCACCGAGGTTTCCTCCATCCTGGAGCAGAGGATCCGCGGTGTCCAGGAGGAGAACAGCCTCTCCGAGACTGGACGTGTGCTTTCCGTCGGGTACGCCATGCAGTTGTTTGTGGGAGATGGGGAGCTGACTGGGCAACAGTGACGGTATCGCCCGTGTCCACGGCATGAACAATGTCCAGGCTGAGGAGCTTGTCGAGTATGCCAAGTCCACATCACTATTTCCCCACGGGAGCTAACACTTGCCCAGGTTCGCCTCCGGTGTCAAGGGCATGTGCATGAACTTGGAAGCCGGCCAGGTCGGTGTCGTGCTTTTCGGTTCTGACCGTTTGGTCAAGGAGGGTGAGACTGTAAAGCGTACCGGCCAGATTGTCGATGTCCCTGTCGGCGAGGCCCTCCTCGGACGTGTCGTTGATGCTCTCGGCAACCCTATCGATGGCAAAGGTCCCGTGGCCACCAAGGAGCGTCGCCGTGCCCAGCTCAAGGCCCCCGGTATTCTGCCCCGTCAGTCTGTAAAAGAGCCTGTGCAAACCGGTCTCAAGTCGATCGATGCCATGGTCCCCATCGGACGTGGTCAGCGTGAGTTGATCATTGGTGACCGTCAGACTGGCAAGACTGCCGTGGCCCTCGATGCCATGCTCAACCAGAACAGGTGGAACAAGGGTGAGCAATCTACTAATGGCAACATACACAGACACTGACATTGAGCCCCAGGCAACGACGAGACCAAGAAGCTTTACTGCATCTACGTCGCCGTTGGTCAGAAGCGATCCACCGTCGCCCAGCTCGTCAAGACTTTGGAAGAGAACGATGCTATGAAGTACACCATCGTTGTCGCTGCTACGGCTTCTGAAGCTGCCCCGCTCCAATATATCGCGCCTTTCTCTGGTTGCTCTATGGTGCGTAATATACGTAATTTCGTTGAAAGTGGATTTATAACTAACTTAATCTTAGGGAGAATGGTATGTAATTTTCTGTTCATTTTTCGACATTGTATCCGCCACACCTATCTTCCCTGATTCTACAGTATCGTATTTGCCTCCCCTACTTTTGTTTGTTTTGTGGTATTTGTATCCGCCACATCTGTTTTTGCTTATTTTGCGGTATTGTATCTGCCTCACCCATTTCTACTCATCTTACAGTATCGTATTTTCCTCAACTGCTTTCCCTTGTTTCACAGCATTGTATTTGTCTTGCCTACTTTTCCTCGTTTTACAGCATTGTATCCGCCACAACTACTTTTTACATCATTTCATCCGCCCCACCTACCTTTCCCTATTTCGCAACACTGTATCCACCTCACCTATCTTTCACACTGTTGTATCCGCCGCACCTGCCTTTCACATTGTTGTATTCGCCCTACATAATTTTCCCCGTCTCACAACATTGTATCCGCCACATATCTTTTCTTGTTTATACTCAATCTTCACTGTCTGACACACGTCTAGGTTCCGTGACAACGGCAAGCATGCCCTCATCATCTACGATGATTTGACCAAGCAGGCCGTCGCTTACCGTCAGATGTCCCTTCTTCTCCGCCGCCCCCCTGGTATGTACGATCCATTCATACACATCAGCACTTGCTAATTCTTTTTTTATAGGCCGTGAAGCTTACCCAGGTGACGTTTTCTATCTGCACTCGCGTCTTCTGGAGCGAGCGGCGAAGATGAACAGCAAGCTCGGTGGTGGCTCGCTCACTGCTCTTCCTGTGATTGAAACTCAAGGTGGTGATGTCTCGGCCGTGGGTTTTTTCCGGTCCCTAGCGTGGTGGCTTGCGCTAACGGTTTTAGTACATTCCGACAAACGTGATTTCCATCACCGACGGCCAGATCTTCTTGGAGGCTGAGCTCTTCTACAAGGGTATCCGCCCCGCCATTAACGTCGGTCTCTCTGTCTCGCGTGTCGGTTCCGCCGCGCAGGTCAAGGCCATGAAGCAGGTCGCCGGTTCCCTGAAGCTTTTCTTGGCTCAGTACCGTGAGGTCGCTGCTTTCGCCCAGTTCGGTTCCGACTTGGATGCCGCCACCAAGCAGACTCTCGCCCGTGGTGAGCGTCTCACGGAGCTCCTCAAGCAGAAGCAGTACTCTCCCATGGCTGTCAACGAGATGGTTCCCCTGATCTACGCTGGTATCAACGGTCTCCTTGACAACGTGCCCACCAACAAGATTCTCGAGTGGGAGGCTGACTTCCTTGCCCACCTCCGATCAAACGAGTCCGACATGCTCGCCCAGATTGACCGGGAAGGTGCGCTCAGCAAGGACCTCGAGCAGAAGCTGAAGGAGGTTGCGCAGAGCTTCACCAAGAGCTTCGCCGCATAGATGGGTTGAAGGCTGGAAGAGTGGGTACTGTCTATTCGAATGTTCTGAGGGGCCAAAAGCGCTGATTGGTTCTTGAGAATAGATGTATAATAGAAGATGCGTCTTCACCATCGGCTGTGTCTCAATATGGAAGATTTGTTCTTTTTTTCCTGCAATTGACCGACGGCTGGGTAACGCACGCCTGCCTCTATGATCCTCTACGACTACCCCTTGTGATTCCCTGTCCTCTGTTTAGCGGTACATGTGCGGATCCGTTCTTGCCCATGACCATGGGGCGGTGGAATGGCTTTGTACATGACAATTGAATTTTCCTCTGTTACGAGAGCCACTTGGTTGCTTCATGTGTGATGATTATGATGACAATGGTGATTGATGCTGAGGTGAGGATTCAATTTTGAACTTATTTACCAAGGGTGCCTCCCGTCTAAGCCATTGCAACCACATTATGCATGAAATCTATGTAAAAAAAAGACACATGTTTACTTGTGCTCTCCCGGACCTTGTCCATCTCCTTGGCTCGCGTCGCCGTCCTTGAATGGGTCGTCGCCGATTTCGACGGCATCGCCCGTCTCAGGGGGCTCATCATGGTACTCGTCGTCCCATGCTGTCCTCAGACTAATATCATCGTCGTCCTCTCGTAAGCGCTCGGCAGCTTCCAGCGCTCCCGGGTCGTCGTGATACTCGTTTTCCAGGTCGTCGATACTTACGCGTCGGACGCCAGCGCGCTCTTCGGCTTCTAGCTGAGCGGCGCGGGCCTTTGTCTTACGGTAGACAAGCCAGCCTGTGGTAACGCCTGCGATGAGGCCAATGATGATGGACATGTAGGACAGGGCCTTTGTGCCCAGGTCCATTTTGCCTCCACTCTCAGCAATCTTCTCCAGCTGGCTGCCAATGAAGATGTGGAGCATCAGCTTGGGGGATACAATGGCAGTGGCGAGCGCGTAAGAGGCCCAGTGCACGGTTGGAAAGGTGGCGACGGCACCGTTGGAGATGGAGTATGGTAGTGGGCACAGGCGGTACATGACGAGCAGTTTGAGGCCGTCGTGCTTGAGGGTCAGGGAGAGGGCAGCGAAGCGCGTGTCGTTTGCGACGAGGCGGTGGACCATGGACTTGAGGAGGGTGCGCGAAAGGAGGAACGACGCGGTGCTGCCGGCAACTGTTGCTGTCGCTGAGATGAACCATCTGTGTCGAGTTAGTTTCACCGGTGGGCGTCGCCTCGTGTGAATTTGCTGGTTAAAACCCACCCGTTTGGAAAGCCGTAGACGAAGCCGGCAATGGTAAGGAGACTGGAATATCCTATCAAAGGTGGAAAACTGACGACAAATATCAGGACCCAGAGTATGAGCCATCCTGCGGTAATGTCTCTCCACTTCTTCGCAACAGGCAGCAGAGCACCGAATATGCGTTCGTTGAACACCAAGAATAGTATGCCGCATACTGCCAACACCAGGCTGCCTATTACGAAGAGTACTTTCTGCACAGGAGAAAGCTTGTTGTACTGGTCCAAGATGCGTCGGGAGAGTTTGTCGTAGTTGTCCATTGCGCGTTGCCGCCATGTGCTGTGTTGGCTGTTGTGCGAGGCGCTGCGCCGGAAGGTGGATGATTGCGGCCGTCGACTCCATATTGGCGTCTCGCCCGTCTCTTCATCTTCGAGCGGAAGCGCAAGGGCGCGCACGTCGTAGTCGGTCGCCGGCATCGTCGACTAACGTCTTGGTGGTGAGCCGAGCAGGGAGCGACACGAACGTATGCGGAGCCAAGGGAGATGGGATGGAACGGCAAGGCAATGGGAGGGCAGAATTGTTATTGGAGATGGCCAATAAGGGACATTCCGCGTGTTGGTGACAGAGGGGTCGGGAGCAGTCGAGGGTGTTGGTGTAAGATGCTAATGCTAGTGCTGGACAGCTCTTGGTTTCATCGTCATTCCGGGCGGACGAAGGATGATGCACCGCCGCATCCGCCCTGCATTAGGCGGGCAGATGAGATGCGCCGTGATTGCCGTGAGGTCGCAGCGTGGCGGAGACGTTGCGTGTCCACGGGCTCGGCCTGGAAGAGCACACATGGTTTGTTCTGCGTAAACATGCAGAAAGCGTACCGGGTTTCAGGAGCGGCGGCGCAACCTAGTAGTCGTGTTAAGGCTGCGCCCAAGCATCGTGGACCCCCGCACGTGACTTTGTTCAGCCTCAGGCCTGTGGCGCCCCCTCAATCGCCGTATTCGAAGAGGAGGACTGAGGCATATGTAGCAGCTTCATCTCCTTGTATCCACCACACATATCCCGCCCGGCTCGTCTCACGCCTGGACAAGAACTCGTTCTCTCTTACCATACCCATATAAAGATATATCTCGGGGCTCCCTGGGCCATGTAGGCGCTGTATGGTCGACCTGCTGCACGGTGCAAGCCTGCCCCCCCACCCCTACCTACGTAGTTGAGCGCCCTGAGTCTAGTCCCTTGAGCTTCATTCGCGCTCGCGATCGCCGGCCCTTCCCCCCAGGCATACACTGATTCTGCCCTCTTCGGCGCACTCGCTGGGTGTCCTGCAGACACAAGGCTGTGGGACGACGTCTTGCACTTACCGTTGCCGCTTCATCTCCTCTGAACGCGCCGGTCGCTCTGCCAATAAACGCAGCACTTAATCATCAGCCCGGCGGCCTCCTGTCTCGACCTCGCCCTCTGACCTCGCCCATCCCACGCGCCACCTCTTTACCGCCTGACCTGACACTATCTCTCGGGCGTTTGCAACTCGTCATCATGGTTGCAGACGACTTGTATGAAAAGGCGCTGCCTGTGCTGCAAGATGATGCCCTGGACGACGAGGACAAGACGGACAAGCTCGAGGAGCTCATGCGCAAGGAGACGAACCTGACGGGCAAGTCTCTCGAGAACATAGTCCTGGACTGTCTGTGGCGTTATCGCGATGCTGGCAGCTCCTCCAGCTCTCCACCTAGCCGCCATACCGTTATCCGCCGGCCATCGCCAGCTCCATGGCAGGCCAACCGCGCCCCGACCCCGGTCAACAACTCTCCACGCATGGTACACCCCCCTCCAGGCTTCGGCATAGCACCGCCTGGCTTCGCGCGCACAAAGTCGTCTACTGCATCTCCTTTTACTTCCCCTCGACCCTCGCCGCGGCTTGCTTTCTCAACGCCCCATATTCCTCACAGCCCCAGCTTGAGCGCATATCAATTCAGCGAATGCGCGAGTCCGAACACAGAATCGTATGGCGACCTTGATACGCACTCGGTAGATTGGCTGGTCAATGAGGATGTTGGGAGCACCGAGTCGTCGGCGTACATGGGCGACGGCACGCTCAACGGTGCTGCCGCCGAATGGGTGCAGCCACAAACGATGGACATGGGTCCCTATGACATGCTGCGATCAATACTACGGGACGATCGTTCGGATGAGGAGCTTGAGAGGGTCCTCGAGGCTAATGGCTACGACCTCAGTGCTGCTCTGCTTGCGTTGATGGGCCAGCAGATGGACGCTTCACAGCTTCCAGCTGCCCCTCCCGAGCACTCTGGATATGTAATTGGAAAGTCCATGGCTCCGACCTTTAGACCCGCTACGCCAGTTGGCCAGCAAAAAAGCAACGTTGTATGCAAGTACTTTCTGTCCAATGGACACTGCGCCAGGGCAGATTGCCGCTTCAGCCATGACACGAGTAAGACTTTGTGCAAGTAGGTACCAAGTCTCCGCCTAGGCTTCATCAGCTCTAACATGCGATCCAGGTACTTCCTTAACGGCAATTGTCTCGCTGGGGAGACCTGTCTTTTCTCACATGACCCTTCTGCTCTCATGGCTCGTATGGCCATCTCAGACGCTGCAACCCCGCCCCTGCCCAATTTCCACATGTCCGACTACGAATTTCCCTCGCTTCAATACAGTGGCTCTCCTCTGGGTACACCCTCGATATCGACCTCTGAAGCAACCGCCTTAGAGCAACTCTACGGCTTCACAAGTGGTGGTCCTACACGTCCTCCACCTGGCCTCAGCCCCTATGCCAATTTCACGCCCGGAGCTGGTAGTCGCCCGCAGTCAAGGACAGGCAGCCGCCAGACTTCACGTGCAGCCACGCCTTCTGTACTCGCAGTCGATGACAAAGACGCTTTCCCTACTCTAGGCTCTGCTGCAGCTGCGAAGACTGGGAAGCGACACCACGGAAAGCGGGGTGCTCACAACAAAGATGCCCCGGGAGCGAACAGCCTCGCAGATGTTGTCCGCATGTCGCCTTCGCCAGCTCCTGCAACTCCAGTTCGAAAGGGCCTAAGACCGACCAAGAGTTTCAACGGATCTCGTGAGAATAGTGTGGCTGCGCAGGCGATCCCCGCTCCTCAGCACATCCCCTGGCTAGTGACGGGCGAAAAAGGTAACCAGGCATATCTCGATGCTCGCGCCGAAGCTTTCAAGCATGGCAGTCTGCGTAACAAGTTCCTGCAGAGGTAAGCCACTACGAGAATCAACGAGCAAGCACACACTAACATGCATTAGCGCTGCTCAGGCTTGGAATCGCAGCGACTCGCGCGCGGCTAAAGCTCTTAGTCTTAGGGGGCAGAGCGAGAACAACCTGATGCGTGAGGCTCACCGTGAAGCTGCTCGTATTCTCTACGAAGACCGCAACAAGGACAACGACGACTCGAGAGAGCTGTATGTTGATCTTCATGGTACGTCATCGTTGTCGTTAAACTATGCATAGTAACCATTGTTGACATCTCGTCAGGTCTACATCCAGACGAATCGGTGTCCTATCTTGAGGGTATTCTGCTGAAGCATAGCTCATCTTCCCGTCCAGTTTATGCCATAACTGGAACCGGCCACCATTCAAAGAATGGCAAGGACAAGGTCGGAAAGGCTATCCGGGGTTTCCTAAATGAGTGGAGATATGCTTTCCGCGAGTTCTCCGTGCCTGGCGACCGCAACAATGTCGGTGGTATTCTTGGTATCGACCCGAGCAGCTATGACAAGAGTGTCGCCGAGCGGGCAAAGGAGTCAGAATCAGATGCAGACAGTAAGGACACAAAGATCCGCATCATGAAGAGAGAGGATGTGGCGGATGCACCGAAAGGGCCAAAGCGGACTGCCTGAGCTAGTTGAGTAGGACGTGGGAGGCACTTAGTAGGTAGCATGAAATAACAAAGATTTCACTTCACTTGCAGCGCCGTCATTCTCCAACACGTCGTATCAAACAATGCGGAGTTGGTCAGCTGGAGCTACAACGAGGAAGTTGCACCCAGTGACGTGCATACCGCTTTCATCTGGACCCACCACGAACCGCCAAATCCTATCCCACACCGCAGCACATTTGAGACTTTACCATCAACGCCGTTTTGATTCAGAGACTAAAAGTCATCCTCCTCTTTCCCCACCTTTACTATCCCAGAGGCTCTAAAGGTCAAGCCTATTTTCACTCCTTCACCATCGTCGCTGTTCAACTCGCCTGCTACTGCCCTCAGGCACCTCTACCATCTTCCGAATGGCGCCTCGCCGGCCCAGTACGGCTAACGATGTAGGTCCGTCACGTATGCCCTTCGCTTCAGCCGAAGCACTGCTTTGGGGACCTGAGATGAAGAGCCAACATGCGTACCTACTCACGGAGATGCGTGCGCTTCAGAAGCAACAAGAGGCATACGATACTCGGATACGCGCTACTGAAGCTGTCGCAGAGGCAGCCAAAGCCGTTACCGCACGGGTTCGTCACTTGGAACAACAGCTCGCTGCTATCGAGGCCCAGGATGACGATAAAGCTTTCGAGAAGTGGGCGTCTGGTGAGATAACGCGGCTGGGTATCTTTGTTGATACCAACGCGAATGCAAGGCAGAAGCAGATTGAACTCGACACCAAGGTCTCGCATATTTCGGAAAATCTGGCCAGATTGTTGCGCAACTCCATGGGTTCTGAGGGTGCTCTTCGGCGCCTTGACCATCTTGAGCATGGCCGGAGAGAGGATGCGCACCGAATTCAAAGTCTGGAAAGAGAGGTCAATCGTCTCAGATCTACACAGCAAGGCGATCCTTCCTGCCCTGTGCAGTCAAGAGCGGTGCCCAAGCATAGGAAAGATATTAGAAGAAACCCGACGCTTTCTCAGAGACTGGACACCGAGATATCAGATGCGACTACTGAGACTGACAGCGAGGAAACGCTACTTCCACGGATGTCCCCATGTGAGGAGATACAAGTCCCTCGAAGTCCTGAGATGCAAGAAACGTAAGTAACGCAAGAACTCGACAACCGCTAAACACGTCACTAAAACATTGCTCTAGAAACTCTGGTAACGCTGTTGTAACATCGTCTCCCAACAAAGGCCGTGTTATCACGTCGGCGAGATGGCGACTATTACAAAGGCCCTCGATTCACGATCCAAAGTTACCGCGGCCTATGGGAGAAGAAAACGTACAGCCAGTACCTGCTGACGTCCCAGGTCTCGATGTTTATCACGCTTCTCCACCGCCGACACAACTTGTTTCCAGAAGGCATCAGCACAATGAGCCTGTACCTGCACCTGCGCCAGGGCGGAAAGCCCGTGGACTTCTTAAATCCGAAGATCCAACAAGTGCAGCCCCTGCAACACAGCTGGTAAACAGGAAACCACCCAGAAAACGGAAGCAGCCCGATCCCGTGCCTCAGACACAACGACAAACGCGATCTCAAGTTAAAAGAAATCAAGCCAAAGAAGTCGAACTGCAAGTAGCGACAGGAGCTGCTGTTGTTCCAGAAATTCAAGCAGCACAGAAAGTCGAACCGATATCCCCACCACGAAAGAAATTCAAGGGTACTCCTGTCCCCCAACGTGCTGGAAACAAAGCCAGATTCGGTGAAGCGAGCCAGGCCGTTAGCAGAAGTACTAGACCGACTCAGAATCAATATAAAGTAGAGGACCAGAGTGCGCAAAAGTCGGTTGCTTCTGCAAAGTCAATCTCTACAACCACGCGTGCGAGGAGAACGAAGGCTACTGCTTCGTCCAAGAAGAAACCGACTCCTGCACCTCCTCCGCCAGTGAATAAAAGCCCAAAAACGACAGAAAGACTAATTGTGAAATTATCGATCCCACACAAACCAGGATACGTCGATCCCGGTGTCCTCGAGACGGGGAGTCTCAAAACGAGCCAGAGTTTGGCTTGAGTAGGCATATAGACCAGTACTGCGCCGCCAGTGGTGACACACGTCTGTCATCTCAGACAGTGAGCCCAGAAAAACATAACAATTCACAGCAGCACGATCTCCCTCAGTTACCACTACCGTCACAATGAGCTGCAATCGGAGACAAGCAATGCAGGAAATATCAAGTTTCAATACTTTCAGCAATCTTCTCGAGCCTGTGAACTTTCGTACACCTCTTCCATTATCACTACCAAAAGAGCTATGGACCGGTACCTACGTCTCGCTGAACTCATACAAACCCTCACGATCCGCGACTGGTACTTCCATATTCGCCTCTTCAATATCCTTTCCATCAATCTTGAGACCCGCACGCATAATATCACCGGTTTTTACTGGGCCTACACCTTTTGGAGTACCTGTAAGGACAATGTCACCCTTGTCCAGCGTCATCACCCTGCTAATATCGCTTAGCTGTCGTGGGATGCGGAAAAGCATCAATTCGGTATTGTCAGACTGCCTCATCTCGTTGTTGACAGAAAGCCAAAGATGGGCATTCTGTGGATTCGGGATCCGGTTCTTGGCGATAAAGTTACTGATGGGCATGAAGGTGTCGAAACCCTTTGCGATGGACCACGGGAGTCCTTTCTTTTTGGCTTCGTCTTGCACGTTTCGCGCCGTCATATCGATGGCAAGGACGTAGCCTGTAGAGCAAAAGTCAATGTCATGTTTTTGCCGTGTACTGTAGATTTCAGGTAGGTATTTAGATATTGCGCTCAACGTACCTTCGATAGCATCCATTGCACCCTTGGTATCCTCTGGGTGAAGATCCCTGATTGTCTTGCCCATGACGAGACCCAGCTCAACCTCATAGTGCATAATCACACCCCGAGGTCGCAGCACGGGCCCAGCGCCGGGAAGCAGTATAGACGACGGGGGCTTGAGAAAGAAGAAGGGCTGCTTAGGAGTCGCGCTTGAAAGCTCCTTGATGTGATCGGCATAATTTCTGCCAATGCACATTACCTTGAGAACAGATTAGTCATGTTCACAGTCTGCAGCCAGGTCCTTGTTTCTCCCAGCTTTAATGGTTAGTTCTTGCTGAACATGGGGTGTCCCAGAATAAAAGCGCCTCTTTTCCTTTCTCTCTCTCCGTCCTGCAGCTGTTTTTCTGTCCCAATCGCACTTGTCATAGCTCTTTTCTCTCTTTCAGTTTCTCATGTACCCTCTCCAGACTAGTTGTGCATTTGAACGCAGTACATACCTTGCGGCAATTTGCCCTGATAGCCTGTATACTAGCCATACTAGCCAACTGAGTATTCGCACTGCAAGACAACCGTCCCGAGAAATTATAAAACTGACAACAGGGGGTGTCCAGGAAGCAAGGCGCACAACGTAGCTAGGAAGACGTTGCGCGACTTCGGTAAAGCACTCACCCGGCAATCGACGGGGGTTTGAGCTCTTCCTTCCCCCCACGCAAAAAACACGCTACGGGCTGCGAACCGAACGGTGGGGCGGAGGGGAGGGGTTTGACAACGTCAGAGCTTCCCCTGGTACATACATGTCACTTATCCCCGCCTCCAAACCCCAGCTTGGTTTACCATAACTTTTTCCTAAAACAAAGAACCTGTTACACATTTGCGCCTAATACAGGAAATAACAGTCAAGGTGATTTGAATTACCAGGAAAGGAAGAAAGAGGGAGAGAACAGAGTCACAGATCAAAGACGTAGATAAATATTCGAGCAACCGAAACAAAAAACAAAATGGCGGAAGAACAAGCACCAGCTAAGGAAAACAACACCATGCAACTGGCAGAAATACTCTCTGATCTCGTCTCTCTACGCGTCTGTGTACGTCCACTTGTACCCTTTCCAACTCCCTGCTTCCCTATCTTTCTCCCTCTCTCTTAGATACAAAACCCCCCGCACCAAAACTAACAAAACCCACACCACAGGATCCCGCCGCCGCTCTCGCCCTCGTATCCGCACGCTCCGACTCCTCCCCTACACCAACCCATACCACCGCCCAGGAACCCAATCCCGCAGCTGCCGCAGAACCAAACGCGCCTCCCGCACAGCAACAGCAGCAACAACAAGACGAGTCTGATCCGGATCTGAAGCGGGCAAAAGACCTGCTCAAGCTGCATTACGAAGTCAAGCAGGCGCACAAGAGGGGCGAGTTGAGTAGAGGGCTGGAAGAGGCTCGGGTCATGGTGGAGAGAGCTGTTGGGGGGTGAAGTCGAGGAGACGAGGAGAATGAGAATTCTGTGGAATCAAAAAAAAAGGAAAAGAAGAAGAAAAGATGTGTTAGTGTGCTATGGGTGCGAGAGATAGAGGGAGGAAGAGGAAGAGGGAGATAGGTACGAAAAGAATCCAAAAGGCAGAGCAAGGGCGGGTGCGGAAACATGGGAGAGTTGAGGTCGAGGAGAGTGGGTGTATGTGTGCTATGGGAATGAAGGTTTCAAGAGAGGATAGTCGAGTCGGATCTGCTGTTATCCACTCCCCCGGTTTCTCTTTAGTTCCTATCTCATCAGGGGTTTGAAATCCCGCGTTGTCAGACTAGGAAAACGCACAGCGGTGTCCGTCAAAGGAGCAATGTCCGCACTATCTGCTGGAGAGATGATCAAGAAGTACCTAGAGTCCACAATGAGGTATTCAAACCGCTATCGAGACAAGTAATGGTCAATGTATTAAAAAAGAAGAATCAAGGACTAGTAGAGGTACAAGGTAAAATCAATTATGAATAGTCGTAGGAATGACGCCTAGTCTATCAATTTGCATGATAGCTTTTCTGTCCACGACGGGGGAAAGCAAGTCTTCATAGGTAGACACGAAGTTCACCGCCGCAATCTAAATACCAGTCTTCAAGCTCAATTCATGGTCCCGCAGCCGTCAACATTCCCTCGATGATAGGCTTGATGTTCACACCCGCTGCACTCTTCTGGGCGAGTAGCACGAGAATGGGCAGGCATTCGGGTGCTACTGCAAGCATTGCCCGGAGCAATTTGATCATGTCGCGTTTGCGCATCGTTCTGGGTGCTGTTAGTACATCTATGGAAACTAATGAGTGGAATATGCTCACTTCGACGTCGGTGCAATGGACGGAGCAAGTCCAGATGTCGAGCTTGCTAGTGCCTCAGGCAGTGTCCCAGCGGTTGTGGGCACGGAACCAACGGATGGTACTGCCACAGGCAATTGTGTAGTAGGAACCGGCTGCGGTACCTCTGTCCCTACGGCGGGAATGGACACTGGTATACTCGGTAGAGCCACTGCCGGCAGAGATGCTACAGGAAGAGGCAACACAGGGAGAGACGCTATAGGAAGAGCTGATACAGGTTCTGTCGCCACTGGTTCTACGGCGGGTACCTGCAGAGCGGGCTCGGTCACTGACGGAGGCTCTGGTGCTGGAACGGCCGAAGTCGTTGTTGGGGGTGCAACTGGAGGTACCTCTGGCATGGGCTGAGGTGCTGGGTCTGTAGCTGGTGCAGTTGCGGCAGGAAGAGGCGCTGTATCAGCAGGCGGCTGAGCGGATAGAGACTCTGTGGCGGTTTGGAGCTGGCTTGTTGGCGGAAGGGCATTAGGTACCGCAGAAAGGGTTGCCATGGTAATTGAAAATGAACTGATTGATCTATGACAGGTATTGAAGAAGTCTGAGAGCAGCTACTAGACGAGTACGAATGGGAGATGTGAAATGGTATGATGGCGCAGGTGGATGGGGAGTGAAGTGGGATTCTGGGCGAGAAGATATTGTTGAGTTGAAATATAAGAATGGAAGTCATGGCCTGGTCAGGTAAGTTGCAAGATGGCAGGCAGAGTCGGACAGACATGGCAAGCACGAAGGTGCATGGGAAGCCGCCATCGTGTGTGTTAACTACCCAAACGAGTCAATAGTCAAAGTCCTTGATGATGTTATCCTTGGGATCCTGGGTCTGAATTAAGAATAGTAATGTGTCCAAGATGGAAAAGACGAGTGAGGTTTGGCTCCGGCGGACATGAGCTTAGCGTGATGTGTCGTAGGTACCTGCATGAACGACTGACGTAATCCTAGAGGTGGCCGCCAAGCCCGCGCGGATGGGCCCGCGTGAGCTCTAGCTTTCATCGTCGCGTACTCTCTCTCCTCAGGAACCTCACTGGCTCTCGCGCAATTCAAATCCACTACTACCTGCAATCATGGCGCTCAGTATCGACCAGAAGCGTCTCAAGGCGACCAAATTCCCGCCAGAGTTCGACAGGAAGGTGGACATCGAGAAGGTCAACATCGACCTAATGAAAAGGTGGATTGCGAACAAAATCACTACCATCCTCGGCGATGAAGATGACATTGTCGTCGAGACGTGCTACAACTTGGTGGAGCAAAGTCAGTTCGTGAGTAGACTCTTGCCTCGCATGTTCCTCTGAAGTATACTAAATCCCGCTCAGCCTAAGATCAAGGAAATCCAAATCCAGCTCACGGGCTTCTTGGGAAAGGATACAGCATCGTTCTGCAAAGAGCTATGGGACCTCATGCTCAGTGCGCAAGAAAGTCCCATGGGTGTACCGCGTGAGCTTTTGGAAGCCAAGAAGGCTGAATTGCAGAAAGAACAGGTACGGCGTACCGCACGCTCGCGTCACCAGCATTGCTGACATCGTCTACAGCTTTCCAAAGCCACTGCCGATGCACGGCGCGCCGAAGAACAAGCGCAGAACGCCATGATCGACTCTTTCCGCCAAAGTGAACGTTCAGACCGCCCCGAACGCGGACGTGGTGGCGGAGGTGGACGATACCGAGGCAGTGACCGTAGAGGACGAGGCAGAGACTTTGATAGAGGGCCTTCTCGGCGCGACTCGAGATCACCACCGTACGTGGCATGCTCCTAGGCAAGAAGACTGGACTGCTGACATGCTATAGGAGAAGAAGATACTCCCCACCAAATCGCGAGCGCGATGTGTATATTCCTGGAGGAGGTCGCGGGCGTGGAGGGCGCCATGATAGATCTCGCGAGCGCCGTCGTTCTCCTCCAGGCAGTCGTTCTGCATCCCCACCATATCGTCGTGCACGTCGCTCACCATCGTCAGGACCATCGCGAAGTCCACCCAGGCGTCGAACGCGTCGCTCGCCATCCTCTGATCGCTCTAGATCTCCGCCTCGCCGTACGCGACGGAGATCTCCTTCACGAAGCAACTCCCCGCCTGCCAGACGGCGAGAAGCACGTAGGGATAGGTCTTGGTCCCCTGGTCAGGACAAGAGAAGGCTACCTAAGCACACTTCACGATCTAGTTCTCCGCGTGACAAATCGAGCTCACCAGCGCCTAGGCTCCGGACAAGGTCGCCGTCGCACAGCCCTCCACGCCGTCGACGTCGCTCTCCTTCGAGGTCTTCCCGATCTGTAAGCCCTGTGCGTGAGCGGCGACGTAGATACTCCACCTCTTCTGGTGCTGATTCAAACGACTCTCGCGCTGATGTCAAGAAGCGTAAACGCTCGCCGAGTTCCGGCAGGTCACGATCTCGCAGCAAAGCTGGTAAGGGCAGACGCCGTGTAACTCGCTCGCCGTCAGAATCGCCAGCCCGAAGGGAACGCAGTCTGAAGGAGTAGTTCAGCGTTTGTGGACTCTGCCGTTTATGCCATACATGCGCGGACTTTGATCTATACAAGCTGTCTTCGATATGGGATCGAGTGGAAGAACCCTTTATTTCTGATTGCTATCGACCTTGACATCTCAAAACGATACCGTTTAAATCCTCGCCCACGCACCATCGAGTATTGCAATTCCCCTTCAACAAAAAGTAGATAGAGCATAATGATTTAGAGTGTGTCCGGGGTCAGCAGGCTCGTAGTCAATATGCAGTGCTCATTCTTGGGTAGCCATGTAGCTAATCTGAGTATTGCAGTGAAATACCATCCAAAATTCTCTCACTTTTTGTACTTTGTACTATGCTCCTTCAGAATGCGCACCACACGACGCTAGGATTTACACCCTTGCACTGGTGACTGTTCAGCATCATCTCTGTGCTCTGAACAGTGCTTAGTGCTCTGGTCCGCTTTTTCTTTGTGCCTCCAGTATGGCAGCATGATGCTCTGTCCGTGAGTTATGCCATGGATGATCTCGGGCTTCGTTGTAATGCCTGTTTCAGCCATTTTCCAACTGTCGAAGGGATCGCGTATGTATACCCCCCATACGTGGAGTTTAACAGTAGCGGGTCGTGGAAGGCGTGTGTGTGTGGTGCTTTTGCAAGACTGCTGTTATTCTGAGTGAAATTCTTGTAGTGCTCAGCCTTTTCGCCGTTTGCACTGAGCTGCCACGACACTGATGTCGTCGAGTTTGCCTGAGATTAAATGTCAGCCAAGCGAACATACAAAAAAAGACGCACAGTCATCAATCGAAGAGCTTCTAGAAAAAACTAACCTCCTTCTATCGAGAGCCCTTCGTCTATGGCTTTCTCCATGTACGGGCTTTCAGCGAAGGGATCCAGTGCAATCTCCCTCGCCGCATTGACGAGTTGCTGGGCCACAAACTTCATCTCATCGGCATACGTCTGGTCTTCTGTATCCTTGTTCTTGTCACCGCTCCATTTCTCCATACTGTCACATACGTTTTGTACAATCTCGTGTTCCCACAGATTGTCCACTACGCCGTCCGTCATGGCGATTACGACGTCGTCTTCCTGAATCTCTACGCGATCCATCATCGCGTTTTCACTCGGTGTGTCGGGGCTGTTCGTGCCTAGCTGCCGGGGACAGTCGAACCAGTGCCATTGTTCCTGCGTCTTGAATACGACTTCCCTACTGCTTGGACGTATGACGAGGATCTGGGAGTCGCCGAGTTGTGTTACGTAGAGGACGGGATGATTTGGTTCTTCCTTGTCGGTACTGAGTAGCGCGCCGCATGTGGTCGTTGTGCCGTGCCACTCGTTGGGCTCCGAGGTTGCTTGTTTGGTGAGTTTGTAGGCTGTCTGTAGGTAGGCGACTGGTTCTGGGGGTGTCGTGGCGTTGTACGTTGCGGCTTCGACTTCGAGAGCCCAGAAATGGGCCATTAGGCGGGACCAGAGCCTATGGCGACATGTGGTGTTAGTAGTGATTCAATGAATGAGAGGGCTTTGGTTAACTCACGCTGCATGCCCTTTCTCTCTCGTAGCCCACGCGCCTACGCCGTCGTTCGCAGCAATGAAACTCTCACTGACTAGCACCGCATCGTCGCCATTTGTGACCCCTCTAATCATCTGCCCGTTCACTGTCGGGCGCCGATCTCGGCTCTTGTTATGCGTACTCAACGGCTCTGAGAAACTCGTAGACGGCAAGGAGAGAAACGGCGGAGGAAACGGTCTCGAGGGCCTCTTTGCGAAAAGCGCATATCCAGCCTCAAAGTAGAAGGGTGGCTTGGACTTTGGCGGATCTGCGTTCTCAGGAACGGGCGTCGTCGTTCCAGCGCCCATTTGCGCCTTCGGTACATCCTTTGCATACCATCTCGATTGTCTGTTGAGGTTTACTGTTACTGGCGGAATGCGTGCGTATTGTGGTGTAGATGACTGTGTGGTAGTTCTCCAGGCTTGTGATAATGGTTGCTGGAGGAGGGGTTTACTGCGAACGCGAAAGGCAGATGCGAGCATGCCAGCGGCTGCCTTGTCCACAAGTAGAGGAGCGAGGTATGTTAGTTCAGGAACTTTTTTTTCCTAACCCCGTAGTGTATTAAGGTTCAAGCTATATTAAGAGCCACTGTGCTCCAGCTTGCGGTATGCGGGGAAACCCGAGATTGTGGTTTGCGCATGGTAAACGGTGCATCGGGAATGAGATGGGGTGCGAACATGAGTCAGCACTGAAGGCGTTGGGTCTTATCATGACGTCTGTGGAGAGTGGGACTTTTGGTGGTTGCTGATTCGCAAACTTGTCATGAAAATATAGTATTAACCACAGAGTTGGTCAGACTTGACGGATATCTTCTGGAGGCATGGCGAGGTCAAGGCCCGCGTTCCACAAGGGCTACTTGTTAGCGCAACGTAGATCTAATAACCAAGTCTTGATTTGGTCGGCGAATTGGTAATGTTGAATTCCGTAAACAGAAAGGCTCTAGGAGTTCCATGAGTTAGGAGGCGTATGCCGAATAATCTCTCCATTTACACTGGTGATTATTGGTATCCCGAGTGAACGCCTGCCAATGCATGCCACCATATCCCATCCATGTAATTATCACCCACCGTTCATGGAAACACGGCACTTCTTCATGCCCTTCTTCTAGCAAAGTTCTCCAGGTCCGCCCTTGTAGCCACTCCGAGCACAAACTTCCTGCTTGCATCTGTCACCACCGCAAACTCTTGCTTTCCACTGCCATCTACTCCGCCGTTGAAGAACTCCTCGAGTTCCTCAAGAGGCGTTTCTGTAGTAATGACCTTGTATCTCCTGCCGCGTCGCTGGAACTTGTGCATGGCCTCTTGAACCGGATCGCTGTCCTTGACTTTGCCTTCCTTGAGGAGTTGCTGGAGATGTGGAATGCTAATGTATCCAAGCAATGCACGGTTCTCCTCCGCAATAACAGTGAGATGGGTGTAATCGCGCTCAAGGCCGGACATGAGAGCCCATGATATCGGGTCGGTGGGTTTGACGGAGAGTGCGGGCGGGGGATCGAGGTCTTCCACTGTAGCCTACAAGCTGTCAGTCAGATACTGACTACGGGTCGTTGAAGCAACATACGCCTCGGTATTTGTTTGCCCACAATGCCTGATAATCGCCGTCTGGCGCGCCATTGGGGGCGCTTGCTTCCGGTGCCATGTTGCTCACTAGGTAGGACGTGGATATGGCGGGGAGGTTATTGCGCAACTTTATGACCAAATCCAGAGCTGCGGATGCTCGGCCCTGTCATCACATCACGCTAAGCATGCGCGAAGCGGCCTTTAGCGGGTAAGGCTTTTGCAAATGTTCAGAGCGTGTGAACAGAAGTTCTAGGCGGCCTTGGTGTCCCAGCAGAAGCCTATAGTTGCAAGCTGAGATTACATACATGCACGCGTCGGCCCTGACCTGGGGGGCCGCTTTCGCTATTGCATCTTGTTATGACTGTGTGCAGTGAATTCAAGCATGGCCGTATTCACAAAACGAATTCAACCCTACGTGGTATTGGTTGGGTTGGTTTTTGGTTTTGCAGCCGTTGATGCCACACGTGATGAGCACTAGCGATAACCAGAGGCCACTCGCTCGTGGGAGCCGCCCACCTCGAACACCATCGACGCCCCCAATCTTGCCAGCGAACGAACATCTCGCATGCTTGTTGCACAGTACTCAAGCCGCTAGCCTCTCTGCCGGGACAAGATTCAACGACACCGGGATAATGCGATGGCTCCCGCGACGCTCCTCCGCCCCTCGCTCGACCGCTCCTATAAATCATCCCGACGGACGGCAATTGTATGAAACCCGTGTCTGGTTGTATGCATTGGGAGTGCCCATAGCTGGGGATGTAGAGTTTGCAGAGCGTTCAGAAATCCACACTGGCCCCAAAGCTATTGTTGGCCGCCAGGACGGGAAGCAGCAGCTCTGAACATGCTCTTCAGAACACCCCATGGCTGAGGGTTGAGACAACCATCATCGCTATCGCGTTTCATACCACAGCTGGTCGCCGCAGCTGATGACCAAGATGCATCTCACGCCCGTACGAGTCGCCAGTCATGGCATATCGGAACTGGCTAGTGCGATTAATACCAAACCCGACCATATACACAATTCGCACGACTACAGATCATCGCAGGCGGCTGAACTGGAAGTGGCAGTTGAAGGCAAGACAGTTGGCTCCGTCGCGTGCTGTATCAGAAAGACGACTGTCAGCTTATCGATAGCCAACGCGGGTACGGAAATCCTACTCTTCGGACCGCGACAATCCAGGGCAACCCTCAGTCTGGGCTGCCTGTGCAGGAGAACAAACATAATGTCGACTTTAGTTCCGATCTGACGACGGATTTCCCATGTGCAGTAAAGCTCTTATAGCGAACCTGCTTGGATCACGGCTTTCCTGCATAACTAACGGAAAACGATTAAGCTCAGACTCCCCAAACAAGTGAATTCTCTCTGCCGGATACTCAGTACATGTTTTAGCATGTCCACACTAATATTTCTTCATCCATGCTCATCCGGCTTACAGATTGGCTTCACGAAGCTCATGATGCTCGGTTGGTGCTCTCAAGAACCCTTCAAAGGAGTGGCGGCCGGCAACTCTCCGTGTTTGTGACTCGGTTGGCCTATCTTCTAATACGGTCACCACCAGCATGGCGAATGTAAAGTATTTGGAAGAGATGGAATCAGTGCAGTCTCAAACCCGTAAGCTGGTAACACAGGCACCATACAACACTCCGCAACAGAGGTTTTTGTTGTGCCATAAGCTATGCGGAAGCAAGCCGTTCAGCATTCGAACCATGTACACTAGGGTTTGAAAAACAGCATTGGGTTCAATGAATGCTGCCAGGTCGCTGAGACATGAGGATCGAGGATCAACGATCAACGATCAACAGGTCATTCGAAACTAGAATCGCGCTCTCCTGCCTCATTCGCGCGCCCGATGTGGCAGCTGCAGTCAACCATCGTAGCAACTTGCACAGAGTCTTGGGTGTCTTCACCCAAAACACTGTGTCCACGTCAGTCTCTTCAGTGTACATTGAAAGACTGTGCTGTCAAAATCGAGACTGCGTACTTGAGGTATGAACCTCGGCAGAGGTAAGCAGGCGAAAATTATTTTCATTTAGAAAAGGGGGTATAGGGATTTTAAAAGGAGAAGTTTACAAGTACAGTGAGTGTCGTGCCCCCAGAGCAAACATGTATTCAAGCTGACGATGGTTTAAGTGTAATCAAAATGCGAATCATCACCTGACGAACCTACCTACAATATGCCCGAGACCCTGCAGCCTAATGTTCTAATGTGTTGCCACTATTCTAACCATTCGACAATCCCCGACGTCAGCAAGAATAACACGATCAACTAATGACAAGTGTGCAGTTTGCGCAATATGAGAAAGAGCTAGAGAATCCGATCCAGAAGAGTAATCGGTCTGCCAACGACGTGCACTTTCACCAGAAACTTCTTCCGACACGATACGAGCACCTGTCAGTCGAAGCCAGTCAAAGCCAGTCGACCGCCCACTGTGGCTCAGCAAGAGTACAAAGCAATTATCAAAAGAGCTGTGCCGGCAGATGAGATTCTTCGGGCTGGTATCGTATGTGAGCCTCTTTTATTCAGGCTGTGAGTGTGGGTTGGCTGGCTGAAGGCGCAGCTGCTTTGTACTCCAGCACGGACCCAAGTCATCACATCCCGCCAAACCTTGGAAGGCGGCGATAGTACCAGCAGCCAACCCCCACAACACCGCAAACAGTTTGCACGCTTGCTGCAACATTACCAGAACGCGGTCGGTGCATCAAGAGACGGCAGTGAATCACCTCGAAATTTTTCGAAACCAGTAGCGCGCCTGTTGCGGGCAGACTGACCAACGTCACGTGCTACGCCTGGCGTCGCTGGAAAGTTGAAGAGTTGCGTCTCCGATCTCTTCTCTCTCGCCCTCCCCACACCACCACAAAACGACCCAGCCACCTCACCCACCGCGCACCATCAATCTGCGCTGTCAACCATCAACCACGCGGTCTTGTTATCGCACTCAACCCATCAACGACCTAAATCGCGATCCTGCGCATCGCTTACGCGTCGACACGACACTGTACAAGCGTGAGCGTGACTCGCACAATGGCGGAGGAGGTGAAAGCACCCGTGTCTGTGGACGCTACGAACACCACGGAGCTGGCGACGCGTTCTACGGATGCTGTCGCTCAGCCTGCCGTCGCAGAGGCAAAGCCGGCTGAGAACGGCGTCGTAGCCACCCCTGGTGTTGCTGAAGGTAAGAGACCATCCTTGACAAATCGGCAATGAGGCTTCTGACATGATTATCTATTAGTCTCTGAAAACAAAGACGCCCAAGAAGACACTGCTGCGCAAGATGATGTCACCACGGACGCGCAGGCACAGCTCGTCGCAGCGAGCGATGACGCAGGTAAGTGAAGACCCTATTAGCTAGAGGCGGCATGAGTAGCCTTCAGTTGTCGATTCCATATATTGATACATTCCCGTAGAAGCCGCACCTACCTCCGACGCGCCAGCGACCAATGGTACCCCAGCGTCCAAAAAGGCTGCGAACGGCAAGCGCAAGTCGGGCGCTGGTATTCCCGAACACAAGAAGAAGACACCAGCTAAGAAGGGAAAGAAGGCTCCTGAGCTTCGTCTGAACGTATCGCCCGGAGACATGCACATGGTCGCTATGCGTGGGTACCAACCATGGCCAGTCATTGTGTGCGACGAGGAAATGCTTCCCGAATCACTTCTCAGCAAGCGCCCTGTCAGTGCTAGGCGCATTGACGGCACATACCGAGCGGACTTCCTTGAGGGTGGCAAGAACGCCAAAGACCGACGGTATCCTATCATGTTTTTGGGCACCAATGAATTGTAAGTCCACAGGTTCTTGCGCTTCTGCATGACACGTTTGCTGACCAGACTTGACAGTGCGTGGCAAGTCAACACCGATCTGTTGCCATTTGACATCGAGGAAGTAAAGAAGGACGTAGAGACCGGCAACCAGGGAAAGAGGAACAAAGCTCTTTGGGAGGCATATCAGATTGCTGCCGAGGGTCATGACCTGGCGTATTTCAAGGAGATGCTCTCCGCCCATGAATCTGCGATGCAGGAAGATCTCGAGCAAAAGGAGCAGAAGGAGCAGCAGAAAAAGGAAAAGGCCGAGAAGGTCGCTAAACGCAAGAGCACAGCAGCAGAAAAGTCGGAAGATGTCGATATGGAAGATGCTGACGCTGCCCCATCTGCTAAGAAGGCGAAGGCCACGAAAAAGCGCAAGAAGGATGACGAGAGCGATGATGAGAGCGAAAAGGCACGTACCATATTCACGACCTGATTTGCATCAACTAACCTAATGCCAGCCTGCAAAGACTCCCAAGACTAAGCTCAAACTGACAACAAAGACGCCGAAAGAGGGATCTGCCGCGAAGCCGAAGAAGGAGCCCAAGTCAAAGAAGAAGGCTAGTGAGGAAGCCGCGCCTGTAGTACCTGAGGAGCCACCTATGACTGAGGAAGAGCGGTTACAGAAGCGCGAGAAGCAAGTTCTCTATCTCCGACATCGTCTGCAAAAAGGCTTCCTGTCGCGCGATCAAGCTCCCAAGGATGAGGACATGACAAGCATGTCCGAATACATGAAGCAGCTTGAGGCTCATGAGGACCTTGAGGCTGAAGTGATCAAGAAGACCAAGGTTCACAAGGTCCTTCGGGCTATTGTAAAGCTCGAAACCATTCCAATGGAGGAGGACTTCGCTTTCAAAAAGCGTTCCACTGAATTGCTCACCAAATGGAGTGGCGCTTTAGCATCCGACCCCGAGTCAGTTGGTGCCAACGGTGTCAAGAACGAAGAGCGCGAGAAGTCTGAGTCCGCCAAGGAGGGGTCACCCGTAGAGAAGACTGCTGAGAAAACCGCTGAGACTGTGGAAGAGAAGGGCGATGATGCAGCCGATGCTGACGGCGACGTCGCCATGACAGGAGACAACGAAACCAGCAAGGATGCGCCTGAACCTCAAGTTGAGGCTAAGGCCAGTGGAGAAGTTACCGACAAAGCCGCTGCTGAGCCCGAGACTGAGAAGGCAGCTGAGAGCACAGATGCTGCCACGGCTTAAATCACCGCCAGGTCGCGTGGGCAGCTAAGGGAATAGATGTCTCTCCCATTATGCTACCAGCCATCTTGGTATAACTCGACTGTATTGTTTTAGGGCCATCGCAGGCTTTGCTGAGCGAGTCTAGGACGCGCGCTGACGGAGAATTCGCGTTGGCGTACACTAGCTTTTGGTGGTTTGACTGATCCTGCCATTTCTAATATTTATGCGTATACTGCTCAACGAGCATGATTATTTAAGCCTGACAAGGGAGATACGAGCTCATTTCTGCGGCACATGTCTATATTCATGGGCGGCGCCTTTCCGAATGGTAGCCGGCGGAGTAAAAACCTATTTGAGCAGATTGAACAAATGAACATCACTACTTTCCAGCTGCTATGTGTGTATCTTTGAGTGTGCTTATTTGGGTGCGCGGCTGCCCACGTTGCTCCCGTTGGTCTCTTCTTCTCTGCCATGTATTCTGTTTCTACAGTTGCAACATGTGGCGCGTCGCGTCAATGCCCCACTATCATTATGACGTCCTGATGCGTTGAGCTCCATAACAAAACCGTCAAACAAGGAAACTCACAGCATCGTCCTTACAACACCAAAATCCCCCCGTTTCTTATTCGGACATACCTGCTCGACATCAAAGTTTATCAATCTCAGAAAATTCAAAATGGCTGCCGCTTCAAGGAAAGATCTTCTCAAGAAGGTGTACAACATGGTACCGCCTATGCTTGAGAGCTTCCACAAGGGTATGGAATCTACGGCTGGTTGTAGCGTCAGTATCTGATTAGCTCCTCTAGGTCAATTGGGTCGTGTAGCAGTCATCGGTGGCAGCGAAGATTACACTGGCGCACCCTACTTCTCCGCCATGGCTTCTGCAAAACTAGGTTGCGATATGGTATGCATATCTCATCTTTACTTCCGAAAGACTTGCTAACGTTTCTTTAGTCTCACGTTATATGCGAGCCGGGCGCGGGCGCCGTCATCAAGACCTACTCCCCCAATCTTATGGTACACCCGTACATGCGGCAATCCAAGAACCTTGCACAGTCTGAGAGTGCCGACAGTGTAAGCGCAGAAGTTGTTGGCATGCTATCGCGGCTTCATGTCGTTGTAATTGGCCCCGGTCTTGGTCGCGACAAACTCATGCAAGACACATGTGCAAAGGTGATTGAAGAGGCCAGGAAACAGGGTATTCCGTTCGTCCTGGATGCAGACGGTCTATACCTGGCGCAGACTAGGCCCGAGCTCGTCGAAGGCTGCACAGAGTGCATTCTTACACCCAATGTTGTAGAGTTCGGAAGACTGGCCAAGGCAAAGGGCGTCAATGTCGATGAAGGAGATCCTTCGGAACTTTGCTCGAAGCTGTCAAAGGCTTTCGGCGGTGTTACAATTATCCAAAAGGGAGCTAAGGACCACATTTCCAACGGTGCACATACTCTTGTTTCTGAAGGCGAGGGTGGCTTGAAGCGCTCGGGTGGTCAGGGTGACACTCTGACAGGTAGTCTGGCAACCCTGTTGGCTTACAGGAAGGCATATCACGACAAGTTGTGGGATATTGGGACTGAGATGTCAAGGAGCGAGACGCTGGCTCTTGCAGCATACGGTGGCTCGTGCATCACGAGGGAGTGCTCCAAGTTGGCTTTCAAGGAAAAGGGCAGATCGCTGCAGGCTAGTGATTTGACGGAACATGTCCACACTGCGTTCCTCAACATTATCGGAGAGAGGGAGGAGACTCCCATGTTGTAAGGGCTTGTCACGGTAGACTGAACATATTCGGTCGGCGTATGACTCGAAGATTGTAAGATAGATGAATGAACACGATAATTCTTTGTGATTTCTTCCGAAGAGACAGATCAGAAAGCTAATCTCCTTTTCGTACATCTAAGTCAATATTAATGATAAGTGCTCATTACACAACTATTCGCGTTTACAAGTGCTATACGGAGTGGAATCTCGAATCAGTATCTAAAAACAAGGGGGAAAGTTACAGTATGCTTATGAAAAGTGATTCGTATCAAATCATAATACCAGCATTCATGACGCAAATCCTTATGACCTCTGTATTTGATCTATGCAATCTTGAAAGTTGAAGGAAAACTCTGCTGCTCTCATCATCACGGGCCAGCCTTGATTCATAATGCAAGCATTCTAGGCGAGAGACCCTCCAAGTACCCAGACCTCACCGTTGGAGACCTTTTCGGCGATACTTTTGACTTCGACGTTGGCGGGTTGGATCTGCAGGATTCAATCAGCATGTAGTCTGATAGTGTTTCACAACAAAAAGAATGAACCAAGGCAGTGGAAAAACAATTCTAAGCAGCACCACAACAACGAAAAATATAATGCTCAACCAAGTATAGCCTAGGAGAGACAACGAGAAGAAAAAAAGAACCTGGGGTATCTGACTAAAGCCAGACGAATGCTGATGAGAGTGGGACTCGAACCCACGCCACTTTCGTGACCAGGAATATGATGTTAAGATAACCTTAACCTGGCGCCATAACCAACTCGGCCATCTCACCAATTGTTTGATTGAATGATGGAAATTTTGGAAATTGCATCGAATATTTTCGTGGGCAGTTGGGCCGAGAAGCGAACGGACAGCCGCAGTCAGGTGGGGCATCTCCGATGCAACGCAGCGACTACTAGAATGGCGGCGTGGACATGCTTACCTTCTTTTGGCCATCTTTGGACTCCCACCAAATCTCGTTGCCCGAAAGCGTCTTGATCTTCTTGCCCTCTTCCCACGGGCTCTCAGGTATAATGTGTCGCTGAACGAAGCGCTCGAGGTTGGCCTTGGCGCGGTCTTGTCCGCCAGCACCCTCGTACGCGTCGGCACCGAACGTGTTGTAATCCTCAGGGTCTTCCCAAGGCTTCCTCTTCAAGTCGCGCATGACGGTGTTGTGAGGAGCGAGTACAGTGGCGTTCTTCGTTGCGTCGTCTAACCGTCCAGAGACGGCGTCGATGTCCCTTGTCAGGCCGCTGAAGATGCCAATCTCCTGCGTCTTTCCGATGACATCGGATATGATAACGCCGGTCGAGACCTGCTCTTCCGGTTTGCCCATAATGTAGTCGCGAAGCGGCGCCTGTTCAGCAATGATGTGGAACGACTTGACGATGCTGTCAAAGGGGCGGGACTCGGCGGAGCAAGCAAAGATGAGAGAGATAGTAGCAAGAGGGTATGCAAAGAAAGATCTTGGTTTCATGATGGCTTAAGTGGGGTGCATTAGGGTGTTGTTGGAGGTGTTTGTGAGGACGGCGGTTGGGATGGGCGGCACACACGTCATGCCGCGGTGAAGCCAAGACCTCGTGATCGCGTGAATGATCGCCAGGCGCCTTTTCGAGCTTGGGGACCGTTCTCTTTCTTCCTACACCCATGTCTTCGACAACGTGACATTCCGCGCCTTTGAGCGCGTCGCTGATCGCTTCGCATCTCTAAAATAAACTGCAAAGCCATGACGCTACAAATTCCGACAGTCACGGTTGTAAGTGCAATGAATGTCCCAAAGCTCATTGAGCTGGTGCTAATAAGACCAGGATGATCTTCTCGCTTTTCACGCGCAGCATTTTCCCCATGCGCCAACGCCAGAACATGTTCTCCACGGTGTACATCCCGAGCCTGAAGCGTCTGAAGAATATTACGACGAAGAGGATGATGGGTTAGGCTACTACCCCGATGGCACCAAACGCACCCTAACCGACGAGCAAATTGCCATGTTTCGACACTCGGAAATACAGGCCGTCCTCCGCAAACGACGTCTGCGGAAGGAGAATGGCGAACCTTCCGAGTCCAGATCCACGACTGCGAACCCGTCTCTTGATGTTGCCAGTCCAGCGCAAGAAGGCTCTTCGCATATGCCAGACGGTACACAACAGGCTCAGCCTAAGGAACCTGAGCAAGCGAACAAGCAGCAGTGGGCGACAACTAGTGCGAAGAGCAAAGCCAAGGCTAAGAGGAAGAGAGACAGATATGCGAAGAGGAGAAAAGAAGTGAGGTTGCAGAAAGGCCTACCGAGACGAAGAAGTGGTCGCAACGGTGCAGGCAGTGACTACAGTGACGAGGAGAGTGATGAGTGGGATCCCTGGCATCAGGCGAACGGACCGGATGCGCAGAAAGATGATACCCTGGATCTGGACTATTGAGCTGGACGGTCCTGATGGTACTGTAGGCTTGTACAATGAAGGCGATATCGTCCCGTGCCATCTTTTACAGCGGTTATTCGCTTTGGACAGCATTGCCTTGTTGCTCGTACAGGTAATTCTATAGTCCATGCGTCGACAGCTACCTGTGAGTAATCTCCCAATTTCCTTGACTCCATGTGCGATGATGAAAACTTCGTTATCGTCATCCTTAGGCGGAGATCGCGCTAGGCTTGAGACGAGAGTGAAAGACTGCTTGCGGCCTGATCTCTCGACTCGTCTGGCGCTGTCAATGGCGAGTTTAAAATCTTCTCTCTGAGCACTTCTTCATCACGGATGCTACTGATCATACCACTTGCAACAACGTGCTAACACGAAGAATAGATACCTGCCTCGTTGTGGTTATAGTATGGACTTGAGCTTCAGTTACAGATTTCTGTGCTAAGTAATTGATTAAAGCACACACATACATAATATGCCTACTTTCCAATTCTCTGCAACGGTATTATGACATTGCCAGCTCAAGCGTGAGTGATAGAAACTCAACTCAGTAGCTACAGATTTCCCTTCTATCATCAAACCACATAGTATATATTTTTCTTTCATTATAGTCGTTTTCACTTCTCACCTAACGCATGGTACCACGCTAGCTGCGTGCGATATACAGTGAAAATCTCGTTGAGCCTTCCGTTAGTTCGGCAATCTCACCTAATCCTTTATCTTACGCTCTCAAGCCCATTTCCAAACACAACCTTGTTCACCAACAAATTGCTGTCAACATTACCATGGCGCCCCGAAAGCCTGCTGTCGACGACAAGGCTCCGAGTGCAAAGAAAGCTCCTGCCACCAAGAAGAGCAACGACAAGGTTGTGAAGCGGCCTGCGCGCGGATACCACAAGTTCAAAAATGGTCTACTCAACGTTGCCCCTAAGGGCGCCGAGAAAGAACTGTAAGTACACCAGGACTGCGCTTTGCAAGGGAAACTAACATCTGTCAGAGTCAAAGCCAACCAGCAGTCGCCCCTTCTACGCCTGCCGCCCGAGGTAAATACTGATTATCGCTTGAACATGTAACAAGTATTGACTCTTCAGCTTCGTAACGTCATATGGAAGTTTGTGCTTGGTGGGACAGTGTATAGGGAAGTCTGCAATGACACATCCTGGAAGTTTGCATCTTTGCCAGATGGTCCCAATAGAACCTCTCTTCTACAAGTATGCCGTCAGATCTATGCGGAAGCAGCTCATATTCCACTTCAACAAAGCACATTCTCTATCTGGTGGCCTTGGGACGTAAAGGAGTACATCAAGGTATTCAAGAAGCATCGGCTTACCCACATTACTTCCCTTCGATTTGAAATCGACATCTGCCACTCACGTCGCATGGAGCTAGTTTATGCTGAGCTGGACCAGTATTTGCGTGGAATGGACTTGGGGGAATATCTAACTGGGTTGAAAGAGCTAATTGTGTGTATATTCTCCTCTTCCTCGACTGGTCAAAACGTCAAACAAACAGTTGAGAATCATGTCCGCAAGGCGGTAGAACGTATTGCCCCTGAGATGCTCATTAATGTACGAGTTGAAGTGGCAGAGATCAGCTGGGCTGCCTATCACTCTGCGTATGTACGTACTAAACATGATGTATCGACATGAGTACAGACTGACCCTGGTATAGGTTCGAGGCACATGTCTGAAACAACGACAAAGTTGACTGAAACGCTGGATGAACAGGCATGTTACATGGTTACGCAAGGCGGCGTCATGTACGTAGTGGTCAGAAACAATGGTAGCATCTATCCAGTATCCCGAGAGTTCATGCAAGTGAGCTCACGGGTCACATTGACTGGCATACGAAATTGAGATGGGTTTTGCAATGGAGTATTGAGCATAGTGAAAACAAGGCAGATTCTGAACTAGACTCTGGCTCGAGCTTACGATTTCGTCAATATACTTTGACAAGTCCTGGGAACTTCTCAAGAGGTTGGCTTCTTGGAAGTCGTACGACCGAAGTTTCTATTCCAATTATATCTAATTTTCTCCTGCCTTTACTGTGAAACCACAATATAATATCTGTGCTACTGGTCTCACTTCCGAGGATTAATTCGCAATCACTGGTCAATCGCTCTCTTACTTCTCAAGGGAAAGAGCGGCCTTTACCTGGCCGCTAGGTAGCGCCAGGCTCGCCTATATTTCAGTCCCGAGTTTCCTCCAAATCTCCTTTCTTACTCCTTCTGCAACCTCATTTCTTCTCAACAATCTAAACATGGCACCTCAACAAGCTCACGAGAAGGATCACAAAGCGATGACTCCGAACAAGTCAACAGCGTCAACTGGAGCAGGAGTGGTCAAACCCCGCTACAAGAACGTAAGGTTTCACAAGGACGGTCTACTGGATGTTGAGAGTAAGGCAGGCAAGTATTTCAAGATGTGAGTCGATGTGGGTTGTAAATCACGAGTATGTTCACTGAGTATATACCAGGGCACAACGGAATCAGCGAAAGTCACCTTTGCTACTCTTACCTGCGGAGCTGCGCAACAAGATCTTCGCATACGCACTTGGTGGCAAGACCTTCAGGATTGAGTACTCGACGACTCCTCGTATGCTTTGCAAGAATGTAACAAAGTCCAAGAACGCATTGGCGTTGCTGCAAGTCTGTCGCCAGATATATGCCGAGACGGCATTGCTGCCATTCAGCACAAACATCTTCTTAGCTTATCGTCCCCTCGCACTGAAAGTATGGGCTGAAAGCTTACATCCGGCTTATGCTAAGAGTATTACTTGGATTAAACTGACATGGAGGATTCACACATTCGAATTAATCCTTAGGTGTCGTCCGCGTGACCCTGGATTAAAATCACTAGCAAATTTGGGCGAACAGCTGTTATCTTCAGGAATATGCAGCAGGCGTGGCTATGTCGCTGTGTCCTTTGATTTCTTGGACTGCTATTCCAGAGCATTAGAAGAGCGAACGCGCAAGAGAATGATGGGCATGCTTCAAGCGGTGAACAAAGGCGTCAACTTTGTTTGGGAATGAAGGTCTGGAAGCTAGTCTATCGATACACACAAATGAATTCAAGTCCCTCTTGTCTGCACCTGTCCCCTGCTTGTGCGATCGTTGACTCACCATCCACTGTGCTAGTTCATTAATACCTTGTCCCTGTCATGACCAGTGATACGCTTTGCGGGAACCAGCCTATGAGAAGCCAGAATAAACAAGTCCTGTATTTCTTCCTTTTCATCTTTCTCCATTGTGCCGAGCCTAACGTGATTGTCCCAGAGAATTTTAATCTCGAGTTTAGACATATTCTTCAGGTCGCACAGCGGCAAAATGCTATGCATGAATGCAAACTTAGTCTTCCTTTTGTGTGCTGGATACTCACGAAATTGAATTTTCAAGCTGGCAGATGATGGGCGGCAAGCACTGTTGAGAATCAATTATATCGACACACTCGAGCTCATCTGTGGTAAAGGTGAAGTGAAATAAAAAGTGCTCCAGTCATAAACGTTGACGGTTCACAGGAAAGGTACCTTGACGCGCCCGTAAAGTCCACAGCCCCGGCATCCGTTTCACCTTCCGCACCTTCTCCGACAACGGCGGCAGCAGCGCCTTTCCTTCTGCCCTCCGCCGCCTTTCAAGTCCTCGTTTGTGATGCCTCCTTTATCGTGGATTTATCGTGGCTGGACCGGATTTCTCCCTGGAAGCTAGCCGATTTTGACTCTGACTGCTTATTCTGGACGGTTTCAAACCACGAATTACCAAGAATACTTGTTCTATATATTCACGAGTTCTTAGACTTGATGCATATATTTTGAGAGTATGATGGTGTTGTGCTGCATTTCAAAGAAGAGTTAGCTATATGAGATCGTCAAGCGGGGCAGGTTGATTTTAGTCACATCAGATGAATATTCGAAACATGGAGTAAATGATATCTTGGGCAGAGAGAGTGGTCAAGACACACACGTGACCGAAGACGTTAACCCTGACGTACCCCGCCCCCACATTCTCTTCGTCGGAGATCGCACGTTGGTATCTCGGCCGCGCAGCAGCGAACATCGGCAATGATGCCGGTGCCTATTTTTGCGACCGAGATCTAGAAGATGTAGGCTGGAGCTTCCCATGCATGCCGTGGTGAGTCACGAAGACGCACAATCGCGACTAATCTTAAACCCGTCCCGGATTTAACGTCTGCCTACGCAATCACCTGTCTCTTGTAGGCTTGAATTCTTATCTTCTTCTCCATCTTCTCTTCACCAAACCCCTTGTGACTGTTGGAATCACAAATCTCAATCGGTTGCGAGTGCATTGTCCAGAAGCTGTCCACGTTCAAGCATCACCACTATGGCTCCCATGGTCGTCTCGCGAATTGCCGGCTTCCTTGGTATACAATCGCTCAACGCAACAGGACGGGATGCTTACATCATCATCATACTGCGTTCCATGCGCATGTTTGCCGCCGGCATTCCCAGTCTCGTTTTGGCCTTGTTCTTCGCCTCCCTTAAGTTTCCCGATTCGAGGATTGGAGCATTCATGACTCTCACGTTACTGGGAGATGTCTTGCTCTCCTTGCTACTTACCCTGGTGGCAGACAAAATAGGAAGAAGAAGGATTTTGTTCATGGGCAGCGTAATGATGACTTGCTCGGGTGTCGCATTTGCACTTTCTGAAAACTTCTGGATCCTCTTAATCGCCGCTGTCTTTGGCATCATTTCTGTTACCGGAGGCGACTGTGGGCCATTCAGGGCGGTCGAGGAGAGCATGTTGAGTGGTTTGACTGATGACAAGACAAGAAGTGACGTTTTGTCGTGGTATGTGACGGCGACCACAATGGCTGGAGCCATAGGAGCGGAGGTCGCAGGAAGAATGGTACATGCATTCGAGAAGAGCAGTGGTAACGCTACTAAGGCATACCATGCCTTGTTCTGGGGGTATGCAGCCTTTGGTATACTTGGAAGTATCTTGTGTTTGGGGCTGAGTAGCAGATGTGAGGCTGGCGGCGAGAAGCGTGCCGAAATGAAAGAGCGAAGAGGTAATGGTGACGGGGAAGAGGAAGAGGTGCTTTTGGAAGCTATGACACCGAGCACCACCGATGGATTTGACCAAGATGGTGAACCCTCAAGAAGACGGGAAAATATCCGAGTCCCACAATCGCCTAAGAAACAGAGTTATTTCAGTCAAATTTCGAAGACCACACGATCAATCTTGTACAAGCTCTGGATACTCCTTGCCGTCGACAGCTTATCGGATGGAATGACACCCTACTCACTCATGAATTACTACGTCGACCGAAAGTTTGGCGTTTCCAAGGCTACGCTTGGAGATATCACGTCGGCTTCGCAATTCCTCTGCGCAATCGGCGCCATTTTCGCTGGACCGCTAGCTAAACGCATCGGCCTCATCAACACCATGGTGTTTACGCATCTCCCTTCGTCATTATCCATTGCCTTCATTCCTTTACCCTCAAAACCTGGATGGACAATCGGGCTGATGCTCTTCCGAGCCGCTCTCAATAGTATGGATCAAGCCCCGCGCACAGCCTTCATTGCTGCAGTTGTCAAGCCGGAGGAACGCACGGGTGCCATGGGTATTACGAATATGGTACGAACCCTAGCCATGAGCGTAGGTCCATCAATCACTGGTCTCCTCGCTGGCAGCGATAACTTCTGGGTTGCTTTCCTGGCGTCTGGTACGTGTAGGATCATCTACGACATCGGACTGTGGGTATTATTTGTGAACGTCAAGGTAGTAGAAGGTGCTGGAAGGGAGAGTGAGGACGACAACATGGAAGACGAAGCTTGGAGTGGCTTACTTAGCGACATAGAAAGTGATGATAGCAGTGAGGGAAGAAAGAGCAAGGATATTGACAGTGGAAACAGCGTTTAGATTGTAAAGTCAAGCATAGGCTTAGATAGACCTGTCCTAGAAATGACTCATCCATTTGTTACTGAAGACCATCTCTTTTTCCAAAGACTAGCACGACGCCTTCTCAGCCCGAAGCAAGGTCTCATTGCGATCATTAGTACACAATTGTACCTTGACAGCCTTTGCCTGTTTCTTCTTCGCGCCCAGGCTGCTTTTAGCACTGAATCTCTCTTTTGTTGGACGATCCAAACCATGGAACAGCGATACCAAAGCACTAGTCTTCCAAGCCTGGGCATCAGATGTATGCGTCATGGTCATGGAGGTGATCAAGAAGACCAGAGTCGCCAGAACAGCGGCAATAGGAAGCACCGCGAAACCCCACCGAACATGAACATAAGACTCAATTGTCATGGACTTCCCATTCGTGGGCACTGCACCCATGAAGCTGCGGAAAGCCGTGGTCATGGACACAGCTAGGTCGCTCATCAACATGTCCAGTCCATTGGCGTACTCGTAGTAGTTCCAGTAAAACGCCGTTAGGATGTCCGTGTCGAAAAACGTCTCTCCCGACGCGATACCGACTGTGAGGTTCACGACTACAGCACGATCCGGGTCAGTGATGTTGCGGGTGAAGTCGCTGGTGGTCCGCGTTGCAGAGCCGTTGGTGAAGATTGCGCTGAACCAGCCACGGATACTTAGGAGCGCACCCATCCCGACGAGATAAGGAGTGTCATCGGAACCTCCGTTGATGTAAACGCCATAGTCGGCGTTTGGATCCGGAGAGCTCATGTCAAGCATAGTGTGGTTCATGATTGAATGCGTGATGGTCTCCTGATGTGTACCATTCAATACCGCCGCCGATATTGTATTGACACAGGCCTGGAGGGTGCATTGCTTAGCCCAAGGGTTGATATCATTGGGTTTGTCCTGGTGTTCTGTACCCATGAAGATGAGCTTAATCATTGTGGAGTGGGGCATATCGCCGTATGCGGATGGGATGAACGAAGTCATGCTGAACACATCGGAGCTGGTGTTGAGTCGTGCTCCTTGCGGCACCTGCCATCCACAGGAGGATACATTTGGTGAGGCGCCCACTTCGGGTGAACAGTACCGCGTTATGAGCGAACTGATGTCGGTGCATTCGTGACAAACAGCCAGCGTCTCAAAAGGCTTCCATGCGCAGTTACCACTTGAGCATTCAAATTTTAGAGATGCTGCGGGTCTGTTGTTCTCTGCGAACAAGCCATTGTAGACTGCTGCTTTCAGAGGAAGAATAGGCACAAAGCCAGCTGCGGTATGTCAATAGGCTACCTTGTGATGCGTTCCGGGATACTGACTAGTACTTGTGTTACCCGGTAATGCGCCCGTGTAGTTCAGAGCTCGAGGAATTATAGCTCCTACATCGCTTTCGACGGTTCGTATGTTGTACGTTGTGATCTGCTGTGCAAAGGGCCCGAGGGCAAGACCGACGATGGCAACAATCGCCCCAAAAGACCCGAGTAATCTGAGGGACAAAAGTGTTAGTCTTTGGGTGTAAAAGTCTAGATGAGGTGCACCTACCCTCCCCTAGCTGTTAGTAGTAACTTGAGAGCGCCCCATGAGCCACGACTCGCTTCATCAAAAACCTCCATGTCAGACAGCGGAGTTGGCGTCTGCTTGAATCGAATCCACTTTGCCTGCGAGATTCCACTTGAAAGGCAGACTGACATGGTGGCATTTGCACATGTAGCCAGTAAAGCGATGAGTGCGTTCAGAGTGATGTGATGAGGCCAGTCCGGTAAAGCACGCCCGTTATACTTGAAGACGACTCCAATGATGGAAGCGACAGCACCGAGAGCAACTCCGATAGCCATCATCTCGAACGCCCACGTACGAGCATGGGATGACCTAGCCTTGTGAGTAGACTGTTGGCTAGATGTCTCCGAAGTCACGACGGTGGTGTTGGTGGAGGCGCTCCAATGCGCTAGATGCTTGACAGTTGGTTTCCCAAAGGTAGATACTGGGCTTGTATGATCAAATTCGTAGTTTCGATCATCTTGTTCAACGCGTTGGTGAGCAGGCGAGGGCGAGTTGATGCCTTCATTGGCTGGCTCGATTTCAACAGTAGGCTGGGTCTTGGGCAAATCTTGGTACGCCATTATGAATTTCGAACAGAGAAGATTGGTCCCTATGCATAGACTCAAGCTTTGAAGTTAGGAAGGACGAGGACTCAGCATCAACGCGAATATGTTTGATAGATTGCACTTCTTTTCAACTATCTTCCATGCCTTATGTTCCAAGCACGCCAAGCTACAACAACCTTCTCTAAGGCGTAGTAAGCTCATACTACGAGTTCTAGATTAGGCTATGCCCATCTCGCATTGCATTAGGCACACGGGAACTGAAGATATACCGGCTTCAATTCGTCAACCACGCCACTGGGATCGCCTACCACGCAGAAAACCTGACCATCTGCCCCAATTATTCCATGGCAAGTACGCCCCAATGAGAGCTATGGTAACACGATACAATATCCAGGGGCCAGGCTGAGTGGGTGGATCGGTAGAAGTGCCAAGAGTAGAGGTGAAGCATAGCATCGGCGAGTTATGTGAAAGCTCTAGTACGCACGAAACAACATATCTGGATACTACTGGCCGCCACATCTACCCGCAGAAGGATACTCGATACATTTTGATAGAGAGAACATAGCCAGTCCCGCAGTTTCAGCCCCATTCTCGGCTATCACAGCTCGAACTGGCTACGCCTTTTCTTTTTTGCAAGACAAGCCTGTGAAAGCAAGAGATAACACATGTAAGCCGAGCTCCGTGGGGCCCAACTTGGTATTCTACTCGATTTGGGGATGTTGGGCCGTGGTGCAGCATGTCAATGATGATGCGGGCAACGGTTCCGCGACACGGATGGGTTCTAGACCTTTATGTATGCGATACCAGCTCATAAGGTGTTGAACTGGGGAAGGGAGCGTAAACTTGCTCTACTTACCTTGCGGCCCATGTACTACCTGCACTGGGACCTTGTACTGTAACAAATCCATGGACGAACTGAAATGACAACCAGGATAAAATTAACTAAAACAGAGGATTCTGACTCCATGATCAACATGTTTAATTTATTAGGCGTTATCAAACATGGTAGCCTGGTAGTAACATATCTGGATAGGTTTCCTCTTGATTCCTTTTAACGATTATGTAAAAATGCACGGAGAAAGCTGAATATCGAATAATGACATAGCAAAGATTTCACCAATATAGCTTTTCCTTTGTCATGGCTTCGCTATAAATAGGGCTGAGCGAACCCTGTTGACGCTATACTTAGCGATCGCCAGGATGAAGAGACATGCCTAGTCTACACGATGTCGGTGCCCTTACCTAGCGTAGGTACAGACTAGATTAGACTATGATTGTGCTCATCATACTACCCCATCTTTCTTATCACTCACACATAAACCTGAGTCAAGTGCAGGTAGACAACCGCGTACTAACAACCACTTCGATGGCTTCATTGCCGTTGCCGAGGTACAAGCCCCACATCGCCCCACATCTCTATTCGCGATTCCGGGGAAACAATGTAAGGCGGATCATTATAGTATCAACGATGAAGTACTTCTGTAAATATCGAGCCTCTCTCTCAAAGCTATTCCAGGTGGCATGCCTAGAATTCCACAGTAACCATGTCCTCGAAACCAGATGAACTCCGGCATACTACCCTGAGCCAAACCCTCCGCGGCAAGCTCTCCCCATCAACACTTGAATTCCGAAACCTCAAATACGCATGCATATCTGGACGATATCAAGATTCAACACCCAACTATGAACCGCTGAAAGAAGGACCGGATGGCGTGGTAGACGCCACTCATTTCGGCCCATCATGTCCCCAACACCGCGGAGCACAAGCCTGGGATCTCACGCTAGCTGGCGACGCGATGCTCGAGTTCTCAGAAGGCCAAGGCCCAACGGAAAAAATGGACGAATTTGAATGTCTGCAATTGAATGTGACGGTGCCCAAGTCTGTTCTCAGCGCCGGAACGATGACGGGCCGTCGACTGCCGGTCTTCGTATGGGTCCATGGCGGAGGCCTTAGCATGGGATCTAATAATTGGCCTCAATACCAAATGCGGCGATTTGTGGAACGCAGTATTGAAATTAACAAACCTGTAATTGTGGTGGGTATGAATTACCGTGTCAATGTCTTTGGCTTCTTGGCAGGTGATGATATCGGGTCTGCTGGTAACATGGGGTATAAAGACCAGGTGCAGGCGTTTCAGTGGGTCAAGCGACATATTGCAGGATTTGGGGGCGACCCGGATAACATTACTGCTGCGGGAGAGTCGGCGGGTGGAATTTCTCTTTCAACACTACTTTGTGCCAACGTTGCTGGAGAAGGAGGATTGTTTGAAAGAGTGGTTATTATGAGCGGTGAGGCGACATTGCGGAAGTGGCGGAACAGACGGTGGCAGCAGAAAATGTTGGAAGACCAGTCCACGTATCTGAAACTGGACAGAAGAGATGCTGAGAGTAGGAGGAGAGCCCTGCTAGATACGGATGCTGAAGAGCTTGCTCAGAAGGTGCCGCTGGCACAGCATTTTACTGCAACTGTCGACAATGAGTTTCTAACGGATCGAGTCTCAATAGAGTCGTTGGAAGACGGGCAGAGTGATGTGCACAAGCCTTCTTGGTGTAAGGAGTTTGTAATAGGGGACACAGCGCACGATGGACTTATTCTGAAGGCCAGGGTCCTCGATCAACCCGATGCGTTCAAACGACTCAAAGAAGCATGTACAACATGCCTAACAGTATCTGAAACACAAAGGCTGTTGGCCGCGTACGGGTTGGACGGTCCTTTGCCAAAGAAACAAGAGAGCGACCGCTTACTCGAGTTGGTGAGCGAACTGCGTTTCCACTTGCCAGCATTAGCAGCGTACCGAGGCTGGAAAGCTAGCAACCGACCGAGATGCGCTTCACGATATCACTTCCATGTTCCCAATCCTATCGACGGTCCGTTTAAAGGCCTTTCCACTCACGAGCTAGACGTCGTGCTCCTCCTTAACAACTTCGAAGAACATCTCGATGAGCATAGTCGAGGGCTTGCGCACGTCATTCAAGACCAATTCATTAGATTCATCAACGGCGAGGGCTGGGTCGAGCACGGCAAGCTCATAGTGTTTGGTAGTAATGGAGTGACGAAAGTTGATGAAGAGCAGTATGATCCTACGTATCGCAACGGAAGAGGCGCAACATTGGAGGATATCGGGACGAACAAGTTATGGCGGGTTGCTGAGATGTGGCAAAATGTACGGCAAGAGGAAGAAGAGTTTGTTGAGTTTCGTAGCGAGTCGAAGTTGTGATCGAAATAGGTCATGCGAATCATATTGAGCGCGGTAGCGACTCTGGAGCAAAATGCTAAGAAAAAGACTGGGCGGGCCAGAGTTAATTTCGTACAACATAGTGAACCAGCGCACTTCAAAGAAGCACTTCTCTAGTACTGTGTACGTTCGTCAATATGCCATAATTCAATCGATGCAACACTAATTTTTGACCAGAACCAATACGCCGCCCAAGCTTATGCTTCGAAAGGAAGTCCCTATGCTACATCTACAAACCCTCTCTTCTTCCTACTCTTCTCCTCTTCCAGCTTATCTACATCTTCCCATCTCACCAGCTGTGCCTCGTCCACCCTCTCGCCCACAAACCTCATGGCTGCAACATTGAACCCAATCAGATCCTTGTTGCCCATTAACGTATTCCGGAGGTCATTACGCATTCCCTCAATCACAGTTTTCAGCTCTCTGCTCGCAACAATCTGCTTCTGATGCGTCTTCAGTATGAAAAACAGAACGCGACAGGTCAGGGTGATGTTCCACTGCTTGCGCACCCAGATAGCCAGGAATGTGAAGAGAGCAGGTAGCGAAGAGAAGGGCAGAACAAGCAGCGCATCGTGGAGCTGTGCAGCGGGAATCTTGGAGATAGTGTTGAGGACATGGCGTTCGGCAGATATGTTCCCGAGAGCGAGGAAAAGAGGATCGCGCTGCGGCGGTGCGATCTTGGGATTAGACTTCTTTTGGAGTTCCCAGTCACGAACGACTTCCAGATCTGCAACGCCCAGATCTAGGGCTTCTTGGATGCGTTCACCAGCTGTGAGGGTGGTGATGGTTTGTTTAGTGGCATCGACCGCTTCGGCACGTTCACCGTTGGGATCTTCCTCGTCTTCGAGGTTTGCCGCAAGTGTCTTTTCGTACATTTCTTCTAGTTCTCTTTCCCTTTCTTCTTCGAGGAAGATGGGCTCATCTGATCGTGTCCAAATACGTATGCTCTTGTCATGACTGGCCGTGACGATAAAGTCGCCCGTCCGCGCTACGGTCATAGCCCAGATCTCGCCGTGGTGACCCTTGAATTTCTGGATCTGTTGGAACTTGTCGCCGTCCCAGCTCTTGATCGTCCTATCTTTACTAGCGCTAAAGAGGATGTGACGTTCATCGCCGTCAACCGGGTGTGGAATGAAGGAGATTTGCATAATGCTGTCCTGATGGCCGAAGAGTGCTTTGTGGCAATCTCCAAAGTCTAGACCCCATATACGCACGTTTTTGTCCGCGGAACAAGTAGCGATAAGTTTGCTATCACTGGAGATGGACATGTTGAGCACAGGCAGCTTGTGGCCGTATAGGTTGAGGAAGAGCTTCAACGAGTCCACAAAGAAGACTTTCACGGTGTTATCGAGGGTGGCGACGGCTAGTAGTCGTGAATCGGGCGAGAACTGCACGCCCAGAACGTCGTCGTTGACCTTGAGAATACGGGACTGGATAAGCTTGAGACGAGGTGTTGTTCGTTTGGTTCCTGGTATCTCTTCTTGGACAATGTCAAAGTTCCAGAACTTGACGGACTTGTCGGCACTGCCCGTGATGAGTGACTTGCCGTCAGGGTGAACTTGCATAGTCCACACAGCGCCTTCGTGCGCGGAAATCTTGTCGAGCAATGTAGACGCTGCAATGTCGTACAACTCAATGTCGCCGTCTTTTGTTCCCACAACAACGATCTTGTCTCCTGGAAGGAATGCACAACAGAGGGCATACCCACACTCCAGTGTGCGCAAACAATTCTGTGTCCTCACATTCCAGATCTTGAGGCCTCCACTTGATGCAGATGCCAGCATGCGGTCGTCTGAGCTGAGTGCAAGCGCTCGCACGTCGTTCCTGTGCCCGGAGAGTTCAACAGCCAATGTCCGTGAATAGTCCGGTGTTTCCTCGCTTTTTGACTTGCTCTTTTGCGGTACCTCGTAAACGTCGATGAGGTTGTTGTTGGTTCCGACAAGAAGCTGCAGCTTCTTGGTTCCTTTGATATGCATCCATGCAACCGACCTCACTTTTCCAGCCGTCCGTACGGTCACATACGGCACAAATACTTCACCAATCTCAGCATCAGCCACGTTGACCTTGTCGTCGGAATCAGCCTCTTCTTGTGCGTCCCCTTTTGTCTCGCTCTTAGCCTTTTCCCTCTTCCTTTTCCTCTTCCTGATCAGGCTCTTCCTGACCTCTTCTGGAGTTTTTATGCGCCAAATCTCAACAGCCTTCTCTGCGCCATGCACCGCGATGTAGTCGGCTTTCGAGTAGAATGAGATACCCTGTGTTCTGTCCTTGCCCTGTCGGTATAGTATGCCTCTTGGGGTGAGATATTCCAGGTCTGCTACTTCACCAATCTTTGAACTGGCTTTTCGCAAACCGGCTTGGTCGATAGCCCACACTTTGAGCTCTCCATCATTTCCGGCCGTGATGCAACCACTGCCATCTGGCGAGACACCGAGTGCCCAGCACTCTCCGTTGGTCTGGGCTATGTGTGTCTCGATGCAGTGTTGGGTGGTGACGTCCCAGATCTTGATCAGCGCATCCTTGCTAGTGGAGAGCAGGAACGCTTGGTCCGAATCCATTTCGACGTCTTCGTCGCCTACGCCACCCTCTTGGGGCGCATTTTCGGGGTGAATAAAGTGCAGGCCCGTGATCTGACCCTTGTGCCCTCTGAGCTTGAACAAGCCCGTTTCCGAGACCAGGTCCCATATGATGATGTCTGTATCCTTGGAGCCACTCGCTAGTCGGACCCCGGTGTGGTCAAAAGCAAGGACTGCGACTGCTGACTTGTGGCCGTTGAAGCTGATGATGACGGTCGACGTTCGCGCATCCCAAATACGTATGCTTCCGTCCGCGTAGCCGACGGCAAAGACATCTGGGTCCACCTCGCTTCGACGAATGACGGTGACTTCTTCAGTGCATGAGTTGTCGCGCCATCGGCTCACGAGCTCGCTCTTCTTTATATCCCAGCACAGGACCTCCTCGTTCGCGGCGGCATATGCGCGCCCGGCACCAGCAGCGCGATTGGAGCCCGGCTGGGTCAGGCCTTCTGGAGTCCAAACAATGTTCGAGGTAGCAGTTGCGACCACGCCGAACGCGTCGGTCTGCTCATATTTGCTGTGTGAAGGTTAGCAGGAGCTTTGCATGAGTTGCGCTGCAGATGCGCATTACCTATAAGATTTGACCATGCTGTGCCTTGGTCACAAAATAGTCGAGCAATTCGAAAAACAGGTTATCTCGATGGTCTCAGGCGCGATTGTCTCTGCTCATAGCGCTCGTGGTAGAATATGTGCGCCTATGCGCCACTGGTGAATGTCGAGATACAAGTTCGCATGGTTCTGGAAACTTTTTAGACAAGGGCCTGACCCCACGGCTGGCGCTAGGCCCACCTTCCAGCATCACTACAGCACACCTCCGTCCTCCGCATCACCGCCCGACTCAAGAGCTCCCCGCCCGACAACACCAACATCCCCCTCCCCCCTTACGAGAAGTTGCAACCACCGCCATGCTTCTTCTCGACTACCAAAACGTTCTCATAGAGTCCCTGCTCAGGGACCGTGTCAATGGGTACGCCGTGCCCCGCTGCCTCCCGCTCCGCTGCCAGGTAGCTAACAGCACACAGAGGAGCCCCAGCCAACATTGACCAGGTCGTCTCCGACTTTGACAACGTCACCTTCCACATCTCGACCCCGGAGAGCAAGACCAAGATCCTTGTGTCGCTGCATGTCAAATGCTTCAAGGAACTTGTCCAGTACGGTGCACAGGCCGTCTTGGAGCGCGAGTATGGACCGTACATTGTGGAGCCAGAGTCTGGATACGACTTCTCTGTCATGGTAGACCTGGAGAACCTGCCAGAAGATCAGGGTGCGAATGACGCTGCATGGGCAAAGGAAAGTGCTGACGGTATGCAGACGCCAAGGATGATCTGGTCCGCCGCGTAGCCCTTCTCAAACGAAACGCCATGGCCGCACCTTTCGAGCATGCTTTCGACGAGTTCCACCAGCTCCAAGAGGAGGCTTCCAAGTACACATCCGAGGCGGCGCCGCAAGGTGTGAAAGAAGGTGGTAACGTGCGCGCGATCCACTACCGAGAAGAAGAGGCCATATACCTCAAGGCCAGCCACGACCGTGTCACCGTCATTTTCTCAACCGTGTTCCGGGAAGAGACGGACAGGATATTTGGAAAGGTGTTCCTCCAGGAATTCGTCGATGCAAGGCGGAGGGCTATCCAAAACGCACCCCAAGTGCTGTTCAGGAACGACCCACCACTTGAGCTGCAGGGCATTCCCGGAGTCGACACATCCGGCTCTGCTGACATTGGCTACATTACCTTTGGTAAGCAGGCCTGAAATGGATCGTGTCCATAACCGCACATAGCTGACTGATGTAGTGCTTTTCCCTCGTCATCTCACAAACCAACGCCGAGCCGATGTCATCTCACACATCCAGACCTTCCGCGACTACTTCCACTACCACATCAAGGCTTCCAAGGCTTTTATTCACTCAAGAATGCGCAAGAGGACTGCCGACTTCCTCCAAGGTATATCTACCAGACGTATGATGTTGTTGAGCTTGTTCACTGACTTGTCTAGTTCTCCGCAGAGCTCGACCCGAGGCGGAGGAAAAGGAGCGCAAGACGGCCAGTGGTCGTACATTCAAGGTTCAAGCATAGATCAGATCAGAAAACAAGCTTCGAATCTAATACGGCATTTGCAATGCAGCACCCTCGCGTGACTGCCTACCGCAAAGCACACCTATGCACGAGGTCGCGGAGAATGAGTGGGGATAATGCAAGGTGGCTAGATAATGCATTATGTGACATATCCCACATTTCAATGTGTACATATCGACGATGGATGCCCATGAGAATGCCAATTGAGCATAGTATAAGCTATTCTGACGCAGTGCTGTACAAGTGTAAAGGCAAGCATTGCTCGACTAGACCATGTGGGGACTAGTGCACGTCGCGACAGTTCCAGCGAAACGCGTCCCTCGATAGGCGTAAACCCCGACTTTCGGCCAACTAGCCAACCCCACCTCTCCATCTCACAATGTCTGAAGCGACAAGGCCGAAATACGACAACCTTCCAGGCATTGATACAGCACCTGACATCTATGAGACTCCAGAGCTTGCGGAAGATGTGTCCACAATACAGGCTTCGACTGCCGTCTCCGAGTCAGATGCTGAGGACGACAATAACGACAATGACGACTCGGCAGTCCGTCACCAACGCCTGCAGCCCGACCAGGCCCGCAATCGATTCCAGCCCGCTCGAGTAGACGCCCGCGGTGTCGACTTCTCAGACAATATCACCGCGCAACGCCAGTCCTATCGCACATCCACACGACGCCAGCGACGGCGGGGCGAGATAATAGGCGACGACAGCGATGAAGAGGAAGAGAGCTTTGCGCAGAAGCTCCTCAGGATCAAACGCGAGTTGGCGGCGTTGGAGGACGAGTACGAGCGAAAAGTGGAGAGCGGGGACAAGTCCAAGATTGAGGAGCAGGATCCCAAGGAAATGATGGAGATGATAGCGAGCAAGGTCGATACCATTTACGCTGCCCACAAAGGTGGCGCTCGAGGCGCACAGGCGATACTGGATCGAACGGTGCAGAAATTCGAGGGCTACAAACCGTTTGATCCTAGTCCTAAGCTCAGCAAGGCCATTGCGAACCAGCCGCCACTACCAGGAACGCAAGTACAAAAGAGCCAATTGGAATTTGTGTTGAATCAGGCGGCCGAGTTCGACAGGCGTATCACGCAATTGGAGGGCAGTCTGGGTCTGAACGGCAACACGATGCCTGAACTAAGCGACCACACGCCCTTTCCAGTGTCTGCCACCCTTACGCGGTTAGAGCAGACTCTTGGCCTAGTCGGAGATGCCGCATCAAACAACCTTGACACGGTGACACAAAACATCAAGAAGCTTACGGCAGAGGCAGAGCACTTGAAGGAAGTTCGACAGGAGGCGGCAGAAGCTGGCACAACTTCGAGTGACGGCAACGCAGCTACCTACCCCGACCAGGAAGCGAAGATCAACGCCTTGTATGGCACTTTGCCCTCTATTGAAAAGCTATCGCCCATCCTACCGCTAGTCCTCGAACGGTTACGCACGCTGCGACTTGTACATACAAGTGCTTGGCAGGCTGATGAGGTCTTGACTGAGCTAGAACGCCGGCAGTCGGCACAGGAACAAGAGATCAAGAACTGGGAGCGGCAACTAGAGATTTTGGAGAAGGACGTGAAAAAGGCGGAGAGGACCATGGTGAACAACATCAAGATAGTTGGGGATGATGTCGATATGCTGGAGGGGAAGATGACCAAGCTGCTCTCGACAAGCCAGGACGAGTAAGATGTCCCTCCCTGTCTGGAAATGGTCAGCCACGCACGTCTGGGCGGCTCGGGAGGCGTATCCGGTCACACGACGGCGTCGATCATGTTCATATACCCACTAGATAGCAGTGTCCTTTGTGGCTATACAAAGTCACACATTACCCGCATGTGCAGATCCAGTCCTTTGGAAGCAGGTGGAGAGATGATATGTCCATGCCAGAGTTCAGAGGTTGGGAAGCTATTGACGGGGTGTCGTCCGCGGAAGCAGGCTGCCAGCCAACCGGAGTACCTCGCTCTCCGCAACAACCCAGCCGTGATACTTTCATGGCTTGCCGCCTGCTGCCGCAGTCCGTTGTTTGGTGGGTGCAATCGTCATTGTTGGTGAACCTGAGGGGAAAGCATCCACCCAGGGCAACAATCATCGCCAGCTGGACGTACAAAGCTAGGTGGACCGACCGTGGTGTGGGAGCGATGGCATCGGCGATTGCGAAAAGCTTATGCCGACCAAATTTATCTTCAACAAGCTTCCCCGTCCATTGCCTCCACACCACAACTTGATTCCGCCGTGCTGCCTTTTTCAAACTTGTCGTTGCAGTCGCTATGGGAAAGCGCAAGAACGAAGCGCCTGCCAATGGCATGGCGAAGAAGAAGAGGGCCATCTCAGATGATGAGGCGCATAAGAACTTCCGCGACGGTCTCTTCGACGGCAAAGTGCTCGAGGCACATGCCAACGAATACGCTCAATCGCAACCGTACGCATACGCCGTTTCACTCACCATCGACCGTTTCTGACAGAGCCCACAGCTACAAGCACGCCGTTATCCACAACCTTGTCAATGATACGCTCCTCCGCAATGTCCGCAACGAAATTCGCGAGCATATCCATTTTACACCAAAGGAGACGGACATCTACAAGATTCACCAATCTGGTGATCTTGCCAATCTCGACGGCCTCGATGACTCGGCGCTCAAGCGCCTGCCGTCGCTTCTCACACTTCGCGATTCGCTCTACTCGTCCGCGTTCCGCAAGTATCTATCTTCGATAACAGGGTCCGGGCCATTGAGCGGAGTAAAAACGGACATGGCTGTGGTAGGTAGTGTGAGCCAGGACGCAAATAATCGTACTGATTCCGTGGCAGAACGTTTACACCCCAGGATGCCATTTGCTGTGCCACGACGATGTCATTGGCAGCCGCCGCGTGAGCTGGATCTTGTATCTGCTCGACCCCGATATCGAATGGAAAGCCGAGTGGGGAGGTGCGCTACGACTATACCCGACCGAGAACCTCGAGACGCCAGACGGCGACAAGGTCAAAGTACCGCACCCAGATTTCTCTCTGTCGATTCCGCCAGCGTGGAACCAGCTCTCCTTCTTCACAGTACAGCCTGGTGAGAGCTTCCACGACGTCGAGGAAGTATACAGAAGAGGTATCGAGGAGAAGGTGAAAGAGGATGGTGGGCGCATCCGCATGGCCATCAGTGGCTGGTTCCACATCCCACAGGAAGGGGAAGAGGGCTACGAGGAAGGTCTTGAGGAAAAGCTAGCCGAGAAGAGTTCACTCGCTCAACTGCAAGGAGGAAAGGCCGATGTCTTCGATGAGCCTCAAGCACACTGGGTTGACAACCCATACTGGGAAGAGCAGGCAAAGCAGGAAGATGATGAGCTCACGGAGGACGAGATTGACTTCCTCATCAAGTACATCAACCCGAACTATCTCGTCCCAGACACCGTAGAGGAGCTCTCGAAGATGTTCTCCGATGAGTCCTCTGTACGGCTTGCACAGTTCCTGTCCAACAAGTTCTCCGCGCGATTGCGAAAGTACCTTGAATCGAAGGACCACGAGGCGGTGCCTAGCCTACCTGCCAACCCACATCACAAGGAGTCGAAAGTTGGTGTCGCGCGCCCACCGCATAAGCACCGCTACCTATATCGGAAGGCTGTTCAGCCCATACCCACGACGCCATACCCTGAAAACGACGGCATGACACCATACGATGACCTTGTCGACATTCTCTTTCCACACCCTGCTTTTATGAAGTGGATATCGCTCGTCACAGGCATCACATTGACAAAGAGTAACATCTTTGCCCGCCGCTTCCGTCGTGGCCTCGACTACACGCTTGCCACCGCCTACGAGGAAGAAGACCCCCAACTTGAAGTATGTCTCGGTATCACACCCTCACGCGGCTGGGGCGACGAAGACGAAGAGCCCGAAGAAGAAGCCGCTGCGACCACCAAGGAAACCTCGCAAAACGGCAAATCCAACAAGAAAAAGAAGAGCAAAGCCAGCAGTAGCAAGGGGAAGCCAACCGAACAAGCAAAGCCCGAAGAAGAAGTTGGCGGCTACGAAATGTACATGGCTGGTGAAGACGATGCCGAGCCCACGACATCTTCTTCGGAACCCTCGACCTCAACTGGCGCCGGCCAGCGTCGCAAAGCCAAAGCCGATCCCGCCATTTACAAATCAGCCGCCGACGATGAAGACGACGGCATCTTATTCAGCCAGCCTGCGGCGTGGAACAACTTGGCTATCGTGCTGCGTGACAGGGGCGTGCTGAGGTTTACAAAGTATGTTAGCAAGAGCGCCAAAGGGGACCGGTGGGATGTTTGTGCTGAGTATGGGGTTGAGTTTGGAGAGGATGATGATGATGATGACGACGACGATAACAACGATGATGAGGGTGACGAGGGGAGTGGGGAGGATGACGATATGAAGGATGAGTAAAGGGAATGGGTTGATGAGTAAGGGAGGGAGGGAGGGAGAAAGCTTGGATCGTGTCTGTCCATTATTTCTCCATGTCCTGTCTCTTCTTTTTTTTTGGGACAACTTGTTATGAAAATTCACGAATGTATCATGTCTCTCTATTGAATTTTTTGGCTTGTTCGGATACAGACGGTATGTTTCGTGTGTTGTTCGAGTGAAGAAAAGATTCCGTGTCGCTCATTAGATAGTAGCTTTATTCTTCTCAAAAAAATATACATCTAACCACCCCCCCTTCTCTCTCTCTCACAACAAATCTACCTCCGTCGAAACTTGGACTTGCCAACCACCGGCCTCTTGACGACGCCATCCCCGTCTCCCTCTGCATCCTTCTTCTTGGCACCGCCGACCTTCCTGACCACAGCGCCACTCTCCTCGTCGGCAATCCTCCTGTCCTCCCTCTCCTTATCCAGCGCCATCTGCCTCTCCAACTCTGCCTTTTTGTTAAACTCAGTCTCGACGATGCGTTTGTCGCGCGCCGAGTAGCCCTTCTCCTTAATGGAGTAGAACACGGCGCCCAAGTCGGCGAGCCAGTGGGGATCGACGGCGGTGACGCACGACATGTATTCCTTGGAGGTGAGGATGAGTTCGTGGTAGACGACGTAGTCTGGGAGGTAGCCTAGGCCGTAGAGGGCCGATGTGGGATGGAGCTGGATGGTGACCGAGGTACGGAGATTGATGTACTCGCCGATACCTTTGACTTTGGCGGCTTGGTGATAGTAGCCTGAGCAGATGCATTTTCGGATCACGTCCCAGTCGGTGCCGCACGATATGAGGGGCATTTTTTGCTTGCCCATGATGTCGAGGATCTGGTCGCGGATTTCTTTGGCGCGACGCAGCGCTTTCGGGTGTAGGAAATGCCGTATGCACCAACCGTCTGAGTAGCCATTTACCTTCCACTGCGTGTATACGTGCAGGAGGGTGAGGTGATCGGATTCTGGGACGAAGAACTTTTCGCGTGCAGCGTCGGATTCTTCTTGTCGCTCTTTGGGGCGGTAAAATACAGAGGGGACAGAGAGCATGGCGACGATTGTCAGCATCTCTTCGCTGCATTCGTATTCCGTAGCGGTTATGATGAGTTTGGCGAGAGAAGGGTCCATGGGAAATGCTGTCATGGTACGTCCCAGGTCAGTTAGATTTCCAATGTTGTCGAGTGCGCCAAGGGCCCAAAGGTCGAAGAGTGAGGTAGTGATTGTGTCTTGAGGCGGTGGATCCATGAAATCAAAGTCTAGCAAGTCTCGCACACCGAGTGATTTAAGAAGCAGAACAGTATTGGCGAGGTTTGTCCGCTGGATTTCCGGTATCGTTTGGATATAAAATTCATCTCTGAAAGCTCTTTCAGTGTACAAATGGAAGCATTTTCCAGGACCCGTGCGCCCAGCGCGACCAGCACGTTGCGAGGCGTTTGCTTGAGAAATTGGCGTAATTTGCAGCGTGTCCATGCCCATCTTGGGGTTGTAGACTTTGAGCTTGGAGAATCCCGCATCGACGACATACATGATACCATCAACCGTCAAACTCGTTTCAGCAATGTTGGTCGCTACAATGACTTTTCGTACGCCTGGTGCTGCACGCTCAAAGATCTTTGCTTGCAGATCGGCAGGCATTTGACTGTAGATGGGAAGGATGCTGAGCTTTGGCGGATCATTCAAGAGTTTGAGTCTCTCTGCGACAAGCTCACATGTGATTTCAATATCCTCTTGACCCGTCATGAAAACTAGGATATCGCCAGGTCCTTGCGACACGTGGATGGCCAAGACTTGCTTAACAGCACTGTCGACGTAGTCCTCGCACGGTGATCGCGAGTACTGGATATCTACGGGGAATGTTCGTCCTGGGATGATGAATTCTGGAGCGCCTCCATAGAAGCGCGAGAACCGGTCTGCGTTCATGGTGGCGGAGGTGACTATCAGCTTGAGATCTCGTCTTCGTGCAAGGACCTTCTTGAGAAGGCCCATCAACACATCAGTATTGAGGGCTCTCTCGTGCGCCTCGTCCATGATGATGCAAGAGTACTTGTCCAGGTCAGGCTCAACCAATGATTCGCGGAGCAAGACACCATCAGTCATGTATTTGATCTTGGTTTCTTTGCTAGTGCAGTCTTCGAAACGAATTGCATACCCAACCAGGCCACCCAGCTTGACCTCCATTTCTTCGCTCACACGTTTCGCTACACTCATGGCTGCCACACGACGTGGTTGTGTACAGCCAATGAGCCCGTTTTTAGCGTAGCCATCTTCGTGGAGGAACTGGGTCAATTGCGTAGTCTTTCCTGAGCCGGTTTGACCGACGACAATAATAACTTGGTTATCTCGAATTACGCGGAGCAGATCTTCTCGTACTGCAAAGGCCGGGAGGTACTGCCTCTGTTCTCTGAGTGTCTTGCTCTTACTGAAAGCGCTCGCGCCTTCCTGCTTGCTGAGATGTTGTGCAAACTTGCTGCCGCCCTGCTTCTTCTCCTCTTCTTCAGGCGCGGGCGCAGCACTGTCGGTATCCTCTTCCTTGATGCCCATGATGTTTCCCAGTGTAGTACCTTTTGCACTGGTTGCTTCCTGCGTCTGCTTTTGCCGTTCTTTTTGTTGCCGCTTTTCCTTGACCACGCGGCTGCCGCGCCGACTGAAGACTGCCATGTCGCTCTGAGGATCTCGTACTGCTGGGACTGGATCGATCTGCTTGGTGAAGACAGTCTTTCCGTCGAGAAAGGGAGGTCTAAGCTCATGGACGAGGATATGTACGCGCATACTCTCTTCGTCGTCGTCAAAGTCATCGTCCAGGTGTCTTCTTTGGGCGACTCCAGATTGAAGCATTCGATTCGTCTCCCATGCGTCGACGTCCTTCTGCTTTTGCTGTGCCCTCATGCTCGCTCGGTTGTTCTGCTTCTTTTCGGTCAAAGCAGCCTCTCGTTGCGCATCGAGCCATGAGCTCTCAGCGCCGCCAAAAGGGTTGTGCGTGTCGTCGCCAAAGGTATGCCCGTTCTCCTCACCGCCATACCAATCGCGGTCCAGGGCCATCGAGTCAAAGTCATCCACCAGAGGCTCAGGGCCATCGAAGGACTCCTGGGATGGATCCGCGCCATTTCCGTTGGCCTTGGGTGTATGCGCTTGGGAAGACGCGGGCTTGTTTGGTTTGCGAAACTTTGGACGAGGCGCAATCGAGTATTCTTCGGGGTCGAGCTTTCGCCTCTTTGGGCTATGACCGCGTTCCATGGTGAGGGCCGCGACTCAGAACGTTGCTTCTGGAAAGAATGTGTGTGCTGAGGGGCGTAGGAATCCCTGTGGTGTTGGCGGTGATGAGATGGCGGGAATGTTGATGCTCGGAGGTCCGCAATTATCGATAGGGAACGAGGAGCTTCGGCCAATCGTTGCGGGGCGCCCAAAATTATTTCCAACTCGTAAAAAAGTTCCCCACGCAACTTGCGCCCTCGCTGCGCGTATTCTCTCTCCATATCGCAACAATGTCTATGATCACGGCAACGACATGGGTGCCGCGCGGCTTTGCAGCACCCTTTCCCACAAGGTATCAATTTGACGAGGAAGAATACGACCGCATATCGAAGCTTGCGAATCTGCAGCTGGAAGACGCCAAGGAAGACCTCGAAGAGGCGCAAGCTGAGGAAAAGGCCAAGAGCAATGGAACTTCGAGCAAGGCTTCGAAGAAGGACGATGAGTGAGTGCACCGCTCGGGCTGCTAGGAGTTAAAGGCTAATTTACTTGAAGCGACGATGATGATGATGATCTCAAAGAATACGACCTTGAGCACTATGATGACGAAGTTGCGCAGGACCAGGGCGATACCATGGCCATGTTTGGCAACGCAAAGAACCTAGTCTTTCACGAGAACGACGAAGACGACCCGTACATCACCATGAAGGGCGGCGACGAGGAAGATGAGGAGGACCGGGAAGAGCTGCAGATTCTGGCAACAGACAACCTGGTGTTGGCTGGAAGGATAGAGGACGAGGTTGCGCATCTTGAGGTCTATGTGTACGAAGACGAGGACGACAACCTCTACGTGCATCACGACATTATGCTGCCTGCAATCCCGCTAGCTGTCGAATGGCTCGATCTCCCCGTAGGCAAATCTGTGGGCACAAGCGAAGGCAAGGGCAACTTTGTAGCTATTGGAACCATGGACCCAGATATTGAGGTCTGGAACTTGGATGTGGTCGACAGCATGTATCCCGATGCCGTGCTGGGACAAGGCGCCGAAGACAGCAGCAAGAGCGACAAGCCCAAAAAGAAGAAGAAGAAGTCGAAGAAGGCCAACGACGAGTTCCACGTGGACTCTGTGCTCTCGCTCGCAGCCAACCGGCACCATCGCAACCTTCTTGCATCCTCGTCTGCTGACAAGACCATCAAGCTATGGGACTTGAACACGACAAAATGCGCAAAGTCATATACATACCACACCGACAAGGTATGCTCTGTGGCATGGCATCCTGTCGAATCTACTGCACTGCTGAGCGGTAGTTACGATCGCACTGTCGTGGTGGCCGACATGCGTGCACCCGAGGCAAAGGCGCCACGATGGGGTGTTGAGAGCGATGTCGAGAGCGTGCGGTGGAATCCTCACGACCCCAACTATTTCTACGTAAGTGCTGCAAAGGCGAAACTTGATGGCGTAGTGCTAACGGTGCCAGGTGTCGACTGAGAACGGCATGATACACTACCACGACGCTCGCAACGCGCCAAAAGACCCGTCGGCGTCGAAACCCGTGTGGATACTACAAGCCCATGACGAGTCCATCTCGTCGTTTGACATCAACCCGGTGATACCTGGTTACCTAGCGACAGGATCTACAGACAAGCAAGTCAAACTGTGGAACATTCAGGAAAGCGGACCCAGCATGGTGGTGTCGCGAGACTTGGGTGTAGGGAAAGTGTTCTCGACATCATTTGCCCCAGATAACGAGGTTGGGTTCCGATTGGCGGTGGCAGGAAGCAAGGGTGCAGTCCAGATCTGGGACACGAGCACCAACGCCGCAGTGCGTGCAGCCTTTGCGAGCAAGGTGCCAGCAATCCGAGGCGACGGCAAGGAGCGTTTGGTGGGGTTGGAGGAGCAAGACACCGACTCGGATTCGGAAGAAGGAGAGAGCAACGACGAGGAGGACGGGGAAGAGGGGGCTGACAAGGGATGGGAGTCGATGGAGGAGTAAGAGCAAGATACCCTGGGAGGGGCTTCGGGATGTGACGATGTTTGTTTGCCTGTGTACAAATAGCTTTGGATGAGGCGTGACGAGGCACAATGTGAAGCTTACTTGGCGCAACTCAGTGTAAGATGTTTAGTCAAGTTTCCACGGATGGGCAACACGGTTTTGTGGATCCCGCTCGCGTTTCACCAAGTCCCCGAATCCCCCGATCTCTCCGCCCTTTGTCTTTGCGGCTCCTTTCATCTCACCTGACTCGCACAGCCTTTGGATGGGCTCCATGAACTGTTTGCCAGCGTCAACGTCATTGAGTGAAGTAGACATACAGCCTAGGTTGTTTTTTTTCGCGTCAGGTGGAGCTAGCTGAGGACGGCGAGGCAAATATGGGATTTTGGACGCAGGCTAAGTATTACATATGGAGCTGATTGGAGTATAGCGCCACCACCGGCGGCAGATCAACGTTCGCAGCTGGGCAGCTTACGCCTGCACTTCCAGACCCCCAGTGGATCTGAGGGAGGAGAGGTCTCGGTCTGGCGAGATCGTCAAAACCGGGTACGTACTAGTGCATACGCAAGGTCGTCATGGTCGGCCCTCCTTGAGAGGTTTGAAACTGTGACGCCGCGTAAGGCAGTATAGCAATAAGTACCGACGGCGGGCAGGTCGAAGTAGAAGAGGGAGGGAGGGAGGGCAGGGGGGGAAGGCGATTGGGTTTAGCGGCGAGAAGGTTCGGTTTGTACGCGCGCGTGCAAGCGCACAGTCGTGTCAGCAGCCAACTCGCCTGTTGCGTGGTTGCAAGGGGGGTTAGAGGGTTGGAATGGAATGAACGGCGGCATGAGAAGCGGTCAAATTACACACGTATGTACATACGTAGGTATGGGCGTCTGCCATTTGCGGGAGGACGAGGGATGGGCGGCGGACGGAGGCGATGGCGACGCTTTTGGCAGTTCATTTCAGCAGGATCAATGCGATTCTATTCTGGCTGTGGGTGGCATGGGATTGCAGCAACGCAGCCCCATAAGGGCGCGGGTGGGTGGAGTGGGTGGTGCTGTTCCTGGATTGCATTGAAACAGCCATGCTTTGGTCGCCCCAACCGGACTCGCTGGAAGGGTAGAACAAGCAAACAGACCAATGAAGCCAGCTTAACCTGAGACGCGCAGGCGAGGAAGGCACACTGTGCTGCGCCCTCTGGTTGGCCCGCCGCAGGAAACGCCGAGAACGCTAGGCGTAATGCGGCCATGGCTTCGGCAATAGCGCAGGGTCCTAGGCGTTGTCGTGACGCCATTCGCCCGCGGTTGCCTGTTCCTGGCCGGGCCCGGTCGCTACTACCAATCTCTTGGAGACAGCTCGACACGCCTCGTCTGCCGTCCCCCGGCGCCGCCTCTGGTTTTTCAAGAGGCCCGCATGTCGCTCAATCACGCCCTCTCCTCTTCACTGCCTTCTTCCCCTCCCTTTGCCTCAAGCGCGCGCCTTGCCTTGCAATCCAGCTCCCTTTTCCTTGCGCAGCCCGGTGTTCGCTCCTTACTTCACACCCATTCCCCACGCTCTTTGACAGACGGTCCTTCTTCCTTGTCCCCCCCATTTATCCTTACCTTCATCACTACCTGCTGCAAGCTCAGCAACACAAACAAAGAAAGACTGAAAAAAAAAAAACAAGAGAAAAAGACTTCAAAACGTTATCGAATCACCAGCAACAAAGACATCGAACCGACTCGTCCAACTTTGCTGGAACCAAGTGCACCGGACCGTGGAACCACCTGACCTTGTGACCCCAGTACCACAAGGACGATCCTACAGTCACTATACACGGCAAATCGTTTGTCTGCCTTCATTCCAGAAGACTGCCACGGTTGCATTAGTGCACCACTAACCAGCAGTTGTTTGCACCTCGTGCCAGCAACAAGCGCAATTTATCTACGGCAGTACCCCGCTTATCTGCACCTCACTCAGATAGCGACCAACGACGGTCTCTGTCAAAATTGCCGGCCCTGCCACCGACTGCTAGACGCTTATCTTGCAATATCGCCCACTCTTCTTGAATTAATCCTTCAATATGTCTCTCGCCCGCGCCATGACGAAGCGCATGAAGCGGACAGACGAGCCGAAGGAGTCCACTTCGCCAACCCGCAGCCAGAGTGTCAAGAATGTCTCCAGCATCGACCGCGCCAAAATCTCTCTCCCCGTGGCTCTTGTGTCGACTACAAACATGCTTTCGTACAACGCGCCCGACATTGCGAGCCTGAAGAACGTCTCGTCGCTGGCTTCCTTGACCCAGTCTTCGGCAGACGACTCAGACCACAGTGTATCCACTCGCTCTCGGGCTTCTTCGCACGGATCTAGGGACACTACCCTGACGGATGCTTCTTCCGTCGATCTTTCGCCTATTTCGCCTGTGCCAAACCACCTCGCGGGCTTCCCATCGTCCAACGCGAAGCCGCTGAAGAAGTCGGCTTCCACCACGAGTCTGAAGCAGGTCAAGGAAGAAGTCACCGAGTCTGTCCCGGCCATTCCGCAAAGGGCGCTCTCGCACAGCAAGCGCGCACATGAGCGACTCGCCCACAAGCGATCTCTCCAGCACGTCGGCACCCGGGGTAGCATCAGCTCACGCGGAAGCGTGGGCTCGTTGCGGAGCCCGCGAGAACAGCGATCATCGCTCGACATGTTCAAAGCCACCATCGAAGAAGAGAGCCATCCCTTTGGCCGCGAGCTCGAACAGCTCAACGAGGTTGCTGAGGAGTTTGGTGGCGTGATTCGAGATGCCGAGGCCGAAGCGGATCTTTGCACCATGCGATCCAAGAACCTGGCTGCCTTTTGCGCTGCTGACTACCTGGCCGACATCCAGCCATTGTTCAGCAGGCGCTTCGGCATGCCACACCAAGCCCCTGCCATGGCTTGGATCTGAGCATAACCTTGGGCTCTCCAGTTTCTTTAACCCCGCGTCACCCACACCGTCTCTGTTGCTTGCTGCTCGATACCTTAGACAATGTCTCATGCTCTCCCTTTTCCCTTGTACATATTAGCGGATTCCCATCGCAACCCCGCCCACTCATTTGTCTAATCTTAGTTTCTCTTGTCCGATATTTTTCTGCTTTACCTGCTGGTCTGGTTGGAAGGGACGCATTAGGTATCTCCGGAATCTCAGCCTCAGGCTTTGGGCACCGATCCCGCACTGTCTTTAACGATCTCTCACGTTTTTGTTCTCTGTATGATCTCCCCAGGGTTGTGGCTCGCTGCAGTATGCAGTCACTTGTTTTGCGCTATGTTGGACGTGGTGGCTACACTGCATCGGTGTCTCAGACCTACAACTCCAGAATGAAAGGAACACATGTCTATGCCAGAAACAGTGCCGTCTCATAACCCGTTCTGCACATGATGTGATGTTGCATTGGCAGTTCGGCAGTTTGCCAGTCGTCTTCGGCTTTGGTCTCACCCGTGCAGATCATGCTTGCGTATGCGTCCATCCTGTCGCACCCGCCCAGCTCTCTGACGAGGCATAGATCAAGCGGGGAATCTCCAAATAGGAAGGTGCTAAACCGTATCTGATGCCTGCCTATCCAAAGCTGTCCGGCCGATTTGCATGTGTATGTGCATGTGCATGTGCATCTTAAGACGATCTGCTAAGAAGCAAGCCCGGGCGGCTGTAGACGAAGATTCTCTAGCGTAAGCGGGTGTGGTGGTGAACGGGACCCTCGGACCATTCAACATGGACCGCACCGCCTAACGCCAAACCGGCATCGGCGAAACACCTCGGCAGCCTTCCCTTGTCGTCTCAAACTTTTGAACTATCGTCACTTTGGGGGGGAGGGGACAGCCAGCAACCCAGCCTCGCAAACAATCCTCCATTGCCCTCCTCCAAATGATATGCCGATCCTGCCTCCGGGCTGCCTCGCGCAGCGCCCACCAAATACCGCCTGTCTCTCTCCGCCCGCAGAACCCACGCTTCCTCACCACCACATCTCCCATCCGCAATGCGACGCCCATTTCCGTCTCCACGGCCACACAATCCGCCGCCCGCCAAGGCGATTCGTCATCCTCACACACCCCGCCCACTGCCACATCCACGTCTGCCGCCCAACCCTTTAGCGAGCCATTGACGCCCGCCGCGAGTCCCGATCTGAAAGCGACAGCAGCCGAAGTAGCAAAGAAGAAGGTTGCGCCGCTGGTCAAGAGCAGCGTGCCAGCGGGCCAGCCACTCAAAGGCCTCAACTTCTTGAAAGACAGACAGGATCCCATTGCTGCGCCCGACGAGGAGTATCCCGCTTGGCTGTGGACGATTCTGGATCGGCAGGAGAAGAAGGCGGAGAAGGGGGCGGGAGATTTGTTCTGTATGTCTTTTTTTTTTACCCTTGGTTGCTTTGGGGAGAAAATATGATAATATGAGGCTAATTCCAACTTCACACAGCCAAATCTAAGAAGCAGCGTCGTTTGGCGGCCAAGCGCCTCCGCAAGGAACAAGCCATGAACCCGGAGATGATGATACCAAAGGTGCCGTTGTACGAGCAAACTATTGATTTGCCCGCTGGCGATGGCACCCTCGTTGGTGCTGTGCAGGCTGCGGATGCGCGAGACGAATTGACAAAGGCCATGCGGAATAAGCGGAGAGCGGCAATCAAGGAGGCTAATTTCCTAAAGGCCATGGGTTAAGAGGTTGATTTCGACTTGACGATAAAGACTCTTGAACAAAGGAGAAGAGAGAGAGAAAAAAAGAGCAAGAGGAGAGGATGAATCAATGGTTCGGTTGCAGTGAACTCCTTTGCTGCTGATGAGCAGATGCCGAGTTGTATAAAACTATGTACATGATACAAAACGACGATTTCAAATCACAAAGATAACTCTGCATCGTTTGGGAAATGGAGAGCCGAGGAATCACAGCACACTCATGGCTTGTTTCCACCCTTACATTCAAGCACAGTGAATTCCAAAGAAAAATCCTGACCCTCGAGCTGTTTTAACATTTCACAAAGTCGAGATTAAAAACGACGAGTTTCTTTGCCCTCCACCAAATCAACATCCAAAGACACGAAAGTTGACGTGATAAAGACTCTGTATTACATACCTATCATCTAACTACTTCCCTCATTCCCTCCTTTCTTCCTTTCCCCCCGCACCCTACTCAGGGCCTATACAAGTTCAAAAAAATACCCCTCCCCCACTGACATCCTAACAACCACGCCCTTGTGCCCTCTCGCACCTATCAACGACAACGACAACAGCAACGACAAAAGTGTCAGAATCCCCGCAGCATGCCTTTCCCTTTCCAGCAAAACAATGCAGCACAAAAAACAGCCAAAGCATGAACGTAGCCCCATTATTCAAAAAATGCCCTCCTCCTTTACACCGAGTGGAATCCAAATAGGGAAAGAGAGAAAAAGAGAAAGGAAAGAAAGAGAAAAACGCTTATGGAATCTCACAACAAAAGTGGTCAAGTAGGCGGAATCACACACACAGAGACACACAGAGACAAACACCCTTAGCCACCACCACCACTCCCTTCCTCCGCCTTTACAAACAAAACAAAACAAAAGATTACGCGCTAGCATCTTATGCAAAACGAAAACAAACCAAAACAAACCATGCCCCCCACCAAAATCTCACATAAAGCTCATCTTGACCTCTTTTTCCTGTCCAAAATCGTCTTCAAACTCATCTGCCCACGCGTTATGCCCCAAATCCGGCGGGGGATCCAAAGTCGTCGACAACGGCAACGACGACGCAACAGCAGCAGGAGCAGCAGCATGGCTCTCTGTTTTCACCGAGCGAAGCGCTGGTCTGGTGCTGCGCGAGGAAGACGCTAGGGCATTTTCGTGGTCGTGGTCGTAGTCGTGGTCGTCCCATGGTGACGAGGAGGCGACAGCGGTATCTGAGCGAATGGGCTGCGCTGGTAGAGGTGACAAGGGGCGCAGTGACTTGTTGCTCGTGGTGTTGCTCGTGGTGGTAGAAGAAGGCGGAGGAGGCGGTGGAGGATCGCGGAATGAAGTGTCAAAAGTCATTTCCATGTGCTCTTGCTCCTGCTCGAATTCGTCGTATTCTTCCCATCCTCCGGCCGCGTGCGTCCCGTTTGAAGCTGGCTTGGTCGACCCGCCTAGACTGTCGTTGTAGCTCTTCGTCTCTCTTAATTTGGCGTAAGGGTTACCGCCGGCTTGCGACGGGGGAACCGTGGCAATGTCAATCTTCATGGGCGGAAGCGTGGATTTGATTTCTTTGATCTTGAATTCCGCTTCCGCATTGTACTCTTTGCTTTCGGCAGCCAGGCCCGCTACCTCTCTTCGTATCGCATCGACGTCGAACATGATTTGGTTCTCGGCCAGTTTCGCTGGATCCTGTTCCTGGTCTAGTTTCTTGTGCCCCGGGGGCGCAACATTCGAGTGCTCGTCGTAGACTTCCCAATCGTTCTTTGCAGCCTTCTTCTTCTTCCACCAGCTTAACTTGCTGCCTCTCTTCTCTTGCGATTTCTTCTCCAGCTCTCTTCGCGCTTCTTCAATCTCGTTAATGAGTTCACGTTGCCGCAGCTCGTGGTTCTCCGGATCTGGGTCCTCGATCTCGGCGAATTCGTCTGATTCAACAAGCCACCCGACTTCGCGAAGGAGCTTGGGCATTGCAGCACGGTAGGCCATGTGGCCAGGCACGAGCTCAGTTACATTGACGTTTTCAATGGTGGGGACATTTACGGGGGCAAGACCTGCGACGCGCATGACACCACCGCTGGTTGCACGGAAGAGGTAACCTAGACTTGTCAACACCAATGACCACGAACGCTAGACATAAAACATACCTAAGATCCAGTCATTGGTAGCATACCCATTGACAAATCTTCCAGGCACAACAGACCTGGCCTTGATGTACTCATCATACTTGGCCACTGCCGGCGTACCAAACATGTACACGTTCTGCACAATACCAAACGCACCGCGTTCCGCAAGCTCCTTTAGGCACGAGAAAATGACTCTTGAGCCCAGGGAGAAGCCGACGAGAGTGACGGGCCTTGTCCCCAAGTTGCGATCGATTAGCGAGTCTGCGAGAATTAGTCCAGCCATATCGGCTCGAGCTTGCGAGACAATCCACGGGTTATCAATCAGATATGATAGCTTTGTAAGAGCGAGTGGCAGCGTCATAGCAGACATGAGAGCTGTGAGAATGGTGCTTCCCAAGACTTGCTGCAATCCTTGTGTGAGAGCCTGGACATTGTCAGTATACATATGCTGCTAATCTGCTAATCATACTCACTTCAGTAGCAAGAATGTTGATGGTGTCACCCATACTTCTCAGCATCTCAGGCTCCCAGAGAACAGAGTAAATGTCGCCCATTATAGGGTCCACAGTGCTGTATGGCAATCGGACGTCATCCACTTTGCCATTCATCCAACCTGCCAGTGTAATAATGAGATGTGTTCTCTTGTTGTTGTGAAGAGGCCGATACTCGAACGTCTTTACCGCACCTGTACGCCTGTTCATCGCCCTGACACCAACGGTACTACCGGTGACAACACCAGTGGATGTGATGATGGCAGCACCTCCAGCACCCGCCAGAAAACTACTGGTACCAGCCACACCAATGGTGGTAAACCCCGCTGCAAGTCCAGCGCCAATAACAGGAGCAAGAAGGCCTGCTGATAGGCCAATCACAAGACCACCACCAACAGTCGCTAGACCCATGAATGCCAACCGCTTGTTGCGCGCTCGTTTGGCACGATTAGTCATGTGCTCATCTTCATTCCAATTCTCCTTGTCAGCCTGCTCCTGCATCTCCAGTGCATCTGTAACACGCTTCTCAAAGCGGCAACTTTCTAGCCAATCTACGCTGAGATACTGGCCAACTTGCTCAAATAGCTCTCTCGAACGTGAATCATAAACGGAGTCTGCTATGAGCACGAGGAACAGATCGCACAAGACTGTCCATCGTAGATCGATATCGAGGTTCCTACTTGTTGGAAGTTGGGATGGTGATCTGACTTCTGGGTAATCATACCCGTCGTCCTGGTGTTCGTCATAGGGTGGAGGGGGCGGTGACTGAATATCCTCTTCCGAGCCAGGTGATGAAAACCGTTTCGACTTGGACTTCTCCGCTGGCGTTTCAGGACGAGGTGATGATACGGATGGCCTTGCAGAGTCTGGTCCGTTGACCGTGTCTGTGTCTTCTGCTACCGGGTTCTTCACTCGCGCGTTCTGCATCAATGCTGGCGTGAGATCAGCCGGCACTACGCCGTGCTCTGACAACTGCTCGATCATGATTTGCTCAGACGCATTGATATCCATGTGTCCGTACAGCTTGACCATGGTCTTTTGTGACCACATTTTTGTCGTTCCCGACTGCAGCTCCAGCTGTTTTTTAAGCTTTCTGTTGGTTGTGCTGAATTCGGAAAACTTCTTTTCCATTTCCTTGGTGGCCAGTCGCACCAGTCCGACGTAAGCGACACGCTGTCCCTCGGTAAGAAGGTTCTTGGTGGCTTGCATCTGCGAGAGTGGGTCTCGCCCTTCTTCGTCTTCATCTGCTAACGCAGTACTTCTTTCTTTGAAGAGGTATGCGGTGTTGTCGTCCATGCTCGTCTGCGAATCAGCGTCGTCGTCCATGATAACTCTGGTATAACCCTTGGCGGCCCCTCCGACGTTCGCGTAGCCATGCATGTCTTCCAGCGCCTCTGCGTTCTCCTTCGCAATGAGCCTGTTATCGTCATCATACATGTCGTAATGAGCATATGAAGGCATGGTCTGCCACCCATCATCGTCGTCATCGACCTTGTTTTCCTTGGCCTCCTGTTGTGATTGTGAAACAAGGTGTTGGTGCGAATACTCGGATATGGATGCGACGTTCGCTTGGTGGCGATGTGAGTCTGCCATGCTTACGCGTTTCGAGGGTTCGGAGGTTGAGGGAGATTGTGTGGTTTCTGGGACATGTTGCTTGGTTTCTGTAGGCTTAGTTTCAGGCTGCTCCCGGGACTGCTCTCCAGACTGCTCTCCGGGCCGCTCCTGTTTGGCTTTCTCCACTGGCTCTGCTGCCTGAGTGTTGGCATTGGTTTGCGCATTGCTCTCCGTCTCAATGTTTTCTGGTTCAGCTATTGGAAGCTTTCCCTTGGCATCTTTCTCTCCTGTTGTATGTTCCTTGGGCTCGAGTACGATGGCCTGCTCCGCGCTGTGCTCTGCGCTGTCCTCTTTGGAAGCTACAGCATCCTGAAACTTCTCCGCCTCCGAGTCGGAGCTATCCTCGACCGGAGTTCGTGGTCGCCTTTTCCTTATGGGTAGGCCAAAGTCATCGTACTCGACCCTTTCATTGGTGTCTTTCTTTGTTTCCGTGGCCTCTGTACTATTTCCCTCATTCTTAGGGGTCTCGGCGGGGTTCTCGCTCATTCTGGTGGGACTACCGTAAGAAACGCATGAGGAGGCCAAACGGTGTGGTATCAATTGCGGAATGCGCGGCGTTTATTTGCGTGAGGAATGGAAGCAGAGACCAAAGTATGCGCGGCTGGTCTTGGTGCCCTCAGGGCGGATTCACAAATGCGGAGAGTGACGGGGGTGTCGTTACCTGCCGCAGGGTACCGGATGCGAAGTTAGCTAGCGTGACCGGTGCACGGCCTGAATTCCGCGCTCAGTCTGAACTTTTGGCCGCCTTCCTAAATTTCTTGCCCGCAATCATCCACCACCCCCAAAACACAACGTCGCCATGAAGTTGAAGCGCGCGAAGGTAGGCCCGAACCGCCTGTCGCCCATACTCAGACTTTCTGCTAACAGCAATGCAGGCGTACAAGAAGCAGCTCCATCAATACGAACTCAACTTTGGATTCCGCGAACCCTACCAAGTCCTGCTCGATTCACAGATCCTGCAAGATGCATACAATTTCAAAATTGACCTCATCGCGCGCATACAAAAAATGCTCGGCGGACAAGTGAAGCCTATGATCACGACTTGCGACATGCGACACCTCTACAATGCAAAGCCCAAAAACGAGACCCTCATATTACAAGCAAAGGAATATGAGCGCCGTCGATGCAATCACCAAGACCTAGAAGAACCGCTCAGCACGCTCGAGTGTCTGAGCTCTGTTGTGGATCCCAAGGACAATGCGACGAACAAGCACCGATACGTAATTGCGGCCAATGATTCGGACACGCGCGCAAAGATGCGAACAATCGCCGGTGTACCTATCATATATCTGGCCAAGTCAGTGGTACTCATGGAGTCCATGGCTGATATCACGGAGCAGTACCGCGAGCGAGAGGAAAAATCAAAGTTCAAGCTGGGGCTCAAAGGTCAGCGCAAGCCAGATGCGCCGTTGAAGAGGAAACGGGAAGATGAAGGGCAAGACGGAGAGGGTGGTCGCTCTATTGAAGATGAATCTACAGGAGGGGCAAAGCCCAAGACAAAGAAGCGAAAGGGCCCGAAAGGCCCTAATCCGCTGAGTGTCAAGAAGCCCAAGAAGGAGAAGACAGCTACACAGTCTAATGCTACCAAGAAAACACGGCCGTCGACATCGAATGCGACCGGTGGAGACAGTCAGCAGGGCGAGCGCGAAGACTCTGCGCCCCGCAAGAGGAGGAGAAAGCACAAGCCCAAGGCTGAAGCTGGTGACGATGCAGAGGGTGGTGATGGGCCTGCTTCACCATGAGTGGGCTTGGAAATTGAAGCAAGCCTGGACTCGAGGCAGAGCTGCGAGATTCGGATACTGGAAACAGTTAAAAAGAAAATTGAGGAACGGTCGGAGTGGAGCAAGGCATACCCAGGTCACCTGCAGCGGGCGCGCTTGACAGACGTCAACTTGGACGAATGCATTCTGTAAAGGAGAACCGCTACTGGTGATGGCACCTCTAAACCCGCTTGCCTTGGGCAAGCAGATCGGAAACTTTGGGTGGAAGGACAAGCGTACTCCTGTCGTTGCGCTTTACAAACTCTACTACGACTTCGGCTGTCTTCTCAGGAAGATCCTCGTGAAGAAAGTGGCCGGCGGCAGGAAAAACCTGTAGTTGGAATTTACCTGCATAATGTTAGATATGATTTGAGCAGCAGAATCATGGCTGAGGGACAAACCCTGCATCTGCCCTATCATGAGCTCCTTGTCCAGTCTGTCAGTTCCAGCAAGTAGCAACAGCTTGGCTCCTTTGCCGCTGAGGAACTTGGCGCTCATGCCAGTGAACCAGTTTTCCCAATACGGCTCTGTGCTCGAGAGTTCTGTTCGCCATGCCCACCGTCCGTCTGCGGTTTGCAGCAACAGGCTCGGTACACTAGCTCTTGCTGATTGTGGGTTGCGCAGTGTCCGTGAGCGGATATGCCATTCAATAGCAGCAGGAAGCGACTGGAACGACTTGGGTCTGCTGGCCAGGTAGGTATGCATATGCCCCAGCGTCTCCATGGCCGAGCCTTCGACTACGTCGAGGACTCCAAACCCCATCAGTTTGTTGCCCAGCGATCCTCTGTTTGCTGCCTCGGTAACAACCGCACCGCCCAAGCTGTGTCCGATCAAGACGATTGTAGGAAGTTCGCCCCAGCCCATTTTGGCTTGAGTGAGCGAAATCATGTCGACCAGATCCTGACTAAGTTGAGCAATGCTTAGGTCGGTATCCACTTCTCCGCTAGCATCCCAGACTACGCTACCATGATCGCGTGCCTCGACGGCCAGTATACCGATATCTGGCATGGCCTTCCTAATCTCCTTGGCGGCAAGTGCAAATGTCATTGCGGAGCTTCCCGCGCCATGATGCAGCACTATTAGCGGAGCCTTTGGTGATGCCGGGGGCGTGAGGTAAACATGGAACTTTGCATGGCCCGCGCCGTTGCGATCTTGCTCCAGGTAGAACTCCTGCGCATAGTAATCGGACCAGTGGATTGCGGGGGCGGGTCTCAGCGTGGTCGAGGGTATAACCGTGCCGGTACTAGACATGGACGAAGCAGAGGACGAGTCATCTTCGTATTCGGGCGGCTCTTCCTGCAGTGGCTCGGGCGGCGGCAGGGAAGAGAGCTTGGTTTTGGCAAACTCTCTGGCCAGGCTGGACATGGTGGCTTGAACGAGGCTGTACAATGTCCAAAAACAGGCTTTGGGGGCGCGTGGAGGTCCGCGATGTGTTGATTGGCCCCGCTAATTGGGATGAGGGCGCACGTTATGCAGCTTTCCGATGAGTTGTATGCCTGCATCGGTGGAAGGGCAATGCGTGAGGGGGGATTGAACACAGCGGGGTGGTTCTGTCTAATCGCCAGCAGGGATGGCAGCTCTATAAGTATAGCTATGCCTAAGCGAGCTGTTCACCTCGAGACAGCAGCCCCATTGCGCACTGTGTATGCCAGAAAGTCGGTAGAGAGGCAACGTGGGCATGGCAGTGGAGGACAGCACGAGGCTGAGGGGCAGCTGTCGGTACCGCGGCCATGGTTGACGTGTATTTCCGATCTCGTAGGAGCGGCCGCGGGATCTGGATTCGAGATTTGCGATTTGCGACTAGGGTGTTCGCGAGCCTGGATGCATGCCATGATGATGACGTATGTAGATCCCGATGCTCTTAGCGCCTTGAGCTTCACTAAAACCTCCGCGCCCCCAGGGAAGCACTCCTCATATCTACGAGCTTCACAAAGCGCTCGTCTGTCCTGTGCCCTTTTGCATCTGCACCGAATCCAGCTCCCCGTCTTATCCTGATTGCAGCACACTGTTACGACTACACAACGCGGGCTTTCATCGCCACAAGACCTCCGCCTGCCCAGCATGTGGAAAGGTGCCAAAGATAATGACGACAACGGCCTGAGAGCCGAGGAGCCCCATCCAATTCCCAACGACGATGTGCCCTCAAGGTCATCGAGAAGGGGTGAGGAGCCCAACGAGAGGACGAGGCTTCTCGATCGCCCCAGGCCACCACCACCCAACTCCGATGGCTACCTCGACCCAGATGACCCAGCTGTATGTCAAGCTCCGTCAAAATATACAAGATTTGGTACTGATGGCTACAGGTCTCCCCCTACAATCTCTGGACCGTACGGGCCATGCGCTATCTCACCATCTTGTTCTTGATCATCAGCTTCTTGTGGTGGGTCCTCCTGCTGGTCTCCATCTTCGTCTCTCCACCTGGTCTGCACACGCGCGGGTCAGGCTTCTTCGACTTCGCCTACACCTGTCTCACCATTGGCAACCTCCTTGTCGCCACCATTTTCTTCATTACCCCGGCCAAGGGTTTACGCATCGAGACAGCCGTCATTGCTGGTCTCCTGGCCATCGATATGATCCTCATCCTGTCGATTCCACGCATAAGACTTGAAGAGGGCTGGGTTGGAATTGCAAGTGTCATTTGGGCTTTCTTGATGGCTGTGTGGTGCATGTTGACTGATCGCGTCGTTGCATACGGCAAGCGGGAAGAGGAGGAGCGTCTGACTGGTCGCGCAGAAACCCGCCGCACTTTGAAGGAATGGGTCGCTGTTCTTGCCGCAACTATTCTCACCGCCATTTTCATCGTCATTGTAGTTCTGATGACGGCCACCCTGTGTCTGCGCGGCCGAGATGCATCACTGAAGATGTACGGTGACCGCATCCTCGTAGACGGAGACAAATACGCTGTTCATTTGGCCTGCGTCGGCAACGTAACCGAGACAAATGGCTCAAACGACCCTACTGTTCTTCTCGAGGCCGGCGAGGAACCACTGGAGTACGATTTTGAGCACTGGGCCTACTCAGCCTACAAGAACGGTACCATCTCTCGCTACTGCTACTGGGACCGCCCCGGCTATGCTTTCTCTGACAATGCTCCCTCTCCACACTCGGCCGGCATGTCCGCAGATGCCCTGTCGGAAGCGCTTGCTAAGTCTGGTGAAGAAGGACCATGGATTCTGATATCAGCTGGTACTGGTAGCATCGTCTCGCGCATCTTCAGCTCGCGCCACTTGAAGCAGGTCACCGGTATCATGATGGTCGATCCTCTTCACGAGGACCTTCTCCACCGTATTAGCAACCCTGGACGCGGCTTCTTGCTCTGGGCCTGGGGTATCATTTCACCTCTTGGTACTGTCCGCTTGGCAGGTGCAATCTTCAAGGGCCGCACGCGCGAAGACCGCGTCTACGGCCGCAACGCCTACCAATCTGGCAAATTCATCAAAGCACAGCTCCAAGAAAACCTCGTCGCTGACAGCCTCACCAAGAACGAGGTCTCTGCTGCACGCAACATCCAAAGCTCAAACACACCGCTTGTCGTCGTCTCGAGTGGCATCGAGGTCAAGAAGAACAGCGAGTGGGAACGTAAGCAGCAAGATTTGACCCATCTCACTGACAATCTGGTCGGCTGGGATGTGGTTAACAAGGCGCCACACCAGGTCTGGCAGACGCTCGAGGGGCGCACAGTCATGGAGAAGCGTCTCAAGCAGCTCGTCAAGGCTGCTGCAAAGGTCAAGATGGAGACCGTCGAGGAAACCAACGAGTAGGCATTTATGCAACAAACACCGATCATAGTGTTGCTATGAAAACACACGAAGATTGAAAAGCCGACGATTGAGCGAGTGTAATGGATTGATGTTATGAGATAAAGTGCTGATTCTGTGGAAGGGCGTTGTTTCCTCTCTTCCCTCTTCTCTTTCTTGTACCCGCGTACGGTTTTCCTTCCGCATACCCTGTATACCTCTGCATGTCTGGTTTCTTTTCTAGGACGCTGTCTTTCTTATTTTTCTTCCCTGCAAGCACACACATATGGATGATTGAGCATATAATTTCTAACACGATTGAGAATGGTATTGCTGCGTTAATTCGTCTCGTTGCCAATCTGACCGTTTTCCTACTCCTACTTATCGTACAGTGATTATTTGACCAAGCAACACCGGTCGTGACAAGCCCAAAATACTCCAACATACCCGAGAGGAAATAGAGAAAATCGTGCTGGTGGTATGTTTGCTGATACATCGCATCGCTGACAGATGTCTATACTGGACAAGAAGAAAACAAAGGGAAGATAGGAAAAGAAACGCCCGATAGTTCTGACCCATACTTTTTGTCTGATACAATTTTGCTGTGGACGAACGTACGCTCAGTGTAGGAGAGACTCAGTGCGTGACGTTTGTGAGACAGAGAGGTACTTCATCGAAGCGCTTGGAGCGTGGAAACAGCGAGGCGCTCTAAACCTCGGCTTCGTGCTTGCGGCGACGGATGCTACCAATGCGCCTCTTGATTGCACTGCCCATGCTCTTTTCCGCAGCGTTGCTACTGCTAACGCCCATGGCTTCGGCATCGAGGTCATTGTTACCTGCACTGCGGGCGCGATGGCTGCGCGTCTTCATCTCTGTTCCGCTGTCGCCATTGCGCTTGTGGTCTTTAAGAGCCCTCTCGATAGTGAAAGATGGCTCGCCCTTGCCCTTGAGGTCGTCGGGATGGTATTGCTACGGCACGTTAGTACATGTCTTGCTGAGACGGATCCAAGGGGTAAACATACCACACCAGGCCAGCGGCGATAATCACCACCGGGTTCACGCTGCAGGTCGGCTCCCTCCTCATAATCGAGAACCCTTCCGAAACGATCCTCCATGCCGGGTGGGATGTTGGCAACTCCTTCAAGAGGGCGGTGTCTCTGTACAGAATCGACAATGTTCTCACGCGGAGTAGCCCTCAATGCCTCCTCGTTGGAATCCTTGACAGCCGCGAGGGGACTGTACTTTTCATCTCTGTTGCGAGCGATGCTAGCCGCATCGTAAGGACCTTCGTGGTGGTAACGACCGATGCTTGCCTTATCGAGCCGGTCGATGATGTCGGCGCCCTGTAAGTTCTTCTTCCTCAGGTGTGGAGCACGGTGAGCAACTTTTTCATCATGGCGCAGCTGGTCGAGTGGCCTATGAGATTTGTCGCCTGGGTAGCGCGCTTTCAGGGATCTTTCTCGGGAGAGTTCACCTTTGTCGAAAGTAGATGGTGGCGGGTTGCTGGCCCGTCGTGGCTTGTGCTCGTTGAGGGATCCGAGGGCTTCGGCACGGTGGTTGTTGGGGAACCGGCTGCGTTTGGGGCTGGCGGAGCTGGGAGGGGAGGGGTAATCGTATCTCGCGTTCTGCGACGAAGGCTGTCCATAGTGCGTCATGGAAGGCGACATGCCCTTGGTGTCCGATGCCGCCCTGGAGCGACGGTATGGGTTGGTTTCAACCGAACTGCCGGTATGTTGGATGCTAACAGAGGGATGCTCCTTGGGATGTCCAGCGGATCCAGGCGGAGTGATTGGAGCTGCGGGGGCAAAAGTCGAGCGGAAGTGACTGTTGAGTCCTGTCTCATCGCTTGGGTCTGGTTCGATCAGAGGATCAATCAATGCATGGTGTGCCTGCGAAATTAGCATGTGCATTCACTTGGAGAGCAAACAAGACATACAGCTTCCATTGTGACGGTGTGTTGCAAAATTGCGAATGAGATTCTTGTGTAGTCCAATGAGTGAGAGAGGGCGAGTGGAGGCGAGCGTGGGATGTAGTATGGAAGATAGAAGTTGGAAGATGGAAAACAAGAGCAATGGACGAGAAGGGGAGGTCGGGATGATAAATGCCTAGCCGGGCAGGCATTGCATGCATTGGGACGCGTACACACATATACATGTCATGGCGGCTCAGTCGCGGCCCTGCGTCAGTTCTCTCTTGCAAACCTCTTGGTGAGCACAAACGCGGCCCAATCGCTGCCGTACGTCATGCGGATGCGCTAGGCTTAAAGTGGGGCCCACGCCTGGCCCTATCCACGAGTGACGACAGCTGCGGTGATCCTTCACCCACTGCGATCGAGCCCGCCATGGCCCTCGTCGCTTATCCGGATTCCGCCTCGGACGACGAGACAGAGCAAGATAGCATCCGTGTCGAGCCTACCGAGCCTGTTGGCGCGAAGCGGAAGCCCAGCAGTGGTGCAGCCACCGACGCACATGCTCTGCCACCGCTCCCACCGCTCCCACCCGCCTTTCATGACCTCTACGCAACAAATGCTCGTGTCAGCACTAGCGACAATCCAGTCCTACATGGCGGGCGTCGACGCGCCGTCCCTCATGTGCAGGGCAACTGGCCCAGTCACGTTTACCTAGAGTGTAAGGATACTCGCGCGGCATCACGGACGAGATCGATAACAGACCAACTAACGTGTTGGAGGGATACCGGCACAGCTTGAATCCCATTCTTTGCACAGCTTGATACAGCATGTGAAGAACACACTTGAACTTGAAAACACTAGGCGCATCAACAAATTGCCAATACCAGACATAAAACCTTCGCTCCAATCAGACCTGGGTGTGCCATTGCCTCTGCACGTATCGCTATCGCGGACCTTGCAAATCAAGACCGAAGACAGAGACACATTTCTCGACACACTGGGTGCTTCTTTGCGACGGTGTGCAGTACCCGCATTCAGCTTCGAGTTCCAGGGTCTGAAATGGGTGCCCAACTTTGAGCGCAATCGGTGGTTCTTAGTCCTTAGCATCAAGCGGCCAGAGAACGATGAGCTTAACACTCTACTGCGTGCCTGTAACCAAGCTGCTGCAGATACCGGACATTCCGGTCTGTATACTGGCGGCGCAGGAGACGGCCCGATGGAACATGTTGACCAAAGCCATGGTCCAAAGAGGAGGAAGGTCGACAAGAATGACCCCCAGCCCCAGGATTGTTCGCAATATTTCCACATCAGCATAGCCTGGAACTTGGCCGAGCCCGACGCCGAATGGGCAGCTCTCGTTCAAAGCATTGACACGAGCAAGTACATTCAATCGCCAGGTGCTTCATTCGACGCCGTAAAAGTCAGAATTGGAAACGCGGTCCACAACATCCCCTTGGCTTCCAAAAGGCCTGGTTTGGGGAAAAGTGGACGAGGCTTGGGTTTGGGGTTGGGTTGATAGGCCTGTTGATTAAGGGTCCGATGACGTGGATGTCTTCGCAGGGGAGTCGAGACTTGTTGGGGTTTTCCAGGAATTGTGGCTCCCTGAAGAGCACGCCCCAACACCACGACGTAATTCGCACAACTAAGTGGCGGTCGCTTGTGGTCCGCTCCATCAACACGCCTGGGAGCTTTGGGCATACAATTGCACGTACGAATGCGCTATGGCCATGGACTTTGACGCCCATTGCTGGTCTGATGCAACCCCAACAAAAGTGCGCATCGATGGATGATTCTACCCAATTATAGCATGGATACCAGGTGAAGAATCAAGACCTGTGGAAAAGGCTGTTCTGACTGCAAGAAGCAACCCTTGCAAATACTCAAGTATTGAACGCGTGACGCGTATCAGGCCGCTACCACGTGATCTTTAGACGCACCACCAACTGGAAACCGTCCTTGCACTTGAACTTTCTATCTGTCATATTCCTAGATCCTTTCATCTTCAAATTCTTTTGAAACGATCACAATAAAGGGTTTGTCTGAAACAAAGACAAATTACGAAAATGCTTCTCGTATTATCTTTTCGTAACACAGAGTAAGCGGTACTAAGCCTAATCATCAAAGAAGAAAGGAACCAGTGATCGAAATACCAGAACAGCTCATTAAATACAGCCGTAATCACTAAACTGGAAGAAGAATGCATTGTGCGTAGTCTAGGCGCCAGTGTACACAGCAGAAAAAGACATGAGACGTCGCACGTGGCGCAGTCGATTAATCCGGGTCCAATGGATTAGCGTCGCCTCGGGCTTTAGTATAGAACCGTCGGTGCCGAGACAGAGTGCGTGGATACAGTTCGCATTATTCTAACGAGCGAAATACCGGAAAAGTACCAGATATCGCCCAGGCTGCTGTAAAAAAATAGGGCGCCACGTGAAGACCGGTGTTTAGGCAGTAGTAAACTAGTCATGAGAGAGATAATGGGAGAAATATTTAAATGAACTGTTGGGGAGGTAAAAAGGTTGTTGTCACTGTACCAACTCCTCGACTTGAAGAGAATCGTCACTACAGTTGGTCAATTATATTGATAGAAGTCTTGATTCGAATCTGCAAGAAACTGCGAGTTGGTTAATCTTCAGCACACACACACTACCTCCTCTTATACACATCTCTCTTCTTTACAGAATTCAACTGGCTACTCCGAAAAAAAAGAGCAACAATATCAATAACAGTCCATCACACCAAATCACCGAGCCATGGCATCCCCGACATCACCCCAACACCCCAAAATCAGCATCATAGGCGCAGGCCCCGCCTCCCTAGCCCTGGCCTGCATACTCCAAAAACACAGCATCCCCTTTACAGTGTACGAAGCGTCACCGGTCCTCCGCACCCAAGGCGGGTCCCTCGATCTGCACCCACCAACCGGGCAACTTGCGCTCAAGGAAGCAGGGCTATGGTCGGAGTTCAAACAGCACGCGCGGCCCGAAAGCGACGTGAAGAAGATTGTCGACGCACACACGGGCGAGGTATTCTGGGACGAGAACGAAGGCGACAAGCAAGGCGCTAAGGAAGGGGAGGCGGCATTCGATCAAAGGCCTGAGATTGATCGCATGGCGCTGGCGATGCTGATGTTTGAGAGGCTGGAGCAGGACAAGGTCAGGTTTGGCAAGAAACTGACACAAGTGGTGCCGTCGGGTGCGGGCGAGGCCAAGTATGATTTGCAGTTTGCAGATGGGACAACGGAAACGGGGTCGGATCTTGTCGTTGGTGGCGACGGCGCGTGGTCCAAGGTGCGCATGGCGCTGTCGGATCAGATGCCTGTGTATTCTGGTATCTCGGCGGTTGCACTCACTTGTGCCGATGTCAAGGCGGATGCCTGGCTTCTCAAGTACGTGGGGGAGGGCTCGATGATGGCGTTTGGAGACGGTTGCGCCGTCCAGGCTCAGCGGCAAGGCGATGGTAGTTTGCGGACTTATGCTTCTTTGAAGGCACCCGAAGACTTCTTCGAGACTTGCGGCATCGATTGGATGGATACAGATTCGGCACGAAAACAATATGTCGAGCGCCACTTATCGCACATCCATGAGGATCTGAAGCGTGTTGTCCTGTCTTGCAAAGATGGCTTGGAGGCGCGCGCTCTTTACGAACTGCCTGTGGGTTTCCGCTGGCCGCATCGCTCAGGTGTGACGCTCATCGGGGACGCAGCACACGTCTTTACGCCGTTCGCTGGTGAGGGAGTCAACGTGGGCATGAAGGATGCTTTGGTGTTGGCACAAGAGATAGTCAAGGTCTGCAATGGCGAGAAGGACCTGGACGAGGGTGTCAAGGCTTATGAGCAGGAAATGTTCCCGCGATCATTGAGGGCGGCGATCAAGACAGCCAAGGGCAAGGAAGGACACTTTAATAAAACCGGAGCAAAGAAGTTTGCGGATAGGTTGAAAGCACACTACTCTGGCTAGAAGGGTGATACCGCATAGGGACAAGGGTAAGTAGATCCAACATTGCCGGGGAGAGCTTGGCTTTGCTAGTACGGCGAGTGTAGAATATCTGTCTCAATAGCATCGCATGTCATTTGAAGCAATGAATATGATTGTTCAGTAGTAAGGCTGACTAGTGTTGGCAACACCTTAGCTCGTGTGTGATAGATTTCCGTTGACGATGACATCTTATACGGCTAGGGAAGATTGTGGTAAGGCACGACTTACTACATAATACACATGCCACAATGATGCTTGTTGTGTAAACTGTAGTAGCTGCGCCAGTCTCGTCTCGATGAAGAAGTCCCTAGCGCAAGGGAACAGAAGACCGGTGCCTGTGATTGCGGTACAGGCCGGGGGTCGGCTGACGCTTGTTCCACATGGTCGACAACAAAGAAGGATGACATTGTGGACACAAACACGTCCGGCTGGAAGCTTGCAAGACGCACCGTCTGAATCGCAATTGGTTCCGCAGCACAGGAATGGCGGTATGCGTCGATCTCATTTATCACCGCCTCGCCGTCTATGGCATTTACTCGCATAAATGTATAACAGGGTTTCAGCGCACCAGGTATCCCTGGCCGGGGAGTTTAGTGATGTCCATCATCGATAGCGGGAGTACTATTTCTGTGTGCCATCGAGTCGTGGAAAGGGGGGCACACCCCCAGGCCTCCACTACCGTCTCCCCCCATGTCACGAATACGAGCTTCGGCCAGTTGAACAGCAGTCAGGAAAGCAATGCCCTGTCCAGACCGTTCGGTACCTGCATATTAGCTAGCGCTGTGGCCATGGTTCCGCCTTGTCCTGGTGAGATGCACAATATTTAACCACGCGTGAATGCTGCGTGTGACTGCCGCTATCCGGAATGTCATCAGTTTGATGAGGTGGCCGTGGGTGAGCCGTCAGCACACGATCGGGACGGCTTGACGGCCAGGGGGATCGATCTGTAGCTACTAGGAAAGGCGCGATATGCTTCTTGATATTATGGAGCTGATGGTGTTCAGAGGGCAGCGCGGGTAAACGATGCAGGCTTGTGTATGTATGTTGCAGTGACGCACTTGGTTGTGTTGTTCAGGGTGAAGGCACTTAACCGCATCCGAAGCTAGAGCCGATCCGCTCTCCACCCAACACGACCGCCGTACCCCAGATGTCATTTCCGCTCGGGACAACTCAGGAACTCAATAGAGCCGGTAACAGCATGTCCATGCCGTTCTCGTACAGCAATAGCCGTAGTAATTTCCAGGGCCCCTAACTAACGCTTTTTGAGCCACAGCGGCCCACTGACTGGTCGGCTCACAGGCCATGGCTCACCACTCAAAAGCGCTGGCTTTCCAGCCTGATCTCGACTTCTTTCTCTTGTCGTTACGCAAGGCTTTTCGTTACGCACTGCCTCGTTGACAAGTAATTTTTTGGTCTTTCGTACCTCGTCGCTCATTATACGTTTTATATCCTAATAATACCCGCTTCACTCGCTCAGCGGACGAACACCACTACCCCTAGCCATCACCAGACTTATTATTGCATCCAAAATGAAGTACGCCTTCGTTACCGCTGCCCTCGTTGGGTCAGTCTTCGCCTCTCAGCACAGGGCCCATGCTGGTTTCCACCAGCGCCGCCACGACTACGCCGCGGCTCCTAAGGAGGATGTTTGCACTGTCTACACCACCGTCTACGTGACCCCAGGTTAGTAGTAGATGGAACAATAGCTAAAAAGAGGAACCAGTGTCCTAACACACTCCAGAGCACCCAGCTCCTCACTACCCCACTGCCACCCCTGAGACGCCTAAGCCCACTGCCCCAGCTCCCGTCCCAGAGGTCTCGAAGCCCGTCTACCCAGCTGTTCCCCAGCAGAGCCAGCCCGGCTATCCTGTTGTCCCTCAACAGAGCCAACCCGCTGTCCCAGAGTCCACCTCTTGCAGTGAGGAGACCCCCAAGCCTACTGGTCCTGCCCCCGTTCCTCAGCAGAGCCAGCCCGGTTACCCTGTTGTTCCTCAGCAGAGCCAACCGCCTCACCCCGCTGTTCCTCAGCAAAGCCAGCCTGGCTACCCTGCTGTCCCTCCCCAGAGCCAGCCTGCTGTCCCAGAGTACACTTCCTCCACCGAGGAGACTCCCAAACCTACTAGCCCTGTTCCTCAGCAGAGCCAGCCCGTCTACCCGGCCGTTCCCCAGCAGAGCCAGCCTCCTCACCCGGCTGTCCCCCAACAGAGCCAGCCTGGCTACCCTGTTGTCCCCCAACAGAGCCAGCCTCCTGCCCCCGAGTCCAGCTCTTGCAGTGAGGAGACCCCCAAACCTACTGGCCCTGCCCCCGTTCCTCAGCAGAGCCAACCAGCCTACCCGGCTGTCCCCCAGCCTCCTAAGGAGACTAAGCCTACCCAGCCTGAGACTCCTGAGCAGACCCAGCCCGCCTACCCGGCTGTCCCCCAACAAAGCCAGCCTGCCTACCCAGCTGTCCCTCAGCCTCCTAAGGAGACTAAGCCTACCCAGCCCGAGACTCCTAAGCAGACTCAGCCTGCCTACCCCGCCGTCCCCCAGCAGAGCCAGCCCGCATACTCTCCCTCTGTTCCAGCAGGTGGAAAGCCCACTCCTTCCCACGGCAATGACACACCCAAGCCCACTAGCCCCTCCGGTGGCAATGGCCACATCGTAACCAACGGCGACAAGTGGGCCATCACCTACACCCCATACGCCCAGTCTGGCGAGTGCAAGACCGCCGACGAGATTGCATCTGATGTCAAGAAGATCTCCGAGCTTGGCTTCACCACCATCCGTTCCTACAGCACTGACTGCGGTGTCTTCGAGCACGTCGTTCCCGAGTGCGAGAAGTACGGACTCAAGATCATCTACGGCATCTTCCTCGAGGCTGGCGGTAAGGAGGGCAAGGGCTGCTTCTCCGACTATGCCAACGAGCAGCTTGAGGAGATCAAGGAGAAGGCCCCCAAGGACTCTGTCGCCATGGTGATTGTCGGTAACGAGTGCATGTTCAACGGTAACTGCAAGCCCGAGGAGCTCGCTTCCTACATCGACCACGTCCGCGAGGAGCTCTACGGCGCTGGTTTCTCCAAGACTACCGCCGTCACCACCACCGAGCCTGTCAACATCTGGGAGGAGATGGGTGCTGCCCTCTGCGACCACATTGATGTCTTCGTCTGCCAGGTCCAGCCCTACTTCACCCAGTCCGTCAGCGCCGACATGGCCGGTGACTTCGCCGCCCAGCAGCTCGACCAAGCTGCCAAGGTCTGCCCCGGTGCCGCCGACAAGGGTAAGTTCATTGGCGAGATTGGCTGGCCTTCTTCTGGCAATGCCAACGGCAAGGCTGTCGCTAGCGTCGAGGACCAGAAGATTGCCATGAAGAGCATCCAGGACAAGGTCGGTGCTCAAGCCTGCGTCTTCTCCTTCCAGGACGACTCCTGGAAGCCTGCCGGCAACCTTGGCGTTGAGCAGCACTTTGGCTGCGTTGATGCTCTTTCCTCCTAAGTTCACACAAAGAGTAATCATGTCTTGTATGTAGCAGATCACACACATATTTTTGTTTTCTGTCTGTCAAAAAACTACGGGTTCTCGCTGCGTCATGCCCATCATGTGTGTTCCTCTCTGTCATTGTGAATTACCGATTCACGATGCGTAATATCTAAAGCTTGACTGCAAGTCGATAGTCTGATGGCTTGGAGGTAGTATTAGTGTTTAATCTCTTAACCTAGTATGTGAGAAAATCGTATCAATACCCATACTCAGAAACAAGCTTTTTCTTTTGGCTTCCATTGCAATCTCGTGATATCATGCGGTGCGGGGTGGGGGAGGCTCGTGGTACATAGTCCTTCGGTCAATCGGAAATTAGCTCTGGCAAGGATAGGCCTGGGGTAGCTGTATTGAGGTTGAGGCCCCAAGGCTCGGCGATGTCTCAAGGAGAACATGTCTTAGACGGTGTGCATAAACTGCCGCTGTAAGTGCGATGATGGTAAGCTACAGATCAGCAATATAGCATCCAAAGGCTTGCAAAAGGAAGGATCCGTAGGATGCTGTGAGTTATAGCTGGTACGGGTTGTATGCTTGCTCGGCTTGCAACCCTGTCAGACCGCTTACTGCCAGTCATATCATATGGTATGTCCTGTTGTATCCATTTCAATTACGAAGGACACACCAAATGTGCAGCATGTATGTGACTCACCGCTATCCCAATATCTCTTCAAACACCAGAATCTTGCTCAGATCTATCTAGCTCAGTTTACTTGCAAGGATCGACCTAGCAAACAGTGATACCGCGCGATTGGTCCTTACATGTAAATGAGCCGGTTACTCGGCAAGCTACGCCTGTATGTTAGCGCGACAGAATAAGCGCATATTTTCAACAAGGCATGTAAATACGAAGTCAGAACTATCTCGGGAAGTCTTGCGGTCGTCGCCCTCACACTTTCCGGTATGTATGCCACTAAATCCAGCTCCAATCTGCTCAAAAGCGCCGACTGAACCGATGGACCCGGAAATAAATGTCAGAAGCCAGAACACTGTGGTTGTGGCTTGTTCGAGTACGTAGGTAATGGATGGGTAAGTACGGCCCGAGCCGAAGATGCTGCAAGAAGATCCGTTTTTTTTTTTTGCAAGTCAAGGCATCATGTTGGGTGGGGGTGACTCTGCGCCAATAACAGCGTATGTGTTTGAAACACTGCATCTATCCGTGGCTCTTTGCAATTCAAGTAGTTAGGGTCTAACGGGTAAAGCTTGCAGCGCTACTACGAGTGAACCTGGTTCAGCCTCGAGGACATGAGCAGGGCTGGTGTAAACCCCGTTTTGGATGCTGAAAACATGCGATAGATGTTTGTTGCAATGACGCAGAAGAAGAAGGGGGAAAATAACAATGGCTAGCGTATTCCAGAGGTGGAAGAAGAGAAGAATGAACAACTACCTGTATGTAACTAGTACCTCCACTGACTATGCCTCTTCCGCGCAAGCGTACCTACGTACATGCCCGCCGAAACGGGAGATCGGCAGGGCATCAAAAAGGTACAAAATCATCGCGCCTTACTTTGTTCTTCTCCCCTCCTCTCCAAAGGGTATATGTATCGCTTCAGCGTTTTGCAACTGTGCGATCCGCGATGCATCTGTGCCCTCATCCTTGAACACTCGGCCACCACACACGCACAAAAATGGTACCGCGGGCGCGCCCCCGCCATCGGCCTTGGACCGTGGCAACACTCGCTGGCCTTGCCTCGCTCGTTCTCCCCGCTGCCACGCTCGTCCGGCTCTACGCTGCATCGCAGTTCCCAGTGTACACTGTTCTCTATGCCAGTGCCATTAGCGGCGTGACGTTTCTGTTCTACGGCTACGATAAGATGCAGGCGCGGAACTTGGAGTGGAGAGTCAAAGAAACGACGTTGCAGACACTGGCGCTTGCTGGAGGGTGGCCGGGCGCACTGGCAGGCATGCATTATTTCCAGCATAAGACGAAGAAGGCTGCATTTCAAGCTGTGTTCTGGGGTATCGTACTGTGCTGGGAGGGTGTTGCTTGGTTGGTATGGAGTGGTGGGGTACAAGGGCGATGAAGAGGTGAGGTCAATGTATTGATTGAATTATAGAGGATCAAGAGATATCGAGTGTCATTACAAAGGGGTCGTGAAAGTCGTGAGAGATTCATCAGAGCCGCCGAACAGGAGAAGAGCCACCCCCAAACCGCAAGTGAACGACCAAACATTCATCGAGGACATTCGGCTGCCTTTGGCACCCTACTTTTATTACGCCATTACTCCGCTTTCTCCTGGACCTCATGCTGAGCTGCAACCTGTGTTTTGCCTGTCGTTATGGAGACATGCCCGAGCGCAGCTTTCGGATAACTCTGCATGTTATCCCATTCGAGTTGGTCTGGCACCTTCTTGTCAAGTTCGTCGCAGTATTCCAGAGGTGACTGGCTGCACGAATTGCACAAAGAGAGGCAATTAGCGACCAGTAAAGGGACTGGTGAGACTGTCCGCAGCTTCACCAACATGTTCCCCAACGGGGTTCTGCGTAGCACCACCAGCCAGGTTGCTGATGCCCTTCTTGAGGCTCTTGACATTCTCCTGGTCAGAGGCAGGGACCTTGTTGATGGCGTCTGGAGAGCGTTAGTACATGCCAGGCTCTTGTCGAGATGCGAGGATATGGCAACTTACCCTTGGTCATGTAAGACATTTTGTTTTCGCCCATGGTTTGGAGGGCCTGTCGCTCCATCTTGCGCTTCAGCTCAGGCGAGATGCCAAAAAAGTACAAGTAGGCTGCGGCTAAGGCTACTAGGCCCGCCAAGATGGTGAGGAAGCTGACAGCCATAGTTGAGCGTGAGGAGAGTGCGTTTGCGCGGTACGAGGTGTGCTTGGATTGGCAGATGCAGTACTGGCAAAGAGAAGAGGATGTAAAATACTGAACAGATGTGGTGGTTGTGTGTTGATTGCGACCTTGATTTTATGTAGGCGCAACAGGCATGACGTAGGAATGGCACATGCAAACCTGCCATGCCAGCCTTGCTCCCGCTGCCACTACCAGGACGGGCCCGGCAACTAGGCCGTTCGACAGTTCCTCGCTAGACTGACATTTCCTTCCTTGCCATGCACCGACCGCTTGACCACGACAAGAACCATCGAGACGCGCCGCCAGGTGGACTGGACAGGGCCCATGCTTCGGGTGCTAGAGATGACAGGAGCCACAGTGGAGTGATGGCGGCTGACACAAGCATGGTGGGCGAAAATAACCCAGGCTGGATATCGCTAATGCTGTTTCCGTTGTGCTCATGCGCATAGCAGAGACGCCAGGCATTCCCATTCCCATTCCCAGACAGCCTTGCAGACGTGGCTGGCCCCAGGAAGCAAAAATAGAGCGACATGGACAGTGGTGTGGCAGCTAGTCAAGGGCCGGCAGCTAGCCAGCGCTGCGCCTCAAGCCATCAGCCACAGGCCGCGAGGCGGACACGACCCCTTCAGGTGCGCCTGCCCCCACTGTCGGCCCAGGTGCAACTCCAGCTCGTTCAGAACCAGGCCCTGGACGCTTGTTGCTGACCCAACCTAGCCGGTGTGCCTCCTTTTCCATCGCTTTGCTTTGCTTTGCTTTACTGGCCTTGTCTTTTATTCCAGCCAACGCCTTGCTACCTAACTGCTGATACCTGCCCCTCACCAACCCCCCCACCGCCAGCTGAACGTGCCTGATAGGCACCCCGAGTCTCATCCTCAGCCTGAACACACGCCTGTCGCAGTCCTATAACTGCACCCCGGCTTGCCCATCATGAGTTTGTGCCCCATTCCCTAGCACTGTGCTGTGAGCTGCTCGACTAACTGACTGCTTTGTTCAGTGACAAATATGCTCAACAAGCTGCACGGCCAGCCCGACAGCTACGACCGCAAGTGGGTGCTCTCTGATACCCCGCCTGCGCTTGTACCCCTACTGAACGTGCCAATTGCAGATCTCGATACCGCTTCGGAAAGACGCTGGGCGCCGGAACATATGGTATTGTCAGGGAGGCCGACTGTCCCGAGGGCAAGGTCGCTGTCAAGATCATCTTGAAGAAGAATGTTCGTGGAAACGAGCAGATGGTTTACGACGAGCTGGAGATGCTGCAGCGCATGAAGCACCCGCACATTGTCAAGTTCCACGACTGGTTCGAGTCAAGGGTGGGCACTGTAACTGGCGACGTGGAGCGAGTCATCAAGCTGACACAGCCCAGGACAAATACTACATTGTGACTCAATTGGCGACTGGTGGAGAGCTGTTTGACCGCATCTGCGAAAAGGGAAAGTTTACAGAAAAGGACGCTGCCGAGACGATTCGACAGGTGCTCGACGCAGTCAACTATCTTCACCAGAACAATGTTGTGCACAGAGGTAGGTTGTCCACTGGCTGGCCTACCACAGCGACACTAACACCAGACAGATCTCAAGCCAGAGAACCTCCTCTACCTCACACGTGACGAAAACTCGTCCCTCGTACTTGCTGATTTCGGTATCGCCAAGATGCTCGACTCGAAGAGCGAAGTCTTGACCACCATGGCTGGCTCGTTCGGATATGCTGCTCCTGAGGTGATGCTCAAGAAGGGCCACGGAAAGCCCGTCGATATGTGGTCTATGGGCGTCATCACATACACACTGCTTTGCGGATACTCACCATTCCGGTCAGAGAACCTTGCGGATTTGATAGAGGAATGCAAGAATGGTCGCGTCATTTTCCATGAGCGCTACTGGAAGGAAGTGAGCCCGGAGGCCAAAGAGTTCATCAAGAAGCTGTTGGAGCCCGACCCAAGCAAGCGACCGACGAGCGAAGTGAGAAAGACCCCCCAATGCGTCATCGACGACTAACGTTTTCAGGCTGCTCTCAAGCATGTATGGCTCAGTGGAAGCACCGCCACCGACCACAACTTGGTGCCAGAGATCAAGGCATACGCCGCCAAGGCCCGCCTCAGGCGCGGTATCGAATTGGTCAAGCTCGCAAACCGCATCGAAGCGCTCAAGATGCAGGAAGACGAGGAGGAAGATGTCCCCGGAGAGGCCGACGTGCCTGCCAACGCCCGCCAGGCGGCAGGCGAAGCCATTGCCGGACACTCGGTAGACAAGGGCCTAGAAACCAAGGAGACGACAGGCACAGGCAAGGGACCGGGACGTCTGAGCAGAATCGCCAAAGGAGCCATCTTCCGAGAGGTTGTACTTGCCAAGGTGCGAGAGATGAAGGATCAGGAAGCGCGAGCAGAATTTGAGAAGAATGCATCATCGGGAGAGTCTGGAAGCAAGTAGAGTGCATCCTTGGGCAGTCTTTTTCCTTGTGTCTAAGCTGTCCTGACAAACACGTCGGGTTTGCTGCAGTGTTAGCGGAGGGTCTCATTGTTCCCTGTATACCCCTGAGAGACAGCAACCAGGATGCACCACCTAGTAGCTCTTGAATGGTCATATCAGTGTTTGCGGTCTGATTTGTGGAGACAATATTTTTCTTTTTCGATGCTGTGTTGTTACTGCTGCTGTTGCTGCTTGGTGTGTCCAACAACGAGTGTGATGCGCAGCTTGGCTCGTGCGCTCTCTCTTGGCGAAGTCGGGAGAACCCTAGATTGAACACTGCGGCGCGTCCACCGGGTTGACGACCGAACGCGCAATTCACTGCACCGCCGCCACGATCCTTACTCGCCTTGAGACCTTCTGCAACCCGCTCGGACAGACTACGCGATCCCAAGAGTACCGGAAATGGAAAGCGCGGCCAAGCGGAAAGCCGCGAGCGCCGCTGCGGCCGAGCACGACAATCGCCCTGCGAAGCGGCAAAAAGGGCCGGTATGTGAAGTCCATGGTGGAGGGTTGATGCATCGTCGCGGGTGTGTTCTGGAGATGCACGATGCGTGTTGGTCGCGATGCGGGATGGGCTTTGGACAAGAGCGCGCGACACCTGGGGGGCTCGACGAGCAGGCCACCACAACCACCATCACCACCTCCGTCGGCCCCTCCTCGTTCCCCCAAAACACCACGCGCACGCCGGCGATGCATTGGGAACCAGCAGGGAGACATGGCGGAATGATTGGTCGAACAATGCTGACTGCGAACCGCTCGCGTGCAGGCCGACACCAATGCGAACTCGGAGACGGTAGAGTCAACAACCACGGCGGGCTTGAAGTTCCTCGACAGCTTAAAGCAGGCAAAAGACAAGACGTGCGTACTCTGTCTCTCTCACTGGCCTCGCAGGAAACAGTTTCCATGCTCTCCAGCGAGCCATTTCCGAGAGTTTTCACTAACGGCCTACAGTGGACGACCCATAGCAGTTCACTTCCTCACGCTTCCAAACAGGGTACGCTCTAGTTGCGCTTCCGTCACAGCCTGCGCTGACATCTGTGTCTAGGACGAAGTGCCTGAATACTACGACTTTACCAAGCTGCCTATTGCTATAGACACCATCGAGGTACGCTTCCTGCCTGCTGGCTCCTTCCGCATACTCCAACACTCGCCATGCGTCGTTTCTCCCAATCCAACCCCAACACTACCACCACATACTTCTGGTTGTTACTTGTAAAGTAGGGCGCGCAATGGCTGACACAAGGTCTCTCAGAAAAAACTGCTCAATGGAGAATACGCCAGCCTGGCCCAGGTCGAGAGCGACTGTAAACGCCTCGTCAACAACGCAAAAGCATACAACGACAAGAAGTCAGTCATATACGAAGATGCCGAGCGCCTCCGCAAAACGGCCTCGAATTGGATGGTCAAGCACAACCCAGCATACCGAGACGGTAACTACGTTGCGGTAGCTACACCCATCCCTGGCGAAGACAACTCTACTCCATCAAAACCGTCGCCCCGCGTCGCATCAACACCCAGAGCCCCGCAGACGCCCGCTACCCAAGACACTACCGAACGTCCTCGACGAGCAGCCGCCATTGCAGCATCGGCTACACCAGCCCCATCAAAACTGCGACAATCAGCCTCAGCAGCACCAGATGACAACGATGGTGCCGAGTACGCGGGCAAGACATTCCAGCAGGCACAGGAGCAGATTGTGCGCGAGATCATCGATTACGAGGAGTAAGTGGCACGCTTGAATTGCGTTACACTGCGTCGACGCTAACTCCCTCCCAGTCAAGGCCTACAGATATTTATCCCCTTCCACAACCTCCCATCACGTAGCTTGAAAGACTACTACCAGCTGATTAAGGATCCCATGTCGCTGTATGCGATACAGAAGAAAGTTCGCGGCGTCGTGGGACGCGAAGCTCCTACAGGCCATACCCTTTTCAAAAGCTGGGACGCTTTTGAGAGTGCCTTCAGCTTGATCTGGAAGAATGCCCGTATCTACAATGAAGATGGGAGTGATATTTATAACCTTTCTTTGGAGCTGGAAGTGCGTCAATCCCAGCACAATGACCATGGCAGCTTGCTGACCCACGCAGGAAACATTCTACAAGAAACTCGAAGATGCCAAATCAAAGGTCAACGAGCCAACGCAGCCGAAGCTCAAACTCAACATGTCCACAACAGGATCGGCTCCTAAACAGCAACTGAAGCTAAAACTCAAACCAAGTCCAGGCTCGGAACCTAACACACCAAGTGCCCGCGATTCTGCAACTCCAGGTGTCATTGTCGATAATGACGCTCTTTTACGACAGCAACGACATGTGCTCAACAGTATGGGTAACCGGTCATCACGGGCCCCGTCATCAGGCGAAGCAGCGACGCCTGGAGCATCCACAAATCCGTTTGCGGGGTCCAAGGGCGGCGCTTCGACAATCGCTCCATTGTCCGCTACCCAAGGTAGAACTGCAGCATCTCCTTCTGAAGTCAATGGTGTCAAACAAGACGTACAATCGCCGGCGTTGAGTGCGATAAGGCCTGCAAGCACCGCGCCCGATAGCTCACGGCTCAGTGTTCCAGTACAAACGCCGCATCCGAACATGGCTCCACCACAAAACATGTCCCGCCCGGGGAGTGATAGTCCACATCCAAACGGCCTTGGTGTACAGAATGGCCACTACACTCCTCTACCACAGAGTTACCAAGCACCTCCTGTACCACGTGTTGACTGTTTCAGAAAAGTTCCGCTGAAGAGTAAGTACAGTCGATTCAGATGCCCGATCTTTAGCTAATGACTGTATAGGCCATGAGGAAGCACTAATACCCAAGATCACACTCAATACCCACCCTGCGCTTAGTGCGCCAAAGCCATGGTCTGTCAACATCCTTGCCAACATACAAAAGACCATGTACAGTGCTACCATGGTTGTCGCACCCAGCCATTCTTACATTCAGATCGTACCCAAGATCCCAATTGCACTCACTAACCGGATGTACCGCCTTTTCGTGACTGTCAATGGCAACAAGACTCTCGAGGCGAACCGTGTGCCCGTCACAGCAGGCATCAATGGCGCTAGTCCGGGTCCTGGTTACGAAGGCGGAAAGAAAAAGGGCGAGCCATTATTCGAGGCCAAACTTCTCGGTGGCGTAAATCGCATCGAGGTCGAGATTATCGCCGAGAAGGAGCGGAAAGATCAGGCTGAGAATGGTGGTGCTCCGGCGACGAAGAAGGACGATGTCGAGATTGAAAAGTGTACTATTTTCCTGCATTTGCCTCGGCAGTCGATGAATTAGGTGGCCGGATGATTTGCTTGTGGTACGGCAATGCGGGTGGGCTGATTTCGAGAAACGAACTAGTTTCACCCGCTGGCAATTTGAAAAGAAAGAGAAAGAGAAAGAGAAAGAGCGAAAGAGACAGATGAACAACCTGAAGGCTGACCGAGTACGTGTGTGCGTGTGTGTGATATTCTCTCTCTTGGTAATGGAGGGCAGCGAGACCTAGGATATTGGCGTTTTTCTTCTCTTCTTCTTCTCTTCCCTTTCTCTCTCCTTTGGTAAATGGAGGCGGTCAAGCATTCGGATTTGCATTTCAAGAGTGAGGAACCTCTTTGTTTTTCTCTTCTACATAGTTTTTACTACCTGGTCTCCTTTCTATCTTCCCTTTTTTTGTCCTTCTTCTTCTCTTAACTTGACTTGTATTTTTGTCTTGTGGACACGAGAGAGAGAATTTGGAGGCTTGGGATGAGAAACTGGACATGGATGCATGTATATGTGGGTTCTCTTTCCAGGAGAGAAGAAACAAGAAGACAAAGCGCGGTGGGTGAGTGGGTTCTGGCGTTTGTTTGGTGATGAGGTAGTGAAGTAGTCAGGCGAGAGAAGATGAAAGTGTATCTTTTTTTTTCCAAATCCTTTTTTCCTTTCCTGTTTCTACTGGCACAATGTAGAAAATGCGGCTGTAGGGGCAGGGAAAATTTGTTTCGGATTTCACGGTTTGCAATGGTTTGGGAGGAGTCGGGATGATGAAGTGGGTGACTGGGAAACGGCCTATTTGTTGGTCATGTGTGTGTGTCAAAATTGCCTTTCTTTTTCCAATATGGAATGAGAGGGGTGGAATGAGAGGGGTATATGCACGCTGTATGCAGGATGGGACATGATGCTGCGTGCCTAGTGCTGCATGTTCGGGACTCCAATGCGCATTTTCCGTCACTCGGTAAGCGTTTCGTAGTGATTGGTAGGATGGAAAGGAGAAGAAAGCTAAAGTACTGTATTGTATTTGTATGGCTGGATAGCAAGGATCTTGGCCTTTTATGTTTCGCTTTCCTCGTGTTTCTTCGCATTTAATACGTATATAATGTGCTCTCACAAAGAACTCTTTCCGGAAAAAACATCTTTTCTTCTTACAGGTACTCCCACAACAACGTTTGATCAATTCAACTCGCTTCTTGCCAATCCCAGATATCTCTCGCCTCAAACCTCTTAGTTTACTCTTTAATCCAATCAAGAAAACCATGTCTTCTTCACATCCCCGCCCCGGTGTGCTCCTCGTCCACCCGCGTCTCCGCTCCCCAAACGAGTCCAACGCCGCAACATTCTACCGCTGGACCAAACTCCACTTCAAAGATCTTTTGAACATCACTCTTGATACCGATTCCGGCGCCAAAGCAACCGCCTGTATACGCGCTACCGCACCCGATTCCGCTAAGAATTACTCGCACGAAGAGAAACCAGGCATGAACCCTGCCTATGTGTACCTATGTTTCGTGAACGACATAAACCTCCTAAAAAGCCAGCCCTACTACGACATAAGTCGGAAGTTGAACCTAGAACACACCCGACCCCTTGAAGAAGGCGAACAGCCCGTTGGATACAACGACAACGACAAGGAAGCCATGGTCTTCGACATCACCGATGCCAAGTTCGCCGTGTACACAGATACGAACGAAACTCCACCTCCCAATCTACTAGCGAAGTTTCAATCTCCCCATGGAACCAACGGTCCCAGCTACCCAGTCGCATCGCTCCTCAGAATAACTTTCAGCATCCCGTCTGAGACGTACTTACCCCATGTTGCATCAGAGCCATGCAAAAGCCTGAAAGAAATCCTCCAGAAAACTTATCCACAATATACTATCTTTTCGTCGATCTACCACTGGGCAGGCAAGGGGGCCCAGCCAGACGAGCACCCGCTCATAGACGTAGAAAGGAGTGCAGAGTGGATGATTCTAATGTACATCGAGGATCCTAATGGTTCGGTAGATAAAAGCCACTTGCGAGCGCTAGCTGAGCAGACGGCTGCAACATGGGTTCAGGAGGTTGGGGGAACGATACATGAAGAACTGTCGAGCGAGATGATCGGGTATGGGGCTTGGGATGTGGAGGCGTTCGTTAATGAGAAATAGGGTTACATTGGGAAAGAGAGAAAAGGTCTCAAGGGGGCGTGTGTATGGATGACTACGTAAGATGGTAGGTAGGTAGCTCATTTATTTCCTCATTCAGACTTCCGTGTAGTAGATGCATAGACACACACACTCACACACTATGCAAATGTAGGATTTATCTTCTATTCTTTGTCAATGACCTTTTCTTCCTAATATGATACTCTCACTTATCTCTTGTGATTTTTTTCAGTAAGTATTCCCATACATAATTTTTTTTTTGTTTTTTGTTCTATTTTCGCACATCGGAAAATCGCCCCAGGTAAAGAGACAGACATAATGGCAAAATACATATTATTGAGGATAACTCTAGAGAAAAGGTCAGGCTTAGTAGAAGACTACTTACCATAACTAGTTAAAAATAACACTAAAAAATCATTTCTGTTCACCTTATTCGTCATCTACTTCCACTATACCAAAACTATCTAGTCAAGCCATTATTCGCAAACCGGATTTTCTGCCTTACGTAGCTGCGCATATATATACATATGCTGAGCTAGTACATAATATTCGCAAAAAATATTCAAATCAACTTGCCGCCATATTCTCGGTATACCTTTCTTGGGGAATTCTAGGCTGAGGTTAGGCAAAGGCTTCGGATACGTGGCGTACCATGAATCCGGATTCGCTTTGGCGGGTATGGTAGCCTTTTAGGTTGCTGGTATCGGTACGATATTGGTCAGCGCATGTTCGAGAAGTCTGCGGTCGGAAGTTAACAATGTTCTTGATAAGATCACTCACTGCGAAGCGAGACAAAGTAGCGTTCAGATGGGTCCGGGGAAGGGGAGGTTTTGATGGAATCGTTCGCGTGCATGTGGTGCGAATGCGCGGTGCTGGTACCGGTAGCTTTGCAATCGCATCGTGGAGGGGTTCTAGCAAGCCGACTGCTAACTTTGAGTGTTTTAAGTCACCTTGTAGATCACTGAATCGCATCGATGAGAGAAGGTCGCATCGCGCTCAATAGCTTGGACAGCAAACTATATGTCTGCTTCGGTTAAAGACTTTCTTTTGCGTTGTTGCGTTGAGGCTTGGTGACTTGTGTGAAGTTTGGTATGATCTTAGCAAAAGTGAGTGGGTCGCTAGTGACGGACGTAAGGTCAAAGGCCGAATAGCAAAAGCATGCAGCCGAATGTACAACAACCAGCCGAATATCTTCGGCCACAGTCAAATAATCGGAAACAGAGGAGATAAGAACCTCTATAAATACTGGGTGATAAAAATGCTTTCCTTTCATCACAAATACATCTTCTAAGACTTTACATCGGAGCGAGCTACTCTTCTTTTGACTTTGATCACTTCTTTTCCGTTCACATCTCAGCCCCGTAGTCAGAACAGCCATCATGACCTCGCAGGTACCAGTCTGGTTCATTACCGCTGCCTCCAGCGGTTTTGGCAAGTATATGGCTCTTGAGGCTCTCTCTCGGGGGCACAAGGTCATCGCCAGCGCACGCAGCACATCGCGCATTGCCGACTTGAAAGAGAAAGGTGCGGTGACTGTGACGCTTGATGTGACGGCATCCCAATCAGAGATCGAGAAGGTTGCCAAAGAGGCCAACGAGCAATATGGGTACATCAACCATCTGGTGAACGCAGCTGGCTACATCCTCGTCGGCGCAGTCGAAGAGACTTCGTAAGTTGCAGCCGAACTTTAGGTGATTCAGCCTACCAGAGAGCATCAGTACTAATTGCCACAGTCCCAAAGAGGACTTTGACCAGTTTAACACCAACGTCTTTGGCATGCTCAATGTCTCTAAAGCCTTCCTACCTTACATCCGCGCCACCACCGGCCACCGGACCATCTCCAACTTCGGGAGTATCGCCTCGTGGCACGGTGGTGCCGGCTATGCTCTCTATGCTGGAACCAAGTGGGCATGCAGTGGTATTTCCGAGGCCATGCATGCTGAGCTGGCCCCACTAGGCATTGCTGTAACCGTGATCGAGCCAGGGTACTTTCGCACCGGCTTCCTGAATGCTAGTGCACGGATCAAGAGCGAGAAGCAGATTAGAGATTATGATGAGACGGCCATCGGAGAGCTCAGGGCAATGTTAGACAAGGCGGACAATAACCAACCGGGTGATGTGGTGAAGGGGTCTAAGGTGCTGGTTGATATCTTGACGAAGAGCGGCGTTGCGGAGGGGAAGGACGTTCCCATTCGCGTGGCGCTGGGATCGGACTCTTCGCCTGCCATTCGAGGGAAGATTGATGGTACAATTAAGTTGTTGGATGAGTGGGACCCTATCACGACGGATACAGACCATCAATAGGAACATCATTGGCTGGTAGTCTAGTTTTGTCCTGTCAAGCGTTGGGCGTTTCCATAACCTAGCATAGGAATTAAGTGGCCAGGGAAAGTACATAGACGCCACATGTGCTGACCGAGGCACCACATGCTAAAAATCTAGTCTTGTTGTCTGCGAAGGAAAACGTTTCCAGTGGATATGCCGAGGAGCTAATATGTGCTAGTATTCCTGATGTAGAAAGAGTATGCAACTCTTGTAGCTTCTGACGCTGTAAATTATTCTTTCAGTAGCATGCTCAAGACGGCCTTGATTTTTGTGGTGCAGACCAAAAACAGAAGAGGATGTGCCTTGGAGACATTAGTGGACCCAGCCTGTAGACTCGCTGCTTTAGAGCAAAATATACTTGGAGAAGGAATCCAGTTGAGCACAAGGGGTTATTTGAACCACATGGATGGACTTAATGAAGCTCTTGCGAGGAGGGTAATTGAAGTTCTTAGTGCAATATCGTCGCGCTTCACAGTGGGTGGCGTTACTCTTTCCTATTGTTTTTCTCTCTGTACCAGGATATAATTGGCGACGTGCTATAGAATGGAACTTGAACTGAGTAAGAGTTGCCGTAGAAGGGATAAGACGTTCGGTTCGTGGCGAGAGAACGAAGCAGACAAATAGCGGAGCATGAGACGCTCGAAACACGTCCAAGAAGAGAGGGCGGCATGCCAAGGCCGTACCTAAGGCCGTAAGGCCGACCGCCATGCGGAAACGCCAAACCGAACTTCTAAACGCGGGCGAATCCAATCGGTTGCAAACACGCCCTTCCTTCCTTCAAAATGACGAATCTGGACATGCTGCTCCTCAAGGGGGCCTCTGCAAGCGACCCAGAGGAATACCTCCAGGAATTGCGCTATACGATCCTGACAAAAGGCATTCCCGCAAATAGCGAGGGCACGGTATGTCTCTATTCCACCGCTCTCTGCGCGCCCCCCTTTTGTTTTCCCAGCCCCACGAGGAAATAGACACAAGAATGCATACATATATACGGCAGAGGGGGCATGGACAAAACCTAGGATTTGCGCATATGTAAATTCCAAAAGCTAATTCGTCATTTATTCGACATCAGTCCGAACTGCGGATATACATCTGGCTGATCTTACTCAACGCGCCGCCTCTCCGTACAGACGTCTACCTCGATCTCGTCCGGCAAGGCGCGTCGCCCGCGCACGCCAAAATCCAAAACGATACGTTCAGGACTTTCCAAGGCGATCCTCTGTTTCGGCGTCGTGTGACGCAGAATAGCATTACGCGCGTGCTCAATGCCGTGGCGTGGAGGCTCAACGATGCGCACGAGGCACGTGTCAATGGATGGCAGTCTCCGCCTACACTGTCCGAGTTTGGCGGCAGTCCGGATACGTCGACGATGATGTCGCGGCACTCGTTGACGGGCGGCGCGCGCACCGAGGCATCGACGACAAATGACGCCGAGCAGATTGGCTACGTGCAGGGTATGAATGTGATGTGCGGGCCTTTTCTCTACGCGGCGCGGAGCGAGGTCGAGGCCTTTACCGGCTTCGAGAAGCTGATTACGCATGAGTGTCCGGGCTACGTGCGAGGCTCCATGGAGGGTGTGCACAAGGGATTAGCGCTCGTGGATAGGGTGCTTGAGGTCGTCGACCCAAAGTTGTACGAGTACCTCATGGCCCACCATATGGAGGCGAGGATATACGCCTTTGCCTCGGTGCTTACCATGTGTGCGTGTACGCCGCCTTTGCCTGAGGTCTTGCAGCTGTGGGACTTTCTCTTCGCATATGGACCGCATTTGAATATTCTATGTATCGTCGCTCAGCTGGTTCTTATCCGCGCGGATATCTTGAACAGTCCCAGGTAAAGCCAGACTTTCCTCTTCCCACCCTGCTTAACATATCGTTGACTCTCAGGTATAGCCCTAATACGATTCTGCGCAACTTGCCCGGTTTAAATGCTCAGAAGATTGTAGGCGTGGCTATGAGCTTCGCAGGCAAGATACCAGAGGACATGTATGCTGAGATTATCAACCATGCTAAGTGAGTCGGAAGACAAGGGACGGCCTAGGAACGACATGGCGTTTATGACTTATGATCTTATGACTAAAGGATACCCAAGAGCATAGTAACACTCAGACATATGATTCTTTTTTATTACGAGTTCAACGATTTCAATATTCTCAAGAGTGTTACGGAATATCCGCATCATCGTCGTCTCCGCCAAACCCAAAGCTGAAGCCACCAGATTCTTGCGCCTCCCCATCTCCCTTGGTCAGCTGTTCCCACTTTCCTCTGCCCTTCGTCTTCATCTTCTCCAACTCGGCGAGGCCTTCCTCGAGCAAATCGGGGTGCTGCTCAGCCAGCCTCTGTACAAAAAGCTCATAGGCACGGTCGCAAACGTCTTCCGCGAAGCCACTGACTTCGGCCCGCTGGTCGCGAAGGAAGCCCAGGACATCAGGCAGCTTCCTCCTCGGGACAAAATTCTGCGTCAACGCTAGACTGTCCTCAAGGTTGAGCACCAGGTGAAACCAACCAGAGGGCACATGCAACACTTCGCCGGCGTAGCAGATGCCTTCTTTGCAGCCTGGAGTCTGGCGGGCGAGTTCGTGGAAGGTTAGCATGTACTCTGCGATGCTGAGTGGGGAAGTAACCTCGGACTGATCGTCCGAAACAATAACACCTGGTGGTGGTTCAATGCCGGGGCCGGCAGGGAACATGAGCCAGTATTTGCTGCCAGTGAGAACAGCGTTCCATGCCGATGTGGCGTTGGGGTCTTTGTGGAAGGTCGAGCCACTGCGCTTTGGACCCATGATCATCCAGCGGCAGTCTGGGCGGTGTTTGCCTAAGACACCAAAGAGATCGTCACCGAAACAAGTCGGACTCCAGTACGCTGCTTCTTTGGAGTGGGGTGGCGCTGACGTATCGATCCCAGTCTTCTCCGCAAAAGCGCGATCAAAGAGATACAAAGGCGACTCGTCAGCATTGTCGTGCATGTAGGACATGTACTTCTTCATTGGCCAGTCTACCGCTTCAGCCCTGAACTTGGTTTCCGGGAACTTTTCGACGAGGTACTCTGGTGTCCAGGTACCGTAGACGGGCCATTGCTTGACAGGTGTGGTGAGGATAAAGGGCTTGTTCACCCAGGTCTCGGCATACTCTTCGTAGGTCAGGTCTGATAGCCGAGCTATCTCGTTATGCTTTGGAATATTGAGTGCATAGAGGTTGAGCGGTGTGTGAGCACATTGAAAAGGGCGGTAGAGAGTGTCTGAAAAGAGGTTTGTGCATGGAATGGAGGTGACGCGCTCTCTGGGTATTTTGAGATAGGTCGCTCGCCAAGTTCCACGCCATTCAAAGTCCTCGGCCGGAGAGCTGTTTGTCAATCAGTCATCGCTTATGCTACAGCTTTGCAGTGCTGGTTCAAACAAAGAAAAGGACTCGATGTAAAAAGAATAGTCTAGTTCGTGCAGGCTGGCCAATAAAACTGCATAGCCCAGTTCTGTTTGACGCTCACCGCTAACAGTCGACCTTGATCCAGTAGGAAGTATAGGAAACATGAGAAAGGACAAAGAAACAAGCAAACATCTAGCAGACGGCTGGAGGCGCATGTTCGAGTCGAGCCAGTTCGCTGCTCGCGCGTTCGGCCTATGAACTCCGTAGGCAACAACCATGTCAATAGTGAGGCGAGCAAGCACAGTCATAAATGACGAGTTCGCGGGGCATGCTCAGACAAGGAATAAATCCTTCCTACCATATCATATGACGGGAAACATGGTTGAGGTATGGTCGGAAAATGATAGGAGCCGAAGAGAACAGTCTATGCATGTGTCGACCGTGGTACTTACTTGACGAATAGAGCTCTCCACAACTCGTCTAGTCTGGTGTAAGCATAGAGGGCACGGCACGTACTGCCTAGGCGTATCAGAACATCAGGTTCGAATGACTCAAGGATGTGGCTCAGCAGCTCATCCGGTAAGCTGGCAAAGAGGCCGCATCTTGACTTGATGTTCTCGCGGGCGGTATATGCATTGCCGGCCGGCTTGATGCCCAGGGGATGCGAGGGGACTGCAGCGGCGGCCGCAGCCACGTCTTCATCGTCACTGTCACCTGTTGCCACTGCAGAAGTCTTGAGCTTTTTCGAGGGCCGTGATTCGGTAGTCGTGATGCCGGGGGGTTCTAGGATGCCGGGTGCCATGACAAAGAGAGAGGCGTGTGTAGAACAGGACTAGGTGTTGGTACTGCGCCGACGTCTTCACAGGCGCGCAGTAAGAAGCAGATGCAATCACGGGCACCAAGAAAGAATCATTGATCAGGTCTGGGGGGTGCGGAACTTGGATATGCGGGAGACTAGGCCCAGTGTATTCGTACGTCTGCGGGCATCCACGAGGAATTTAGCTTTTCTTAGCGAGGTTTTGGCGCTAGCACCTCGAAAAAAATCTCAGGTGGCTCCTGCTTATAACGTCGGCTGCCCGCCCACCTTCTGTCCCTCATCATCACCAAATCCACCACAACACAAACACAACACACTCCATTCCTAGATACCCCCTTGATTCTCGCGCAGAGGATCTGGTATCTAGTTTTTTCTTCTACAACCAGCAACTTTTTCGCGGCGGCATCCAGAGGATCCCCCCGCGTCAACCCCGCCACGAGCAACTTTTCGACTACGGTCCAGCACCAGTAGTCGCCTCTCTACAACACAATCATGGCTGATAAAGGTCTTGAAGATGTGCCCGAGGGTGAGTTTCTCCGAGAGGCTTCCGCTCTGTCGCTGTGGGAAAATGCGCCTTCCCCGCAGTGCGATAGCAACAGCGACAGCGACAGCGATAACAGCCTCAGCTGCAAAACTTTACGAGCGCATGCTAACCAATGTCCACACAGGCCAGATCGAGTCCAACTACGATGAAGTCACCGACTCCTTCGACAACATGAACCTGAAGCCTGAGCTCCTCCGTGGAGTCTACGCCTACGGTTTCGAGCGCCCTTCCGCTATCCAGCAGCGTGCCATCATGCCCGTCATCAAGGGTAAGTTTGCCTCCTCGCACACATGCAACGCCATCAACAACAAAACGAGAACTTGCGACTGACACACATACTAGGCAACGATGTCATTGCCCAGGCCCAGTCCGGTACCGGTAAGACGGCTACCTTCTCCATCTCGACCCTCCAGAAGATCGACTCCAGCGTCAAGGCTTGCCAGGCGCTGATCCTCGCCCCCACCCGTGAGCTTGCTCAGCAGATCCAGAAGGTCGTTGTCGCCATTGGTGACTTCATGGAGATCCAGTGCCATGCCTGCATTGGTGGTACCAGTGTCCGTGACGACATGAAGGCCCTTCAGGACGGTCCTCAGGTCGTTGTCGGTACTCCCGGCCGTGTCCAAGACATGATCCAGCGTCGTGTCCTCAAGACCGACCACATGAAGATGTTCGTCCTCGACGAGGCCGACGAGATGCTGTCTCGCGGTTTCACCGAGCAGATCTACGACATCTTCCAGCTTCTGCCCCAGTCCACCCAGGTTGTCCTTCTGTCTGCCACCATGCCCCAGGACGTCCTCGAGGTCACCACCAAGTTTATGCGCGACCCCGTCCGTATCCTCGTCAAGAAGGACGAGCTTACCCTCGAAGGTATCAAGCAATTCTACATTGCTGTCGAGAAGGAGGACTGGAAGCTCGACACTCTGTCCGACTTGTACGAGACTGTTACCATTACTCAGGCCGTCATCTTCTGCAACACCCGCAGAAAGGTCGACTGGCTCACCGACAAGCTCACTGCTCGTGACTTCACTGTCTCGGCCATGCACGGCGACATGGACCAGGCCCAGCGTGATGTCATCATGAAGGAGTTCCGTTCCGGATCTTCCCGTGTCCTCATCGCCACTGACCTCCTTGCCCGTGGTATCGATGTCCAGCAGGTCTCTCTTGTCATCAACTACGATCTCCCCGCCAACCGTGAGAACTACATTCACCGCATCGGTCGTGGTGGACGTTTTGGACGTAAGGGCGTTGCTATCAACTTCGTCACGGCTGACGATGTCCGCATGATGCGCGAAATCGAGCAGTTCTACAGCACACAGATTGAGGAGATGCCCATGAACGTGGCTGGTAAGTACACATTGAATCGTAGTATGTTATCAGGCCCAGTCGCTAACGACACACACAGACCTCATCTAAGAAGCTGTTCCCTACTGCATTCATCCTGCCGTCTCTCCCTACCCCCTAACGTTTGGGTGGCGTAACGGTGTAGAGACGGTAGTCTTCTAATTCGAGCACGCCTGCAAGGCCAGGTGGTGCTCTCTGTTTGGTCTGGTTCAAAAGTGGTTCGGGGTAGGACGGGCAGCCGTCTTTACGTCGCGGCATCTTGGCGTTGGTCTCTCATGTGCGAAATGATTTCCCTAAAAGAATGTCTGCATGTGATAGACGTACGATGCTTAGTTGACGGATGGGTCTTTTTCTGCAATTTCATGTTACTTTCCTATGTCCTCGAGGAGCTGTTGCAAGTTGTCGATGCGTGCTTACGCAGTGGGATTTGCAGCAATCTTCCATGGCTATGCATGCGGACGATAACGATCGGGAGTTTCCTCTCATATAGAGACGCGATTCAATTGTATGAAAGTTTTTCAAAGGTCTATCATCTCTTGCCGCGAGTGCCAGTCATGTAGCCATTACAAGCAACGGTTGTGACGGGTCTCGTACTTTTTATTCAAAGTATCAGGTCAAGGCCGCTAAGCATCCTGGGGTTGCCACGAGGTTCCTGCATTTCGCCTACTTATCGATAGCCTCGGCTCATGACACCAAACCCCACCGGATATCGCCGCTACAACCAACACCCATCTCATGAGACCGACAGCATGGCTCGCTCAAACAAAGGCCGTTACGAGCATGGCGCTTTCCCAAAGATCAATAGTATGTCGATGCCCCTGCTTGTTGTTGCATGCCGTGTATATTGCGCTACAACGTCTGCCGCCTAGCTAGCCCAGTTGTTACATCTACTAATGGTCTTGTAGCAAGCGCTTGGTCGTCTCCGCAGATACACACCTCCAACGACGCAATGGTACAACTGTCCACTTACACGGCGCGCTGCCGTTCTCATCCTGCTCTTCCCGGATAACCAAGGAGAGCTTAAAGTGGTGCTTACGGTGCGGAGTGCGCAACTGAGGAATTACTCGGGGCAGGTGGCACTTCCCGGAGGTACGTCGTTCGATTTGCGTGGCGACAATGTGCTAACATTGCAAAGGTAAAGCAGATACATTGGATGAGTCACCTTGGGAAGTCGCTCGTCGCGAAGCGTATGAGGAGATTGGCCTTCCGCTGGACGAGGCAAAACTTCGAGGCTTCAATATAGAGCATCTTTGTGAACTTCCCACGAATCTGGCAAGAACAGAACTCGGCGTCCGACCTTGCGTTGCGTTCCTCGGTCCTGCCCAAGCATCTTCAACTACCTCTTCTACTTCTTCAGAAGCTAGTCATGTCTCAGTCGAAGAGAAGCTCATACCTCGTCTCGACCCGAAAGAGGTAGCAGCCGTCTTCACAGTTCCGTTCCATAGCTTCTTGCGCAAAGAATGGGAAGGCGATGATCCGGCACCCGTGCAAAAAGACGGTAAGCCAGAAAAGTGGTATCGGGGTGCTTGGACAGACTGGCACGAATCGCGCTGGCGAATGCATAACTTCTACATGCCGCGGCCTCTCCATACTCCGTCACTATTGCATAACCCGTCGCAACCTACAGAGCCTTCTGGATACAGTCGTAGGCCTGAGCCAAGTGCAATCGACAGTCTCACCACATTTAGAATATTTGGTATGACAGCTAGAATACTAGTTGATGCAGCACGTGTGGCATATGGGGAGGAGCCCGAGTTTGAACATAACAGTCACCACGGAGACGAGGAGATGATAGAGAGGCTTTTGAAAATGGGCAGACTGAGCCAGGAAAAGAAAAAGGGCGAGTTGTTGACAAAAGAGGTGCTTAGAGAGGCCAGCAAGATGTAGATGATGGAGACTAGACGGATGAACAAGCATATAACCAGGCGTTCTTCAAGAGTTTCCTGACAGTTTGAGTGACTGCTACTGATGGATGGGGGGCACCACATTTTGCGATTCTGTAGGCCCTTCTTATGTGAATATTTTCGCCGAGACTAGAGATGGAAGGACAGAGAGCGTGTTTTGGACAGACAGCTTCAATTTAGACAAATCACCTCGATATGACGCCCTTCCCGAATTACGCCGAGTCGCAAAAGTCCGGATCCCGAATTGCGAAAACTTGGGTCCCGACACGTGCTGTCGAATGTCTCGAGCGCAACTTAGTGTACATTGCAATTTGATTGTGCCGGCATCCCGGCGTGCTTGTACAGAGACTAAAAACCAGTGAAACATTAAAGAAATGACGTTTTGAGAAGACAATCGACGGTTGGGTACTGACGTGAATTGGGTTCAGAACGTTGTGTGCACGTATCGCCTTGGCACGGTGCGTCTTCTCTTCTAGGCTGTCTAGCAACGCTAGGGAGTATTGGCAGGTGGGCGGCGTGGTACTAAGTATGAAAGGGTGCCCAAGGAATATGTAGGCCAACTCTCTCGCCAAGTGCACGGGACAATCCGCCGTATGCTAGCCTGTCAGCCTCATGTAGATCACCATTCAGGGATGATGATGCTGCTCTTGCCCACTGACCCTTGGATTACTTACTCTACACCGGCTTTATTACAATGATCAACTTGAGTCCGCTTCGTATCACTGTACGCGCCTCGCTCGTGTCTACCGGAAGCAACGATATCCTGAACTGTCACGGTCCGAATTCCTTCCTGGCACCGATGGCTGTCAGATACACTGCCCACGCTTATCGTCTCGAACGACGCACCCACGTGCAAAGCAGAGCACATCCGTCGCACACCGTACGGCAACCGGCATGACGCGCAAAGGTCGACGATCACTGGTCCAGTTTTGATCATCGACAAAGCGAACAGGTCAACAGCATGAGCATGCTGCAAGCAACCCCCCCACAACGCTACGCGCTCGTCCATCATCACGTCAACAGCATAGGGGCCAGGCGGCGCTTCTCAGGGAGGTCCAAGTGGGCTATCTGCCAAAGATATGATTGTATCTGACCAAAGATCAAACCCGAAAGTGGGTCATGGATGAGGCTTTCTGGCACTCTTGAGACGGCGTCGAGTTTCCTCGACAGTGATCGTAGCCCAACGACGTCGCGCATACGCACGCAAGCATCTACGGCCAAGCCTCCCTGAACCTTATCCTGTAAGACGCGGAAGTGGCTGCGTCGTCGGGCTCGACAGCGGTGGGTCCGTGTTTGGCGCGTGAACCTTGGCATCAAAGTCGACACAATTAGGTCCGCTTTACGTGTTTCGTCACCCGTTTCAAGCCCCCTTTTTCATACCACGAATCGCCATCGCTATACAACTTGAGCCGCATTTCAATCTCTTGCTGCCAAGGTTTCCCACGTACGTCCGCGCCTTGGCCATTATGGAGCTCACTAGCCCGCCGCTTCCTATAGCCATGCAAATCCGTCGCTATTCATCTTGCTTGATAGGGGTCCCATTGAGGCTGACGGAAGCCTCCTGGCACCGCGGAACCTGTCCGACACAGCGGTTACTTTGTCGGCCCTGTTGTTCTCGACTAGCATTGGCCTGTTGCCTTGACTTCAAGCATGTGAAAACAAAATTTCTCTTCGTGAGACAACTTTATTGCTAAAAGGAATTACCAACATTTCGTCATAGGTAGCGCCGCTGCACGCCGACGACATCCCCCTACACTGTCATCACCATCCAACTCATGCCGTGACGTCTCGGAATGCGCAAGCAACAAAGCCACAATGGATACCGACGAGCTCCATAAGCGCTTGCCCTCGACTCCAATTCACAAAGGCGAGCTCAAACATCTTGGCGTGTCGGGCATTCTCAGAGCGGAGCTTCCCTTTCTGGCACAATGTGAAGCGAAGACAACATCAGATCGTTATCTTACGGAACGTGCTTTGATAGCGGCCCAGAGCTTATTCGACGTGGCAGTGGGTATGCCGGGAGGAGGTACGCAACATCCTACCCACGCCAAGCATGTCTGAAATTCTACCATGACGAGTCGGGGCTCATTGACTAGCTGCCGGCTGCTTTTAGTGCCCGGACGGCGCGTGGTTCGAAACAGGACCGACTGGTAGGAGAACCTGGCCTATGTTGAGCTCGTTTAGCCCTGGTTCATACGCTGCTATAGTCCCTAGCACTGTCTCTTAGAGCTCCCACAGGCCATCTTATTACTTGCCGCTCCGTCTCGTCACTACCCGTTTCGTTTTTCATTGCTTCCCTCACCACAATCGCTGACTTTTTCTATTTACCTGTCTTCCACGGTGCAGGTCACCTCTACACTCACTACAGAAATGGAAAGTCGTTATCAACCCGAAGGCTTGTCCTTTGACGACAAGAGCACCTTCAGCAACCAGCAGTATCCTCTTACTTCCAATCAACAACCACAGCAACAGCAGCAACAACAACAACCACCACAACCTCAGTACCCTGTCCAGTTTCGGCAGTCAAACCCGTATGGGCTTCCAGCTGGTCCTCGGATGCAAACACCACTAAACCAAGGACAACAAGGTCTTCCATCCGGTCCCCGATCAGCTCAGCACTCCCCTCAAGCTAGCCAGGAGGTGAACAACTACTCTCGTTTGCCCAGTCCCCAACAAGAACAGCAGCCTCCTCAGCAGCAATATCAACAGCAACAACCGCAGCTGCAGCAGCAGTATCAACAACCGCAGCCTCGACAGCAACTATCTCCACAACTGTATCAGTACTCATCGCCTCCTGCCTCTGTCCCTCAGCAGAACCAGACCTTCCTTCCTTCTGGTGAGACCAGTCGCTCCAATACATGGGTTCAAACACCCGCACCCCTTTATGCATCCAACAATGCATACATTCCTACCATGGTGGACGCCAATGGGTACCCTGTTGACGTAAAAGATGCACAGCGACCAGCAGACAACCCCTTTCGAGATCCAGCTCCATCTTCGCCTCACATGGATGCAATCGATCTCGAGAAGCTCAAGCACGGCGACGGACATTCAGAATGGGACAAGCACACCAAGATACCCGGAAAGAAGGATCCGAACCAGCCTTTCCTCACCTTTGGTGAACGATTGAAGCACTATACATGGGCCAACTACACTCTTACCATGGCTACTGGTGGTCTTGGTACGCTTATTGCAATCCAGCCGCATGCCTTCCCCGGCCTCAAGACTATTGGCGCCGTTTTTTACATCCTCAACCTTCTCTTGTTCACTGGTGTTACTATGACCATGGTGCTCCGCTTCACCAAGTATGCCGGCTCCTTCAAAGCGTCCATTTCCCATGAGCGTGAAGGTCTCTTTCTCGGACCCTTCTTCCTATCCATCGCAACCATCATCACTGGTACACAGAAGTACGTCATCGAAGCTTACAGTGCGGATCATCCGAACCGGACTTGGGCCGTCACTACTATGGCTGCAGCTTTCTGGGCTTATACCTTTGTCACCTTCTGCCTGGCTTCCTTCCAGTACTCGTTCCTCTTTTGCAGCCACACATACAAGCTCACCAGCTTCATGCCTTCGTGGCTTCTGCCCATCTTCCCCATCATGCTTTCGGGTACGATCGCATCCGTCATTGCCAAAGAACAGCCGATCTCTGCTAGGATGCCGATTCTCGTCGCGGGACTGGGATGCCAAGGTTTGGGTTTCACTGTCGCTATACTCATGTACGCACATTACATTGGTCGTCTCATGCAAGTCGGATATCCCGATCGTGAACATCGAGGAGCCATGTTCATCGCCGTTGGCCCGCCGTCTTTCACCTGCTTGGCTTTGCTCGGTATGGCCAATGCCCTCCCTGACGACTTTGACCTGCAAGGTGATGGCCTCATCGACGCAAAGCTCCTCAAGACGCTTGCTCTTGTTGTTGCACTCTTTCTCTGGGTTTTGGCCATGTGGTTCTTCATGATCACACTTATCGCTGTAAGTTTTCGTACATATCCCTGGGTTCGCACTATTCCTAACAATTGATTTTAGGTCATCAACTCATGGGCTGTCTACTTCCATCTCGGTTGGTGGGCCATGGTCTTCCCCAACACTGGTTTCGTCATCGCCACCATCTCAATTGGCAATGCCCTGAGAGACGAAACGGTGCTTTACGTCGGCAACGGTCTCTCCATCGCTATCGTCACTATGTGGTGCTTTGTCCTATTCAAACACATCCAAGCCATCTACGTCGCGGATATCATCTATCCCGGCATGGACGAGGACATCGCCGACCACTAAGTCTTGGAATCTAGATTTCCTTCCACGTCAACCATTTCCTTCTTTTCTTTTCATCCGCTGTAACTTCACACATCACTTTTTTCCTCCGTGAGATCAAAAGCAGTCACGCTCTTTATACCCATGAGTTTTATTGGTTGTTATTCCTCTCCTCCTTCTCCTGTCTATTTCTGTTCCAAAGCCGCCAGCAGGTCTCAAAGCTTTTGGGATTCCTGTGTTCTATAATCCTCCACCTCACGGCGTTTTAGACCTCTTGTAATCATACAATATTGTCGTCTCTGTGTCTTTACTGCAAGCCTTTCCTTCACACTTGTTTCTGCTTTCAAGCATAGCGTCGGCGTCAAGAAACTAAAAAAATTTGGGGGGATGGCAGCGAAATTGGACACTCCCCTTTTTCTTCTGGTTCGCTTGCGTGGCACACAGTTGGTCAAGCATGTAGTATGGGCAGGGCGTGCGAACAAGAGGGATCGAGATTGTTGAGAACGCGCCCCAACACAGCCTTGTGTACAGCCAATTGATAGATTTCGCACACTACATTCCGAAAAGAAGAAGCAAAATGCATACGCGCGATTTCGTTGCCTCTTTCCATATACACGAGTGCTTTTTGTTTTCCCTTCATCGTCTTGTCTTCCTTCCCATCGGAGAGTTTTTTTAACTTTTACCTACTTCCTCTCTCTATCTTTCTCTCTCACATAAAGCCTTTTTTTTTCCTCTCTCAAGAAAACAAGGCGACAAGACAAGACTCCCCAAGCAACCAACCCAAGCAATGCCCCCCTGACACCTCCCGTTTCTCCTAAATCGCAAATGGCGCAAGACACTTTTCACGTGCAAACAACCACAACCACAAAAGAACGCAACCCTCTCCGCGCAACTTGTTCCGACACACCATCCCCTTTGTCCGCGCCTGCGTCCGCCTTCCCCCCTTTCCCCTCCCCCACCAACCACAGACACACCAACCGTCTCGCCCTCCCTCTCCGCATCCCGCCGCCGCCTCCCTCTCCCAGCGCACAAGCACGCTTGGCACGTAACGGAACCCGCGCGCCTACCTCCGTCCCTCCCCCCGTCTACTCCTACCTACCTAGCTACCTACGTACCTACCGATCTAAAAAAAAATACCTCCCCCATACCCCCACGTACCGTTCTCACCCCTTGCCGCTTTTGCACCCTGCTGACACCATACCTGCCGCAGAAACCCCTGCTATCTAGATCCTACATCTGTACCACCACGACCCCTAGTCCAGGTATACGCGGGCGCGTGTTGACGCACTGTACTTATGCGAATTTTGCCCTTTGTTGTTGATTTTTTTTCCTTTTTTTTTTTTCTTCCGTGTCGGAAAAAAAAAGGGCAAGTGGCGTGTCGATCATACTGGTAATATGACAAGCGCCTATACACGCATACACATACACGCATACATACACGTTCTTTTGTGCGTTGTGGGGCTTTGCTTGTTTTGGGGGGGTCCTCCGACAAAAAAGGGGAGGGAAGGGGGGAGGGGGAGGGGAGGGGGGTGTGTCTTGTGGAAATGCCAAGAGGGCTTGGCTTGTTTTAGGGCGAGACCGTTTTGTGGCGAGTAGCTTTTCTTTTCTTGTGACGGTTGGCGGGGCCCGTTTTTTATTTGCGTCTTGCGTTGTTTGTCGGAGCTTGGGGGAGGGAGGCTGGGGGATTGGGGGATGCGAGGCTGTGAAGGGGAAGTGGCGAGGTGGGTTACGTGTATGGTGGAGTCGGGATGAATTCACCCGGTTACGGAGTGGATGTATCCGTGTAGTCCAGAGGAAAGAAGAAAAGAGAGAGGGAGAGAGCCAAGTATGGTTGTGGTTGTATAGAGCAAGCGTGCAAGGTTGCAAGCTAGGCGGATACAATGGTATGAATAATATTTTCCGGAGCAGATCAGGACACCAACCTATGCTTGGATTTCCTTTTGCTTTCTATATCGTCCCTTTACAAGTGACTCTTTGTGTCTTCCTTCTCCTTCAATTCGCGGACCAGGCGGAGCGCTTCGTCGAGCCCACGTTTTGTATTTTCAAAGTATACGTACGAGAACTCGTTGCTGGCTTGGCCGCTGATAGTGCGGGCTTGAATGCCATGGCTTATGACGCTTCCCTGTCATTTGTCATGTTAATGAAGCTTTTCCTCTGGGAACCCCCCGTTGCTTAGAGAAATGCTTACCCTCATCAAATGGAAAACCTTTGCGACGTCCCACCCATCCCTCCTAGGTTCCCACCCTGCCCTCTGCGTATACACGTCCAACACCTCCTCCATACTCGGCATTCCATTCTCTTCCAGATTCTCCTCATCATACACCGCCCCTTCTTTCTCATCACTTTTTACCTGCACAGCCTCACCGGGAAGCGGTACCACGCTCCGGCTCGCACGATTCCAGTACGGATTAACGAGATAGACAGCATCCATGAGGGGGTGTCCAATCGTGCTCAACTCCCAATCGAGGATCGCCACAACGCGCGGCTCAGTCGGATGCAAGATAATATTGTCGAATTTGTAGTCTCCGTGGATGATGCTGCTGCGGCCACTTGGCGCATGACGCCGTATGTACTCGACTATCTCGTCGAAATGCGCGTGGGCACGGCCGAGTTTCGCGCCAGTGCTAATGTCCTGGACCTGAGCTTGCTGTGCTTCGATGCGCGAAAAGGTATTGCAGTGTCGCTTGTAAAAGTCTTCTTTTTTGCCAAAGGAAGATAGACCGATGGAGTCGGGGTCGATGGAGTGGAGCCAGGCGAGCGTAGAGATGACAGACGCCCAAGCTGCACGGCGGTCTTGTTTGGGGAGGGTTGCCAGATTTGGGTCAGTAATTATGCGGCCTTGGACATATTCCATTACCTTTGGATTTCAACGGTGCGTTAGCAGGACATTATCTCAAGGTACTGTCCTTGTTGTTAGAGGAGATGGTGACGTACGTAAAATGCAGTTCCAATAATGTCGGGATCCATGCATAGGCAGTATACTTTTGGTACTGGGAAACCTTCGACTGTACCCAGTGCCTTGAGTACGTTGTATTCACGGTCGACTCGGTGTGCAACGGGCGAAATGATGGCTCCACCAGGTTTCTTCCTTAAGATGTACCGGGTTTTTGTAGCATCGTCGACAAAATACGTTGGATTGCTTTGACCATAGCCGATTTTTGTTGATGTGACGGGTAATTTGATGTCAGGTATTTCTTGCTGGAGGTATCTTGCAAGCTTCTCATCGTCCAGATCATGTCGCGTCTTGTCTTTTCGTACCTCTGCCATCGTGAATTATAACCACTTCTCTTTCAGATTGACGGCTCTTGTTGGTTGCACATGCATATGGTGAATGCACTGTCCTATACAGCTTGAAGCTCTGAGGTTGCGGTGTAGCACGGGTAAGCTGCATCAATCGAATGTTAGCCTCGGCGATGCACTGGAGAGGGGGGTTTGTGGGGCGGCCTTACCATAAGAAAAATCATCGATTGGACATGATGGATCGTTGCAGCCGCTTTCTCGATCGAGCCATGTTATCTCAGTTTAGGAAGGTGATAAATGGAACATAAGATAAACATGCAAGCGGAGTATGCTTAGCGATGAAGGTATAATTTGATCTCTTCTAAAGTGATCGCGCCAGACGAGCATCAACTTTGCTCTGGGTATCCCAAGAAAGGCCTATATAAAGCAAACGCCCAAAAAGCCAGGAAAAGAATATGCTATCTTACAGCCCCCAAAAACCACTGTTTCAAAACCGGACTCAAGAATTAGACGTTAGATTGCGCGCAAAAGGTACCCGGATGCGTCACCTACGACCCATCAGCGATTAAGCGCTCTCCTCACTCCCTTCCCCACTACTAAAGTAACTCTGATCCAATCTCAAAATCCACTCAATCTTTTCCCTCTCACTCCTCGCGCGGAAAATATACGTATTCGACCGCGCAAAAACCGCAAACACGACATCCTTATGCACCCCCGCACCCCCACTTCCATTCGCACTGTTGCTGTGTTGATTTTGCGCTCCACCGAGTAACTTTGCAATCTGTGGAGAATGGTCGATGCGCGCTGTGCTGATGTTGATGGCGTTGATCTCATCACCATCTGTGGAGTAGATATGCAGATATGGTTTTCGCAACTCGACGTACCGCCGAGTCCAGCGTGTGTTTGTTGAGTCTGGTGTAAGGAGGTACGATGCTTTCATAAGGTTTGGATTCTTGGGTATGAAGCGTACGGTAGCTGTCAGAGTAGGCGTTGGGCTTGGTGAGGGAGAGGAAGAACGTGGTGCGAAGGCGGCGCCATTAGTGGGTGGCTCGAGGTTCGTCGAGTTGAGAATGACTTCCGCTGGGGCCTTCTTAGTTTTCCAGAGGGAGATGATGCGTTGGAGGAGTGCTTTCTGTGCATCGTTTAATGGCTTGTCTTTGGACGACGCTAGCGCAGACGCGGGTATACTGAGGGCCTTGGAGGAGAGGACAGAGCGGGCTGTTTCTATCTCTGCAACACGGCGGCGGCGCTTTTCGACGTTGATAAAATCGCGCACTAACGAAACGCCGCGCGGTGTCCAACCTGCGAGCTGTTCTTCGCCTTTGATATAGTCGTCTTTTGTGTTCATGCGCCAGAGATCTGTTGCACGCTTTACAGATGTTGGACGTATAGCCACATTGAAGATTCCCACTGTTGAGTGAACAATCTTGACTGTGTTCCAGATACTGGATAGGGAAAAGAGTGAGGTAGGACGCATGTATGATCGACCACGGATCTGCACGTAGAGGTCAAAGGAAAAGGTCATCGGTTCGATGAGCTTCGAGGACGTGACGTCGAAGAGAAGAGTGGCCCGGACGCGGAAATTGTCTTTTGTTGCGCGGTCGAGAATCTGCGAGGCGTGTGCAGTGCTATCCCACCGTCCAACAAACTTGACATTGGTTGTGCCGTCTGCGTTGTTTCGGACAATGGGCGGCGAGATAAGATCTACCGGGACCTCCTTGACTGGCGAGCCATAATTAGGGCAATTGCCTGCTGCATCAACCATTCGAATATGACCCATACGCAGAGATTTGACGCCTTCCCATTGTATGGTCTCCCCAGAGGTATGAGTAAGATTCACAACAATGCGACGCGCAAGGCCCTGGTGGAGCTGATAAACGCCTTGGTCCATGATGCTGCTCTGTGTGACCTCCACAGGTTGATAAGTACCGTCGTCGGTGATTTCTTGCACCTGTACGCGGGCAAAAATGTCGTGTGTGTCTTCTGTGTAGAACTCGGATTCTGGTAGACGTGCATTACGACGTTTTTGTTGAGGCTTCTCGGCCGAATCGCGCATGTCATCCCAGCTAAGCAGCATATCGAGGTGGATATCGGATACTTTGGCAAAGATAGATATACGAAGGAAGGTGTCGCGTGGACTTGGATAGGGAAGGCTCATACTGTGCACGCTCTCGAAACGGATAGGGCTCTCGTTGAAGTCGGTAATCCAAGTCGTAGTAGTTGCACCACTCTCGTCCGAGATACCGGGTACAAAAAGCACAGCGTGTACTTTTGTTCCTTCTCGCTCTGAGAATCCCACCATTTCATGCATACCAACGTTGAACTTCAGCGTAGTTGAGGGTGCCTCGGCAGATGAGGGCTCTAGGGATAGGCGGATGATGCCGATAGGGTTTGAGGTGTATGGTGATATTACATCCAGGCTGAAGTCTCGCACTCTCGACTCAAACACAGCAGCAAGTGGAACATCGACATCGCCGATTCGTGTAAACTCGGGCATGCACGGATCAGAGAATGGTGATTCGGGATTGAAATGCTGGAAGTATTCTGGTCGATTCATATACTGATGCACCTGGTGCATCCGCCGTACACGATCGCGGAGCTTCTGTAATGACCACAGGTGAACGACCTCATTCTTGAAGTCAATGACGCGTACGCCAACGCATGGCTTGGACTGGCTGTCGAGGTGTTCGTCGTCTTCCCCTGGAATGCCCATGTTTACCAAGTCATAGGACGAAGGAACCGTGTGACCAACGTCGACAATGCAGAACTGAAATACGACTCGCTTGTCCATTTGCTGGCTCATGACCTGAGCTTCTTTGAGAATCGCTGCATTTTGCAAAAGGGTCTCTGCCATGGTGACGTATTTCCGTCGCCGCCATTGTTTGAGGACGGAGCGAACGAGCTCGAGCTGTCGTTCGTCTTGTACGTCTTGCGCTTTTGGTGAGTTTGATGCCTGGATTTCCAGGTCTTCGTCTATTTCAAGCGGGATTTCGTGTCCAAGCTCTTTCAAGTGGCGTTGAAATGCCTCTTTTTGCGCCTTGAGTTGTCTCTGCATTGCTTCTTTCGCAGCTCGCAGCTCTTCTAGCTCCACCTTGGCATCCTCGTCGGCTTTCAGCCTGGCCTGGAAGTCATCCTTCTGCTGATCTATCTTGTTCTGCATGTCATCTCGTATTTCCTGCATCTTGTCGCTGCCTTCTTGGTATGGAGTTGAAGGCATGGTTAGCGCGGTATCGAGCGAGAAATTGTCTAGAGTGCCGCCAGAAGCATATTTCTCCCTGACCGGGTATGAGGACATTGATTCTGTATCTCCCTCATCGCTGATCATCCGGCTTTCGGGCCGTGCTTTGCGCGTCTCGCGCAGCCTGCTGAGATCTTCGTAGAGTGCTTCAAAGTCTTCGTCCGGCAGGTTCTCAATGCGTTTGTCTGGCCCCAGCCAGGCAGTAAGAGCTTCCCGTCGCGCATAAGAAAATTCAGACTCTCGCCCTCGTTGCCAGAATGCAGGCGATCCTGCTCTCGGACTGTCGGAGTCGAAGTCGCTGTTGGCTATACTGATTGTGCTAAATGATCGGTCGTGACCAGGTCTTGGTGCAGGAGAGGGAGAGCCGCCGAGCTGGCCAGCGGTGACGGTTTGTCGGAGGAGACTAGTACCTACTTCGGCACGCTCAGCCCTTGCTTCTTGTGGATTGTTGAATCGGAAAATATGGAAGTCGCCAAGGATGATGCGGTGGCCGCTCTTGAGCAGCCTTGGCTTATCAATACGGACACCATTAACCATGACACTCGCGCCTTCTTGAGGTATCACCGTCACCTTGCCATCCACATTCTCAAAGTTGCAGTGCTCTGTAAGAATTTGCGAACCGTTCAGGCGTATCTGTGCAGTTTGGCCGTCAACATCGGAATTTCCTACGGTTGTGGTGCCTGGCTTGAGATTGTAGACGAGACATTCAGTCAAGAGTGGATCGTCGCTCAAGTTTACCAGATGCGGCATGTTCTTGGGTGTCGACAGGCCGACAAAGCCCTTTTCAATGCTGATACCAAGCTCTTCGAGCGCAGCTTCTCTCTCCTTGTGGATCTCTTCTGTCTTTTGCAACTTCTCTTCCCAGGTTTGATTCAATTCTGAGTAGAGCTTCTCTGATTGAGTCAATTGTTCCGCAATCTCAGCCTTGGAGACCTTTTTGGTTGATCCATCTGCCTGTGTGATGGAGACCATCTGCTTTTCTAGCGGCGTGTCTGGTGGGTACTGCTCTTCGACGATGCCATTTGAGCCTCCTGCTCCGCCGCCGCCACCGCTGCCTCCACCCAATTGGGAGCGTAGTTTGGATAGCTCTTCCTTGAGTTCCCTGATCATGCGCGCGTTGGGGTCCTCGTTTACAACGGCATGGTTCTTGATCCGCTTAGCGGAGTCGGCATACCGAAGAGTCGAGAGCGTTTCCTCAAAGTTAATGTCGGCAGGAGAGATTGCGGCAATCATGGCGGTCATGCTGTTTCCTCCTAACGAGTCTTTCAAAAGCCATGTCAAGATGGAGTCCCGGTACGGAACTTGAGCTTTCTTCTTGCCCGACGATTGATCGGCAAGCGCCGCGATGACACGACCCAGCGTAGATAGGGATCTGTTGATTTCTGCACCCTCTTTCAATCTTGCACCAGTTGCGCCTGTGGACTGGGCTCTCTCTGATCCTGCCAAGTCAACCAGACTAATCTTTGCGACTCTTTCTCCGCTCATGCTTGTCTCGACATCGTGGCGCTTCTGGGTAAGGGTGAGGGTGAATACGGCATGCGATCGGGAGGACGTCTCGTTCATGTTGGTCGCAGCAACGGTACGGGCCTTGTTTCCTTCGTCCATCAAGTTTTCGATCTCGGCGAAGGACTGGACTACCAACTTGGCCAGGTCTTCGACGTAGGGACCGGTAGACGGATGTTCTCGGACTCGCAGGTTGCCCTTGTTGGAAGGATTCAGCAGATCGCGCACACGCTCGTTGTAGATTTCCAAGTACGAGACTTCTACGGTGCAGGTTGAGTTCTTGTCCTGCTGCAGCCCCTTGATTCTCTCAAACATATCCTGGCAAATCTTGGGGATGATGCCGTATTCTTGACCATAACCCATCATGGAGTAAGACTTTCCGGAACCCGTCTGGCCGTATGCGAAGATACAGTTGTTGTAGCCCTGAAACGCATTGTCAAGCAGCGGCTTGCCGAGATCTTCGTGTAGGTTGTCCTGGCCGGCATAGTTTGGGGCGTCGCGGTCAAAGGACCAGTATGACCTGTCGAAGGCGAATGTCTTGACGCCCTCGGCGGCAGCCTTAGCAGCCTTTCCCTTGACATCGGCGTGGACTGGCGGGGAAAGGATGGTCTGGTCGCCCTTCATCTGCACGATACATTGTGCATTGCGCGCCTTTTCTGCTCGCTGTTAGCCGCAGCGCCATGATATGAGAGTGTTCCTGAGATGCATACCTCGTCCATTGAAGGGCCGGCATCGCACCACGACCTTGATGTTGCCGCCTCCTCCGGACGCCATGGTGGGTGCTGTCCAACTAGCTGGTTGTGCAAATCCGGGGTATAGGGAGAAAGGAGAGGGCAGCGAAAGCGGTCGGTTGCAGCAACGGTCAGACGCGGTGGGTATGAGACTTCATGGGCGGCGACTGGAGGCAGCCGGGGATAGTCGGGGGCGTGTCTGCGTGTGGGGGATGTTCTTTTTCGGGTCAGGAGGTGGTGCGGCGGCATAGGGTGGTGTTGTTGTGGTGATGTTTAAATCGCGGTCCAGGGACAAGCAACCAACTTAACTTGTTAGCATTACGCGATCCTTGCACCCTGCATCCCGCCCCGGCAGACGTCTACACGCGCAGCAGACCCTGGCAACTTTGTCAAAACAATGGAACGCCTTGGAAACAATCGTGGCAGGGCCAGGAACAATGCGCGCTGCGAGGATGCGGCTGAAAGCCATGTGCAGGTACGGTACGCCTCCGCCATTCGAGGGGCACCTGACGGACTGGGCCTGGACTGGGGGACCCTGACGCTGCGTCATTCCACAAAATAATTCCTACCTTGACCTTCGCCCTGACCTTCACCTTCACCACCGCCGCCGCCGCTGCCACCCCTCCGTCACGGTCCCGCGCTTCAATGTCCGCCCCAGAAGCGACCGACGACATGTTCGCGCCGCCTGTGAACCGCGCCATGAAGGTGCTGGACCGCAGCTTCTTCCAAAAGACCATCCCCACTTCGGCCGCCCGCATCTTCAACCCCAAGGACATTGCGCGATGCCGCAAGGAACTCACTGCCGCAAAGGACACGCTGCCTAACAACCGCGTTGACCCAATCAGAGCGGACCCCGACGCAGAGAGAGCGCAAAAGGGAGTCAAATGTCTGCTCCTACGGCCAGAAGTCGCCCATGCTGGTGAGTCACCCGGCGTGTCGCAAGTACATCCGAGTGCTGAGTCTGAAACCAGGCAGATCGAACTACATGGTCCCCTAAGTTGCGCGATCTCGAGCAGGACGGGACGTTGGGTGTGATACCCTACCAGCTGCACCTCGACTACGACTACTTCACCTACTCAGAGATCACGAGCGCCACCATCCCCCCACCAGAATCCAAGCATGACGATGAGATTCCGCAGGGCTTTTCGCTTGCCGGCCATGTCGCCCATCTGAACCTGCGCGAGCGGTACTGGCCATACAAGCACCTCATCGCGACCGTGCTCGCCGACAAGAACCCCATGGTCAAGACAGTCATCAACAAGCTGGACAATGTGGGCACAGAGAATGCCTTCAGGACCTTCCAATACGAGGTGCTTCATGGACCCGACGACATGAATGTCGAGCTGCGCGAGCAAGGCTGTACCTTCAAGTTCGACTTTGCCAAAGTCTACTGGAACACGCGCCTGCACACCGAGCACGAACGCCTCTGCAACCTATTTAACGAAGGCGAGGCCATATGCGACGTCATGGCAGGCGTAGGTCCCTTTGCTGTCCCCTCTGGCAAGAAGAAGTGCTTTGTCTGGGCCAACGACCTAAACCCAGAGTCATACAACTCGCTCGTGGGCAACATCAAAATCAACAAGGTCGGGGACTTTGTCCGCTCCTTCAACACCGACGGTGGCGCCTTTATCCGCCAAGCATCTGCCGACCTCCTTCTCGAGAGTCCCCAACGTAGCGTCCCTATCTATCCAAAGATCAAATTCTCCCGTAGCAACCCCCAGGAAAACAAGCAGCCTGAGCCCATCAAGACTCTTGTTCAGCCCCGCTTCTTCGCCCACTACGTCATGAACTTGCCTGCCTCTGCCATTACTTTTCTTCCTTCCTTCATCGGCCTCTACGCCAACATTCCCGGTCTGCCTGCCGCTGAAATCAAGAAGATGCTTGCTCCATATACAGAGCAAAAGCTGCCCATGATCCATGTTCACTGCTTTTCGACAAAGAGCGACGACAATGTGGCTGAGATTAAGGGTATTTGCGAGGAGATTAGCAGACAGCTAGGCTGTGAGATTACACCGGATATGCCCGATGTAAACGTGTATGATGTGAGGGATGTTGCGCCCAAGAAGAGAATGTTCTGTGCGAGCTTTAGGTTACCAGAGGAAGTGGCTTTTAGAGAGGTTTGAGTATTCGAAAAAAAAAAGCTGGAAAGGAAAAAGGGGGTTTGTTGATTATGAGTAAGAAGGTATATAGGGGTCTATGCCTCTTGAGTAGAGTTATGGGGAAAAGCGGAAAACACAATCATGTTACATGATCAAGTAATGCTTCAATACCTTGGATGATTCTGCGTAGTCCCTGATGCATCCTCCACATTTGTTTCCTTGTTCAATTCCACTCCATCTTTTCTGATAAATCTCTTTCACAGATCCATCAACATTTCATCCTCGATATCATCATCATCAGCATCAGCATCAGCATCAGCAGTAGCATCTGTCCCATGATGCCCTTGAGTCTGCTCCTCACTTCCCTTCTTCTCGCCTCCTTCTCCCCCCTCTTCCGCATCAACCTCGCCATTTCGCGCCACATGAAACCCAAAAGCCTCGTCATCACTCACCTTGTCCCTATCTCCATCTCCTTCAACCCCATTCTTCCTCACGTCACCCAGCGCCCTCCTCACGCCTTCTCCAAGCACACTCCGCGCCTCATGCATCCCGCCCATCCTCTCATACAACCCGCACAGCATACCGTCTAGCCTGCACACCCACGCTGCGATTCTGCCCTCGTGAACATGCTCGGCGAGGCCGTGGTACGCATCTTGAGCCGCACAGTCCCATTTAGGAAGATGATCGTGGCGGGCGAGTGCGTGGCGCGTGATCGCTTGTGTGGTCGTGGTACTCCAGAGATTGAGAACCAGATTATGTACAAGAGATCCAGGGTATTCGGCTGATTTTTCAGGTTCCGAGGTATCTGTGGTGGTGGTGTGGCGTCTGATACGGCGGGGTTTGTCGAGAGGCGGAACGGTGCGAGGGAGACGCTGGGAGGAGTGCGTACGAGTTTTTTCCAAGTGCGTTTGGAAAAAGGCGTTTATTTCTTCCGTGCTTTGGGTGTCAAGGTTGATGCGAGCCACGGGAGTCTCGTTACTTTGCGGAGACGTATGTGATGCGTGTTCACCCCCGGTGGAGGCAGGCTGAAATGCAGATGAGGTAGCAGAATTGTTTTGATAGACTGGGAGATGGCGTGTCATAGCTGGTCTCGGATCGAAAGGCCTCGACATCTGGCATTCACTGGACGAAGAAGGCCTCGGTACCGCTTCTCGCTCAGGGTACGCTTGTATATGATCTTGTCTATCGCGATGGCTTGCTGAAGCCACTCGCAATTCGTCTCGCTCATTCTGCCGAGGAGGACGATCTCGATCAACACCATCATGTGAACCGAGGGATCTAGATTGAACTGACTGAGCCTGTAAATTAATCGGCGTAAAATACTGTTTCTGCGCCAGAGTGCTTCTCCGAAAACAGTCTCGAATATCCTTATTGTTCTCCGAGTAAAGATGGTTTCCCACCATTTGCTCTGCTGCTCCTGGTAAGTTTCTTCGCGATTTGGACGAGGTGCCTGCAGGGAAATATGGTGGTTCAGGGTTCGCGATAGTCTTTTGACGAAGAGGCGGTCTCAATGGCTTTGGGTCTCGAATTGGCTGCTCGTACTGGGGAGTTCGGTCTGCTGGAGAGCTTATACTTAGGGATGTATCGCTATGTCGAGCCGATGGCGATGTCCGGATGTCTAGTGTTTGAATCCTAGACTGTAAGATGGAACTTGGAAGCTCTGGTCCTAGACTATCCGTACTTGGACCATCGCTAGACAGATCTCTTCGGAGCTCCCCAGACCGGCCATCAACACTGTCTGTTATCGATGATCGTTGGGGCAGGCGCTGTACGCTATGCTCGAGCTCATCATCTAGCAGCGATGTCATCGTATTCGTCTTCGAAGATGTTTGGGGTGTCAAAGGTTCCGCTGAAACAATTCGATTTGGTGTTGCGGGGACTTTTGAAGGGCTAGAACGCGAATCAATATCTTTGGTGCTTTTCGCTGGACTCGGTAGTTGTCCGTTAGTAGTAAATTGTCTGGGCTTGATCATGGCATTCATTCGAGCAATAGTCCAAGGATTGGACACGTCTACAGCTTGACGTCCCTCCTCTTCGTCAATCACAGGAGCTCGGTCATCTTGCAAGAACTCCAGATCATCTTCATCAATGCCATACATGCTGGATCTCCATGTTGGTGGTAGTTCAAAGACTGTGACTTCACCCTGATCAATAGTGTTGTATGCTTGAGGTAAGATGTTGTTCTGATCTCGAGCAAGTATTTCGTCTGGTTGAAGTTCACAACTCTGCTGCGCAGACAACAATGGCTCACCGTCGTCGGAATTGGCATCAGCCTCAGGGTAGTATGACCTCAGCAACTCATCCAAACCCCTCAGAACAGCATCGTTGTTTTCGAACATTACATCGTCCTTTGCTGGCTCGACATTGACGTCGTAGCTGTCAGGCGGACAGTTGATGTTTATGCAGAAAAAGGGATCCCTGACACCTGCCAGAGAAGTATTCACTTGGCCGAGCCGATGTTTGCAGACATGAATCAACTGTTTAATAGTCCCGCGGTTGCTTGATACCGGTCGTGCATCGATTGAGACAAAGCTGCCATAGTTTGCGATATTAGATCCAATCGCTGTTGGCTTGGGTAGAAAGGCGTGAATTTCAAAGCCATCTGCTTCTGCAGTAGTCCAACTGCACTGATTGGCACAGTCCCTACCGATGATCTTCAACACAGCATCCTCAACACTGGCATCAGCCTTTGGCGCATAGACAAAATCGCCGCGGTTACTCTTAGCTTTCAAAACGCGGAGCCGAAACCGAATACTCGGCCTAGCAAGAACATAGGCTTGCATGAGTCGCTGAATCCCCGCCAGACACTTGGCTGCATTCTTGATTGCTGCTTGTCTTCGAACAGGTATATACTCGAAGAAGCTAGTCACCTTGACCGTCGTGCCAACAGGATGTGAATCACGCTCGATACTATATCTCGTTAGCCTCCCTCTTCTCATGTCTTCGCATACATACGCTCTCCGTATGGCACTCACGAATCAAGCTCCCCATACCGACCATACTTCAACTTCACAGCCACGGGCTCGCCCTCGACCCTCGTAGTGACTATCAACGCGCCACTCATCTCCGCCATGCTAGACAAAGCCTCACCGCGAAAGCCAAGCCACTTGCCACCTACGTATTTCAGATCACGCAAGTCTCGAATCTTGCTCGTACAGTAACGGCGACACACGAGCGGCCGGTCTTCACTCGGTATCCCATGACCGTCGTCCTTGACTTGGATAGCGTCGATTGTGTTGGCAGCGATATCCACAAAGATGCTCTTGGCACGGGCGTCGAGAGCATTGTCGATGAGTTCTTTCACGACGGAACTGGGATCAACGAGAACCTGGCCGGATCCGATTTGCCTCGCTGTGGTGGATGAAAGCGCAGCAATACCTGGTAGAGCAACCGTGTCAGAAGCCTCAGCCATGTCGGACTGAACGGCTGTAGTATCGTGAGGTTGAATCTCAGGCTGGAGAAATGGATGTAGATGCAATGCATGGTTTGGTGAGGGCCAATGTAAGCCCTTTACTCCATCGTGCTTGCCTTTTCTACCTACGTAGCATGCGCACATACAGGCTGGAAAGAGCCACCCTTACTATCCCTCACGTCGTGTACCTCGTATCATGCCAATAGATAGACACATGTTCAAGTGGCTCATTGACGCATATTCAAAGACACGTGCGAACCCCGTGAACAAGGAGATGCAGCATGCGTCATCGGCATCTACTCATGTTCTCAATGTAACCAATCAGAGAGCACAAATAGTCCTTGTAATCCTTCCTTACTCTTAAGAATAAGCATCCCCATCCCTCCAGTATCCAACGTATATAACAACTCAGTTTTGCCCCCCATCTTCCCAAAAAAACACACATTATCGACTTGTTGTTATTGTGTTTTTCTTTTCTCAATAATCGTCATCACATGGCATACACAACCGACGCCGCGCGCTGGCGCGCTCTCACAATGCGAGACGCAAATGCCAACGGTCACTTCATCTACTCTGTCAAATCAACAAACATCTACTGCCGCCCCACGTGCCCAGGACGCTTGGCGCGCAGGGCAAATGTTGGCTTCTATGCGACATGGCTCGAGGCGGAAGCCGCTGGTTTTAGGGCATGCAAGCGGTGCAAGCCCAACAACACAGTGCTTGAAGATCCACAGGAGCGTGCGGTAAAGAAGGCGTGTGGGCTGATTGAAAAGGCGCTGCAGAGTGAGGACGCGAACCCGTCGAGACTTCAGGACCTGGCAAAGAAGGTTAATCTCACGCCACGGTACTTTCATAAAATCTTCAAGGACAAGACGGGCTTGACGCCGAAAGAGTACGCCAAGAGGAGAGCTATCGAAAATAGTAGAGCTACAGCTGTCTCTGTATCGAGACTGACTACAGATACAAACATGCCTCTGTGGCGCTGGGAGGACCTTGATTTCAATGACCTGATCGACTTTGGGTGTGACTCGAATCCTCTCAACCTAGACGATTTGACTGTCCCCCACAACCAGTCGCCAACAATGGATCCAAGTCTCGAACTCGACATGGCTTGCCTCTTCCAGCCCTGGAGTGAAGGATATGAACCGGCTCAAGTCATCTCCCAACAATTTGGATGCGACAATCAGATGGTCGAGTCCCTACGGACCACGTCAGTAGACAAGAGCTACTACGAGAAAGCGGTTCCATATATATCGACACTTGAGCAAGATGCTGAGGCACTACTCAGCTGCGACAGTTTGACGAGCATTCTACGAGAACGATCCACGTAGCGTCAATACCAAAACAGTCCTGTTCTTTCGCAAAGACGGAGCTCTTCTTCCGCTTATGACTATTTATCCAGACTCATCATCCTTCGCCAACACATCGACCGTAACGCGACTGTACGTAGATGATCGAATTGAGACCGCAGTGCAGATCTTGCAATGAAAACCTATCCTTCACATTGTCAGCACGAGTTGCAACACCAAGTTTCACTATTATGTGTAAAAGTGACGAAGCTCTTCAGAGACCAAGTTATAAGCAGCGACGGCGTAGCATATGTCGATGCTAGCCATACCTTTTCCGGCTCTTCCTAAAGTGTTTATATGGTCGATGTACATATCATCTTTTGAGCGTTGCATATGCGCGTGTCGCAGTGATGCTATGAGAGGGAGAATGTATCAAAACGTACCTTTTTACTATGCGTGGTTTTGGGGCCAGGCTGCGGATTAGCAAGACATGCTCAGTGTCACATGGTGGACAACTTTTCGACTTCATGGAGATGCTATGGCTGTGCGAGACGTAGCATGTGACATGCGACGTGTTCACGGTGTGCTTGTCGCGATGTGCAGAAGCAGTTCTGAGCGAGGATGAAGAAAAGTCGAAGAAGGGTCGGCAGCAGATGCAGAAGCTGCCGACTTGGACCCACATTGGCGAAGCGAGGCACGCTAACGGCATTCAGTCGACCGACTTAGCTGCCCAGGATCTAGTATGTACATACGCGCAGCGAGCTTGGGTGTATAGAATAGACAGACAAAGATCCAACCCGAATTCAATCTAGTTCTTAGCCTCTTTGCGTGAGAATGTTGATTGCATTCATGTCGTTGTGTATCGAACCCTTTCGATCGCCGGCCAAATTCTACTACTACATACTTTTACGAGCCCACTGCTTCCCACGCACTGAGCGGATCAGCCCAAATCTCCCAGTGACCAATATTCCCCTCAGTATCGAATTCACTAAACCTATAGATGAACTGCTCGTCCCATGCTTTGCCCGTCTTCTTACTCGTGAATCTTCCCTTGCCAACTACGCTCACCATGTCGGCCTCGGCGTCCACGATGAAACCCTCTTTCCCTGGGAACGCATCACGAGGCAACGACATGTCTAGCACGTCGGTCATTAGCTTGAAGTACTCCTCGCACTCGTCTTTCCCAGAAAAAGTTTTTGCTAGAAAGGGTAGTCGTGATCGTGACCATTCGGGTCCGTGCTCTGTGATCTTGGGCGTGCTGCTAAAGTGCTGTGATAGGAGGTCTGAGGGAGCAGGAGGCGAGATCAAGGCGTGGCAGAAGGCATGTGTTGCCTCGCGTAGAGAGGTGCTGCGACTTGACGACATGGCCGAGGTGGTGATGCTTAGAGTCTTTCGGTAAGCGATGCGGCATGCAACCCAGGTGTGCAGAGAGACGACTGGGCCCACACAGAGTGTTGTGGCTTGCGTGTAGGACGGTCGAACCGTCGGGTGGGTTGGGCTAACGGTCTGTCGGTGCTGTTTGGCGAAACGGTGGGCGTCGGCTAGAGACGTATGTAAGACTTTAGCCGTTGGGGATCCTAACAGTGCCGGTAGGGCAACGCTCGTCGAAGCAGCAGAGGTCCGCTAGAATCAAGGGGCGGGCTGCGAGCGGTGGCATGGGCAATGGCACGGGCAATGTGATGAGTGTTGTTGATACGAAGAGCACAGTCGATGAAGTCATAGTGATGAAGTCTGCGCCTAGCCATCAGAAGCTCTTTCGTACGTAAGATGGATGACGCCAAAAGGGCAATTTACCTTACGCGCGCTCCTTCTCATCGTGCTGACATGTACATAGCCGCCCAGCCCTAATCCTCCGTGATCTTGTCATAGCAGCGGAATCCACGGGTAGCATGTTCCGTCGTGGGTACTAAGAGCAGCGCCCCCACGAGCCGCTCACCACTTCATGCAAAGCTTATCGTACATCTTTCCTAGCTGTTAAGCACTACTTCCCAGGGCTGCCCAATCATATCCAATCGTCCCGACACCCCTTTGCCTGTACGTCAGCAAGGCTGCCATGCAATTTACAGTGTTGCAAATCACGTAGCTTACATGCAGTGCCGCTGCGGAAAGCCCCTCTGCTGGCTCCAGCACAGAGATTGGGGTGAGTAAGACGGATTTTACCGACAACGATACTTGGGCGGCTACCATATCATGAGTCACGTGAAACAGACACAATGAAGGGTTTGGACGTTTCAGTATAGTAGTACATTTGATTTTTTTTATTGTGTTGAACTGGAAGTTCAATGCCAAGTGTTCAAGCCTCAAATAGTGGTATCTATACCGTGCCTCACGGTCCTGCAAACGCCTATCGCTAAGACAATCCAGCGTCATGATTCAACAAATTCAGCCCTTTCCTTTTGAGTGCTGAGATCAACTCAGCCCATGGCCGTGAACAAACACACCTGCCGGGCCATCTGGCTAGCTAGTAAGATCTCCCTGAAGACTTGGTCCATGCCTCCTCGGAAGTGAATGGTGTAGCTGTCGACCTTTCCTTTCCTGCGTTTCTCCCCCCAAACTAGCTTGACTGGCTGCGCGTCGTCGCAGCGCTTACCCGTCCTGCTGCCCGGCTTTGCCCAATCCCTCTGATACTCGTACAGCGTCTCGGGCATAGCGTCATCATTGGGGTCACCCTGCTTCCACACAAAGCGCCGTCCGCCATAGCTAAATCGTCGCGGAGACCACGGAATCTTCTGCTGCCTGTCTGGGTATTCCTTGATTGGCTGTGAAAATGGGCCGCGCAGGTGAATGCACCGTGACTTGTAGGCGGCGTCTTTGGACGAATCGGTTGAGATGCGCTTCTTGTCAATGGCAGAAAGAAGGATGGATATGCATGGGTGCGGAAACTCGGCGACGCGGAAGAAGTCTGCGGCATTGACTTGGCTATCGTCACGATGCATGGCCTCGAGCATGTACAGCATATACTTGTCCGAGTGGTCGCGGGCGCTGTAGATGTACTTTCTGAAGCCTGATGAGCCTTTCCATTCCCGTGTGCGATGCAAATGGAATGTAGTTGTGGGCTGGCATGGGTCGAGAAGTGCATGGTACGGGATGTCCGGGGAGGGGAGTTCATCGTGTAGTGTATGTGAGGCCGGCGAGTATGATGTCTGCCATGTGAGGAGGTTGTGGATCTGGGTCACGTCAGTCACGACTACACAAGCCATACTTGGAGGCAGCAACAACATACCGCAGACAGAGTCTCGCTCTCCTCGTCCAGGTCGCCATTGGCACCCCATTGGTTTGGTGCAGGCACAAAAACGCACTCGTTGCCCTCCTCGTCCAGCTGATCGCTCCCACTCTCCAGGTGCGGCCGTAATGCTCTCTGTCGCTCTCTGTGAATGGTAATCTGGGTCTTGATCATTCGTACTTGTTCGTCCGAGATGCCGTCGGGCGAGATGCTTGTGTATGTCTGCTCTATTTCGTGTTCAAGCGCCAAGGCGGCGGCTCCATGTTGTAGGTACGAAGTGTCGTATAGCCAGGCATGTTCAGATTCAAAGGCCGAGCTCCTCAGCAGCTCGAGGTTTTCCCGCGAAGTAAAGACTGGCCGACCCATTGTGGGTTGTTTATGTGTCGTCGTGGTAAGCAAGCAAGCAAGCAAGCAATCAAGTAAGTAAGTAAGCAAGAAAGCAGGCTAAAGGAAGGATCGAGTGTCAAGGTGGTGGACAGTGGGGGAGGGACGGAAAGGCAGCAGTAGAGAGGAAATGTGGACAAGGCATGCAAGACAAGCAAAGCCTGAGGGAAGGCGGGCTGAAGAGGATAATCATGGCTAGCGACCAGGCTGGCAGCAGCTGATGAAGCAGTATCAGGGAAGGTATGCGAGTAGCGTTTGCGCAGGATCCTCGTCGCGTCCGCCGGGCCCTTGTCATACCGACCTTTTGTGCTGTGGCACGGGAGCGTTCTGGGGCCAAATTGCGGTGGCATGGGTTGGGCGGCGCATGGCGCTAGCCGGATGGGGTAGTACGAGATTGAGACTCAATGTAATGGGGAGCGCCCAGACTGGCGCGCCAAACTCGCTGCAGACGGGCTGCGGGGAGGTTCCTGTTCACGTGCCCACAGCTGTTCCGAGAGCCTGCTGTGTGTGCGTGCCGCAACGTGGCATTGCGATACCGACGTCTTGTGTTGTGAGTGTGAGTGTGTGCGTGTGCGTGTGTGTGCGTGTGTGTGGCTTCAACAATCAAGGGAAAAAGGAAGAGGATCTCCAAGAGGTGGAAATTGGCCCCATTTGCTTCCCTCAATGTCATGCGCGTGCGGCTGTTGCCTTGGGCTGCCCTACTCTGCCTCCCGCCTCCTGCCTCCTGCCTTGGCCCTGCCCAGCCAGTCTCACCGGCCGCCCCAGCTCGACAGCACAACACCACAGCACCAGGCGCCTAGCTGCCATCGGACTCCGAACACGCTGGCACTCACACTGCGGGACGCGTCCAGAACATGTCCAGCGCTTGACACGACATTGCACTGCATCTACTACACGCTGCACACTGCCCGCTGCCCGCTCTTTCTCACGCAGGGCCTCTGGGTCCTTGCGGTCAGAGGTTGCCGTGTGGAGCCATGCTGAGCATACTTACAGTACCACACCCGACGAGCTGACTGCTTACCTGCTATCACCCCACATGGCCTATTCGGCTGGGCCGTTGCGCTCGGCTCGCCGTCCGGATACAAGATAAGAGCTAAGCCTCTCTGGCACTTCATCCTCACCGTGCGCACCACCGACAACTACCGGAAAGGCCGCCATCTGTGACGGACCGTGGGGCAGATCGACAGCATGGGGTCTGACTGGTAGACGAACTCACGGGCTTGTACAGGACGCCTAGCTCCGTCCCCTCGTCTCCCTATTTGCCCGCCTCGTTGGCAGCCCTCATCAGCTTGTTTACCGCGTCCAAACGCTGGTTGAGTCCATGCGGTGCCCGCGTGGAAGAGTCGGCTGTCCAGACTTCACTTGGCGCTTCCCGTGAGAACAGAACGGGATTGAGACGGCGAGGAGAGCCACGCAGTCGGTACGTGGGCTTGACCACACCATCGGATTCAGGCCTGCCTTTAGGCTTAATGCAATGTGGCTGACTCCATGTCTCACCCACGCCAAATAATCCTGCAACACATGCGCACCACTCCTCCCGTCATGCTGTCATGGTATCATACTCGTCCTCTGCACTGACAATGAAGGAGCGTCTTGCTCAAACCCGTCTGCCTGGAACAGTTTCTCCTCGAGAACAAACACTCCAGTGATAGACATCGAACGAGGAGCAAAAGCAAAGGTCAAAGCCCACAGCCATTTGCCCAAAACAGGCAAAATCACGCAGGGTGCACGCAGGGCGCACGCAGGGCGCAGGATCGCCGAACTGGTCGCCGAACTCGCAGCATGACTCACCACTTCCATTGCATCGTGGTGCCTTGTTCGTGCTACACAACATGATATACAAGGTTGCGTTGTCGACATGCAATGCAGCATACCTGACTCTCAACCGCACACCAAAGCTTTGATCGCAACACTACCATTCTTCGCAAAGGCACCATCACGCTCGATTGATTCTGGTTACTCCGAATTCCGACCTTGGATATGCCCTCTATTCACTGTCTATGACGACTCAAAGAGAAATATAAACTATCAAGATACTCGGTGCGAGCGGAAGTCATCGTCGACGCCGTAACGTACCACAGCAGCCATGCTCCTCAGAATACCGGATCGCTCTCCTTGATCGGCACCAACTCCCCCTTGCCCTTGAACGTCTCTACGATCCGCGCCTGTTCACACAATAGGAGCCTTGATGTCTGATTACCCACACTCGCCAACTGCCTCCATCTCTCTAAATCATCCTTGTTCCTCTTGTCACCCAGCGCCTCCTTAGACCTCTTCCAATGACCCTCTGAAAACGCAATCATCGTGGTCATCTTCTGCTCCTTGATGTCGTACACAGCAGACACAACGGTACCCGTCTCCTCGAGCCAGTTGATTTGCCAGAGCTCCCCAGGACGTATGCATTGGTAGCTTGCTTGTTGATAGTTGATCCGACCTGCCATGGGTCCTCCGTGGATAGCGTACACAACCCGGTTAGAAGAAAAACACCACATTTCATACCTCCATTTCTCCGGGTTGCCGTTGCTGTCTTGCGCGTCATAGTCGTAAATGAGGTGCGTATCGAGAATGTCCTTGTCAAAGGTAGGATGAAGAGACGTGTTGGTAAAGAGTTCGGGGAGGTTCTCGCCTAGTGCCATATTTGTTTCGTTGGGAGTAGGATCGCTGATGTTTTTTCAAAAGTAGAATGGTGTTGTTGCGCTTTGCATAGCACAGGTTTGAGGCTCTTAAATAGAAAAAAGAGCACGGATACTTGGTCGTTGTTTCATTCGGACACTACCGGAATTGATGACGTAGCGAAACCAACGTGCGCCCACGATCGTAACATCTCTTGAGATTTTGCACTCTTTTGATGTTATCGACAAGACTGATATCTGTGTCAGAATACCTAACCGGCCCGACTACCGACAGGACTTGACTCGGCAAATGTATAGTCAACTTGGATGGTTACTGTGGGCTTTTTATTTTTGCTCGACAAGTCGTCTTTTGTCGAACGCATTGAAAAACCTCTGTCTACGTACTGCGCCAATCCCCCCAGGTGAGTAGGCGATAGGTCAAGAGACGATCACGTGTCAACGCGTGAGATATTGAAGGTCGGCCGACATGCAGCTCTCCTGATAACAACACTCAACGGTAGCTGCCGCCATGTGCATCTTCTAGATCCTGCCAAAGAAAAGGTTATTGGTGTAGAGCAGCAGCCCCTTTCTTGTTTATTCTAAGCTCTGCGTATATTGTGAGTTTATCAATCAACTTGTTACACCCACTTCCACGTCCTTTTCCTTAACATGGCTGCCTGCTGATATCCTTGCAGGTACTTGTCCAGTTATTATGCTATCTTCAAAAGACGTGACGCCAACTCGTCTTGCTTCAGCTTCGGTGAAAGTACCGTATACATCGACGGGATCCATCTGGTCCATGTCGGGAACAGGGAAGAACAAGTTGAACAAGTAGAAGAGAGTTGCACTGATGAAGAAACCTAGAGGATTGTAAATCGACTTTTGTCCATGGTAGACATGCGTAAGGACAGGCTACTTACCAATTAAGAAGGCCATGTAGTAAAGTTCTACCAAGGTCCGTGGTGGCTTTGCATCTCCCCTCACTGTTACCACCAGCCCTCCTATTGTGGGTATCCACCCGCATAGCCAAGATGGTATGGCGCGCCAATTAAAGCCCTTTGAGAAATAGTACGACGAACACTCAGTTCGATACAAGTGCGTCAGGCGGACCCTTCGCTTGCGCAGAATATAGTAGTCGCACGCCATGATGCCCATGATGGGAGCCAGGAAAACGGAGAACGACGAAAGCACAGCGATGAACGTGGTAGCGCGGTTGATGAGCTGCCAGGGCTGAACGATCCACGCAGCCAAAAAGGTAATGATTGCGCCGCGCCGAATGTCAATGTAGCGGGGAAACAGTCCAGCAAGGTCGATGCCGCCCGCGATGGTGTTACCGCAGATGTTCTCAAACATGGCGGTGAAAGCAAAGCCTGCTGCGAGGAAGAAGACTCCAGCGCGGGACCGCGACGACCCGTTGCCGTGGTCCATGATGCGGAGCAGCAGATCGGGAGGGTTCCAGTATACCTCGCCGTACATCTTTTGCCCAGCCGCTGCAGTAACGAGGCCAATGAGCGAGACTAGCACGCCAGTGACTACGCAGCTGCCAATGGTGCCGTAGACGTAGTTTCTCCTTGCGCTTGCATACCGAGAAAAGTCGCTTCCGTTGGTAATGCCTGCTGCCAGGCCGCCAATGCTCTGATTAATCCCCGCCATGATGAGCCACGACGTGTTCCATTCCGAGGTGGATGGCACCGTCTGGCCAGAGTACCATAGCGGGCCTACGCCTTTTGCAGTCACCAGCGCCCAAATCATCCATGCTACCATGCCGACTCCGCACCATGTGCAGACGACAAGGAAGGGAATTTTGAACTTTTCCGGGCGCAGCCAGAGGAACGGGGTGGATAGGAACCAAAATATGACAAATCCGACGAATTGCTCCGTTGTTGCGGGGAAGTTTGAGCTGAATGTGTTTGGCATGTGTGCGTAGGATGGCCAAATGGCTGTTAGACATACAGCAACCAGACGGCCGCCATTCCAACCTGCCAAGCTTTTTGTAAATAACTAGATCAAAAAAAAAAAACACTGAACCTTCTCTTTCCGAATAGATGGGTATTGATAGTGAAGCGGAACGGGGATGCTTGACCTACATTGTACCGCGTTCCAAATAAAATTCAACAGAATCCTTTGAAGCAGCGGTATAAAGCTTCCGCGCATGCCCCAACTATATCTATTCTGCACCGTGAAGCCAATATGCCATTTGAGTCCAATCCAGGCAATCAGTATCGAGAAGGTTGCGATGAGGATGCGGCTAACGACAATGACGAGCATGGCTTGTGGGACGGAAAGGCCCATAGCTTTTTGACCCCTCGCACCCAACATTAGCAATTGTTAAGTTTTGGAGAAGAAGAGAAAAGGAAAAGTGTTTGCAAGGAGGAGGAGGAGGAGGAGGAGGAGGATAAGTTGTTGTCATCGTTGTTATTTACCTAGAAAAGTGCTGGGCGTCTGCCAATTCGCCAGATTGAGCGAGCCAATAGCCCAGAAGCCAAAGAAGTTGAACCATCCCCATGTTCTCCGTTCGGGTGGTAGAGGGATCAAGTCACGATTGCTCCATGCATCTGTCTGCTCGTGCTTGTCTTGGTCGCCGCTAAGACGGATTTTCTGGTTCAAGGCTTGAAATCGATATCGCATTGTCATTTTTTCTTTCTTTCTTTCCCTTTTTTTCCTGTTCTTGTTCAAGTTCAGAAGCACGATAATAGAATCCTAGGAGAACAGAATCGATATGCTGGGGACAAAGAGGGGTGTTTAGAGTGGGCAATGTGTAATGTGTATTCTCAAAACAGTATCAACAGTTGCTTTTATCATGCGGAATCGAAAGGGCTCGGTGTCCGAGCCTCCGTATTTATCGCCATTCCTATCATACATATAGCCCAGTTACATGCAAGCAGGGCCGGGAACAGGGGGAGAAGCATGGGGATAGGCTGCGTTTGCCCATGTTGCAACGGCTCGTTAGACTTTGGGGTATAAAAGAGGGGGCCGGGCGGATTGATCTTATCTGAAGTTCTTGGTATGCAGAAGATCGGCAGGTGGGGTGAAACCTTGGATGTTGTTGAGGAGCAATCAGCCATCAATGGACAGATAGGGCTAGTTGCAGAAGCGTGAAACATTGCACTTGTGATGCGGGTAGTCTTTGGAGCTGGAGATAAGAGTGGTCGTGTTGGCTGAAAAGTAAGGTTCTGCGAGCGAAGGAACGGATGCGACGTCGGCCGGGTCTCGGTGATATTGACCCCACCAAACGGAACGTTATCAGATTTGAGCAGTGTGTCACGTCAACTATGGAATAATTTGACCGCATTCATTTTATTTTTCTTATCATTGTCGCTGTTTCTCTACTCCAAGCACAGGATTTTTACCAGCCATGGCTCCGAAGAAGATTCTGCGCATAGGCGTTGACGTCGGCGGGTAAGCAATAGGGCGGTACCTTAGCGAATGGTCGGCATAGTGAAACTGACATTTTCCTCGAAGTACGAACACAGACGGGGTCATTATCGATCCCACAAAGTCAAATGAGGAAGAACGCGGCATTCTTGCTTGGTAAGAATTTTTCTCTTTGTTGCAACGCTTGCAGATATATCTGCTTTGCTTAGCCCCGCCTCTTCCATACTAACTTTTAAATGCCCACACAAATGAAGATAGCCAATTCGTGTTGTGTGACAGCATAAAAGCTCACACTAAGCACCAGGCACAAAGCTCCAACTACGACGGATCCCAGCCATGGAATCGCCAACGCCATCACTTCGATGTTCAAATCCGCGTCCGTAGACCCAGCATCCGTGGCCAGCGTGACGATAGGAACTACGCATTTCGTGAATGCAGTAGTGACTCGGGATAGAACACGCCTCTCTCGCGTCGCTGTAGTACGTCTCTGTGGCCCATTCAGCAAGCATGCACCACCATGTGTTGATTGGCCTGCTTCTTTGCGTACGATTATCCTTGGGCATTATGCACTCATCAAGGGAGGTTTAGAGGTAGATGGCAGTTTAATCTCCGAAATTCAAGAGCAAGAAATCATAGGGCAATGTGCTATCATTAAAGAGAAGGGAATCAAGAGCATTGTCGTGAATGGAGTCTTCAGTCCAATAGATACTGTTGAGCGGCAGGAAGAGCGTGCAGCAGAGATTATCAGACGTGAACTAGGCAACGAGGTAGATGTTGTGCTCAGCAAGACGGTAGCCAATCTCGGGTTTCTCGAACGCGAAAATGCGGCCATATTGAACGCCTCGATTCTGTCTTTTGCTCGCAAGACGATTGCGTCGTTCCAGACACCAGTCAAGAAGCTGGGACTCGATTGCCCGGTGTTCATCACCCAGAATGATGGTACGATACTGAGCGGCAAAGCGGCAAGCCAGCTGCCCATTCGAACTTTCTCGTCTGGTCCAACGAACAGCATGCGTGGCGCCGCTTTTCTGATGGGGAAGCAAGAAAAAGGAGAAGCTATGATGGTCGTTGATGTCGGCGGAACCACTACTGATGTGGGTTTGTTACTTGCAAACGGCTTCCCAAGGCAGCAAGCCGCATACTCGGAGCTGTCGGGCGTGAGAATGAACTTTTCTTATCCCGATGTCAAGAGTATAGGGCTGGGAGGCGGCAGTTTGGTAAGAAGAGTCCAAGGACGAATGCAGGTTGGGCCAGAGTCTGTAGGCTACAAGCTACCGGAGAAGGCGCTCGTGTTCGGCGGTGATGTCGCAACTGCAACTGACTACATTGTCGCGGCCTCTTCTGATATTGTAATAGGCGAGCCGGACAAGGTACGAGGAAAGCTTCAAGATGATGATCTGCAAGCTTTCAAGATTGAGACCAAGCACATGCTGGAGAATATCATAGACACGATGAAAACGTCGCCTGAAGACATTCCTGTCCTTCTGGTCGGTGGTGGTGCAGTCATAGCGCCAGACGAGCTGAAAGGCGCAAGCCGGGTTATCAAACCTCGGTGGTCCGGTGTAGCCAACGCCATTGGTGCTGCAATGGCACGCGTCAGCGCCGTGATTGATACTGTAAAGTCGACCGAGAAGCAGTCACAAAAGGAACTTTTGGCACAAATATGTGCGGAAGCCAAGCAAAAGACCGTCGAAGCAGGCGGTTCAACGGACACGGTCTCAGTTGTTGAAGTGGAAGATCTCCCCTTGCAATACGTGGCTAACAAAACGCGATTTATAGTCAGGGCCGCTGGTGACTTTGACTTCTCACGAGCAGGCGACTTTGCGGACCTGGATGTGACCAAGGAGGGGGAAGAGTCTGATATCAATCTAAAAGAGACGGGCACTGCCATTGCTGCGGCTTCAACCGAAGAAAACCCAGATGACGTCGACGTAGCAACCGACGTTGACATTGCTACGTACAAACCTGATGTGAAGAACCGTGAGTGGTGGATATCAGAGACTGATCTGGCGTGGATAACAATTGGTTGTTACATTCTGGGTACTGGTGGGGGCGGGTCACCATACTCAACTATGCTTCGGGTTCGTGGAATACTTCGATCTGGCCATACCGTTCGTGTCGTCAACCCTGATGACTTGAAAGATGATGCTCGAGTAGGAAGCGGAGGAGGTGCTGGTAGCCCTACAGTGGGCATTGAAAAGTTATGTGCTGATGAGTAAGTTTTTGGACTTCACAACACTAAATGTTAGATGTACTGATAGAGTGGCAGGATGATGGACGCTCAGAACCACCTCTACGAGCTTGCCGGAGGCCAGTACGCCACGCACATCATACCCCTTGAGATTGGTGGTTCCAATGGATTGCAGGGTCTCGTTCTAGGCGCTTCAAGCAATATGAATGTGCCGTGTATCGATGGTGATTGGATGGGACGCGCATACCCAACCAAGTGGCAGACAACACCCGTCGTATTTGGTGAGCGCGAGATCGTTTTCGCACCAGTAGCTGTCGCAGACGGTAATGGAAATACGCTCTACATGCCGACTGCAACGAGCGACCTGAAAGTCGAGCAAGTCATCAGAGCGGCACTGAGCCAGATGGGAAGCTCTGTCGGAACAGCCGACGCCCCAGTGACGGGTGCCGAGACAAGACGATGGGCCGTCGAGCACACAATCTCGCTATCATGGCGCATAGGCCGAGAGGTAGCGAGGGCACGCAAAGAAAATAGAATCGACAGTGTCGCGGAATCCATCATCGATGCAATTGGTGGTTCTGAAACGGGCCGCGTGCTCTTCAAAGGAAAGATTGTCGGCGTAGAGCGCAAGCTGTACATGGGCCATGTCTATGGCGAAGTCTTGATTGAAAGCACCACCGCTGAGTACCAGGGCAAGATCAAGATACCCTTCAAGAACGAAAATATCGCCGCGGTACGGGTGCCAGATAGTGGTGAAAGCAAGACGGGCGAGGAGAAGAACGAAGATGTACTGGCCATTGTGCCAGACCTCATCGCCGTAATTGATGCACAAAACGGTGAGGCAATTGGGACGCCAGAGTACCGGTACGGCTTGCTAGTTTCGGTCATCGGCGTTACCGCGAGCGAGCGCTGGACCAGCGCAAAAGGAATTGAGATTGGAGGCCCGAAAGCGTTTGGATTGAATCATCTCAGGTACAAGCCGTTAGGCAAGTTCGTCAAGCCTATGAGTGTCATCGACGAGTATGACGGAAAAGCATAGCCTTCATGATCTAGAAAACGCAGCACCGTTGCGAGAGTAGTCTAATCTAATAGAATTAGTCTATGTTGTCTCAACCTGCCTAGCCCCAGGATACAATGGCAAAATAATCTTGACAGCGGCTTCGTAGCTCGTGAACAATATACCGCCACTAAACACCGTGCGTCCCAACCTCATCGTTGTGCCTTTCCAGAATCCGCGAATTCCATAGTCCAGCAGCACCGTCTTAATGGCCTCGACAGTACTCGTTCCCTTTGCACTCTGCGACCGTGTCTTGATCACATCGAACGGCTGTGTAGAAAGCGTAGTGATAACCCCTGCTACAGATCCATTTGCGAAATTGACCGCAGTGTTTTGCTCGATATTCTTCTTCTTTTCGTAGTCTTTGAGGATGTTGTACGTGCCCATGCGAAACGCCGTGGCTGATGCTTGTTTGAGCGTAGTACCAGCGAATCCGCGGTAAAGACCCAGAATACCATGCTCCTTCCAGATTGTGGTGGTAGCATGGAAGCCGGAGCGGAAGCGCTTTTCTGTCCTGGCGTCGTCTATGAGCGCGGTCTTGATGCGCTCCGTTGGGGTCACCGCGGTAATCGACGCAACGACTCCCGCGGCCATGCCGGCGAGGAGGTTACGCAGAGGAGAAAGAGTGCCCGTCTCTGGGTCGGCGAAGGCGGATTTAATCTGATCGAAGAAAAGGAACCTGACGGCATCTTTTCCAACTGAACCCTACTCTTATGTTGGTCTCGATACCGCAAGTATTGCACGCTTATAACTTACGAATACCAACGCGCCGCAACCTTTGTACAGCGCCGTGATACCCTCCTGCTGATACACCTGGGTAACAACAAGAAAAGGATTTCTTGGCGTCGGCACTCCCCTCTCAGCCCTTAGTTGCACTCTTGTCTTTGCGAATTCCATAGGATACTACAGCGGCATAAGTCACGTGCCCAATGACCGGAATTCCTCTTTTGGACCTTACCGAGAGAAACCCTTCCACACCGCCAGCGACACCGCCGGCCACCAGAGAGACTACCGCAGGTATATTATCGTCCTGGCTTCCATCAGTAACGGGGCCTATGTGCGTTTGTTAGGGTACTTGCATTGCCGCCTGAAACCATTTGCGTTGAGGGATTCTTGGGATCCCTAGATGATGCGCAGACGATGTTTTGATGATAGGAGAAATGTAGGTACCGTAGGTATCCGGCCAGCGGATGTGCTACGTACTAGCCGAGCGGACGCGCTTGGTTCCGCATGTCGTCACCTTGTCGGCGCAATGTCAGAGCAATATTTTCCCGACGCGCGATAATAGATGAAGTCATGTTCTTGGCCTTGATCGACATATCATCTCTTCTCAAGGATTAACAGCACCGTGTAAACGCCTCTCTGCATTGCTTGGATAATAACTGTAGGATGGATGGTAGAGTGGTTTTCTTCCTAGATCTCCTTTCCCACTTTCCAAGGCTGTTCTGTAAAAGACAAGAGTTTGAATATGTTTTGTCTCGCAAGCAAAAATAAAGAATCTAAGTACTTCCTTAAGAACCTTTCCTAGTTATTAGAGAGAAATTAAGCGAACTAATTACTCTGTCTTGGCTATTATGCTGCAGGCTTGGTGGATTTTTAGAAGTTTAGTGCTGAAGAGGCTTCCTCTACGTTTTGTTATAGGAGACTCTTGCTGGTTTTAGAGATTACAAATTTTCAGAGAAAACATTTAGAGATTAAGCAAAACCTAGCTAAGGTCAACCTGCTTGTTGAATTTTTGAATAATATTTGTAAACGGCGCCTGGAGGCCAGCAGCACTATGGGACTATAACCGCCAAAAGGCTATCTATCATCCATCTCAACTAGAGTACCAAATCGGTTATTCCTAGCCGCAGCATAGGTTTCCATCTCGTTCCCACTATCACTCTCACCCAAATCATCCACATGGCGCTGTGACCTCCCCAACTTCTTCAAAACATCATCTACATTCCACGCAATCCTCTCTGCGCCGACTCTCGCGCCGACTAGATTCGGCGCTCCAGGCCCTAGTCTCAGTCCTGCAAGCCTCCCAGTAACAAACAGCGGCACATCGTCGTTCCACATTAGGTCGTCGTTCAGGCACGGCAGCCCACCGACGTACTTGATAGGATACTGTTTCTGGATTGTCTGTAGAAAAGGTATAGTGCGGATGTCAGACTGGATACCTGTTGCAAAGACAATGTAGTCCAGCGACGGGAGGCTAACATCAGCCGACGACGTCTCGCACGTCCATGTCTTGGAGGAAAGGTCCCAGGATACGGAGTTGAGAGTCGTATGCGTATGTAAAGCAATCTTGCCATGGGCAATGTGTGCGTCGAGAATCTTGCGGTACCGAGGTGTCATGCTACCACCATTTCGGGCTGTGAGCATCATTTCCCATCGCTCTGTTCGAAGAAGAAACTGTCAGACTCTCCACTCTCATATGACCTGGTTGTCTCACGTACCTTCATCAGTGTCTGCGGACCAGAATGCGGCCTGGTTGAAGTTTCGAAATTTGGCAACCCAATCTAGGTCCACATCAAAGTATTTCACCTTGAGTGGTCCACGCATGAGCATCCATATCTTGTTTACACCACGCTTGATGGCTAGATCGGCTAGCTGAATGCTCGTCAAGCCGCCTCCTATGATCAGCATGCTGGTGTTCTGACGAGCCTTGATCTTGGCCATCACGTGTGGCGCTGGAAACTGCTTGATGTGCATCGCATGCGAGAAGCCTTCATGTGGGCGTGCACTCGGTAGACCAGGTACAAGAGGTAGCGATGGGGCATTACCAGGGCCGATTGCAAGGATAACTACATGTACGAAGCGTACGCCCTGGTCGGTTGTTACACGGAATATCTTCCTGTCGTCTTCTGAGCCGTCATCAGAGATGACACTGTCATGCTCAGCATCCGCAAACTTTGCGATTTCGCTATACTCAATGTCCGTCACGCTTTCCTGGCGAAGCAGATCATTGCCAAGTCGATATCGGCGTACAACCTCGCTGCAATGTGCATCGAACAAATCGGTTCCTGGCGTAAAGTAGTCTTTTCGATCTCGCTCATCAACGTCGGGAGTTCCGCCCAGGAACCGCCCCTGCTTCAGCTTCTTCTTCTTCTTGTGCTTGCTAACTTCTTTGCCTGCAATTCCAGGCAGAGCCAGAAGATCCTTGTCCCTTTTCTTTTCGTATGTGTATGCGAGCAGTGCGTCTCGGTCGGCGGGGTCGATATGGAAGAACATTGGGCTCCGAAGGTGGTCGATGCGAAACGTTTTGAAGAGGCGTTTCCATTTTGACATCCAGTCTGCTCCATCAGCGTCGAGAACGAGCATGTCTATTGTTTCTTCCGACGACGCGGGATGCCTGCATCCACAGTCCGAGCTACCTGGTGTGGAGGGTGGTGTTGGTAATGAATCCTTGTTCTTTCGATAGTCTTTGATGTTCATCTTTCGACCATGCTTTTTGATCCAGTGGTATCGCTGGTGTTCATCATCCGTGAAGGTCGCCGATGGTGTGTGTTCGCGGAGTCGTGCTGCAGCCGCTAGACCTGCTGGTCCAGCGCCGACAATCAAAACATCGTGAATGTGCATGACGGTATAATATGTAGTTCCTTGCCTGCCACGCAATGTGGATTGCTATTGATGGAGAGATTTAATCGAGTATTCAAAGGCTCTCTTGAATTCCCTATCGTGTGAGTACCGGTGTACCGTGATGGCTAGCTCGCCCAATCCGCCACGTCCATCATGGTGCTCCAAGGACAGGCACGACGCGGTGACGACGACACGATAGCATCGAACCGTCAGATTTAGTAGATCTCTACTACTTTAGGTGGGCCTGGAGTTCTTGGCCTGGTCGTGACCATGCTTGAGACACGGGATAACCCTAACGCCCTTATGATAAGAACATGCCACAAGTCCAAAGCAACTAGGACAACATTGAGACGAGACAATTGGAGAGACAGAGATTGAGGAGCAGGGATGATGTGAGATTATTATAACCAAGCATGGGACTACCTGCGCGGAATGATCAATCACTGGGATAAACGCGTCCTGAGAAGCCTTTTCAATAAAACGATATGGGATATAGATGGCAAATCTTCTTACCAACGGCCTGGCGTCCGGAAGCCACAGACAGAGCGACCAAACAAACTAGGTAGTTGAAACAGCTCTAAGGGTTTTCGTCACGGGATGTATTTACATAACAGCTGGCGAACGTACAGTGAACTGGAGGTAGCAAAGGAAATTCGATGGAATTTTGACTACAGATACCCAATGACAATAGGGGACCGGTGCACGTAGAAAAAGACATCTGCACGGCTCGCAAAAAGCCTGGGAAAAGATTGAATCTTGGATAGAGCAAGTGACAATCACGATCGAAGCCGACCGAACACATTTACCGTACTAAGTGAGAAAAGCGCAACACCACAAAATGCGCTGGTGCTAATATCGGTCCCCTATCCTAATACTAACAGGTGAAGGAAGTCTAAGCGACCAGGAATAAGAGTCAGAAGCTGGTGCAGACTGATACAAAACTAGAGAGCGCAACCTACGTCTCTATGACTATTTGGAACTGGGCAATCCACTCCACCACCAAGATCGAATCTCTCGTCGACCTTCACTTGCCCCAAAATGAATCAAAAGGTGCCTGTCTATGTGAATAGCGAGAAGGGCAATCAGTTTAGCAGACTAACTATATAGCAGGGCCGCCAAAACATATCATTACCAGGTGATCCTTTTAAAAAAAAAAGACATACGATAGGGTAGCGTCAAATCGACCTGGTAAACGGGTCAAAAGTAAACATGAGCGCCAGGAGAGAGATAGAGCTCTCTCACCAGCGACGCAGCCCCACCCATAACCATACATAAAACCCTATACATCCCAGCTTCCACCATCACTCCTGCACCATAATACAGCCTACCATGAACTACCAACCAACCAGCGGGACTGTCAAACCACCTGGCAAAGGCAAAGGGCATACCACCAACGACGACATGGTACCAGTGTTGGAACGCGTACAGCACATCGACAACCTTCTCGCAGCTTTCCAATACATTCTCAAGATAACTTGGAACCAACCCCAAACCACAACAGAACTGAGAAAGATACCTACGATACCTATCAAAGTTAGGTATCTAGTATCCAGAAAGCAGTAAATGACTTGGCCACAAACATAGGTCTGGTCGTGAAACCCGTCAAGCTCGGCACCCAGATGGACGCCCGGCAAAGCAGAGCCTTCCTCGTTGACAGTGATTACGAAAAAGAAAAGAGAACAGGCAGCCCTCAGTTGTGAGGGGATGAACAAGGAAGGGTTACACCGTATCAAGATCCCGGAAGCCGACAAACCAAGTACCCTAAATCTGCCGGCAGAAACTCTCAAAACTGCGAAGACGTGGAAGACAACTGACAACAAATTGGTTATTCTCCCGGCGCCTCTGCCAATGGAGTTGAAAATCCCTCAAACAACTGACCCGAAAAAGCTGACGAAATGGGCCAACTTCAGGGAGAGAACAGATATCTACTACGTCTTACACTGCTCCAAAATGAGTAAGAAGAAGAGAACTCGTGGCTCCAAACTGATCCCAGAACATCACCTCGTCCCGGAAGAGGCTATATTCCAGGAGGACAATGGACAACCACTAACAAACGAGAAACTCGCATGGAAATGTAAGACCATCCACCTTCAAGAAAATGGAGCGGGCTTCGACGCATATTTCCATCACGCGTTCAAGACCTGTATCCTCTGGGAGACCTCCCCGAATAAAAAGAAGGAAGAAAACGGCATTACGATGAATTTTGGATTCAGTGTAAAAGCTGTTGTCCTCCAGTTACACAAGGACGTAAAGCGAGATGGAACACTACTCCGCTGGAAAGGCGCTCCCAAATACACGAGGTTCAAAGATGACAAAGGCCAAAACATCACGGTTGTAGAACATGATCTGATCCGGGAAAATCTGCATCTGATCCCAAAAGACCAAGTACTAGGCAACTACCCTAAGGACCTAGACAAACCGGCCAACAACCAGAACAACACACCGGCAACACAAGCATCTGCCACGCCTGTCCTGGGACGTCGAAAGAGGAAGCACGAAGACTTCTCACAGTCAATCAACACTGTCACTGAGGCAGACAAAGACGAAGACGGTGGGTCTGATGGGGTTCCTGACAGAAACCACGCGGGAGACATCAAGGACAAGAGGATCAAGCAGGAGGCAGAAGATAGACACCTACACCAAAGCCTGGGCGTGCCCTACACCCCTAGAGACACGGTTACAGCCACCCAGGACACGTGAGGCTTCACGCCAAACATCTCTACCTTGGCGAGAAACCCCATGATTTTTCATTCCCAGTCCTATAACGCATTAAAACTTTGGATAGCCAGCCCCGGGATCCGTTCGTATCCCCGACCACCTCGACCGAGTCCCGATCGTAGCGAGACGCCCTGCGACTTCCAACGCACACTCATATGGTACATATTTCCCGTGAATTATAGTGCGTGCAACCTCATGGCACCCCCGCCTCCTACGCCAGGAAGCCCATGTCCCCCACCACTACGGACCCTCGATGCCAGATGCAGCGACACTCACACGTCCCTGCAACCCCGACGTTTCGACAAAAAACAACAACAACAACAACTTAGCGGGGACTGGAGAAAACAGGGAAAAACTAAGACTACAACAGGTTTGTCAGGCGAGGGGGGGTTTAAGGTCTCGTGTAAGTAATTTTACAAAGTAGGCTACTTAGTTTTAAGTATGTACGAAATCGCTTCCAGGGCGAAACTTTTTTTAATAACTAACTATATTACTGTATACTAATGTAAGTAGGAAGGAATCTAAAATAAGAGACATATCTAGCTACCTAGCTAGCTAACTACGTTAAAACTCTCTGTCATACGATGGTTTCCTCCAGGTGGTAGCTATACGCTATCCTGTCGAATACAAAATATTTTACCTCAATCAATCTTTTATGACAGTAGGTCAGGTAGCTTCCTGAGCATTACTTTAACTACAGTATTATGTGTACGCCATGAGTATGTTTGTTGGATACAATCTATTCAAAGTTGGCCAAAACCTCCACAATCCCATACTTGTATTTGCCCCGCCATCACCACACCACCTGACTACCTTACTGTAGGTTTAGTAGCAATGGTTTGAGCGAGTTCATCAGCAGTGGCTAGGTAGCTGTAGTTTAATGATACGTAGTCGCCACAGTCTCATTATACAAGCAAGTGTTTATGCAGTGAAGTCATTTCAATTTCCTTTCCTCTGTTCACATATCTACCTCGTGAGTTACATAATAGACGTTGACCGCCAGGCATACTTTTGCAGAACATCCGTTACGATCGTTTCGTCAGGCATCGTCGTGAAAGCACAAAGAAGACTTTTTTCACGTTCCATGAATGCCAGAAACGGGAACCCATGAAAATGAAGGAACCAAAACACACCAAGTCTATCGTTAAAAGCCGCAATAGATGAAACTCCGCTCGCAGCTCGCAGTCTGGGTATCCTGCACCTGCGCCCTTACTTCCTACTTGCCAACCCGTGTGGCACTTCTAGTGTGTGATGCGCTTATCGGGTGGAGAAAGCCTTGGTGACGGTGCGCTTGAGCGCAAGCTCCTTCTTCTTGAGGTCCTCAGCGGAGGCATCCTCAACCTCGAGCTGAGCCATAGCATCAGAGAGAGCAGACTCAATCTTCTCCTTCTGGCCGCGCTTGAGGCGGATAGAGGTGGTGGGGTCAGAGACCATCTCCTCAACACGGGAGATGTAGGACTCGAGCTGTTGCCTCGACTCGAACTTCTTGCTGAAGGCCTCGTCGCTGGTCTTGAACTTCTGGGCGTCGTTGATCATGTTCTCGATATCAGACGACGAGAGCTTACCAACAGCGTTGGAGATGGTGATGTTGGCGCTGCGGCCAGAGGTCTTCTCGGTAGCGGTAACCTTCAGGATACCGTTGACATCGACCTCGAAAACGACCTCAAGAACAGCTTCTCCAGCTCGCATAGGGGGGATTGGTGCCAAGGTAAACTCGCCCAGAGAGGTGTTGTCCTCGCAGTTGACACGCTCACCCTGGAAGACAGGGAACTGGACGGTCTGCTGGTTGTCGGCAACGGTGGTGAAAGTCCTCTTCTTAATAGTCTAGGGCAAAGTCAGAACATGTCGGTCGAAAGGGCTATGAACAGATACTCACAGGAACGGTCTGACCACGGGGGACAACGGGAGCGAAGATGTTACCCTCCATGGCGACACCGAGGGAGAGGGGAACGACATCGAGAAGGAGGAGGTCGGCAGTGTCAGCGGAGGTAGCCTTTCCGGAAAGGATACCGGCCTGGACGGCGGCACCGTAGGCAACAGCCTCGTCGGGGTTGATGCTCTTCTCGAGCTTCTTGCCGTTAAAGAAGTCGCTGAGGAGCTTCTGGATCTTGGGGATACGGGTAGAACCACCAACAAGGACAATCTCATCGACCTTGTCCTTGGCGATGTTAGCGTCCTTGAGAACCTGGGCAACGGGGTCCAGAGTGCCAGCGAAGGCCTTCTGGTTCAGGTCCTCAAAACGAGCACGTGTGATGTTGGCGTTGAAGTCCTCGCCATCGAAGAGCGAGTCGATCTCAACGGTGGTTTGAGTAGCGTTGGAGAGAGTTCGCTTGGCACGCTCGCAAGCAGTGCGGAGACGACGGAGGGCACGGGCATCGCCGCTGATATCTGCAAAAAACGTTTGTATTCGCCACAGTGCATCATGGAAATTTCACTCACCCTTCTTGGTCTTCTTGGTGAACTCCTTCTTGAAGTGGTCAAGGAGGTTCGTATCGAAGTCTTGTCCACCGAGATGGGTGCTTAAGTGTTGTCAGTCGACTGTTAAAGGTGTTGTTGTGATGTTTTACTTACTCTCCAGCAGTGGCCTTGACAGTGAAGACACCACCCTGAATGTGCAGAAGAGACACATCGAAAGTACCACCACCGAGATCGTAGATGAGGACGTTCCTCTCCTTGTCGGACTTACCGGCACCGAGACCGTAGGCGATAGCGGCGGCGGTGGGCTCGTTGATGATACGGAGAACGTTGAGGCCAGCAATGGCACCGGCGTCCTTGGTGGCTTGACGCTGGTTGTCGTTGAAGTAAGCAGGCACAGTGATGACGGCCTTCTCGACCTTCTTGCCGAGCTTGGTCTCAGCAACCTCCTTCATCTGCGGGGTACGTTAGTATTTGCCCCGCAACAATGGGTGTGTGTGCGCAGATCGTACCTTGACGAGAACCATGGCAGAGATCTCCTGAGGAGAGAACTGCTTCTTCTCACCGAGGTACTCGACCTCGACCATTGGGCTGCCGCCCTGGTCAATGACCTTGAAGGGCCATGACTTGATGTCCTTTGTGACGGTCTCGTCCTCGAATCGGCGACCAATGAGACGCCTACCAAAGTCAGTCCGCTGATCGCATGTACGGCATGTCTGCGGAAAAGGAGAAAAAAACTCACTTGACATCGAAGACGGTGTTCTCGGGGTTCATAGCAGCCTGGTTCTTGGCCGCCTCACCGATCAGACGCTCCTCTGAGGTGAATGAGACGAACGAGGGAGTGGTGAAGCTACCCTGCTCGTTGGCAACTATGGGCAAACATGGTTAGACAATCGTCCTGATGATGGTTTGTTCAATGGGCGCATACTGATCTCGACATTGGTGCCCTCGTAGTTGGCAACGCAAGAGTAGGTGGTGCCTGGGGATATCGGTTAGCACATGCCACTGTGGGGTAATATTGCGAGTGTTGCGCACCAAGATCGATGCCAATAGCACCCTCGTAGACTTCTTCGCTCATGATTGCGGTGTGTGTGGAAGGAACAACCTGACGAAAAAAATTGAAGAGCAGGAAGGTGTTGGAGAGAAGGTGGGAAAAAAGGGCTGGGAATCTTTTTTGCGCTTGCTTAAAGGCGAGCGAACGAGAAAAATTGGCCTCGCAGGGATCGTTCGTAGTGTCGGACGGGCGACGCTAGGCACACTCGGTTAATCCATTCGTCGGCGCTTATCGATACCTTAAAAAATTAAATTCACTCGACGCAACGGAAACAAGAGGCGAACCTCGGTCTATCTCGGAACGGGTCCTTTTCTGTTTACAAGAAAATGTTCAATAGGGAGTTTGTACGTATGATGGCTACTGTAAGTGCCCGAATGCAGCAGTGGTTCTCGCATGCAGAGACAGCCCGGGTCATGGAGCGCGAGCACCTTTGTAGAAGGTAACGGCATAGACTGCCCACCTGACACTCATGTTCTGCTGGTGGGCCCAAATGTCAGTCTATTCTCAAAGCGAGCGTCTTTCTTTTGTTTTTGCGGCAAACAGTAACTCCGTGTCAACGCTTACTTCGGAAGACGACCACAGAATGGCAGACCAGATGATGCTTTTTGTGTTCTGGGTCTTAGGACAGAGCAGAGAGGCGTAACTTATCACCGTCCATTTAGAATCTCTTTCCTGAATTCAGTACCAAGATAGCATCGAAACAGCTGCTACATAACAAACTGAGCCATTGAGAAAACCTAGGCGGATACCAAGATCTGGAGAATACGATGGATCCATGACATTCCAGCATGATCATCGCGTTGATCCAATCATCCTTCATCAAAAAGTGACCTCCTTTCTAACAGCCATAATAACGTCGAGAGATGGTGGGAAACAAAAGTCTTGGTTGGGTAGAGATTCCTTAATACAATAGTATATCCATATCTTCGCTGAAAGCCTGGCCAAAGGGTAAACCTACCCTACTTTCATGTCCAAAGCTGTCATGACGTAACGCCCGGTCCTTTTCCCATTTGATCGCCATAGCCCGTAAGAGAAACGCCATACACCAGCTCTATCATGCATCCATGCCCGCACACTGCCAACCCCCGTCGTATAACCCAGCAGCAGCCTAGCCTCAGACTTTCTCGTCGTGGAACACGAAGCTGATATCCCTTGGTCTCTGCGTGTTGTATCTCACAAAGTTCTCGTCCCCCTGTGGTCTCTCCTTCTTCGTATTACTCGTGAGCATACTCTGCAAGCTCACACACACGCTCTCCACGTTGTGCACGGGGGACCAGCCGGAACGGTCTAGTAAATCGAGACAGATGATGCCATTAGAGTAGATGTGCGGATGCCAGGGTATGGGGTGGGTTTCGTCGCGTACAAATACGACTTCGGGTGCCTACAGGGCCGCGACATTAGCGATTGGTCGGGTGGAGTTGGTTGGCACGAATCCGGGGCAAAGTACCTCAATAGGATATTGTGGACTGAAACTAAACTTCAAGCGATAGGTCTCGCCTTCGTAGATTGGGTTCGAGTCCATCACTTTGATATCCATGAGCCAAGTTTGGAAGTCGTCAGCTTGGACAAGTGTTATGCCTGGTGGGAGCTTCTCGTGCATCTGTTCCTTTGCCTTAGTGACATTTTCTATATCCACGCATATACTTGACGTTTCGCTGCGTAGCGTTGTTTTGGGCGCATCGACTTGACCGAGGTAACGGGGTTATGTCTGATTCGCAACGAAGGGGGGATTACGGTACCTTGGATAGCTCCTGTAACGTCAGTTAGCTTGAGTTCTTCATGCACTTGTCGTTGCGCACAAGCTCTGCGCCTGCATCACGTTGTATGTAAACGTACTTTGCCTAATCGCTTGGATGCGAACATGTTGAATCAAGTCGCGCTGCTTTTCTTCTCAGATCAAGCCCTACGTGTAACTCGAACTTGGAGCGCCCAGGATTCTTCAAGAATATCCGATCTTTTCCGGAATCTCAGGTACGGGGTTGTAGTGTTATCTGTTTGTTCGGGCGCAACAAACGATAGTCGGTGGGGGAGGGGCAGAGCGGTGGGCCTTTGTACGTGGCAGCCTAGTATCGCGGATGAAACTATTAATGCCGGGATTGAGGAGATAGTGACAAGAGAATCAGCAGATAAAGGCTAGTCGCAAGGAGAAAGCACGTGTGGTTGCTGGTGCTGTTACTTGGGAGCTTTGAGGTTCAATGTTGGAGCAATATGAACGGCGGATACAAGCCAGGTCTACCTAGGCAAGTTCACCCGCGCCCATGCTTGGAAACAACGTTAGATCCTGGACGCAAGTGCATCTTCACGTGATGGTTATATTGTCACATTGCCCCCAGGAATAATTATTGAACGTGAAGTATGTCTCTGCTTTCGCCCGTGATATCTTTTCGCGCCATACGCCATACGCCATACGCCGTAGCCGTAGCTTTTCCCCAAACTAGTTTTATACATTAGGCCCGCAGACCATAAGACGATGATATGAAAAACGACATATGTAATGAAACGAGCAGATTGCTCAAAGAATAGCACTGTAGGCTTACGAGTAGAATGCACCCTTCTGGAAACTCTCAACGCCCATGTCTCCAGCCTTGCTGTCGATCTTTGGTCCGATCTTGGTTTCGGTCATGGTAGCCGACCCGTTTGTAGCGCTGGTGCTAGTCATTGATTGAGTTCTGCTTCCAGCTGGACTTGTAATCTGGCTTCCGCTAGTGATCTGAGCAGGTGTCTTTCGCTGAATGGTCTCTAGATAGATGCCGGGGAGATAACCGACTCGGCCGTCCCTTGATCGGCATTTCCACCACTCTGATGCGTTACCCATAGGGTCACTCTTGCTGAGCACGGCAACCATGTCTCCCTTCTTTACCGAAAGATCCATTCCCTGCATATTGGCATTGGGGGTGAAGTCGTACAGCGCGCGACAGAACTCGAGCTTGTTAGGATCGAGTGGTTGGGCAGCGTGCGGGTTCTCCAGCATCTTCCGTTGCTCCTCAGCCTCTTGTGATCGGGCAAGTGCCTTGATGAGCTTGCCCATAAGGTACGGTAGACCGAAAACAGCAAGCATGAAAACGATGAAAGGCTTCTTGGATGGCTTGGGAGCTGCTGGTGAGCCGTCTGGCATGCGACCGTTGAATGCTGCGAAGCCCGCGGGAGTCAGGGCGGTTGCATCGGCTGGCAAGGGTCGTCCGGTGAGTTTCGCAATGGCCGTCCGTATCCATCGCATGACGGTGTATATGCCCAAAACTGAGCCGAGGGTTTGTCGCAGATTTCCAAACTGCTCTGCAACGGATACCATGGCTGTTGTACGTTAGTGTATAGAAGACGGGTGTGACGAGGTCAAGGACGTACCGAAGAAGGACGAGTGGGTCGCCATATATGTGCTTTGCAGCATTTGCGCAAAGCCACCGAAAGCGCCGACGATATTCTCGATCAGCTGAAATGTCGCTGCTGTGCTCTGGCTGAAGGATTGTGTGAGGCTGCTGTTTGGGTCGCCTGGCATGCCACCCATGCCTCCTCCGTACATTCCCCCATACATTCCTCCCATGCCGCCGTACATGCCTCCCATACCACCCATGCCACCGTACATGGAGCCGTATGCGCCGCCCATGGTGGAGTAGGGCGAGGTGTAGTTGCTCATACCTCCATAGCCGCTGCCGTAGGGCGAGCCGTATCGGTTATTCATGCCCGAGTACGCGGTCGCGTTGCGGTTCGCGACGGTGCTGAGAGAATCTGGTACAGATGGTATTGGAGGGGCGGTCGAGGAGGTTGTGGATGGGGATGTGGTTGTGCTAGGTGCTGTGCTGCTGGCTCCCGTAAGCCCTGCGTGGTTGTTAGTCACAATTGTCCCTATCATCGCAAACGGCCGGGGAGACTGACCAACCGAGGCACTCGTCGCGCCTGCGCTCGTTTCCCATGGCTTTGGCGGCGAGGGCGAAGACATGATGGGCTGCGTGTCTTATGTATCTCCGCGTTCCTCTTTGCGCGCAAACAGTAATGGATTCCGGAGAGATGGGGTGGATGGCGTCAAGGCGAGGACGTGCAAGCGTTGAGAGGCTGGCGAGTAGCGGCGATTCAACGGAGGCGACTTCTTGCGGGGAACCTGCCTAGGGCCGGGGGCTTTAATCGCCAGTTCGCGGATCCGCGTCGACCGTTACTGTATGCGCTCGCAGTACGGCGGGTAGAGTAGATGAAGAACTGCGAAAAGGTGGGTTGCCGACGGTGGTGAGATGGGGGTGACGGGCGAGTGTCGCATTGCCGTCGGCCGGGATACGGCTGGTCTTTCAGAGGCTGAATCGTGACAGACCTCGGTTTCTTGTGCCCGCTTTGGCAAACCCAACCGCCGTCGAGCAATCACAAGCCGACCAACACCCGCTTTGCCACCGCTCTGGAATCGTCTGTCCCACTCCATATGTCATCAGTCGTGCATTTCGCCAACCTGACTTTACATCCCTTCAGCAAGCATGTGAGCAGCAGCCGTCCTTTCTGAGTAGCCGAGACGCCTCAGTCGTCGATAGCATACAGTGAATGTACCCAACTCCCTCCATCATCTGCCACCAGCCTCTGAACCGTGACATCTGTCACTTGCTTGGAATATTTGAAATCATTGTCCAGTATCAGTACTGTAGTGTGCGGATGGTGTCACGTGACAGTCGACTTCAACATGCGCCCACCTTCTATATTGCCCTATCCATATATTACCGGGCATAGAAAGCTACCATCCTCCACTTCTGTACAAGAGGAAGAGAAGTACGCTAATTAATATGTTTGATTTTGGATACCAGGGAATGATTGTCACGCGACTGGTTTGATATAAACAGTATCATGCGATCATGGGGGTAAGGAATAAGATAAACAGTGAATTGGGTATCGCAGCTATATCAAAAAGCTCCATGCTAATCTACAATACAGAGACGCTATAGCCCAAAGATGCAGGAATGCGCTCTCTCGCTAACCAGAAAAGACGACCTCGCGTTCTCTGAGAAATATACAAGACTTCGTGCAAAGTCAACTGCCAATCCAGTGTCTGTTCAACCACCAGTCTCGACATATTCTCTAGTCAGACCTATCTGTTTCTAGTCAGCCTATGTTTCCTTTCAAGAGATGAAGCAAAGCAAAAGACAGATATAGCATATTTCAGAATATAAGTTGAATGCACCGGCAAGACCCGTGAAGGCCTCACCTAAAATAAGAGGTATCAGAAAATAATTTTGGTGGATCATCATTGTGCCAGAGGAGAAAGGAGATGGGATGGGCTTCAGCGAACGTACCTTTGACAGTTGGACGAAGTTTTGAGCTGCGTGTTAGTGGCAACCCTCGACGAAGGGCACTAGAAACTCTTTGTGCATGGCGCTCATCTGGCTGCAACATAGCCTGAGGATGGTCGCGCCCACATGCTCAAGACATGCGTTCTAGAGTTGAGAGGTGTGAGAAGATGAGGTTGGCAGACTTTTTGTCTAGCACGAGGAGCTTTGACGCTAAGTGAGCGCACGGTCCACCACACACCTAGCCGAGCCGCGAGAAATTGGTCTTTGAATCGCGAACTTCCAACACGACTTCAAGCCTTCCACACGTCTCCGTACTAATCGACCAGCTCGCCGCCCGGTACATTCATTCAAAATGGGTCGTCTTCACAGCAACGGAAAGGGCATATCAGCCTCCGCCATCCCTTACTCCCGCAACCCACCTGCGTGGTTGAAGACCACCCCGGAGCAGGTTGTCGACCAGATCTGCAAGCTCGCCAGGAAGGGTGCCACTCCTTCTCAGTAAGCGGAGCCCTGTTACTAGGAGACATTTTGGGGGGAATGTATGCTGACGGAATTGTAGGATCGGTGAGGTCCTCCGTGACTCTCACGGTGTCGCCCAGGTCAAGGTCGTTACCGGCAACAAGATCCTCCGCATCCTCAAGTCGAACGGTACGATTACCCTCTGCACATGAAAGCGCACGTCGACACAGCTCTGCTCTCAATGAGCATCTGCGCGCTATACAAATCTGCATTTGTTGGTTTAGGCTAACATTTTGCGCATAAAGGCCTGAGCCCCGACATCCCAGAGGACCTCTACATGCTTATCAAGAAGGCTGTTGCCGTCCGCAAGCACCTTTCCACCAACCGCAAGGACAGGGACAGCAAGTTCCGCCTCATTCTCATCGAGTCCCGTATCCACCGTGTAAGTTTTAGTCATGACTCCAGCATCAACGCGAGCTAATCTTTCTTCAGCTCTCCCGTTACTACAAGACCGTCGGTGCCCTCCCCCCTACCTGGAGGTACGAGAGCGCCACCGCCTCTACCCTCGTCGCATAAGCAGATGTAGGATTGGTGTGGCTGGTAATCGTGATGGAAGACATTTACGTGGAGTTCATGGGCATGGATGCTTGCTTTACGGATACCTAGCAGCATCACGATACGGAATGAATCAAAAAGCATCATCTCAAGATGAATATACCCAATTGCAATCGAAGCGCCAGCAACGTGTTTGTGATGAACTTGATGCTATTTGACTTGGGTATCTTTCCCTATATGACGCCTGCCCTGTGCATTTCCTGAACCCCAGCTATGCCGCTTGGCTCTGTTATATACGATGCTAGTCCTTACTGTTACCGTGTTTACTTGCTGTTCCTTAGTGAGTCCTTTGCCTTGTTACATGGCGCATGCCCAGCAACACTTCATACAGCTATCCAGGTTGTTGTTGTTCTTTTCTTCTCTTCTTCTCTTTTTATCTATTCTTCCCACCTGCCCAGCCATACACACACACACACACTCTCTCTCTCTCTCTCTCTCTCTCTCTCTCTCCTCATCAAGCGCCCTCGACCTCTGCACTCTTCTGCGCCAGAAACTCGCTCAGCCACTTCAACGGCTTGTCCGGCTCCTGCGTCGCAAGATGCTTCATTGCCTCGAGCAAGTACGGCGTCACATGCTGGTTGAGATAGACTCTTGTCGGGCTGCCATGCGGAATCGGCTGCGTGGGCGCTTGACCCGTCGGGTGCGGCGAGTTTCGCGACGATGCGGGCGTAGTGCCAGAAGTAGTGGTAGGTAGTACGGGTGCGCTGGACGGTGCCGATTGCGTCGTCGTCGTCGCCGCCGTCTGAGACGGTGTCGGGGGTTGTGTTTGCACCGTGGGTTGCAGCGAAGACGAGGCTGGTTGCGCGGCGGAGGGTGAGGCTTGTTCGACTGCGGCCTGTTTGCTATGGTTAGTTTCAAAAAGCTGTTTGACGATAGCCTTCTTTTTTTTTCTCCTCAGAAAAGCAAGAGAGTAAGAAGGGGTACAGTACGGCTTGTTCCATGGTTGAATCTGCCATTTCTACATCTACAGACTGCGGTTGCGCTTGTGCGTCGCCGTTTGTGAGCGTAGCATCCATGTCCTGTGTTTCGGTCGCAGGGTTTGGGGATGGTTCGGCCATTTCGAAGAGATGTTTTCGGGTGGTAGTTTCGATCGGTTAACGCGTAAATGGCACGGTCTGACCGCGTAGGCAGAGTGATTGTAGAGATGGGTTGTAGTGTTGATAGTTTCGACAGGGTACCTCTGAGCTCTACCGTCACGTTCGGGGATTACGGGCTAGCCTCGGCGTTTGGCTCGAAGCTTCTTCACCACGTCCAAAGCCACTGCTCTTCGCCGTGTTCCAATTACCGCCATCAAATGTGAAAGACTGGCAAGTCGCATTTGCAAACAAATCTTATGTATTTGGCTATCTTACAAGCTGGTCTATCGTAGTCAAAGAAAGCATACTCAACATCCAGAACATCGTACTATAAATCAATGCATTCATGTCTTAAGCTCGTGTTTGCTCAACTGTGATTCTCGTACTTCATGTGCATATTCATCTTTCATATATCTCATCTTCGTTCACACCTCGGTGTGAAACAGGTGCGACGATCCAACAAAGCAGGCAGCGTATACAAAAAAACCTTCAAGTCAAACAACAAGAGATGCAAAGGAGAAAGGAGATATATCCTCACGGGTGTGAGACCCGGAGAAAAAGGAAATTCTGGAAATGACTTCATGTCCCTTCGCTAGGCTCATCTAGCGAAATCGTCGTTCAGATGCGTATGGCACATTCGTTGAGACGGTCGTTTTCATGTCGTTATTCGTAATCACACTGTTGGTATCCCAAGTTCCGGCGTCGGACACGCTGGTTTTACTTCTCAAGAACCTTGGTCTTTCGGGCTTTGGGGGTTTTTCGGGCCTTTGAGACTTGTAGGGGACATTGGCGGAGACGACCGTAGAAGGTCCGTTGTTCGCGTGAGTGATCTCACTACTCGTATCCCAAGTGCCAGAGTCGGAGCCTTCGTCAGAGAAACTCTGCTGCTCCTGCTCTCTCTTCAATCTTTCGAAAGGTCCGGGCAGGTGGACCGAAGATGCAGGTCCTTCAAATCCTCCACTTGAATAGGGGATGTTGGTTGACACTGTTGTAGGCGGAGCACGGTGTGTAACAACACTGTCGGTATCCCATGTACCAGCATCAGACACACTCAGCCTTCTCAGCTGTTGGGTCATCCCACTGGGGTATGGCACATTGGTTGACACAGTCGTAGGAGGGGAACGGTACGTTGTGATTTCAGTGTTGGTATCCCAAGTACCGGCGTCAGAAACACTGAGTCTTCTTAGCTGGTGCGGAGATGGAGGCACGGAAGAAAGGTCGCTTGTGGAGAAGTTGGTCGGGTACGGAACGTTGGTCGAAACAGTTGTGGGTGGAGGGCGATGCGTCGTGATTTCAGTGTTAGTATCCCATGTACCGGCATCAGAAACACTGAGTCGTCTTAGCTGCCGTGGTGACGGAGGTACGTGAGAGACATCAGTCATGGAGAAGTTTGTCGGATACGGAACATTGGTCGAAACCGTCGTAGGGGGGGCACGTTGCGTGAAAACGCTTTCGGTGTCCCACGTGCCAGCATCGGATACGCTCATTCTCCTGGACTCGTGCGACAGTTCCGTGGGATATGGATCGTTGGTCGAGATAGTAGTTTTAGGGGCACACTGAGTGATCTCACTACTAGTATCCCAGGTGGCATCATCGGGGATGCTTCTTGTATGTCGCAGATTCCAAGACACCCCTGTCGGGTAGGGAACGTTGGTCGACACAGTAGTGGGCGGGGCAAATCGAGTAACCTCACTAGCAGTGTCCCATGTTCCAGCATCAGAGATACTTCTTTGCCTCCTTATCTCCTTTGATTCCCTCCTCAACTCTTTCGAGTCCCGTCTTGAATCATAAGCGTGTGGGTAGGGTACATTGGTTGAGACTGTGGTAGGTGCAAAGTCGTTATGAGTGATGACACTGTTCGTATCCCAAGTGCCAGCGTCGGATATACTCCTCATCCTTCTGATCTCACGCGACTCCCTCTTTGATTCTTTCGAATCCTTTGACGAAGTAGATTCCTTGGTTGAGTCCTTACTGCCGCGGTCCTTCCTCCTCTCGCTCTTCTCGCTCCGAGTGGAATTCTTGGTGCTTCCATTCGTACTTTGCCCTGTCGCAGGACTGGGGTACAGAGCTTTGACACCTGCACTTCGACTCTCGTACAAATAACGAGCCTTCTCGCGCTCGGTTTTATCCGAGCGATCGCTCTTCTCTGTCCGGTTAGTACGCTCGCTCTTGTGCGTACGCTCGCTCTTTTCTGTGCGCTCGCTCTTTTCTGTGCGCTCACTCTTATCCGTTCGCTCACTCTTCTCTGTACGCTCACTCTTCTCTGTACGCTCACTCTTGTCTGTACGTTCACTCCTGTCTGTACGTTCACTCCTATCCGTACGCTCCGTATCGGCAGACTTGTGTGTACGGACGCTAGAAGCATAGGTGCTCCTTCGACGGACAGATGCAGGTCGAGGGATAACATCGTCTAGCTCGTCTTCGATAGCCGATTCGCCGGATCGGCGAGTGTGCGTAGAGCGACGGCGTGAGTGTGTAGTGGAAGAAGTGCGTGTTCGTTGAGGCAACAGACTCTCGATCTCGTCAATAGCATCGTAGACTGGGGATACTGTATCTATGGGTGTAGGAGGACAAGTATCAGGCTCCACCTCATGGTATTGGATAGTCTCATCGGTTGTAGTTCGAGAAAAGGGTGGTGACAAGGTCGCACTATCCGATGAAGTGCGATGGTGTGAAGCGCCTTCCAAAGGCGATGGTGTCTCCGGCTTAGACACAGGCTTAGGCGGTGGTGGTGGTGGCTTTCTCTTTGAACTTGGTCGATGTGAAGCGTCCAGGTTATCGACCGGCATGCCAATAATGTTCCTGGGAGATGTAAAGACAGATGTCGGCGGTGGTGGCGGCGGCATGTGTGAGTATGTGGAGAGAGGCGGCTTCACAGTCTTGTTGTCACCCAGCGAAGGACCAGAGAAAAGGCTCAACGCCCGCTTGATGGTTGAGGACTTCTCAGGTTTCTCCGGCTTGTCTGGCTTTTCTGTCGGTGACGTCGGACGCGGCCGCAGGGCAGGTTTCTCAGCCGTGTTCATCTCGGGTTTGGTTGGGGAACGAGGAGCGGAAGGGTTTGGTAGCTCGTCTCGGGGAGGGGGGGATGCCTGCAACAGCAAGATGTTAGCCAAATGTTTCTATGCAAACATCGTGTCGGGGAAGTCTGGAGTAGTAGTTCGTGGGTGTTGCAGTGGTAAGGTGGTGCTCTAAATACCAAGGAGAGCGTTGGGGTCAGGTAAACACACGCGGGTTGTGTTACGTACCGGCGCCGGAAACTTGCCCTCGTCAGTCGGACTCGTTAATAGAGTGGTATGGGATGGCAAACCAGCAGATTTGAGCTCCTCTAGCCTCGCTACTACGGGCTCGGAATCATCATACAAAGCAAGTCCATGATGCAGAACGCAGCCTTCGTCGCGCGGCTCTCCGTTGATCTGGAAGTTTTCGTGTTTCGCTTCTCGGAAGACAACAGGGAATATTCGTAGAAGCAGCTGTGGGTGCGAATCGGTGGGCGAAGTGTCCATTGGAGACCCTGCTGTGTCGTCTGGCTTGTAAGCTGGCCAGTATTGGCTACCGGTGAACTGATGCTCTACGTCATGCAAAGCGGGCATGACTGCCGTGATCATTTCGCGTTCGAGGCGTGCAAACCTCCATGTCTCCGCAGCAAGCTTCACTATGCGTTTCACGGCGACCTTGATACCTTCTTCTTCCCTTGGGTCGGCAAAATGCTTGATGGCGTTGACGATTTCTTCGACAACCGTGCCCGCAGCAGTGTTGATACGCTGTTTGGCGCCGGAGCTTGTGAAAGCGGCAAGAAGAGTTTGTTGACGCCAAATTGCTTCTTTTCGTGTACTTTTCTCGCGGATGTGGTGGCTCATTGAAGAAAACAGCGAATCAGCTTTGTCGTAACGACGGCCAAGACTGAACAGGAAGGGACCAAAGACGCGATAGGTAATCAGCTTAGCCACTGTGTGAACTATGTATGCCGCTCGAACTTGTCTGTAACAGGGTCGTCCGGTTAGTAAACGATCTTTTCGTTCGACAGCTTTTATGCTTACCTGGAAGCTGTGGTATCACCGAGGAATGATGGCAGGTTAGAAGGCACCTGTCCAAGATCCTCTGGCGGTGGCCGTACTGGAAGGTGAACAAAGTGGGTTGTTGCCAGATCGATGATTTGCTTTTGCAAATGAGTGAAGGATGATAGGCTAGTGACCAGTTAGCGACCAGCTTCAGTTGAAAATCAAGCAATCTAGTGACGTGTGCTTGCACCTAGCGAAAGAGAGGAGGGCATCACTTACTAGTAGGCGTCGCCTTTGCTCTTGATCTCTGCAATATCTCCATAGCACTCCATCATCTTCTCTAGTCTGGATTTCTCGGACTCGAGGTTGCTAGCAACGCTCTTGATGATCTCCTTCTCTTGCTGACTCTCAGCCTTGAGTTGTTCGTATTGCTTCATCAGTTCATCCTTCTCTTGTGCCAGGCTGTCTGCTCTAGCTGCTTCCTCGACGGCCTTCTTGAAAATGTCGCTATGGCCTTCGGTTTGCAGGTGCTGCGTCTCCAAGAGCTCGCGCTGTTCCGCACAGGTCTTCTGGAAATAGTCACGCTCTCTGATGAGACATTCGCGTTCAGTCGCCCAAGACTCAAGGTTGTCCTGCTCACGCTGCAGGGCTTCTTCAAGTCTTGCGCGAAGTTCAGATGCCTCGGAAGCTTCTTGTCGCCACTCTTCGGCGGCAGCTTCGACCTTCTTCAGCTTCTTGTCGAACTGGATAGCAAGGGCGATCTTCTCGGCATCGTGTTTTGTGTTGGTGGTGGATTTCCATTCGTCAAAGTCCCTCCATGTTCGTTCCCTCTCCTCGGCCGTACTCCTTTCCAGGGCACGATGCACATCTTCCAACTCCCTGTACCTGTCCTCCCAAGACTTCATTGCTGCATTCAACACCAGTCTTATCTCTTCGGTCTCTCGTTTTGCCTTTTTGTTTTGGGCAATCTGTTCGCGAAGGTCCCTAACCTGCTCTTCCAGGTTACCAATTTGGAAGTGTAGTCGGTTTGCCTCGGCTGAATGCCTATTCTCCAAGGTGCGAATCTTCTCTTTCAGCTCAAAAATCTCACCATCCTTTGCCCTCAGCTTCTCTTCCTTCTCGGCGCCTGCTCGGCGGAGGAGGTCTTCTTTTGCGCTTAGCTGGCTGTGAGTGTCTGTGTAACGTGCAAGCAGAAGGGACAAGTCAGGTATCGTCGGTGCGATGCGTGCATAGACGTCACCAGGCCCGTCTTCGATTGCAGGCCGGCCCTCTATAGCATGCAAAGGATAGTCTCTAGAGGCCAAAGAGTCCTGTTGGTGGTGGTGGTGTGGACTGCCGTAAGGAGGATACCCTGGTGGGTATTGGCTCCATGCTTCTTGGTATGGAGAGGAGGAAGAGGGTGACGAAGGGCCGTAAGGATTGGGGTTAGGGGCGGGACAAGCCTGCTGACTCATAGCGTAGCCATGATTTGGGTAGTGAGGCGGCTGGGATGGTGGGGCATGGTAGCTGGGATGGTAATTTGGTGGAGGGGCGGGATAGGCCGGTTCGAGAGGTACTCGGGATGCGAAAACGCTACGTGGTTGATGCGGGCCCAAGTGGGCCCTCGACACTTCATGCGCTTCACCGCTAAATGGCCGCCTAGACGCTATCCCATTGGGCACTAGGCTGTATTCTGAATCGTCGTCGCTGTCAAAAGTAGGAGCATACCTGCAGCCAAACGTGTCGTCAGCCAAATAGCACGTCTGCTTTATTGCTCCATTCCTCTGCTTGCAGCGACGTCATTCTACCCTGACGTCTGTGAAGTCGTGGCTGCCGACGAAGAGCCCAACAACGTGATTGGAGAAGAGAGAGAAGAGGGAAAAAAAAGAGACTAAGCATATGTACATACCTCGGTCGTACCCTGCTCACGGGTGGGCTGGGTGCAGCTGGTATGTCGTCCTCGAGAGCATGGGCTATCGAGTAGGGTTTTGGCGGATAGTTTGGGCCCGCTTCCTGCGTTCGAAGCTTCCGTGCATGTGGCGCAAAAGATCGATACGGCCTAAAGGGTCGATCGGACTGGCCTGGAGAGCGGTCGTGTGCACCATTTGCCGCCGATGGAGGTGTCTCAACACGTGGTGGTGGTTCATCAGCTGGCCATCGTTCCTGAGCTGTTGAGGGTGGCATGGGACATGGTCCCACGCCGTTCGGTATCCGATCACGTGAAGCCTCTTCAATCGCTTTCCGGGCGGCCTCGATTTGATCCGCCTCTTTTTGAGCGCTTGCAACGCCACTGGTGGCCCTCCGAGCCTCCATGTTCCTTTGGTGCTGCTCCAGTCTCTCGCGCTGCATCTGCTTGTACTCAAGCTGCTCGTTTTCCCTCTTGGCCCGCTCTGCAAGTGCGGCCTTTTCAATCTCGTCTTGGGCCTCATTGGCACGTATTTCTTGCTCCATCAGAGCCAGAAGCCTCTTGGCTTCGAAAACTTGCTCTAAAGTCTCTCGCTCCACTCTTTCACGAATGACGCCTTCTCGCTGCTTTCTTTCGGACTCTTTTTGTACTTCCGTCCTTGTTCCGGTTTCTTTCCGGGTGTGTTCAGCTGCTTCAGCTGCTTCGGCCTCTTCTTGAGCTTGTTCCATCTGTAGCTCCCTCTCAAGCTCTTGTAGCAATCCTATAGCCTCAGCCTCTTCATTCTCTCTCCTCCTCCACTCAGGCCTCTCTTGATCCGGCCTTTGATGTTTGCCATATTGCCAGTAAACCTCAGCATCTGTGTCTCGGGAATCTTGAACAACCTCGTCAGGAATTGCATTCTCTTCTGTTATCCTGTGCTGCTCAGTTTGGTCGCGCTCTGGTACTCCTCTCTCCCAATGCCATCGTTCTCCACCATGAAAAGGGACCACAGGCTCTGCAGCCGAGTTGATGACATCTTCCGTCGAACCTGCTTGGACAAGCGGCTCAAACTGTACATGAGGCGCCTCGAGCGCTTCTGGGGGTATTATTTGCTCTTCAGTCGAATCAGATGGCTCATTAGGTGTTGGATTTTCCAGATTATCATCAAAATTCGGAGGAGATGGAAGCCTCGTTTGCTGTGTTGATGATGTTTCTTCGACTGGGCCACTGTCAAAGGTTCCACCAGTAATCTCTGCTGGCTCTGTTGACTCAGCTATCCGTACGTCAGGAGCTGTGGGTGCTGTGGGTGCTGTGGGTGCTACGGGAACATCGAATTCGACCATTCGAGGAGACTCTGCTCGCGTTTCACCGGCACTCGTTTCCATCTGCCCTTCCCGGACAGGTGCTGCTTCTGTGTCGGCAGGAATAGTCTGTGCAAAATCTTCTGATCTCGCTTCGGCCGCCACAGGGATAAAAGGCTCAATCAGAGATGTTGTATCCTCGTGTAGCTCTCCAAGCAATTCTGGGGCTTGGATAAGGTGTGACGTTGGGAGCACGGTTGTAGATGCGAGGTCTTGGATTGGTTGTGTGGCTTCTTGCTCTTGCAGAGGTGGCTCTGGGTCTAAAATGGGTCCTGCTACTGGTTTGTCATCTAGCCGTTGAACTGAACACTGCTCACTTTCATTGGCGGTAAGATGGTGCTCCTCAGCGTTCTCGTTGGCTATTCCGGATTGTGTGGCTTCGGTCGGTGCTATTTGGTGGACGAGTTCCTGTTGTGCCTTCATAGGTGGATCGTGTTGTGCAGCAGAAGCGCTTTCAGCAGCTAATGGGCCTGCAGCCTTGTGGGGAATAGACTGTGAACTGTCGAGGTGTGTTGAAGATGCAAATGTGGACGTTTCCACCGGCTTGGGAAGACTATCCTCCAAGGGCTCCACTCTAGAAGCGGATAGCATTGACTGCTCCCCGGACGCTGCGTCCGTGGCTGACAGCTCTGCTGGCACTGGGATTTCAAGCGCGTTAGGGACTGGCTCCCCCGTGTTGGTTGGCACAATGTCAGGTGGAGAAGCAGACTCCACTGGTTTCTGACTCTTCTTGTTGCTGTTGTTGTTGTTGTTGTTGTTGTTCTTCGTCATGACTACCGCTGACTACGAAAAAAAAAGAATATTATTTACAGCACGGAGACCATAGGAAATTGCCCGACTTGATTGATATCCCTCTCACAGTAAACGCGCGTACTTGCAAATATGGGGCTGGGTGCTTGGTGACATGGCATACTGGCAAAAAAAATGGGCAAAAAAGGCGAGCACGCGCATGATAAGTATATAAAGCAGGCGCCAATGCAGATTCGGAACGACAATGGGCAAGCGGCAGGGAACTGCCAACTCATCGTAGACTTGAGCGGCCTAAGCAGTGCGCACCGATAGCAACGGCTCCAGCCACCGCGTGCGGCCGTGTGTGTATCATCATCTGCTTGGTGTCTTGTTGCCGCACAACCACAGAGGCAGCCAGCGGTAGAGCGGCGAACAGACTACGCAACGAGGCAGCCGTCGCCTCCGTCTCAAGCAGAGTGATTCAGCGAACCGATGATGCATGCCATGAGGGCGCGGGGGCTCGAGAAATTGGGCTTGCTGCAGCAGGGACAGGGAGGGCGTTGTGGCATGTTGCAGTTGGCCGTGTTAGCTGCATATCAGCCTCGAGGGGGCTAGCGGGAAAAGAGCAGCGGTGTGTGTGAAGGAGGGTGAAGGTTGCAGCGAGGGAAGATGCGTTGGCAGCGAAGCACATTGCCGCCCCACATGCCTGCCTGCACGCGCGCGCTTGGACCCCAAGCCGCCTTCTTCCTCCGCCGTCCCGACACGGCGACGTACTCTACTGTAGCCATCAAACACTCGCCCCCCCTGACAATGTCACTGCGCAGCGAGCAGTTCCTCAGATCCAGCGACTCGGGGCGGCATGGCTAAGCTGCGTTCGGCTTCGGCGCGGAAGAAGAAGCCCGTCGTGCTCTCGTCCGATTCTGAGCAAAGCGAATCCCTTTCACCGCCTTCCCAGCCTCCCACCAGGCCCGCACTAACAAGCATACCACCAGGGGAGATCAAGAGGCCTGTCCGGTCCCAGACACGTGCAGCTTCTCCAAAAGCATCCACGGCACCCGCTACTAACAAGTCGCCTGTCAAGTCGCCTGCCAAGCCGAAGCCCGTATACAAGCCTATAACCTCCTTCTTCAGTAATGTCTCCCGCTCCCACTCGTCTCAGCCCACACCGAGCCCGGAGAAGCCGGCCGCATCAGTCGAGGACTTGGACGACATTTTCGATTCCGACTATGACGATGACGACGACGATGCAAAGCCCATCAAAGCCTCCAATGCGCTCCCTGTGCGCAAAAGACCCATTGCGGCAACAGCGCCAACGGACCATGGCCGGACTGTGATTGGCAGGCAAAAGTTCCTGCGAACAGCAACCGGAGCCCGGAGTACGCCTCCGCCAGCATCGTCTCAGCCAGCACGGCGGGACCTGGACGACCAACGGCCATGGACTGAAAAGTTTGGTCCAGTGACCCTTGATGAGCTCGCTGTGCACAAAAGAAAAGTAGCAGAGGTGCGCACATGGCTCACAGATGTCTTCGGCGGCAAAACACGCAAGAGGTTGTTGTTGCTTAAAGGCCCAGCTGGCAGTGGAAAGACCACTACCATGACCCTGCTCTCCAAAGAATTGGATGTAGACGTGCAAGAGTGGAAGAATCCTACTGGCTCCATGTCCACATCCGACAGTCTTGTCTCTGTTACCGCTCAGTTCGACGATTTCGTCGCGAGGACTGGCACGTTTGGTAGTCTGGCCTTCGATACCCAAGTATCAGCTACTCAAACAGCTTCACCCGCTGCTCAAACTAGTAGGAAACAGCAGCTGGTCCTAGTAGAGGAGTTTCCCAATACATTCACACGTACTTCCTCGGCCGTCCAATCTTTCCGCTCCTCCGTCCTCAAATATCTTGCCGCGCACACGCAGTCTGCTACTGCATTCTTCTCAAGTCAGGCCGATTCTGCGCAGTCAGTGACTCCCATCGTTATGATCATCTCCGAGACGCTGCTCTCGACCAACACGGCAGCAGCTGATAGCTTTACCGCCCATCGCCTCTTGGGCCCTGAGATTTTGACTCATCCTGGAGTGACCGTTGTCGAGTTCAACCCAATCGCGCCTACATACATGACGAAAGCGCTAGACGCCATCATCGTTAAAGAGGCTAGGAAGTCAGGTCGAAAGAAGACTCTGAGTGCACAAGCTATCCAGCGTCTTGCCGAGCTAGGCGACATCCGGAGCGCAGTTTCCTCACTCGAGTTCTTGTGTTTACGTGGCGACGATGCCGAAGGCTGGGGAGCAAAGGTCAATTTCACTAAGAAGAAGGGTCCCAAGGACGCTCCGATGACGAAAATTGAGCAAGAATCACTTGAGATGGTGACGCAGCGGGAGAGCACTCTGGGTATTTTCCACTCGGTGGGCAAGGTGGTGTATAACAAGCGTGCTGCAGAGAACCCAAACACACCGGTTGCACATCCTCCAAATTGGTTTCCTGAAAGACGGCGACCAAAGGCTTCGGAAGTCAATGTCGACGCACTCATCGATGAGCTGGGCACCGATACGCAGACCTTTGTTGCAGCTTTACACGAGAATTACGCTCTATCATGTGCAGGCGCAGATAGTGAAGAAACTATGGACTCTATCGAAGGATGCATAGAAGCTCTCTCTGACGCGGATCTTCTCTCTCCGGACCGCTTTGGTGCCGGAGGCGGCCGTAGAAACCTCCAAGGGACAAGTGCAGACAATCTACGCCAGGATGAGATGTGCTTTCAAACGAGCGTTCGTGGTCTGTTGTACAACCTGCCACATCCTGTCAAGCGAATGGCCCCTCCTCCAGGCATCATGGGAATCAAGGCAAAAGGTCAGGGATCGAGTGGCGGCATGCCCAAAGGCAATGCATTTGTTATGTATTACCCAGCATCGCTGCGAATATGGAAGCAGCAGGAAGAAATTGGTGGACTATTGGATATGTGGGTGTCGCGCGTGCAACGCGGTGAACTCTTCTCCATCGTGTCAGGTGCGCCGAAAGCAGTTTCCAGTGGAGGTGTTCACACGTGGAGAAAGAACGCTTCGTTCTCCCAATCAGCATCGATGCAAGACTCAAAATTTAGCGAAGATGATGCATCGGCCCCGGTTTTCTTAGGAAGCGGTGGTTCAGCCCGCTACGAGATGCTCCTCGAGCGCCTTCCTTACCTAACCACTATCCTACGCAAGCTGCGCATGTCGTCGCCATCTACGGCTGCCACAATACGCGAAATTCGAAAAATCACAGCATTTACCGGAAGTGCTCTTTCGGGTGGCGATGAAGAGGACGAATTGGAAGACGAGCTCGATCCTGGCGAACAAGAGCAGTGGACCACGGACAAACCAGCCGCAGAAACGCCGAAGAAGAAAAAAACGGCAAAGTTCGAGACCAAGCCACAGGAGCCTGGATCAGCGATATCTGGACTGGTGGATAAGGGCGCCAGCCTAGTGTTGAGCGATGACGACATCGAGGATTAATGTACTTGTTAGAGGAGAAAATCTGTACAACACATAGAAGCGCGACGTCATGCACATGTAAAAAGGGTACCATTAGTGGCGTTCATGGCACTGGCACTGGCACTGGTTCATCGCCCGTTGGAGAGGGGCTGGCCATATACCGAGATCAGATACGTAATATACAACTGCTAATTCTCAATACCTTGATCGTGAATAGTCCATGTCCCGTTTCCTCTACATACATTACCAAGCTCGTAAAACAAACAGATACAACTCCACAGCTACAGTATCTCCATCAATTTCTTCCACTCAAACGTGGAGACTTCTTCTTCTTCTTCTTCTTCTTCTTCTTCTTCTTCTTCTTCTTCTTCTTCTTCTTCTTCTTCTTCTTCTTCTTCCTCCTCCTCCTCTCCGACTTTCCCCATACATACACTAGCAGAATAAATCACTCATTCTCTTCTCTCGTCTCGTCTAGTCTCATTCAACTACACAAGCACAAGCGCACGTGCCCTCATCGCGCGCCCACCCACTCATTGCTTTCTCCAGGGATAACCTTTTTTTCCTTTTCTTTACCCCTCATATCTCCACCTTGATCGCTTTTTTTTTTCTCATTTCAGAGCCCTTTTCTTGTTCCCATGTCAATCTACTTGCTTACTGTTTTTTATTTCTTTCTTTGCTCATCCTCGCTGGTCACGAGAGAGTGACAAGGGCCCTTTGTGCTTGCGAGATACAGCAATAATGCTGTGGGTGTGCTGAAGAGGGAAAACAAATCAGGATAAAACGTTCGTTTTTGATTGGACGATGGGGTAGTTGGGTTCTTGCACGTAGATTGCGTCATGGATTTAGATTTTTTGTGAAAAGAAAAGAAAAGAAGAAAACAGGGCATATGATATGGCTAACGTATTTGATCACGATAGGGAAAGAGTATGTACAGTAGAATGAGCAAAAAATAGAGATAGAGCATGTTTGCATGTGCGTGTGTGTATGTCAAAGGATGGTATTTGAATTCAATATTGTTTCTGCATATGTAGACAAGGAGTCTCAAGAACAATATTGTGAAATGGTATCTAACAAGAAGAAGAGGAAGAATCAGAATAAGAAGACGGGTCGTAAAATCGTCATTGGCGTATCGAAAAGAAAACATGATGCGATACGTGATATTTTTCTCTTACGCCGTGGTGTAGACACGTCCAGCGTTAGAGAGGCTTGATCCATCAGCACTGATGAGGTACTGGTTGCTGTCGCTGGGAGCCACCATGTGGTAAGCATAGCGCTCAATCCAGGGCTGGGCATCGAGCCAAGGAAGAACATCCTGGAGGAACTTGTCGGCGTTGCCTTCGGTCACACCAAACTCGGTGACCCAGACAGGCTTGTTGAAGGTGTCGTGGAACTTGTTGAGATAGTCCTTGAAGTCTTGGGGCTTGTCCCAGGCGTAGTAGTGGGCGACGACAAAGTCGATTTGGCAGTCACTGCAACCGCTCATGAAGGACTTGAGCCAGTTGATTCCCTTGTTAGGCTCGTTGGCATTGGTGACGGATGGCGAGCCAATACGGAGACCCTCGCTAGCCAAGGGCTGGACAAGCTTGCGGTGGGTTGCAACGGCGGTTGCAACGTCCATGTTGCTACCTCCACCACCGACTTGGTCTGGCTCGTTGAAGCTCAGGATGTGGGAGACTTTGTAGTTCTTGCGAGCATTGGCAACGTTGTTGGCCCAGGTCGAGGCGCACCACTCTTGGTTGGAGTGGAGCAGAGGAACGTATTCAAGATCGGGGGCATTGCCATCAATCACGGCTTCCCAGTCGTACATCCAAGTAATCTTAGAGGAGCCGGCAAGCATGTGAGTCCACTGTGATCCAGCAACGCCGTTGTGTTGTTTGGGGAAGGCAAGACCACGCTTGCCTCCGCCGCGGGGCAGAAGAGGGGAGGCCTCAGTGAGAGTGGATAGGCCAGCAAGGGCCATAATGAAGGTTGAGGTAAGCATAATGAATGAGTGTGATACCTGACGGATCTCAGAAGGAATGTGGGGTGCTAACAAGAGCGTGGGTAGACAAGATTGTCAAAAGAAGGACTGAATGCTGAAAGCAGAGTTGTATCGTCAACTGGGGGCAGCGATATCCATACTTATAAGCAGTGAAATGAGAAGAGGCGTCTTTGCAGAGCCAGACCTTAGTAAGTGCAGAGGCCCACAATAGACGTGGGAACAACACATGGCGTAAGCGATCTCTCGGGGGCCATTGCTGCCCAGATGCGGTGTTTCAACCAAGACTTTGTGCCAACGCCGAAGACAAACTCACACGTGCGATAAGAGGATGGATCGTCTCTCCCGCACGCCCCGGCAACCCGGTGTGACGGCGCCGGCTGTGGGGTATGGCCATTCGTCAATCATGGTAGGGCTTTGCCAGCTAAGACTTTGTGGAAATTACATGTCGGACAGTCGTCGAATCACGAGGGTAATGGTGCACTGTCAGTTGCCGAGTCGCTGGGGCCACGTAGAGTTCCGCGGCATATGCACGAAAAGGATTTTGCAGGGCAGTGGACGTTGGGAGTGTCTAGTGCAAGACCCATGGCTAGACTGATGTGCCTACGCAGGAACGGCCGCAGGAACGAGGTTTGGCAATCCACTCCGAATCGAAGACACTGGCTGACGACGATTCTAGCCCGCCAACTGTATCATTAGCGAAGCACTAGTCCACTTTGGGCAAGACGCCCTCCGGCAAAACCAACGTCCCGCCGCCGATCTACTTCCCTTCCAGTCCTTCAGCCCACGCCTTACTACCACGCCCCGTCATGTATGCTGTCAGCCAGACCACTTTTTTGCAAGTACTTTGGTCCTAAACGAAAACCACGGCTAGCCTTGCCACATTCTGCTTTTTCCGCCTGGGCAACATGAAAAATCTTCTCTCCAGATACAATCAACCATCCCACATTTGTCCGTTGTTGTTCGACATGTCTGTGGAATCAGTACTAATGTGCCCTACTGGACGGTGATCTTCCGCCAAGCTCAAGGAACGGGCGCTTGAAAAGTGCCTTGGGCGATGGCTCAGCGCCCACTTGCTGTTCTGGCGTCTACGTGGCGCTCTCAACATGGCAGAAGGATCCCTTTCCCTGTTCCCCGTGTCGATGGAGAAGTGCTGTCACTGTGGGGGCCTTCGGAAGGTCGAGAACTTTTGGCAATCTGTGTCTGTGCGATTACTTGACCAAGCGTATCGTATTACTGAATGGCTTACGTCTCCTCACGGATTTCGTGCTTGGCCTTCGGATAGCAGGCTTCGGCATCACGACGCGCTGTTGTCAGGTACAGCCGCACCAAGGTCTTGGCTGACCTCCTACCCAAGCGTCGGCCCGTTTCACACCAAACCTTCTCGCTTGTTTCCTCACTTTGAAGCGCTTGCTTCTTCGTGGATCGCGCCGCCAGGACTACTCGGCGGTTCGATGCGCGACTCGCTTACCATCGTTACCAATCTTGCCTGCTTAGGGGACTGCACAAGAAACACTGGGTCCCGTCAAATCGCGCTGGACTAAAGTTCTGGAATTCTTGACAATTTCTGTATAGGGGCGACTGACGCCTCCACCGTGACGCTGCTTCTTGGTATAAAATTATACTACACTAACGCGTCCTTGGCCAAGCTCCTCTGATGAGCTTTTGCTCGGCATAGACAGGAAGGTCGGGGTGAGCGGGCGCATACATACATACTAACACTGCCTCTTGAGGAAGAAGGGCCGAAGAGGACGAATGCGGTATCGGTTGGAACAGATGTGGCAATACATTACAGGGTCGACTTGGAGAAAGCTAATGTGCGGTTGGAAAGTATCTGTTTGCCCGGTGTGATAAGATTTTGTTGGCGGCATGCATACATACATATGTACAATATTTACATGGGAAGAAAGCACGGCACTTCCTCGTGCGACCCGGCCACTTACCCAGACGTCACGACGTCCCCTAGGTAGAGGTATTTCGTGCATACCAAGCAGAACAAAGCGCAATTATTAGTATTTCACCCTTGTCCCCCAAGCTTAAAGCAACACCTCACGCTTGGAATGTCATACATGCCTTGGCCACAGTGGTGGTGTCTAACATACGCGTCTAAGCCGGGTCATGACGACAATCCAAGCACTGTAGCACAATATATTAATATCTATACGACGTTATTAGAGCCACCGAAATCCACTGCTTACGAATACGAGGCGGAACGCGTCGTGAAGGCGATATTTACAGCTTAATAACCAGTGCGCTCTACATAGTGTTCCGCAACAGGGTTGCCGACTCATAAGCTGTAGTACTGCATCGCAAGTATTTAGCTCAGTCACCTTCGCTCTCAGGTCTCCATTTCATCAAGCTTTGTAGCACGACCCGCGATAGTGAGTTCTACAATATGCTACCATGATCGCTCGTTTGCGGCTCCATACATCAGGGGAGAAATGATGTTGAATGCATTTGAGGACTCATGAACCGGAAAGGGTAGCGGCGGGACCGTATATGACCTTTCGCCAACAAACACTCGCTATGCCAAAGTATCATGTGCTGTAATTAAGTCACTGAACATTTGGATTTCATATCCACAATATACATGTTCTAGGTAGAGCACCGACCTGTCACATCCGTAAAAAAACGACATAGTCAGCCGCAGTATTTCACCTCGAAGCGCTCGGACACGTAGGTACAACAAACTCCAACCATTCGTGACTTTCATAGCTATTTAAACTGAAAAAAAAAACACATGAGCAGAAAACAGGTACAGATCACAAAAGTCTGTCAAACATGGAATTCGTTTGAAGACGATTCATTTCATGTCATTAGTTAAAGTCTAAAGCAATACGCACTCTAGGCAATAACAAACACGATACCGCTCCCAACGCTCACACGCTTATACGCAAAGTTGACGCCGCCCATGCATGGATATCTAGCGCCCAAGAACCCTCCATTACGCCGGGGATAATGCATTTAACCGTGAGGAACCACTCTACGGCCCGCCTGGCGGGAGCTGTTTGTGCTCGACATAGTTCCATAGGGTAGTCGACACCATCACATATCGCCCTTGTTTTGGGTCGTACACGGCGTTCACGTTGACTGTCAAGCGAGCCCGCTCGCCGTAGATTTCTATGAGACCCTTCACCACAAACGCACCACGCGGAGGCTGCACTGCCATTTGTTTAAAAGTCTTGGTCAAGTCGGCGCGGAACTGGCTAAGATCTAGGGTCATGTTCTTGGGATCGGGCAAGACGAAGCCTACGCCTGCAGGACCATCAACGGGCGCAGCTGATGGGGAGACTCCTGTCTGCTGGGTATCATTTGCCGAGGCTGAGAAAGGATTTGGGGCTATGCTTGTGGCTTGGCCAGCAGACTGGCGGTTAGCGGCTACACGTTGGAAGATTTCCTGGACTGTCTCTGTCTTTGACTCTTGATCCCAACCCATGTAGATCTTAAAGTTCTTCCATGCATTTCCTGCTTTCCTTGCTGTGTCTCTGTAAAGGGCATCCGCAGCTTCTTTGGGATACAATACTCTGTCCAGCCTCCGATGATGGGCACCCTCCACCGGGCGTGTCGCCTTGCGCCATTCCAGACTGTCGGTAAGCTCGATGCCCGGACGCTCGTACTCAACTGGGGGGCCGTATGGAAATTGAAACTCAATCCATGACATGCCCTTGGTAGTATCGATTTTTCCAAGGCGAGCGACCAACTGTGCTTTCTTCTCGGCGTTGTTGCGTATCATGGCTATCAATTCGCCTATCGCACTGTCAGCGGCAAGTGACTACTCTGGCACAGAGTTGTGCTTACCGCGTATCTTATCGGCCCTGGGGCGATCGGTCGCTATTTGCTTAAAGGTCTGCCACTCTGTATCCGAACCTTTGTAAAAGGTTTTCTGTCCTGGTCGCGAAAAACCTGTGGGTAGGAATAGAATAGTGTCGTCTTCGTCGTCTTCGTCATCTTCGTCGCCATCGTCAGCTGTTGAGCCCGCCACTTCCCACCCGTCTTGTTCAGAGGTTGCCGACCGCCCCGTATGGCTGCTCTCATCTATCTCTTCAATCTCGATTTCCAAGCCCAAGTACTGGATGAGACCGTAGGTTGCCGTAGCAATGGCGACTGTGCCGACCATACGCCTGCGAAGTGGATTAGCATGTGAAGGAGCTTGGCTTGTGAGGTTGCTCACGTCTTGCTAAAGAAAGGCCGGCGTATACGCACTCGCTGGATTATAACGCTGTCGTGGCCATGGCGGGCAGCCGATCGTACTATGTGCGAATGCGGTACTCTGTTCAAGAGGGAGAAGTTGCGCCGAAGCACCAGTGGCCTGAACATGGCAAGCGGACGTTACAGTGGCCTTGGGACAAAAGGAAGAGACATCAAGGCGCAGCGCAGACTCAAATAATGTAGGCGAAACTTGCTAAACGTAGAATATACTGCATGTCGCTGGCGAAGATAATGCTGTGCTGCAGTTGCGGGCGATAGGCTCGGAGGTATGTGAGGCAAGTTCCGCGTTCTGGGTCTCAGCTTGGCCAGCGACTGCATCATCGCCGCTGCAGCAACGAATCTCTCCAACCCCAACCCATCAGCCACGATGAAGCTATCCAGGGCGTTTGTCGCCTCATCACTATCCTGCGCCGTGCTTGCAGCTAGACCAACCCTCAACCCGGAGACAGCGCGTCTGATCATCGCCCAGCGCCTGGGCCTGTCGCGATTCCACTCGCTCGAGCATGCAGATGCCGACACGCTTCACCACATCAACACGTATGGAGGAAAGCGACAGACGCTTTTCGGAGCAGACGACACGGGCGCCTCCAGGGCGCATCTTCTAGTCTGGGCAGAGGATGCAGAGCAAGATGAAGCAACAGGTGGGCATGGACGACGGCGAACATGGCCTAGAGAGAGCTGCAGGCTAACTCGAGCTTCCAGTCATCATCAACGACGGATCAGACCGTACACTAGACTTTGCCATATCCGCTGCGCCATCTGCGTCTGATAACGACCGCCTCATCCAGGACTTTATAGTGCAGGCCGAGTCGCTGCCAGAACACCCAGACCCCCAGCAACGAACATACAAGTCCAACTTCGAGATCGAATCAGCTCTTCCACCAAAGACCAAGTCAGATGCTTATAACGGCTACCTCAACATGTGGCGCACCGATAAGAGCAGCAAGATGACAGCCGAGGAGCTTGCCCAGGTGCTTAGCAACATCAACAAGAAGGCAGGAGAGAAGGGCTTCTCTACGACTGTGGTCATGATGCCACGCTCAGCCTCCAAGTCTAAGCGTGCCGCCAATCTATGGGGCAGCTACGATGTGCCTTCCATGGAGGCGCGTCGTCAGAACCCAGAAGCTGTCCTCTCTGCCATTCCCGCAACTTCCAAAGTACCCGATCTTGAGGATTTCCCTGTCATTGCTCAGGCCAACGGCAACAAGAACAAAAAGGGTCCCGTGCGCGGCATTCTCCCTGTCTGTTTCAAGTCGATGGATGCTTGCCAGAGCCAGACTCACAATTGCTCCAGCCACGGCGAGTGCAGGCTTCTCCACAAAGGTCGCGGCTCTGGGTCCAACCAGGAGACTGTAGACTGCTACGGATGTGCTTGCAAAGCTACTGTCGAGCATGTTGGTGAAGACAAGGGCATGGAGTCGAAGAAGAAGGTCACCTACTGGGGAGGCCCCGCCTGCCAGAAGAAGGATATCTCGGTTCAGTTCTGGCTTTTTGTTGGCAGCGGTGTCATTCTGGCTTTCCTCGTCTCTGCTGGTATTGGTATGCTCTATTCAATGGGTTCCGAGGAGCTGCCTAGTGTCATTGGTGCTGGTGTCAGCGGACCTAGCGCAAGGAAGTAAGGAAACTGACATGTAAGAGATGAGACATCAGTTGTGGCAGATGAATATCGGTCAAGAAGAGGTGGTGGTCGAGCTGCACGAGCTCAGGTTTGTACATGTGGTGTACATGTGGTGTACCGAAGCCGTTTGTTTGGTTGGCAGATCGTAGTAGCATGTACTCTATGGGATTATTGGCGTTTGGTAGCACTGCAATCAGCATTTGAACAAGTTGAAACATGGTATTTGCGCCTATGACGCCGTTGGGTGCAATCATCTAACAATGCGCCTCTCGAATGCTGGAAAACGCCAAAGCCCCTCCGTCTCTCCCTGTCCCTATCCCTATCCCTAGAAAGGTACTCGAATTAGAGCCCAAAAACACATCACAACACAAAGAACACTTAGTTCTTGCTCTTCTCAACCATTACACCGTCCTCCTCGCTCTTGGCTTTCTCATCATCCAGCTCCTTCATGAATTCCGACTGAATGCCGGCCCTACGGTTCTTCCACCACTCTTTCTCGGCAGGCGCCTTTGCCTCAATCTCGGCCAGACGCTCGCGAATGTGGTTATTCTGGGCCATTTCAGAGGCCGATTGGAAGATGGTTTGACCCCAGTTGGGTGCGAATGCATTGGCCTGGAGAGATTGTCAGTTTGTCATGCAGGGTGTCACGAAGCCACTCGGGCTTCACAGCCGGCTGCGCAAACTCACCTCATTGACAACGTCCCTAAGCTCCTCCTCAATCTCCTTCTCAGCGCGCTGGAATCTCTGCCACAAATCATCCCCCACACTGCCCCTCTGCAGTAAGATCTGCAGCGCCTGCTTCGCATTCCTGATTTGAACAATTCGGTGGATGTCCTCGGTTGCCCGGCGCAACAAAGCAGTTTTCAGAATACTGTCTGGCACCTTGGGGTCCTCCATGTGCAGCAGGGAAAGGTAGACATTGCGCTGGAGATGGGTGGGGAACCAGGGTTCAAGTGATGCGGCGTTGGCAGCCTGTCGTTTGCGGTAGAGACTTGTGAAGACGCCAAAAGAACCAGCAAGTATACCGATGTAGGCGATGGGTACGGTGAGCATAAGCCAGTCGACGAGGTCGAAGGGCCACATTTTGGGTGCTGAGTGCTAGGTGAGGGAGGGCACCTTGGACGATTGCGATGGAGATGAGTTTGGTTGGCGGGACACGTTGCAAGAAAGGGCAGAGGTTGGGCGTGGATGTCCTCAAGGAGCGATGGTGTCCTCAGAAGTGAGATCCAGTTGGAGGGAGGGTGAAGGCCAAGTTGCCGCCGAATGCGCTCGCGATCTTGTCAGTTATCGATAGAATATCTGGCCAGTTCGCAACTCGGTAAATGTCCGGGTGGCCGCCGCGCTACAAACCAGGGTGTGCGCTAACGTCGCGCGCGTCATTCTGCCGCCTTCGACGCCTTCCTAGTCACTGTGTGGAATCAATCAACAACCACAGTCCATTACTGCCCATCGGTGCTTCTGCCCACTCCTCTTCCTTCACCTGAAACCTCTCCTACTTGTTTTCCATCCTCTTTTACACAACCCTACCCACTTATTCTATCCACAGAACTCATAGTGTCCCGCCATGATACTGAGGTTCGTGAGCAAAGAAGGCCAATTCAGGTTGACGGTACAGCCTGAAGATACCTTCCCAGAGATACTCCCCCAGGTCGCCGAGAAACTTCCCAAGAACGTCGACCTTCAGAGTATTGCTGTGAGCAACCGCCCGCAGGGAGGCGATGCCAGGAAACTTGCTGAACTCAAAGGTGTGAGCTTTAAACAAGTGGGACTATCGTAAGTAGTCTGTTTCCAAGCTTCAGGTCACGACTCACGACTCTGCAGAAACGGTGCACAGCTCTTCCTCTCCTTCGAAGAGCAATCTACCCCATCGAATGGCCATGCTGCAGCTGCGTCGGGCAGCGCGCGACTAAATGGCAAGCCCGTTGAAGCCAGCGAGACAGCCTCTGTGCCCCTCGGCTCCTCCACCCAAATCATAAAGAAGCCATGGGAAGTGGTCAGGCAATCGCCACTCGACGACAGGCTCGACAGGCAAGATGGCAAGATTCCCCGCAAACGCGACGCTCGCATGTGCTCTCATGGACCGAAGGGCATGTGCGACTACTGCATGCCGCTGGAGCCCTACTCGCCCGAATACCTGGCTGAAAAGAAGATCAAGCATCTTTCTTTCCATTCATACCTGCGCAAGGTCAACTCGGCGAAGAACAGGCCAGAGCTCGGAAGCTCCTACATCCCTCCTCTGACCGAACCCTACTACCGCGTACGACCCGACTGTCCATCGGGACACAAGCCGTTCCCAGAGGGTATCTGCACCAAGTGTATGCCCAGTGCCATCTCGCTCAAACCGCAAGAATACCGCATGGTAGACCATGTTGAGTTTGCATCGATACAGGTTGTCGACGATTTGATCAACTTCTGGAGGCAAACTGGATGTCAGCGACTGGGTTTCCTGTACGGGAGATACGAGGAGTATACTGAAGTGCCACTGGGAACAAAGGCCGTAGTTGAGACCATCTACGAGCCGCCACAAATCAATGAAGTAGACGGCATATCGTTAGGTGACTGGAACAACGAGCAGGAGGTTGATGACATCGCTGCGCAGTGCGGCCTGCAGCGGGTTGGTGTCATTTTTACGGATCTACTCGATGCAGACAAAGGCGATGGCTCCGTCATCTGTAAGCGACATATGGACTCCTACTATCTGTCTTCCCTGGAGGTTTGCTTCGCGGCACGGTACCAAGCAAAATACCCCCGCCCATCAAAATGGAGCGATACCGGTCGGCATGGATCCAACTTTGTAACCTGCGTCATCAGTGGCGATGACCAAGGTCAGATTGGTATTTCATCTTACCAAGTATCAAATGATGCTGTTGAGATGGTGCGCGCCGATATTATTGAACCTTCAGCAGAACCAAAAGTCATGCTTGTTCAGTCAGAAGAGGAAAATGAGGCCCTCAACCGCACACGGTATATCCCTGAAGTGTTCTACCGAAGGATCAACGAGCACGGTGCAAACGTACAGGAAATTGCTAAACCTGACTTTCCAGTTGAGTACTTGCTGCTGACACTTACTCACGGTTTCCCCACTCAGCCCAATCCTCTCTTCACTGGAGGCAAGTTTCCAATTGAGAACCGCGAGGCTATGGGCGAAATGCCCGAGATTTCACATCTTAGCAAAGCTCTCAATGCCAAGGCAAACGGCCTCGCGCTCAACACTACCAGTGGCCTGAACGCGATTTCAAACTTCCATATGCTATGCTTCATCCACAGCCTAGGCATTCTATCAAAAGTGTGTATTTGCCCCGAACTGGCTTTGATGCCCGCTGACTTGATTATAAAGGACGAGGAATCGCTTCTCTTCAAGGTTGCATCAACGCACGATACTTCAGAAGGCTCGGCACTCCAGCATACCGGAGGCTGGGCAACTCTTCTAACTATCCTCAAAGAAAGTGGTGAGCGCCCCCCGAAACGTTCTTATCAGTCTCCGTCTCCCTCTCAATCAGCCAGTAGGGGGGCTGCAGCACCTCTTCCCCTGGAGCACCAGCGTACAATGCGACAGCCCTCCTATGGCTCAGATTCCGATTCAGTACAATTGGCTAAGCGGGTCAAGGGGGTTAGGCTGAATGGGAAGTAGATTAGATGTTTCTAGTCTGGCTCCTGAGGCGTGACCCTTAACACCATAGGTACAACTCTCGACCGATGATGGACAGCACGGCAGAACTCCAGGTTACGATGGCATGTGGCATTGATGAACGGGATGGGCTCACTATGAGCGAGGCGCGCGTATGCTCGGTACAGCTTCGTGGAATGAACAGCGGATTGCATTGTCCAACATTAGGCCAAATAATTCACAATATGCTCTGACACCCCCAAATATCATGAAAGTTTACGTGCAGTGGTGATGAAATGATTGGTGAGCCACCGCACGGTCGGCAATAACGTGGTTTCGTGAGTTCGCGTCGACGCGTCGCACTTTAGCTCTCCACCTTCGCGCGACTTCAACGCAGACACAACAAGCGACAATGGCCGACTTCTTCAACATCAAGGCCCGACAACAAGCTGCCGCACAGGCAAGCTCGTCCAAAGTCCCTACAACAAAGCAAGAGCCAAATCGTCTGCAGCCATGGGTCGAGAAATAGTACGTTGCCCCTCCCACACGCCAGCCGGCTCAGAGACACCCAGGCTGACAACTATTGTAGCCGGCCCAAGACGCTGTCCGAAGTCACAGCCCAGGATAATACCATCCAAGTCCTCTCTCGCACAATGCAATCCTCCAATCTCCCCCACATGCTATTCTACGGCCCCCCAGGAACGGGAAAAACCTCCACTATCCTCGCCCTCGCCAAGGAGCTGTACGGACCCGACCTCATGAAGTCGCGCGTGCTCGAATTGAATGCCTCCGATGAACGTGGTATCAGTATCGTACGGCAGAAAGTCAAGGATTTTGCCAGACAACAGCTTAGTGTTGCGCCAACCTACAATGTCATGGTAGAGGACAAGAGCGGGACTGGAGAGGGTGGCATGGTGCGGTATAGGGACAAGTATCCCTGCCCGCCGTTCAAGATCATCGTCTTGGATGAGGCAGACAGCATGACACAGGATGCGCAGTCAGCACTGAGGCGGACCATGGAGACATATAGTCGAATGACGAGATTCTGTCTCGTATGCAACTACGTCACCCGAATCATTGACCCTCTTGCATCGCGATGTTCCAAATTCCGCTTCAAGAGCCTGGATCAAGGAAACGCCGTGAAGCGCATCAGCGACATTGCCTCTCTAGAGAATGTACGTCTCGACGATGGGGTTGCAGAAGCACTGGTTCGAGTGGCAGACGGCGATTTACGAAAAGCCATTACTTTCTTACAGTCGGCTGCGCGACTTGTAGGTGCCATACAAGCGCAAGGCGGAGGGAAAAAGGGAAAGAAGCGCACGGCAGTCCCTGACGACGACGACGAAATGGACATCGACTCTGCGGCTGCAACAGCACCGTCTGTATCCCTCCCTACCATTGCGGAAATCGCAGGCGTCATTCCTCCAGCTACGCTTTCTACCTTCTCCGAGAGCCTGTTTCCCAAATCTGCAGCCGCAAAGTCAATACGTTACAATGAGATTGCAAAGGTTGTCGAGAACATGATTGCAGAAGGGTGGAGCGCATCGCAGACGGTCAGCCAGTTGTATGAACAGATCATGTTTGATGAAAGAGTCGAGGATGTGAAGAAAGTACGGTTAGCAGCCGTGTTCAGCGAGACGGACAAGAGGCTGGTAGATGGTGGTGACGAGCATCTGGCCGTGCTGGATTTGGGAGTCAGAGTTGCTGGTGTATTATGTTTGTAAGGGGAGAGGGGCGGAGCTGGCAGCAAGACAAGGCAAAAGTTACTTGGAAGAGGAATGAAGCATGGGGATCTTCAAGGATCATGATTGCTTCATAACACTGGTAGCGAAAGAAATGTGGAATTAAGAACTCGATTCATAGCAATCAATGCTAGGGAATATCTCTCGAAAGGAAGGGTATATAGTGCATACTTCTCGAACGTTAACCTCCTCGTCACCTAACGCCTGTAAACGTCATACCCCATCTCATGCCATACCGTTACGCACACAAACTGTGGACAATACATTATAATACTATGCAAGAATGCGTTGCCACCGAGACCAATGGCAGCATTCTTATGTGTGTGTGTAGTCATTCTCGATGCTGCTTCTTCATCTACGCAAGCAGACAGAACCCCGCAGCGACACTGACCCACGCTACTGCTGTTGTCAGCAAGCCCCTTTGCGCAGCGTTCCTCAGGCCAGCGGAGCTAGGCGCAGAGGGAGTAGCAGAGAGGTGTGGAGGCGCGACTGCGGTGGTGTTCTGGTTGCTTGTAGGTGAGGGGAAACCAGACACAGAAGAGAGGGGTGGCGCTGTGATGATGGAACTATTGGAGAAGGAAGAAGAAGACTTTGCATAGTTAGCAAGCGTAGCATGGGTAATGTGGGTTTTTTTTTGGGTGTTCAAAAGATAGTATTGTTTTCTTTTGAATTCAATGGTTGAATAGAATGAGAACAGTGAAGGATATTTGTTTTTTCTTACTTACCATTGAGACATCCATATATGAAGATACAGAAGTAATCGCTGGCATTGATGTAGATGCCACGCTCTGACTTGCTTGACTGTTACTCTGAATCGCAGTCGTAGTCGCTTGGATGATGGCACTAGTAGTGGTGGTGCTGCTACTGCTACTGATGCTCGTACTGGTCGCCGGGTAGAACTGGTGCAGCAAGCTTTTGACGTTATCGGGCAAGTTCTTGTACCAGTCGGGATCAGAGTTGCCTGTTGGCAGGGGGACGTTAGGACCAGATGGCATGGCGGTCTTGAGCACTTTAAGTAGGGAGAGTAGTGTGGGATCCATGGTTGAAGGGTCCATGTCACGGTCCAAGAGCATCGCGCGGGCGTTGTGGTTGTGGAGAAGATGGACCTGAGATGCAATGGCCGTAGTGACGAGGAGGATGAGCGCTATGAGTTTCATGGTGGCGGCGTTGTCGTTATAGGATATTGTGTAAAGGTTGGTTTTTTGGTCAAAAAGAGTGGAGCTTGCCGCGCTGCGTGCAAGGTCGTGTGGGTAATCAACAAAAGGATGGTAATAACCGACTTGTTGTAAGGGACCCAATAGTATATAGCAGTGACTAAGCTGTAGTGAGAGAGATGTTGTGCGGAAATTTGGGCTTTAGCAAACAAACAGTCGGCGCAGTCAGAACGACGAAGTGACCAATAGAGTGACCGAGACCGCAGGTCTGTGCAGGAACAGTTGACCGCCCTTGGACCTCTACTTAGAGGCAGTTCTCTGGTTCGTGGACAGTATCGTACTAATGGGTATTGTGGACAGAGAGAGAATATCTGCGACACTTGTTATGCGTCCTACAGACTGTACCACACCTCCGATTTCGAGTCGCGCGAAAGAGAAGTAGTAATCGCGAAATTTCCTGGAGAAAGCAGAAAGTAGAGAGATCGTAGAATACTGATTGGAAGGCTCGAAATTACACATTCACAGAATGTGTAACACTGTGAGGTTATGAGGACGTGCGCGCGGCCAACGAATAACGAGTGACGAGACTTTGCGTGACAAAGTCCACAGTTTAGGTGCCCGAGTGTGTAGCAATGACACTTGGAATTAGACAGAAGACGCCAATTATGCCGACAGAAATTTGCGCATAAATGTAAAGAGAGAAGGATCGCAGGGAGTGGAGCGCAAAGGAAAATGAAGACCACGGCCAGAACACTCCCGTAAGCGGGTGCCCCGAAGATGTTATCTTTCTCGCACTCGGAACCATGACATGGCCTGTAAGAATCATAAACACTCCGCGTCGCAGCTTTAGCGTCAGAGGCAAACCAGCCCGTCTTGATGTTCTTCTCCTGGCGTTCCCAAGACGGCAATTCATCGTTGGCACGACGTTTTGGCGCTAGGCCACGCCATACCCGCGACCGTTGAAACAGGACGGAGGTTTCGGAAGGTTATGACCAACCAAAACCCTTTGTGCCTGAGAAATAATGCGCCTTCTGAGGGAAATTGCAAAAACAACAGAAACAGTAGCGCTGTCATGAGTAGTGTCATACTTTTCGAGTCTTCTGTTTGCTACCGCGCGATTGAAGAGCAGATACTAACAATAAGCATCCTTGAAACGAGCCGTGACATGACCGCACAATTTCTCCTACAATCGTGTCATTGTAGAGATTGTCTTTTGATCTACTGTCTGCGTTCTCGTCAACATGTCTCTTTATCCGGTTGCATGTGTAGGACCAGAGTTAGACCATTGTCACTTGTGTAGCAGCAGGCAGAAGGGGCACAAGAATGAACAGTCGACAAGTTCTTGAAGCCTCGGAAGAACCGAGATATTGGGTGATCAAGGGATGACCTGATCACATGCCACGGAGTACTCGAATCTGTCGCATCTTGCCGTGGGGCTTTATGCATCGCTTCGCCCACCACAGCTGTATTCGTACCTATCCGAGCCACGGTTGGTGTATCCCATTATCCTTCTTCTGCCATTCGTTGGCGCGCCACAGTAGCCTGGCAATGCTTCTACCCGTAAGTTTACCTATTCCTGGGATGGTTAATGGAGGGTTGGCGATCCACGGTTCCCCGCGGGGGTGCTATCCCAAAGCGGATGAGCCTCGGTAGATAGGAATACTAGGCTTGCGTAGATAGGTGGTTTTGGAATGAACGTGACAGCATGCCATTGTCGACTAACGCAGGTGCTCGCATGCACGGCTGTTCCGGGGATACTCCTGTCTAGGCGGTGTTGGTGGTGATATAATGAAGACGATCGCCCCTCATATGACATGATCTTTACCGCTTCGACAGCTTGATAACCCTGAACACTACACACACCCGCCTTCTGTGCTTTTGAAAACTAAATAGCCAGCGAAACATCACCACCAACGAGGATGGCGGCCCCAGCTAACGTTGATATCAAAAACCTGCAAGGGAAATGGGTCATGGTGTGTTTCCAACAAACCTGATAATTGACAGGCGTGCTACAATCCAGCAGCTTCTCTAACACCGCTTCACAGAATAAGTCCCAGTCCGATCCTTTCGATCCAGTCCTCGCCCTGCAAGGCATCGGCTGGCTCACACGAAAAGCTATAGGTGCAGCAACCCTGACTCAACATCTGCAACAGACGCCCACGACTGGTGAGGACAATGTGCCCACCACGCTCGTCAAAATCGATCAGGTCCTTACTGGTGGCCTTAAAGGCTCAGTTGAGAATCGCACCTTGGACTGGCACTTTCGCGAGCACACTGACTGGGTCTTTGGGACCGTCAAAGGCCGCACCCGCTACTCGACCCTTCAGAAACTTCAGGAAGGGGACAAGAGCGAGGGTGTAACGGATGAAGATGTCAAGTACATGACTGAGGGTTGGCTAAAGGAAACGGAGAATGGAGAGATAGTAGAAGGGTTGGCGGAAAACGAGGGGAACAAGTGGACAGCGTGGCAGGTTTGGGGCTTTGCGGAAACTGGCGGAGAGAGGAAGTTGACGAGGAAGTTTGTAGTCAAGAAGAAAGACACGGGTGAAGTTGTGAGGGTTAGACTTGTGTACGACTATATGGGTGCGTTGGAGTAGAGCACCATATGAAGTATGTGTTTGGGTTTAGAGGGGATAGCCCATCATTCACTTAGCTTATCTACTAAATGCTAAAAGAGTCTTTCATTAGTCATGCCCGCGTTTGGATCTCCAATCTGGAAGTGATATCCCCCGAGCCCGCAACCGTCGTACTACAACGTATCTTTCCCGTGGATGTGCGACCCTGTACAACACTTGGAACCCACTCAACGCTTTGCCAGATCCTCATACAGCAAGGCTCATACATGAATTCAAAGAATTCTCTTTGTGTGTTGCGCTTGTTCAAGACGCATCTATGTAGTACATATCACTCACGACAGGCTTAAATACTGCATTATACTTGCTGCCGGGGGCAACACGACACCAGTTGTATTTCTAAACCCGTCCTTTTGCATATTCTGGTGGCAATCAAGAGCGTCGAGTTGCATCATGATTGTCTCAAGCATTACTGCCAATCTCTTCATGGCCCTGATTGTTTTGACTTCTACGATATTGATCGTAATCATGGTCTACCTCCTCACCCGATTCGTTAACCGACACAAGAAGAAAATTGATCTGCAACAAGACTTCGAGCCTCGGCTTCTCGACCCCGAATCCGGCCGTGAGTCTCGTCTATCACATCGACTTTCCCGACAGCAAACACAGCAAGAGTTACGGGAGGATCTGTTACAGCACTTCTCATCCTTACCACGATCGCCATCTATCGAACTTCTTCCCGAGATCAAGACCAGTTCTAGCGACGATAGAGCAAATGAATGGTTGGAGCGGGGTGTTTCTGACAAGGGAGTTGACGTGGTTGACGGAGACCTGGGAGAAAAAAAGACCGAGATGCGACAGCTCGCAGTCGTGAAACCAAAGAAACGCTTGAGATGGGAATGTAGAGACGGAAACGTGATGGACGATGACAAATCACGTGGAGTTGGTGAGGATACAGAAAAAGATGGAAAGGGGTGTGCACAAATCGACTAGAGAAGTCGTTTGATGCTTCTGTTTGACTTGAGCATGTCAATGGTAATCGCACTATCGGTGTGTTAGTCCGCCTCAAGCTTCTCTTGTCTTCATTTATTATGCGAGGTTGCCAGATGTCGCCATTGCTAAGAAAATTTGTATGTTATTGAATAACGAGTATGGTATCGCTTTGTATGTGGTTTGGCCAGTATTGTCGCAGGAACTACTACTATGCAGCTAAGAGCAGTTAAAACACCCGTGGCTGAATGCATTTGAGTACTATATCACGATTGCGCTCACATTGGCCCAGTAGGGTAGAAGCATGGATACCATGCCAAAGAATAGCAATGAAGAAATGAATGCCGAAAAAGTAAACATAGTCGTCAGTCAAGGGAAATGAACAGACAGCAAAAGAGGGCGCAGTCAAGTGCTTGTTGTTTTGATCTTGTTTCGCTGGCTAAGGTACAAACATCGTAGAATCAAAGAAAGGAAAGATGGCCTAGATGGGTTGGCGGCGTACACGGGCTGACTTCCGAGCGAATACTCGTACTTTTTGGAATCGGCAACCGAACGCTGATCAGCAGAGGTGCAGATACAGGGGGTGAAAGACGTTGCGGTAGGACAGTAGGAAGCTTGGAGGAGCGGCAGCACTAGTCTGTATTAGATCTAGTGCCCAAGCTTTGACCACCTACAGCGACTAAATTTCCATTACTTTCGTAAACAAGGACTGTTTGGGCCGGATGACTTGAGTTGTTTTTCCTCTGGTTCAGTCATACAGTGATTCTCTCCATCGAGGGCCAGATTCTGCATCAACGCGCTCCTTTCCGCATACGTAATCACACTGGTACACTACACCGCGCCGCTGTTCGCCCCACTCGCTTCTATCAGCTGCGAACCCCCACTGCACTCTGCACTCTGTACGAGCACACGAGCACTGCTATTCGCGTCACTCAACTACAACCATGTCGGGCGATCTGGACATTGACTTTACGCGCCGGAACAAAAAGCCGCGCCCGCTCTCTGAACACGAGAAGGAGAAGTTGGACGAATTCGTCGACGCGATTCACTACTCGGCGAGGTCGGTAATTTGCTCAAGGAGCGGTCAGCGCATGTTGTACTGACGCTGTGGACAGGTACTCGGATGACGAATACGAATATCGCCATGTGCAGCTCCCCAAGCAGATGCTGAAGGCGATCCCCAAAGACTACTTTGATGGTGCACGAGGTACACTGAAGTTGCTCTGGGAGGAGGAATGGAGGGCACTAGGAATCACCCAGGTACGGGCGCCAACTGTATATACATATCGCTTGCTGACACCAGAACAGAGTTTGGGATGGGAGCACTATGAGGTACACGAACCAGAGCCACACATATTACTCTTTAAGTATGTTGTTTTTCTAGTGTGAATACAGCAAAGCTCGGACTAATGGCATACAGGCGACCTATCAACTACCAGCCTCCAATGCACTGATCGAAGAGCATGCCTCCGCGCGGTTTCCGGCCTTCCTCACGTCAAATGCGACGCGCGCAACACCTGCGCAGACTATTACGGCACACGACACAGCCTTTTTTGTGATACCTTCTTGCTTCTTTGTCGATCGAGAGCGAGAGAACGCTAAATATAACGACGATATGATCATGGCGGAACGTATGACGCGCTACATGGCCCAGACGAGGCGCGTCTAACATTCCATTATGCGACGGCGATGAGAGCCCGGATTTGTACATACAATCATCGCAGGAACTTTGCGAAGTACCTGAGAAATAAGCAAAACGCTATGAACCTGGTATACGGATCCTGACTGTTGCAAGAACTTACGACTGCTCCCATCTGAATTGAAGTCATTGTTTACCTGTGCTGTCGAGAAGTCGGTTTTCATACTACCGCTGGGCGAAGGTGGATATCACATTGACATATGGGCCGTGATATCATCGGCATGATTTGCCTGCTTCAACACGTTCGAAACCAAGAGAGACACATAACTAAATTCAGAACATATCACCAAATTGTGTAGTATATCCGCCAATTACAGCCCGTCGCTCTGCATGTCTAACCTCGGATGAGACGGCTTCGTCTAATACATAGCAGTGAGGCGAAATGTAGAGCAAGCTTCTTCGATACCAAGCCTCTCAAACACAAGATAGTAAACTAAAATTACAAGACCAAAACAAACCACTCCTCAAGTCTTCCTCTACTTAAAAAACCTTTTGATTCTATTCAGATTACAAGGCGTAACCTTCACTCTTGCGCAAGGATTGCCAGCCTAGTTGATGCATCGAGAAAACCCCTAGCATTGACCCTATATGTACGCATTGGTTACCGGCGCGACTGCTAAACGCATTGCAGACGAAAGCCACGGAAAAGCCCGCTGCCCATGCGCTTCACCAGCGCCTTCCTCGCTATAGTTCAGGTTGCACTGTGACGCGAAACCCAAAAGGGGCTGTTATCTGTAATCTACCATCTGCAGTTGACACTGAAACGGGTTGGGTAGAATGTAAATCCCGCTTCCCGACACAGCCTCCCAGATCGTAGTGCTTTTTGCGTTATTGCTTCACAGACACTTCCACGTCGGTCGAGAGTGGGTGTCTGAAGAGGTTGCTAGATAGACAAGGTTAAAGTAATTACGACAAACGCCTTGGGAAATGGGGCTATGCTTCTCGGTAGGCTCGGCGGACACGGCAAGGATAGCAGCGTGTGCTAGAGCGGTGATGAAGAGAAGCTTGGACACTGGTCTGACTCTCGAAGAATTTGTATTACAGGATTGGAAATATGTGTGTTTGAGGATGCTGAATAGATGTAGTATTGACTAGCCAAAACAGAACTTTGCCTTTTTGTATTTGGAAGATTTATTGATATGATAACACGGAGTTTTGTTATTTCTTTCCAGTACTCGTACGTCAACTATCCAGCGTATAACTAACTTCGCTTACACTAGACCCATTGATACTTAGAGAACAGTCCCGCAAACTAAGGTATAGTAGCGGGTCTCACGGGCCGTAGCACAGTAGAATTACAGCCCGTTGCAACAGTCGGTCTTGACAGTATCGACCAATCTTCATTGTGGCACAACTGCAGTTGTTGGTAATTAATACAACAGCTGACAGGACTTGAACACAGATATATGCATTTAACAGATATAAGAAAGTTGATTGTTCTAAGGTGGTCAGCAAGAGCAACTACCATCCAGATGGTAGTGCCAAGGCGCTAGTCCGTTCACATAGAGCAACAAAAGCTATACATGCTGTGGTACAGAACCTATGGTATGAGTGAAATGATAAGCCGAAAACCACTCAGACAAACCAAGGCTGAAGAAGAAACAGGAATGAGAAGCAGAGAGACCAGAAAATGATGACATTTGGAAACAAGATGTACGGTTGAGGATGTGAAGCCTTTGCATGTTCTGTGGCGCCAAGGTTGAAGATGCTATACGAGTGCCATGAACAATTGTGCATGCTGGACGTTGGGGATGATTGGTTTCTTTGTCATGCATACATATCCTGCTTCGTCAGCATCAGCCCAGTGAGATACCGCGGTAGCCTATCAAACCTTAAACGGAGAGAATCATCCGAGTTCCAGCCTCGGAAAGTTTTGCGCCCCACACGGCATCAGACGCAAAGGAAATCTTGGGAGATAAGTGCTTATTTGCGACTCGCCTTGTCCAGACAACCTACGTAAGTAACAATCCTCGTGATCATGGTTGCACTACTAGTCAATCGTCGAACGACGATACCAAACGGCGCGTACAACAGACGTGTTCCCCTACTCGGTCACCCTGCCTCCTTGGCTAATATAACACTGTATGAACATGGCGGCCAGTCGGTGTAGGATCTGACGTTGCATATGGCTCTTTCAGGTGGTGACAAATGGCAAACGCGACAATTTAGGCATAGAAAGACGCTCGCAGAGGATGAAACGATAGAGTATCGACCCCGGAGAAAAGCGGCCCGACTTGCCTTGCCGAGCGATGCTATTGGGTTAGGCACCGTTCGCTCGCCTATGCTGTCACATGCGGATCTGCGATCAAAGATCTCGTAATCTTAACCATGGAACCCTGGGATTTCAAGGATTTGACGCGGTTGAGCGGAAGTATACTTCCTTGAAGTCCACCAGTGACAAGGCGCGGACTTTGGCGCGACGTTCAGAGGCCAAGGACGCTTACGGGCCTTTGACTTAGGATAAGGACCTAGAAGACAAGGTTCTGTTGTTGAGAGATTGGGACACGGCCTTTAGCGAGACCGGATTTGGTAAGGCAGAGCGTGCAGCTGAAGGGCCCACCTGTCGGTTTGCAGCGAACATGACCCAAGTCTGAGGTCGCTGGCAGTGCAAGACTAAGCCTGAGTTTTTTACGTACACAAGTGTAGATCTCGACCATATTTTCTTCAGCACCCTGAGGGTTTAGGAAGGTGAGCGAGCTACGATTGACCGCAACAACGTACGCCCCAGCTTCGGCGAAGAAGGGCGCTACAGAGGAGCACAAGAGGCGATTATGACATCACCAGTATAGTTGACGCTCGGTAGATGGAGTCGGCGGAGCATTTCGGATTCTGCGCATTGCCGGTGGTCGGAGTGCAAGGCGTTTTGCCTGAAGGGCGAGCGGTGAGGTGTTACAGCTAGGGCTGGAGCGGAGCAGATATGGTACTCGCGAGGGTCCTACTAGCCAGCATTCCTAGGGCGGCTATGGGCAAGACAGTCGCGCGACACGTGCGAAGGGCGTCCGTGGCATAACCATGCAAATGCTGCAAGGACAATGAGCTTAGCCGAGATGGTACATACATGCATACGTACATACATATATCATACTACTCCTACACAAACTTTGGAGGATGCTGGGGGTACGTCTGCGCTTGGGCCGTTGCAGCATAGAGGCAAGGCGTCGCAGGCTGGCCGGATCTTCCGCAAGGGCCTCCGCAAAACGGTCGGCTGCGCAGTGACAGGCGAGCGATAATGATGTCGTAGTGGTGCGGCGGATTCGTGGGTGACGTGCATGTGCCAATGCCTGAAATATGGAGTCTGGTAACGAGTACATAAGAGTAATTCCCCTAGACAGGCAAACGGGGGCGTGTGTAGTGCAGCGCAGCAGATAAGGCGGAGCTGGAGTAATGGAAAGATCAAACTATTCAGGTGGGGGAAGGAACGCCTCGCGGCCATTGGTCGCTGCTGCCTTCCTTATCTCTCGGCTGTACGTAAGATACAAGGCAGGGACGGCGCTAAGCCCCGTCCAGCCTGCCTCTCAGAAGCGTCCGTGCACTGTGCATCTCGAAACTCATCCCGAGCACATGTCTGCCACAAAAGACTGAGCCAGCGCTCTCTCCAGAAAGGAAAAAAAAACAACTTCCCCGATATTTCCAATTGCCCACTCCGACTATGCGTCTGCCCGCACCCCGCATAGGCTCTTAAGTCTCCAAGCGTCCAGCACCCCAGGCTTTTTTCCGCCCCTCCCGCCCGCCCGCCGCACCATTTCCTCTACATGCACTGTAGACCTTCAATGACGGCGCGAACCATCAGTCACCTCATTCTCCTCACAGCCGTCAGCGGCAACTTGGGCCCTTGATCAGACTCTCTCTTGCCATTTCACTGGCTTTCCCAAATATATCTGCTGTTCTTGGCATAGCCCAGTATCCAAGTGACCTACCCATCTCCCACGCGATAAGACCAAACCTGTCACATACCCTGCTTCCGATAGCAAGATACTTGCAGCCTGGTCCGCAGCTTGGCCAACGGCCCGTAGTCTCCCATAGCCTTATCGCCCCTTCCACGCCAGCTAGCTTGCCATGACGGCAGTAGCAATGCAACAGCCGGCCATGGGCCCACGCCCTGTTGTCTCCATAGCACCAGCTCGCCCTCGCACAGTACACAAGTCGCCATCAGGCAAAGAGAACCTGAGCAAGCCCACGTCAAATAACGGCCCCGTTTCCAACATACGCTCACGGAGGGAACGCCCCTGTGACGCTTGCAGAAGGAGGAAAAGCCGCTGTGTGATACACGAGGGCGCCGCCCTGTGTGTCTTGTGCGAGTTCCACAAGCAGGAGTGTACCTTTGTACAAAGCCCGCTGCCACGAAAGCGGAAAGTCGTCGACGGCGAGAAAAAGGATTCGCCCAACAACACCAAGAAGAGGTATGTCTAGGCTCCTCCCTTGCCCTGCGTTGGAGGAGAGAAAACAATGTCCGATGGCTCGCTTGGGAAAGGAGCGACTACCACTCCTTCTATGCTTTTCTTTTTCGCGATACACCAAACCGTCACGTGCTCACGTGTCATCGTATCCTCTCTTTTCATGTTGTGCTTCATAACGACTGGACGGGGTGACTGATATCGTCTGCCAGATCTGTCGACTCAGACCCTCCACCACTAGCACTGTCGACCCCCACCATCACAGCAACCGCGCCAAGTCCCCCACCACCACAACCACAGCTGTCTCATGTATCAAGTCTGCATCTGCCTCAACTTGGAGAGACACTGGGCCTGCAACGACGCCAGCACAGCAGATACATTGGTTTGAGCTCTCCTTTCGACTCTCTGCTCATTGGTCTCTCCCAGTTCGATACCCGCAACGAATCTACTTTCGACCTTGGCACACTTCGACGAGTAAACGACCATGAATGCTTCATTATGCTGCCTGACGAGAACACACAAGACTTTGCCGGCGAGGCTGAGGCACTGAGTCAGGTTGAGCAGCTTGTGCACCCACATGGCCCTGCCTTGCTAGACCTGTACTTTCAAGTAGTACACCCCAACTACCCCATCATTCAGAAGCATCTCTTCGTCGAGCGTTATCGCAGTGGCGACCGAGGCTTCTCACCGGCCCTTCTGGCTGGCATGTACATTCTGGCCCTCAACTGGTGGTCCTTCAACCCCAAGCTCGCAAGCTATTCCAAGCCCGACGCAGCTCGGTTAGATGCCATTGCAATGAAGGCATTAGCACTGTCTTTGGAGCGACCAAAACTGTCAACTGTGCAGGCAGGTTTGCTGTTGCTTCAGCGTCCAGAGGCAGATTCGTGGAGTCTAACTACGCAATTGGTGGCTGTGGGCCAAGAACTAGGTCTCCATCTCGATTGCTCATCATGGTCAATCCCCCTTTGGGAGCGTGGCTTGAGGAAGCGCATTGCATGTGCATTGTACATGCAAGACAAATGGAGCTCGTTGATCCACGGTCGCCCATCTCACATTTTTAATGCCAACTGGGCGGTTAAGCCCATTACTGAAGAGGACTTCATCGAGGAAGGAGACGGCTATGAGACACGGCAAGAAGAGACCGAAGATGAAAAAGTGGAGAATCAGCGAGGGCGGATACTGTTTGCTCAGATGATAGGACTCACCCAGATCATGGCAGAGGTGATGGACACATTCTACACCCAAACCGCCATCCAAGATTTTGCCAACGCTGGGAAGAAATCAACGGAGCTCATTCTGGCACGTGCTAAACCCGTGCAGATCAAGCTTCGTCAGTGGCACGAGAAACTGCCTGCCGAAGTCAAGATGAATACGCCTGAGAAAGGCAAGCTCACATCGACCGGCTACCTCCACCTCGCATACTTTGCGACAGAGATCACTCTCCATCGGCGCATTGTACAGTCTCTTGATTCGACCAACCCGGACTCGTATGGTCTCTTCATGTGTCGCAGCGCTGCAAAGACGCGACTGATTTCCGCTATGGACTTCGTCAATCGTCTCAAGCCAGAACATCTACAGGCGTTCTGGTACTTTGCTTCCAGGGTCAATTTCACACTCATCGGCACGTTCGGATCGTTATTGTGGGCTACAGCGCCTGCCAAAGAAGAGGCTGAGTTCTACAAGCTGAGGTTGTGTGAATACCGCTGGACCCTATCTGTCTCTTCCAAGCGCGCCGACTTTCTTGGTTACGCAGTCTCTATGCTGGATGCGAGCCGTGCCATGCTCAGTAACCTGGCGGAGAAACCGAGTCTGGCTGAACAGATTAGCAACGCTGGGGTACCGCCTCCGGCGCCTCCACGACAATACTCATCGTTCGCGAACATGGGGCCACCGCAGAGCTCCAGTGGATCAGGACGATATGAGCAGGAAGACATTGAGATGGCTGATGGTGATGATCTTAGAAGGATGTCGTCTGGTGAAAGCTTCGACGGTTTCAATGACGGCTCGCAATATGATAGTCGGCCACACACGGCAGGCAACTCCCCTCGCTCACAATGAGCAAGCTTTTTTTTATGCGGAATTGGTGGCTACGATATTGGAATGATTTTGGTTATTATTTGGTACTCCCTTAGAGTGGATGGGTCCGAAGTTCAGCGATTAAGCGGTGTCCTTTACTGTTGGATGGTAGGCGTTATATACTGGTGCGCTTGGAGACACCACGTGAGGGGCTCATGTATTGCGCGACAATGGCGCCATATCGCGACAGGCGATGTCCCATACATGTGTGGTTACTCCATGTGCTTGAATTTTGGCAAGAATAGCTATGATCTCTTGTTTTGTGCTAGCGCAGGTCGCGCCTTAGGTATATCCAGTGGCATTAGAGAATGAAGCATCAATCTTCTCTCTCTTTTGAGAGCAGCAATAATAGAATCAGCTCTTTAGTGAGTAAGGGGCATTGTATAAAGGAACCGAGCAAAACTATCCAGTGATGTGATGTTGTAATCATGAGATAAAGTAATGACGTTCCAGATGACTGAGCTGATATGTGACTGTGTATGCAATACTGAAGTTACTCGAAGGTACTGGTCCAGTTGTACCTCCACGTGTTGTCTGGTTGAATCGGGCTGTGGGAGTCGGGTAAACCTGCATTTCTCTTTTGGCAACAGCACCGCCTGCGCCACATCGAGAATAAGCACACCCATCTTTCCTTGTCCATTTACCGTTCCTGGAAACATCAGATGACTTTTTACGCATGCATGCATGCATGCACACACACCTCATGGAAAAGGTAAATGCTGTGTTGCGGTCAAACAACAACCACCACCATTAGCATGGTGGAGCAGCACACCCTCAAAACCTCAAACCTCACAACATACAAAGACCGAAAAAAGAGATGTGCAACCTCCACTTCTTTGCTCCAAGCCTGAAAACGCAAGCCACTTCTCGGTCTAACCCTATGATTCAGCAAAGGGAAAAGCATACTTAGCTGCGGCTGTGGCTGCGGTCGCGCTCCATGCCGTAGGTAGAACATGTTGCTTGGCAACCCGCCAGAGACCTCAGCCGCAATCTGGACGGCGAGCTGTGTTAGCAATTTGGGGGCCAACACCCAACGTCCCGTCGATCCTTTGCGGTGTAGCCTTGATAGTATGCGGGGATGGGAGGGCTGGAAAAAGGAAAGCTGATGCTGCCTTGTCGCTTTTCTTTTTTTTTACTAACGGTCTTGGGTTACTCCTGACAGCTACCTGCGACACCCTTCTTTTGCTACGCCTCCACTGACAACTAATCTTGGCTCAAGGTGGGCATCTTGTTTATATATACAACAGCAGACCCCACTGTTCTTCCATATCATACACCACTCAACCATTATTGTACATTGTCCTCTCACTTTGCCCTACTCCACCATGACCGACGACGATAAGGCCTGGGGACGACGCCTAGTAATATGCTGCGACGGGACATGGCAGTCTAGCGTCACCATCGAGACAAACGTTCCATCCAACGTCACCAAACTCTGTCGCCTGATCGCCCGTGTTGGCTCAGATCGGAAGAATCCTTCAAAGAAGTTTCACCAGATTGTCTACTATGATTCCGGAATAGGAACAGGAAATCTCAGCTCCTCTGAAAGAAACCGACAGGGTGGTACAGGAGCTGGTTTAGCAGAGAATGTGATTGAAGCGTACAATTTCATTGTACAAAACTATGAGCCGGGTGATGAGATCTTCTGCTTTGGGTTCTCCAGAGGCGCCTACACTGCCCGTGCAGTTGCTGGATTGGTCTCCGACATTGGAGTTATAGCCCCCATTAGCATGCAATTCTTCCCGACGCTGTACAGTTTGTATCAGACAAATGACGAAGGGGTCGAGTTCCGCCAGACAGAAGCATGGAGATGGTTTACTGAAGGCAAGTTGAGCAAGAAGGGCGAAGAGATGAAGAAACAGGGCATTGATGTTAAGAGTATCGGCATGGATGACCTCAAGCTGTTGGCTGAAGTGTGGGAAATTCGGCCGCATGGAGAGATTGCAGTCAGTGAAGACAGTAGAAAGGTGAAAGTCGTCGGCGTTTGGGATACTGTCGGTTCCTTGGGTATACCAGACATGATGGGCCTTAATCTTGCTGCTCAGAGGACTCAATATGGGTTTCATAATGTCAAGCTGACCGAAAGTAAGTTGCATAAACAGAAGCGCGACATCTTCGCTAACGAAGCACTAGATATCCAGCATGCTTACCAAGCGCTTGCACTGGATGAACGTCGCAAGGCTTTCCGCCCGACCCTCTGGTATATTCCAAAGGACCTCATTAAAGACCCGAACCGACCTACACCCGAACTGAAGCAGGTCTGGGTACGTAGCATAGTCTGTTTGGAACAGCGCATAAAACTAATTGTGATTCAATCAGTTCCCTGGTGTCCATATCAATTGTGGTGGTGGCTCACAGGACGCATTTGGGGAGATGAAAGGAGATTCAGAAAGTGGGTCCAAAATCTAGAGACGAATTGATGTAAGTGCTAACGAAGCCTAGATATATCAACAGCAACTCTTTGCTGGATGCTCCAAGCTATTTCTCCACATCTGACTATCGACCGACATGGCTTCGCTCTGCATCTTGACCAATACAAACGCTGGCTGTTCCGTATTCGCTACGCCTGCACCTACCACCACCCAAATACGCTCCAAAAGATGTGGAGCTATGTTCCAAAGCTGCCATCTATTCCCTTCTTGAATACTGGAGGTAAGGAGCTAAAAATCCCCCCTGGCGCCCCACCACATACACACGAGCACTTCGATTTCAGCTGGGGTACTGGTCCGCTTGTTGACTCATATACCGCGATGTATTACCTGAATGGCATGCATGTACGCATCCCAGGTCATGAGTACGTTGAAGAATACGACGAGAAGTCTAAGGTGTACAAATGGACAAAACTGACCGATTTGGGTGATACGAATGAGTATATTCATCCCATCACTTACTACCGCAGTCTCGTGAAGGGCTGGGAGTCGCACTCTCCGCTGCGAAAATCGTGGAACCGAGAAGTTTGGGAAGGGAAGACAGACGGCAAGATGAGATTTTGGTGGTATATGGACGGCGAGAAGGAGACGTGCGCGCTGCCGGAGTGGACCATTCTCCAAGATGATTTGAATGAGGAGTTCAACTTTGAGAGGAAGTGGTACAACGAGTGTGAGAAGTCGGAGAAGACGCTCGACAAGCTTGGTGATGTTGCAGAGTTTGGCAGGGGAAGGGACTTTTTGGAGGTGCTGGATGAGGAGTTGAAATTGGGCGATGGCCTGCCTTTGGGCATTGCTCCATGAGCGATGCTGTTGCTTCAATAATCTCTCGTTCGAACCAACACAATGTCTAGGTTGAGCAAGGTATGTACTCTGGATGTTGGCATGAACTAGGATGCATTCGGTGATGGGGAACAACTCAAGGCCCAAATTGGCATCTTCAATGTACGCTGTAATTTACCGTCTTAATCTTTTCACTCTTGTTCCTCCAATCGCACACTCCGCCGCACTTCCCTCAGCCTCAAATTATTCACGTACATGCCTGCCCCACATTTTCTCCCATGTAAACCCGTAGCTCAATGGGCTTTGTTTGGACTGTGCCAGGATAGTGATATACCCCAAAAGAATCTGGACTGTATCAGAAGGGGCCTTGTGGATTGAGCAGTGGGGGTAAGTGCGGCTGGTTGGGGTTGTAAAATCCCTCTGTTGCACCTGCACTTTCCTTCATCTACCACCCAGCAACGTCATCGCTGCCAAACATAAATTCTGAGACATCACACTCTATCCCAGAACACCACTCTTCTCAAACTTCTCATCCACCTCACATCCTCCACTCAAAGCATCACCTACAACTCTCGGACCTCGATTACTCACTATGAGTGACCTTCTCAGCGAGAAGACATCTTCCGACATGAGCAGTCATGTTACCAGCCAGTCACATCAGCTTCAAGGCCAGCTGGAGGCTATCTTGGGAAAGCTGAAGACGGACCCAAGCAGCATCACAGCTAAAGAGGCTCGTCTTCTATCTGAGAATGTCACTGCAAGTGACGAGAGAGCGGTCCGCATTATCTCTGCCGTCGAATATCTAGCTATTGCTAACAAGGTGTGCATCACCAGGGATCTAGCCACGCTCAGGCTCCTCACCGTTCGCTGCTGACGGCCGCCAAGGACCTGCATGCTGCCGTGGATGGCAGTCCTGAGGAGGTCACTACAGAGGTCATTCGCACTGCGCAAAGCATCGTTAGCAGTAAGTACAAACACCTATTGCACCCTCAGCCCACCTTAACATTTCAAACCCCTCCCAGGGATCAATTTCTGGATTACATACTGACAGTGCCACAGAAATGCAGAAGGCTATTGGTCATACCAACACTCCTCACCCAGAAGTTGAAGCCGAGCTTCAAGAGGAAATTGCTAAGATCGAGCCTAAGATTACGCAAGGCACAGTCACCAAAGCCGAAGCCGATCATCTTCACTCTCTCGAGGCCCGCGCACATGGCCACACTGAGAAGGGCGGTATCACTGCTATAGCTCAGTCTGTTGTAGCTAAACGTGAGCGCCAGCTATCATTGAGTGGCGATAATAAGGCTGTCTTGCACCCGAACAGCGAACAGTCTCGCCCCAACAACGAGACTTTCACATCACCTGAGCAGCAATCTCAGCATGACAGGGAGAATAACCTTCTTCAGGCGAAGGATGCTATCAAGCCCAAGATTGAGGATGGCACCGTGACTAAAGCGGAGGCTGATCGTCTTCATGCCCTTGAAAACCGCGCTCATGGAAGCACCATGAAAGGAGGAATCACTGCCATTGCTCAGTCGACTGCTGCGAGGCGTGATCCGAATGCCAGCGACGAAAGCCCTCGCGCCAACAGCAAGAGCGCCCTCTCTCCTCAGGAGCAGTCCCACCACGATAAGGAAGAGAACCTACATAAAGCGGAAGTTGAAATCAGACCCAAGATAGAGGAGGGTACAGTTACCGCAGCTGAAGCCAACAAACTTCACTCGCGCGAGACGCGTGCTCATGGACATACCGAGAAGGGTGGACTGAGCGCTACAGCGCAGTCTATTGTGACCAAACGACACCAGGAAACTTTCAGTGACGTTTCCAACGCCAAAATTCCCTCGAACGCAGACGCTGGGCACCGCAAAGAGCAGACTCAAGTTGAGGGGAACTTGGGTGATGGCCCAAAGACAGAGAACGAAGTTTACTGAAATCATCCTGAGCAAGGCAACTTTGCTCATCAAAAGGGTTGAGGAGTGTGATGGGAAGTGTTAATGAGATGCATTGCAGGGGGGAAGTTAATGTGTGAAGTGTGCAAGAGACGTTAAAGACAGATATGATCACGAAGAGGACATTACATGTATGTATATACTTCCATGAGCCGTCGTAATGGCCTCCTAATGAAACACACTTTCTTGGAGTTGTGGATTTCTTCCTCTCTTTCCGCAAAAACATCCAGCAGTACAAGATACCATCATCTAGTGACATACTCAAGACAATAAGGGCGTTATATCAGTGTTAATGCCAGAGCGTTGTCTATTGGTATCAAAATCTTACATACCCACTCCTACTCAAGGAAAAGAGAAGCTGAAATAAAAACTCCCAAACCGCTAAATGCAAACCGGTCTCCCCCTAACCTCGCCCTCCGCAAACGCAATCCCCCAAACACACACACACGGCCTACTATCAACTACTTGATCTCGGTCTTGCTCATCAGGTCCGCCAGATCGTCGACGTTCTTGTCCTTCTCCTGCGCTACGTTGCTGTCCTCAGCCCGTATGTCGTCGACAAGCTGTTTTGTAGCACGCTCCTCAACCTCGTCAGCACCGCCCCTCTTCTCCTCCTCATCGCTCTCCTCGGCGTCCTCATCGTCACTCTCTAGCTCATCCAGCTCGTCAAGGCCCCAGTACTCGTCATCATCTGCATTTTGGCCAGACTCTTCCTTGCGCGCATCGAGCACCTCGCGCAGCTTCTCGATGCTGGGGTCTTCCTCGTCGAACTTGTTGCCATTGATTTCAACGCGGCGCAGGACAGGGAGAGCCGTCGAAGATGCCGAGGCGAGGCCCGCGAGGCCTTTGGCGTTGATGTCGTTGAACTGGAGGCGGAGGACCTCGACTTTCTTGTTTTTGCCCTTCTCAAGTGCTGCAGCAAGAGCGATTCCTCCACGACCGCTGAGCAGACAGTCGCCTACACCAAGTTCGCGCAGATCCGTCCAGTTTACAACAGCCTGGCTGAGAGCCTTTGCGCCCATGACGGTGAATGTGTTGTCCTGGAGGTCGAGGGTGTCGAGCTTGGACAGGTGTGCCAAGCCGTTGGTGATGAGGTGTGAGATACCCTCCTGTCTAATACCGTTCTGCGTCATCTTGATGGTTTTAACGCCACTGTTGGCTGCATATGCCTTTGCCCACGCAGACATACTACCATTCTCGAGACGGTTGCGACCGCAGATGACAAGCTCAAGGTCTGGTACATCCTTGCCTTCCTTGCGCGCAGCCTCCTTCTTTGCGGCCAGTGCAGTGAGCGCGTCGGCGACGAGTACACCAGCAGCCGGACCGAGACCGTTGTTGTTCAGGTACAGGTAGCGAAGAGGGGTGTGTTGCGACAGGAAGTCGACGAGCGGGGCAACAGTGTTGAGACCGAAAGCGTTATCGGAGAGGTCGACCGTATGGAGTTTCGGCAGGGTGAGGAGGGAGGTGAGGAGGTGCGATAGCGCAGGTGGGATCTCCGAGAGAAGACGGGAGGTGAAGATGTCGGCGAGGTTCGCGACCTGTTCCTCATGTCAGTACCCCTCAGTCGCCGACGAACAAAGGGCAGTCAACATACCTGGAGGTTCTTCTTGGTCTCTAGAACCTTAGCCAACGCCTCGCTGGCCTCAATACCCAATGTGTTTCCTAGGAACTTGACCTCTTCTACATCGTTGTTGCTCTTCAACTCCTGAATGTGTGGCTCAATATCCGCCGCAGTGGTGAGTTTGAGGCCCTTGCCCTCGATCGAAAAGACCTTTGCTCCAGACATGTTTGTTTTTGGGTTTTCCTCGCCGTCGTGGTAGAATGCTGCGCAGTAGGAATAAGTCGAATATTATTCAGCTGGGGCGTTGGGCGAGAAAGTCGTGTGAGTCGTGGGCGCAATGTTTTGGCGGGCGTAGTGGGGGTTGATTTGCCTAGACCCATTGAATTCTTGCAGGGGGTGTTGCCTCGTGGCGTAGGCGCCGCGGGAGTGCGCGCCAAGACTAGGGCAACTGATGACACCATGCCTTGTGGGAACTTTTGGAGCGCAAACCGATTGCTAAGCATCTTCCATTCACCACCACACGCGCGCACACACACACAACATGTCATCAGGTATGCTCAAAAGACGACTCGAATAGTCTCAACGGCGCGAATTAGCTGACGCATGTAATTACAGCACCACCTACTGCCGCCAATATGGGCTCAGACCTCAAGACCTCGACTGCCGCCTCCGAAAAACCAAAAGTAAAGCCATGTTGTGTCTGTACCGACGAGAAAGCGAAACGCGACGAATGCATGCTCTTCTCATCTTCCAATGATGCGCAAAAGGAATGCTCCAGCTATGTCGACGAATACAGGCGATGCATGGCCGGTTACGGTTTCAAGATATGATGTCGATGGACTTGATTGTACATTACTATAATGGGCGGGAAAAGATGTACGATACAAGCATTCGAGTGGCGTTGAACATTAGACGGCACCGTGTATTTGGTGCACAGCATGTACGAATAGAATTGGAATCTTCCCTTCAAATCTCTAGCTGGGGTATCTCAAAGAAATACGGAAACCGTCCTGCAGACATCTCCTTTGAGCTCAATTTGTTTTGCTCTTCGCCTTTCCAATCAATTCACTCTTAGCCAAAAGCCGCCACAAAGTCCACAGGTAACAGAGGCCAAATCCGCCAGTTCCGACAATCGCATTGGCCACAATCCAGAGATCCGGCTTGTCTACTGGAGGAGGATAGAATGCCTCTACGATGTGCCACCCGACCATGGCAATGTAGATGTTGATATGGACCAGCTTGCTGAGAATATCGAGCCCACCCCGGCTACCTTCATAGTAGGCCGAGAAAGAGACTGGGGGAAGGCCTAAAAGGTATGCCCAAAGAAGAGAAATAACAAAGTATGGGACTCGCAGCTCGTCTCTTTTCAACAGCGGGAACATGGTCCACACACCGAGCATGTTTGCAAGTCCCACCCATGCGCGGGTAGATGGTAACAGACCTTCGTGTCCGCCAAGAAGCAGCGTCATGGGCAACAACGGCAGCAAAACATTCTTTTCATGCACTTGGTACGAGCAAAGGAAGAAGCCCCATGATACAGCTGCGAAGGCGAGCGGGAGGAGTTGCTTCTTTGGCTTCAGGAAGATGACCAAACACGGTGGCAGAATGGCAGCCGATGTTGCAAGGAGTGCGAGGCGTTGAAGTGACTGGATCGGGTAACGATGGAGTTTGTGAAAAGTGTGGATGGTACACCAGATGTTGGCGATTTTATCCTCGAATAGCCCTCGTGAGAAGGGAAAGATGCGATGAATTGACTGCCCTAGCTCGAGAACATAAGGGAAGTACCAAGCATCCATGTCCCATGGGGTCATGAACCACCTTAAGTTCAGTAGTGGCGGGAACTCGAGAGGAGCGTGGTTGAAACCAGTGTGAACGTCGTATGCAACGCCTGCCAAGAAGGGCAGGTACAGTACAGCAAAGGCAGCGACAGTAGTGAGCGCAATGGCGAAAAATCGCACAATGTTAATTCTCGGAAAAAGACAAATGCCCAGGAGATATGCGAAGATGGCAGGCGCATAGAATAGTGCCATCTGCTTGAATCCGAGAGCACCAACAAAAAAGACACATCCCCACAGCGGTCTGCCAGCAACCATGCTTGACAGTGCTGCGACGGCAAAGCCGAGCATGACGGTGTTGTATTGGAAGTGTCCGTGGTCGATTAGAATGGCCCCTGGTTGCATCAATATGGCTACCAATGCAATCGACGATTCCCAGATATTGACTCCTTCGAGTCGGGAAAATCGGCGGAGAAAGATGACAAGGGCAGGGACATAGATGAGGTATTCGGAAACGAAGACGGAAGCTCGCATGTATATTTTAAGCGAAGGGTCATCGAGAGCGCGCGACTCATCAAGAGCGAACCAGGTGGGGTCAATGGCAGAGCCGCTGCAACAATCATCAGCATGAGCATTGCAAGTCGTCGTCTAAGGGTCTGGACATACATGACACCCAGAAGCCAGCTATGATATGCGGTCAGGGGCGGATAGTCCAGCCCCCACCACTGCAAGTCGTAGAAGTACCACTGAGAGACTGGTAAATGCTTTGTGATTTCCATCCAGTGTCGCTGCGCTTCAAAGTCTCCATGCATTGGCGGTGACTGATAGCCCGAGTATCCCCAGAGGGCGACGGTCCATCGAAACAAGCCCACGGCCATCAGTATGAGGGGTATGGTGATCCATTGCGACACGGTGCCTTTTGCAGGCCATAGGAACGCGACGAGGGGAAAGGCGGGTTTCTTTGAATTTGTGGACTGGTCGTGGTCGAGGGTACCGTGAGAAACCTGGGCAAGGGAGCCTTCTTCGATCTTTCTCCGTCGCCGCGGTTTATGGACTGCCGGTGAAGCCATGTTGACGCTGCTTGGAGAGGAGCTGTATGCCTTCAGGGCTCGGACTCGGTGGAAGTATCACTGCGCTTTACCGTAATAGTACTAGCTTCAGGCTGGAGCAAACTGTGCAGTTCAGCCATCCAGCATGCGAACAGCTCTGTATTAGGGCTTGAAAGAAAAGGCTCCATCTCTTACACAAGCATAGCTGTGAATCACTATCCAAAAGTCTAACCTACAGAGTCTTTGGTTGCAAATTTGCATGCAGGCCGAAGTACTTCGCAAGCGCTCAAGAATTGCTTCTTTGCTTTCGGACGAATGCTCATGCCTATCGAAAGAATGGAACATGTCCGTAACACATGTGCTATGTATACATACAGTACATACCGTGCTGCTCCAGTCTTCTTCACTCTTCAAGTAGAAATGCGTACAATCCCCTGCTGGACCCTGAGCCACGGCTTTGCTGCAAAGGCTGCCATGGCTCTCGAACAACGCGTCGCGGCGCAAAGCACGGACCGCGTCTCCGCTGAAAAGTTCGGCGCTGATCTTTTCTGCGCCTCCAGGTATTAAAATGCCAGCCTCTCCCACCCGGTCACTTGTCTACCGTCTATCACCAATTTTCATCTTACCTTTATCTCGAACGGCATCTGTTCGATCATCACTTTGAGGGCTTCAGCAAACTTCAAGTGGGCTACTGAGGGCAACATCCAGTACCAGATCATACTACAAGTCAGTGGGCAACGTTTGGCATTTCCTTGACACACATTATAGAGGGCACGTCTGTCGCTCGTCAGAGCACGACAAGATCAACCAGAGGGCTTTGTGCTACTATGAGGGTTAATCTTCCAGCTTCTCGGCATTTGTGGGAACACGCTGCCTTGAGGCTTGGTTTTCTGTGGGCTCTTGTGGGCTTTCCGTGGGCTTGAGGGATTTCCGCTTCGCGCGGTCTCGAGAGATACCAGTGGGCTTTTCGCAATTTGAGACGACCAGATCATGCAGGCTAGCGCATACGATGACCTCCGGGCGTCAGCGCCTGAGCGACGGCACTATTGCTGCTGGCTCCTCTCTTTTCTTCTGTTCATCGCAAAACCATTGATGCTTTTGTCGCACACGACACAATACTGACACATTGTAGATTTAGTACATCACCGTCAAAATGGGCAAGACCAAGGTTGCGGACAAGTCGTCCAAGAAGGACAAGAAGGCTGAGCTTTCGAGTGTCAAGGCCGGTCGCGTCACCAAGCCCGCTGCGACTCCCAAGTCGAAGAGCAAGGACATTGCCAAGTCAGTTGCTTCCAACGTCAAGGACAAGAAGAAGTCGAAGAAGGCTCCTACCCCTGAGCCTGAGTCTGATTCTTCGTCTGAGAGCGAGAGCGAGAGCGAGGAATCCGAGGAGAGCAGCAGCGAAGAGGAAGTCGAAAAGAAGACCTCTACCAAGGCTGCTCCCAAGGCCGCTGCTAAGGCCGACTCCGATTCTGACTCTTCCGACAGCAGCGAGGAGGATAGCGACGACGACAGCGATAGCAGCGAGGAGGAGAAGCCTGCCCCCAAGGCCAAGGCCAACGGTGTCAAGACGAACGGCGCTGCTAAGGCCAAGGCCGAGTCCAGCGACTCCGACAGCGACTCTGACAGCGAATCCGACTCTGACAGCAGCGAGTCCAAAGATGAAAAGCCTGCTGCCAAGGCCAAGGCCGAGGTCAGTAGTCACTTTCCAAAATCCAATCATCTTATACTAACTAGCCCAGGCCGCCTCTACCTCTGACGATTCAGACGACTCCGACTCCGACGCCGACGCTGACTCTGACTCCGACTCTTCCGAATCTGACAGTGATGAGGCACCTTCCAAGAAGCGCAAGGCTGAGGAAGTCACCGAGCCTGTCGTCAAGAAGACAAAGACTGAGGAGCCCGCTGAGGAGGGTATCAAGAACCTGTTTGTTGGCAACCTGAGCTGGAGCATCGACGAGAGCTGGCTCCGTAGTGAGTTTGAGAGCTTCGGTGAAATTGTCGGCTGCCGTGTCATCACTGACCGTGAGTCTGGTCGTCCTAAGGGGTACGTTTAACAACAGCTGTTTTTTTCCTTTGATCAAATACTGACAAGCATAGATTCGGCTATGTTGAGTTCGCCAACGCTGCTGATGCCGCCAAGGCACAGAAGGACATGCACGAGCACGAGATTGACGGTCGCGCATTGAACGTCGACTTCAGCACTCCCCGCCAAAAGCCTGATGCCAACGCTCCTGGCGCTCGCGCCAACAAGTTTGGTGACAAGCGTAGCCCTCCCAGCAACACGCTTTTCCTTGGCAACGTCTCTTTCGAGTGCTCCAACGAGAGCATTCAGGAGATCTTTGCTGAGTACGGCAACGTCACACGTGTCTCTCTCCCTACCGACCGTGACACCGGCTCTCTCAAGGGCTTTGGATACGTCGACTTCAGCTCCCAGGAGGAGGCTACTGCTGCTCTCGAGGCCTTGAACGGTCAGGACATCGCGGGTCGCAGTATCCGCATCGACTACGCCACTCCTCGTGATGACAACGGTGGCGGTGGTGGCCGCGGTGGCTTCGGAGGTGGTCGTGGCGGTGGTCGCGGCGGCCGTGGTGGCTTCGGCGACCGTGGTGGTCGTGGAGGTGGCCGTGGCGGCGGCTTCGGCGGTCGCGGAGGCCGTGGTGGTGCTCGCGGAGGCGGCCGCGGTGGTTCATTCAACCGCGGTGGCTTTGGTGACTTCCAGGGCCAGAAGGTGTCGTTTGACTAGACATCTTCTAAGTTCCTACATTGCTTGCATGCATTTTGTGTATCTGCTTTGATCATCTTGAAAGGGTAAGTAATGGGGGTCTTCTGCCGTACGATAATGATGTGTGACATGATCATCGATGAGAGGACTCTTTGTTTTCAACATCTCTCATGGTAATGGCGTTCACTGGGAAAAAGTTGCTTGGTTTGGTAGATTGACTAGCTGCCTCAAATAGGCTGAGGTTCATGATTATCTGTAGCTATCTATAGAGTAAAACAATCTCATAAACAAAACTCGTTGTCTTCGCGTGATGATGATTGAACCGTAATAACACGTTGAGATGTTGAACTTGAGTAGCTAGAAGCTTCATAAACTATGTATGGCACAATAACTGCGGTCATGACGGTTTGAATTTGTCCTTACAGCACGTCACGTGTGACTTTAATAGGTAAAGAAATCAGCACATTAGCTCTTTTTTTTCGTTTGGACGTCGAAAGCCACATGTTTCAAAGGTCCCACACACACACACACACACACACACGGAGAGTGGGATGAGCACAGATGATTAGGTTGTTACTCTCACGCAACACAGGAACTCAATGTAAACTATCAAAAAAGTAGATTCGAGTGATGCCTCAAAAAAAAAAAGGTTCTGACGCAAAGAAACAAGTACACATACACGCAAAAATGAGACTTTCACAGAGTGAACAATAAAGGAGAGTAAAAGAAACGGAAAGAAGCAAAGCAGAGGCGCAATCATAGCTTCCACAAGTAGATGGTGTGAGCAACAAACGAAAAAAAACAACTATAAAAAGAACACTGTGGGTGTGTGGATGGGAGGCAGAAAAACCTAGACACCCTCTACATCCGACTCCACATCGCTATTTTCCAACTCAAATTGCTTCTCTGCATCAGCATCGAAGCACGTCTCCCAGCAAAGAACTTCGCTAGGAAAGTCCTTCTCCACCCTCGGTCGTTCGCGCACGAACCATGCTAGTCCAGCGCCGGCGATGCCGAAGAGCGCGAGGCAAGTCCAGAGCGCAAGGTTTGTCGTGTCGACGCTGATGTCGTCGCTAAAGTAGTAGCTTGTGCCACTGACCGCAACGGCAAAAGCCTTGAAAAGACTGGCGACTTGCATCATGCCGACAACGGTGCCGGCTGAAAAGGCGTCTGGGGTGGTGTTGAGGACGAGGAGGGAAACAACAACGGTCGCGGCGTCGGTAAGGAGGTGCTTTGCGAAGATAGAGAATGTGGAGATGATGGGCCCAAAACCGGAGCATGTTACGACAGCAGCGAGAAAGGGTGTGATTACGTATGTTGCGGGGAGCAAAGCAGAAAGAGAGCGATAAAGTGTAATGAGACCATGCTTTGAAGTCGCATAAGGAACGGCGTAGAAGACGACAGCACCGGCAAGGCCGCGTACACCAAGTACAATGATGTTGATCCATTCGCACGGGATGCCCATACCACCGGATTCGATGCTGCTATGGCCAAGGTGAGGAAGGACAACGTCAAAGGTCGAGGCGTGGAGGGACAAGAGACAGAAGGAGGACAGAAGGACCATGAGCGAGGGGGCCTGGAGGAACTGGGTAATGGTGATGGGCTCCGGGCGAGCAAAGTCAACCAGCGTTACGTTTGTGTCATGCGAGTCACGGCGGAGGAAGGCTGCTTTTTCGCAGTCCATGTCCACTGGGTCTGCTGTACGCTCACTGTGTTGGGGTAGTGTCTCCTTGAGGAAAATGGTTGCCACAAGTGCAATGATGAACAGTATGCTCCCGCATGCCAGTTCCGAGCCCAGAGTGGGATAGTCCTGCCATACCATGTTGTATGCTTGCAGACTTTCCGAGACCATGAGCTGCATGATTGGGCCCATGGAACCGCCGAGGGAGATGACGGGTAACCGAGCGACATTCTTTGCTCTATTCTCGGCTGTTGTGCTCAAATCTCCAATCATGGTTAGGGTTGTGCAAACGATGGCCGAGCTGAGCATGCCAGCGATGAAGCGGAATATGGTGCAGCTAGCTAAGCTAGTCGCAAATCCCATGCACATGCAGCAGGCGAACATGCTCCAGAGCCCGATGAGGGCGACGCGCCGTCTTCCCATGCGATCCGCGAGGTAACCCCAGAAGAGACCTGTCGTTCCACCGAATGCATATGCGCACTCAAGTATGCTTCGGAGATAGGATGAGGATAATGTACCACAGTAGTCGGAAGATGAGAGGAGCATTTGGAGCTGTGGCTGGAGGCTTGATGCCATGATGCTACAGTGAAGGTTAGTGCTGATACAGGGCTCTCTCGTAACTCATTTTGATTGAGCCCAAGTCGGAAAATACATACGCTTCAGCAAAGAAGACGAGATACACCAGCACCAGTTGCCCTCGTTGTGATTGGTCTGCATCGTACAGGATGTTGTGGCTCTCCATCTCTTCCTCGACCTCTTGTTCCTCCTCTTGTTCCTCTTCTTCAACCATAGCCACCTTGTCGTATTTGCCCAAGTCCTTCACTGGGATCAGTGACCGCGTTCTCCTGTGGAAACCCAACATTTTTGCAAAATCCCAAACAATCAACCCCGAAAAAATCCGAATTTGCGGTGGCGCGATGTACCGCTAGCGAGGGAGCGTCGGCAGGCACGACCAGCGTAAACCTGTGCGTATAGTGACTGTAACGGGCACAAAGTGACCCAAGGAAATAGGTAGCGGGAGCGAGAGAGCGACGGGAATGAACTGTCAAGGGAGTGACAGGCTCACTTGGAACGAAATAAGGATCGGACGCTCACAACGGCGGCAGCGACGGCGGCGGCGACGGCGGCGACACCAACATGGCGCGAGGGGTTTGAGCTTGATGGAGTGTTTGAAACAGAAGGAGTGGTGCTTCGCGCCCCCATTGGGTCTCAGCCTCCCACCCCCAGGGCGCTAGCCACCATCCGGCGCCAAGCCGCTTAACGCGGTCCCATGTGATGTCAGATGGTTCCCTCCTGACCCACGCCTCTGGGACGTGCGAGGCCAAGTTAGAGTTCGAATAGAGGCCATCGGTGCGCTAATGGGTGCAGAAACCCTTGCATGACATACGCTTTTGCAAGCGAATATTTGCTTTGGTCGAGGGCGTGAGGGAATAGGTTGATTGATGCGAGAAGCATAACGCCGACGGAAACAATGGGCGTTAGACGCGGCCCAATACCTTCCGATGCTAGAGAGACGGAGCTGAGTTGATATTACGACCGAAGCCCTTATAACCGGTTCAGGACACAGTACGGTGCGCAAAACATGTTGGTGGGAATAAGAGGGCCAGAGTCTTGAGAGGGTCTTGAGAGAGAACCGAGGGAGGGAAACCAAGGAAAATTACATACTTAACGCCATCGATTTATAGTGCTGTGGGTGTAAGCTCTTGGTTTGAAAGATTCTGTGACGGGAATTGTAATACGTGTCCTATGGTTGGTCAGTGATCTGAGCATACCTTGGTGAAATGTCGACACATTATCTATGCTCACGCTCAGGTGTGGTGCCCTTCTTCCCATCTACAGCACTAGGAAAAAAAGTTTCGTCTTCAGCAAAGGTGATCGAATCATTACTATAGATCACACATGGCTATCAGGGGTTTTAGAAAAGGAGTATGAAGCTTCGAGTTGGTCATCCACCTAGGCTTGTAAACTTTTTCAAACCACAGTTTACGACTTAACAGGTGTATGTAGTGATTCATGAGTAGATAGAATACAAGTTACTTGTAGCTGCATGCCTGCAAATATGCGACATAGTGAAAACCCCGTTATCAAGCGTAGGCTTAGAATCCGGCAGAATGGTTATGATACACAGACCACACACCTTAAAGGAACCACCTAGCAAGTCCTATACTCTCGGTTTGCATCAGCATTTGTATTGCATAGGAACGAAATCTGCAAGGCAATTACCTTGCTCAACGGAGTTCGCTGACCTCAAAGCAATACTGGAGCCGTACTGGTTCATGTTCAACTTTGTCCTGGAGTACGAGAACAGACCGATAACGTATGCACTGGTCCCGCGAAAGATGGGGAAAACCGGGCCTACTATCCTCATCCATTATGTCTGGGAGACATCCGAAGCAAGTGGCGCCGCTGCCTACCCATCGTGGGTGTCACATTCACTACGAAGAAGTAGCCAAAAGTACAACCACTGCGACTATAGTATTCGATTGTTTCTCCGTCAGCTCTCGCTGCGCCTACGAGAGGTGGAGGCAGAAATCGAGTGGGTTGCTGTTAATGCCAAACCGCGCCTATGTTTCCACTGGCATGGCAGGCCACTTGCACTAAAGGTACGGCATAGTGTCTTCAACATCACCACTCCATCGGGGGGAGAGTACATTGCAGACTTCACCATCGAACAATTTGGCTATCCTAGCTCCATGTGGTTCATGACGGCAAAAGAGTACCTTGTGCAATGCACGACGCTGGAAAAGATAGAGCAGCCATGCGCCGACGAAAGGGCGAGTGCGATGAGAGGGGAGATTGAGTGCACGAAAAAGGCACAGATTGTCCAGGAACTTTGTGGGAGAATAGACGTCAAATCGTGGAAATATTGGAATCAGAAGAAGAGGGTAGAGTGGATGGAAGACGTGGTCCGAAATGAGTTTTAGCGTGAGGGGCGTCTAGAAGTCACTTGGTACAGTGAGCATGGCGAGTGCAGATAGTAGTGATGAAGGTCCCAAGAAGCAGATAAACCAGAGCATGTCCAGAGGAAGGAAAAACATAGGTGGGCGGTAGGAAAAAAAAACAGTATCTTGTGTCATATTAGTCAGGAAAAGAGGCAGTGGTTGAGAGAGAGGACGTGTGTCGACCCGCGGGGCCCGGCGTTATACTTTGTCCTTGCTAGCCGTGCCACCCTCAAAATCGACAATGGTCCTCTGCCCTAAACATCACATGCACGTTGACGACGTTTCGGCCCCCACACGATACCGGTGAATGCTGTGAAGCAGCCAGCGGTCCAATTAAAGGAGCGTTGCACACGTATGCGCACACCCAGAACATCATCAGGGCGACCGGACACGGTGGGTTGGGCGACTAACGGGGATTGCGGGTCGGGTGGAGCTGCGCATTTGTGCAATTCGCACGTCGCGGAACTGCGGGTTTATCACCATCAGCGAGGGCGACGAGGGCGATGAGGGCGAGACGACTTTATCCATGCACAGCCCTGGAGGCCTTACGCCACGAGCGAGTGAAGAGCATGGGCTAGCAGCCGTTCCTGCGCTGCTTGGGGCTGACCGGTTTCTTGGCATGGGGTCCTGTGCCCATGGACGCTCTCGTTGACGGCTTCGACTCTCGCCGCGTTGGACGGGTTTCTGCTCGCAGTGTGCACGCACTACACTACTGCACCTGTCCGGCAATGCAGGTGAATGGGTGCTGTTGGACCATTTGGCCGCTACGGTACGACATGGCGAATAATGGCCTGCCCTCGTATTGACCCGACACTAAAGGCAATGTGGCGCATTGCAGCAGGGACGTGCAATCCTTGGTTTAGGCAACAGCGACTCCAAATGTCATAGTCGTCGCTTCTCTTTTACTACCACCTATACCCCCCCAATGCCTTGATTTCTCTTCCTGCTTCAAACTCGACACCTCAGGCCTCCCCCAAATCGCCCATCCTCTTGTTGCATACACGCCCCACCGCCGCCCTTTTTGCATCTTTGCCGCTTGCCGCCCGTCTTTGTCCGCTTGCTGCGCCTTCCTATATACCGCGCTACGACCACCACCACTACTCCGATCCTCCAGCGCCCTTCCTCCTCCTGCTACATCATTGTCCTCCTCTTTTTACTACTACTACTACTACTACTACTACTACTACTACTACTACCCCTCCTCCTCTTCCGCCTCCTCCTGGCCTATCATCTTTTGCTGCCCCTCGAGGTTCCACCATCGCTAGTCAATGAGAACGTGATCTCGGCTTTGTCATCTACTCACACTTGGACTGTTGGATCCCTGGGCTTGGGGAACCGCTCCAGTCCGTTCCAGTCCGTGACTCATAAGCCTGAGGCCGCCTCTCCAGTCAAGGTCCCACACTGCAACCAGTCATAACAGACATGTCTGCACCCCACGACCAGAACCGCCATCCCCGGCGACGTCCACTTAAGGGCGGGGCCTCCCCTCTTAGCACCCATGCCATGCAGCTTCGCAAGAGCGGTACCTTCTCGTCGCCAACCCACATCTCATCCGACATCTGCGACCTGGACCGACACTTCATGCCCCGCCGATCGCCAACCAGCACAGAAAGACTGGAACAGCTTGTCCAAGAGTCCATCCAGGATCCTAGCGTCCGTCGTGTTACCAACCTGCTCAACGATATCGAGGCCAAGATTGCTGGACAGAAGAGCTCAGCTACCGCCTCCAACATCCTTAGCGACCCGGAAGTGTTCCCCGTCCCGAGCTTGTTTCTAGACAACACGGTATTGGACCACACCCCCATGGACATTGACTCCAAGCCATCTGCACAAGAGCGCAGCCCCCACGACCACGCTTCTGACAGCGGTCTGGGTTCCAGCGTCAGTGGATCGAGATACGGTAAGGACCCTCTGCAGCTACCCATGCTAGGTCAGGACGCCCTATTTTCTAACATACATAAAGACGATATCCGCTCCCAACACTCCAGCATCCGTGAATCCATCAGCAGCTCAATCAGTTCCACTCACTCTGCCGTCACGCGCTCATTCTCGGCCCTGGGTGCCTCTGAAGAGGGTCACACTCTCGGCGAGTACGCGTGCAAGCAGATTCACGACACCATCATCAAGCCCATCCTCGCTGAAGAGTCATTGAAAGACTTTCACAACTTGATCAAAGACGTCCCACGGCGCATAGGTGAGAAGAACATCCGCAACCTTCGCGATCTCGAGAAGACACTCATCTTCTTGGCTCCGGTAAGTGATATTCGTTGTCTTTCTGGGAGTGCAAAAGCTTATTGCATTCTTCGCGGTTTAAAGGAGCTCTCGGCTACACCGGACAAATACTCCCGCTTCTGTGAACGATCAATCCAGCTATTGGCCACGACCGTCCAGTACCTTTCCGAACAAGACCAGCGACTACCAACCGACCGCCCTTATACTGACGGCTACTTCCTCGACTTGATGGAACAGATTAGACGATACGCTTCAATCATGGCTGCCACCCGCGAAAAAGAATCCAAAGGAGAGGACCTCGACGACATGGACTACTCACGGTATGACCGAGCCGCCGCCTTTCTCTTTTCCCGCACTGACACACTCTTCAACAGCGATGAGAAGATCACGCTCCGTGGTGGCCTAAGCCACAACGGCCGCCCCGTCGAGCTGGTTCGTGAGAAGAACGGGAAAGTCATGCCTATTGATGAGGATGCCGCAAAGGCATTCAGGATCAAGCGTCGTCTCTCGGAAACATATGTTGATGACATGGACGACGATGAAGTTACCCGCTCCATGGCACGACGACGCAAATCCGAGAAACCAGGGGATGTCATTCACACTTGCCGTGACTGCAACAAGGAATTCAAACGCCCATGTGACCTGACCAAACACGAGAAGACGCATTCCCGTCCGTGGAAGTGCTCCGAGAAGAACTGCAAATACTTTGATCTCGGCTGGCCGACAGAGAAGGAACGTGACAGGCACATGAACGACAAGCACTCTGCTGCTCCCGCTCAGTACAAGTGTCTCTACCCGCCCTGCACGTATGCCTCAAAGCGTGAATCCAACTGCAAGCAGCACATGGAAAAGGCTCATGGCTGGGAATACGTTCGTTCCAAGAGCAATGGCCGCAAGAAGGCTCCTTCTAGCAACAACCGTAGCCCCACAACCCCTCTCACTCCCTTTATTGGCACACCCATGTCTGCACCCATGGCCACACCCGTAACACCATTCGCTCCGTCACCCCAAGTGCCCATGATGGACTTTGGCTTTGGAACACCAGCACTGAGCGCCAACAGTTACCAGGATGACTTCCGTCGCAACTCAATTGCCACCGACGGTTCCCACTTTACGACTTCCTCTGGGCATTCACCCGTTGAGCCTACGTCCTTCAATGATGCCGTTGTGACTCCTGAGGATATTGCTGTAAACCACAATGATGTGTACAACACATGCAACTTGGGGGTAAACTTCAATACAGGCTTCCAGCAACCGACACCTATGAGCACTACGTTTGATTTTGAGCCACTCCAATTCACAGTTAACAACCAAATGGGCAACGGCTACCCCCAGCTTTCCCCGCTGGCTCAACCTGATGTCACCCTCTTCTCACCACACGCAGATGAGGGATTTGGAGACATGGACATGGGTGGACAATGCTTCAACCTTCCGGGCGAGGACTTTACCTTGTTCGACAATTCGCCACCCAGCACAATGGCATTCAACAACACAGCGAACTTCTTCCCAGAGTTCAACCAGGTCGGAGGACAGTTTGATGAATTCTGCCCTGAGCCCACTACCACGTTGGACGACCTGAACTACATGAGCTTCATGAACCCGCAGTAAATTCTGCCTTGTTTTACATACGACTATCAGGCATTTGTGTACCTATCTCCCACACGTTTTGTCTTTGTATATTGAAGGAGATTGATTTCCCGAGCTGGCGTTCTCGGCATCGTTTTGCAATTAGCGTTGATGATTGATTATGACAAAAGAGGTGGATCAGAAAGGATTTCCCCACAGGCATGGAATTTAATGGACTTTCCCTCTCACATCTGTTACTATCGGCGCGTATTTACGGTATCTCGTCTTTTTCTTCCTCAGGAAAAAAACCCCCAAAGAAGAAAATCCTCACAAAAAACAATTGACCTTTGTTTGATGGAGAGCGAGTTTGCTTTACCACTGATTTCGATCTCCCCCCTTTTTCTGTCTTTCCATACGGAGTTTCAAGGCTGCGGTAGAGATCATCAGATAGTGCAGGATTAGAAATACGAATAATTAGTGGAAACCAGAAGCGCAATTGTGATTTCTCCTCTTTCTTCTCCTCTATCTTTCCCTCTCCCTCTCCTTCATCATTTGGTCCGGACATTGTGACACGTTGACTTGGCGAGGTAGTGTGTGCCCATGCACGTGTGACTCAGCGCTAAAAGCGCAAGTGGTGTGATTGTGGTGGCGATGCACACCCGGGAACAATCATGACCCTTCTTGCACAACCCCACAGAGGGGAAAGGACGGAATCATGGACCGTCACGCGCCGTTACTAGTGGCTAGTGGCTAGTCGCTAGGAGAAAATAATTTTAGATCCCCCATTCCAAGAAATTAGTGTGGAGGAACTGGGATCGAGGATATGTGTCTTTGGTTGTGCCGGTGATCAAGGAATCGCGGGTACGACGAGACTGTCTGGTCCCTGCCCCCCAAGAGGGCTTGAAGTACGTACACTGGTTATGGCTTGTGTGCTTTATTGTCCTAAGCTCAGAATATGTATCTCATCGTTAAGTAATTCGAGATACCTGTCTAATCACATGGGTGTGTGTGCACATTCCACTTCAACAAGACTCAACATGGCATGAAAAGCTTGAATTGTAATTCAATCAACTGGTTCAGAGGGAATCCCGTACTCGTTTTCCTCTTCCTTGCCCTCGTCGTTCTTCTCAGTCGCCTCACACTCCTCCACAACATGCCCCATACCTGCTTCTACCACCTCAAACCTCTCCAACAAGCCCACATCCCAGCCCTGAAACTTTTTAGCAGTCGGCGGGAGCAACCTTTGGCTTTCATGCAACGCCCGATCCAACTCGCTGTACAAATCCTCGGGGAATTCCACGTCCTCTATACTTGCGTTTTCCGCTTCGCCGGGTTTGAGCGGCTGCCACATTTGCTTTTGGTAAAATACTTTCATCGAGCGAGTGGGATCGAGACGGTTGGGCGTCGGAATTGACGAGGAGAAGAGAAGGTCGGGCGTGAAGACCCATAGAAGCAGTGAAGGAATAGGTGCTTCCGACGACTGTGCTGGTGGGGCGGTATGAATGTGGAATTTGCGGACAGCGGTGTTCTCAATGAGATAGAGTAGACGTGCTGATATCCATTTTTGGACAGTGTAGGAATGAGTGGGTAGACTGGGCACACTGGAAGTTACGCTGATGTTCCACTTTTGTATTCGCCAGCCATCCGCAGCGGGATCTTGGGTGCCAATCATCTGATTGCAGTGTTTGCATACAACTGAGCAGAACCCTGCTCCTTCGGCTTTCAACTATGCAAAGTTAGCACAAGTGGCATCACAAAGAGAAAACAAGATATCAGTGTGCATGAAAAGACATGTAGCCTTTGGCTAAACCTGTCAATCCCAATGGTCTAAGGGTGCAGAGACAGTGAAACGCCAGGCCGCCATCTCGACGACACCGGCAACCCATCGACCTGGGGAGGTGAGGGTACGTCCGGAGCCGAGAGATTGTGTATGAGCCTATTGCTCTGGGGCGCTTGTATCAACGATAGTGCCATAGAAGAGGCTATATCGCCTTCTTTGCGCCCCGACGCGCTGCACATTTAACGAGATGCTATCGTGCGAGCGCACAAACGAAGAAAGCAGAAGGAAGCTATGGGCTTACCTGCGTGCCCTCGCAATCAGCCTCTGTCACAAGGAAGCTTGTTAGATCCACGAAGCCTACACCTTCCTTGGCCTGGAGACGGTTGCCAGCTGCGTAGCCTTTCTGGCCAATGGCATGCTCATGCGTATGATCGTGCAAGTGATGTTCATCCGGCTTGTGGCAGTGCCAGAAGTCCATCATCTCGGCCCAGTTCTCGTTGGGCAGATCTTTCCACTGTTGTATCTTTCCTTTGGGCACAACAACACCCGCGCAGCTCTTACACACAATCTCTACGTCTTTGGCATCGTTTAATGAGGCGCCATCCCAAGGGACAATATTGGCCTGCCGATCTTGGCGCTGCAGAGCGCCTAGAAGATCACTGCCTTCCTTCTCTTCCATTTGCAAGCGTAACGTCAGCTCTTTGCTCGGGGGCCGTGATGGCAATTCGAGGGCAGCATCGCCTCCCCCCTTAACGTTGATTGGCAGACGTATTGTTGCTGACTGTCCCTCATGCGACACGGTGATGTAGGAGCCGTCGGCGGACAGCTTCGCGTCCGTTTGCCGCGAGTGATTTGTGCGCAGCGACGCAAAGAGCGTGACAGTGCGGATGTGCAGCAAGAGCTCGGCGTACAGGGTTATTGAAGTTTCGTTGGGCAACATGGGCCGCGCGTTGTCCTCGTCGCTCTGTAATAGATTCGGGGCGTGAACCTTGGTAGGCTCCGGCGCGGGCTTGGGGTTCATCAGGTCTTTGATCGCTTCAGGGGACAGACCGAGCGCTTCGTATGCTGACTCGGGAAGTAGCGGGCGCGACATACTTCGTGATTGCGCTCCATGGTGGCGGGGATGGACGTGGGGTTGCTAAGTCAATGAGCTTGCGCGCGACAAAGTCGACTTAACCAAGAGAAGAGTGGGTCCGCTTGGGAGATTCTAACTACATCCAGCCAACCTGGTTGATATTCGACGCCATCAGGCACAATTAATTACATTATCTACTACGTCTACTACTGGTAGTAGCTAAGAAACAAATTCCGCTACAGCATGTTCTTCGTGACATTTTTGAGCAAATTTGAGCCACAGCTATTGCCCCTTCTTCTCGCCTGCCTTCTTCTCCTGCTCCAAAATGTACTGGACACCTCTCTTGATACCCTCGTCTAGATCAACAAGCGGCTCGTAACCCAACCGCTGCTTTGCCTTATTGATATTGTGATATTTCGACATGCTGCTGTACTTTACTTGAGCCCGGGTCAGGTTCGGCTTCTTGCCCATGAGCCAAAACACATTTTCCAAAATCGCGCCAATGGTCCATGCAAAGTCGGAGCTGAGATGCCAGACGCTGCTCAATGGTACTCGATCGCCTGCCTCGTGCCAGACTGCACGTGCAAAGTCCCAGAAGTAAACAGGTTGGCCATTGGTGATGAAGAAGGCTTCACCATCGACGCGTTCTGTGTCCAGAGGAATAGTAGGTAGGACTTTGTGAGTATGGAGAAGGGCCAGAACCGCGAGGACGTGGCCGTGGGCGACATTCTCGACGTACGTGAAGTCGAACATATTTGTGTTGTTACCGACTTGGAACTTGGTTTGTCCCTTGCGGCACGCGGTGACCATCTTGGGAAGCAATTGAACATCGCCCTCGCCGAAGATGCCTGCAGGACGGATGGCGCAGGTAAGGAAGTTTTCGGGGTTGCGATTCGCTTGGAGTACGGCTGTCTCTGCGTAGGCCTTTATGTATGGGTTAGCGAGGAGTGAGTGGGTAACTGGCAGACTGTCCGCTTACTTTGGTCGTGGTGTAGTATTCGGGCTGGTCATCGCCAGTGACCAAAGGCCACCTCTCATCGGCATTGATAAGTTCTGTTTGGTGATTGAGAATAACACTTGCTGAGCTTGTGTATACGAATGCCTTGACCCCAGCTTCTTGTGCCGCTTGCAGCAAGACCTTGGTTCCTCCAACATTGACCTTTTCGTGGATCTCGGGCTTCAAGTCGAAGTGTGGAGAGGCTGTGTGTATGACCGAGTGGGGCTTGATCTGGGCGAATAGAGCCTTCATTGCCGCGGCATCGGTGATGTCGCCATCATGGTAGGAGACGGTCGGGCTAGCATGGCGATTCGAGCTGGTCCGTAAATCGAGAACTGCGATTTGCGTCTTTGGGTGACGCTTCACGATGAAGCTGACGATGTGGCTGCCCAGGAAGCCGCATCCACCGACGACAAGAACCTTTCCAAGAGACTCTATTTCTTCCGCGCGCGACATGGTGGTTGATGTGTGGTAACGGCGCAATGGATGGTGCGATGATTAAGGTTTGTTTGCGGAGAGTGCTCGGGAGATCGATTTCCACCCCAGGGGTACCGCAGGCATGATTGGCGGTCCCCACATGTTGCTCAGGGTCCAACGGTCCTAATCCGGGCTCGCTCTGCACATGAGCGACTCTTCACCATTCTCACTAGCCTTCCAACAAGTTTATAGCCAACAATAATGAATGTATTATATTATATCGTAAACTACACTCTCGTATGTGTTTTTCGAGAAGGGGCTGCATTTAGCTTACAAATACGAGGTAGGACTTTGCATGTATAGACTCTGTTCACAATATATAGCTTTTGTTGAATCACTTCAGCTCCATGTCGACGCATACGTACGCACATACGCGTTAACTCAAAGACTCGATGCATTCGTAGTTAAATGCACCATCATTGGCTGACTAACACCTCCTCTCAGGGCACTGATCTTCCATACTGCGATGCCTATGGCCCACGAACGCCGTGTAATGCAAGCCTTGATCATACTTGGGGTATCATGTAATTTCATAACTGATGCGGTCGGCCGTTAAATCGTCATCCGCCTATCCCTTTTTTTTTGGTTCAAAAATACCTAGAAGAAATTTCTGCGTCGTCGTCAGCACACGCCCAGGGAAACACAGGCGATAAACTTACTCAGCGCTGTCTTGCGCAGACCGCCTCAAGCGACGGTTATAGAGTTTCTTGTCTTCTGGAGTGCCCCAGAAAAGCTTCGCAGCCTCAGGATTCACTAACGTGCGTGGGTCGTACGCAGGCGATTCCTCCTCGATAGCTGAGATAATAGCCTCGATATGTGACCGCATGTCGTCTTTGCGAGCAGCATCATAACAGAGAATACCGTCAGGAGACACACGGTGATGATACAGAATGGGTGTCTCGAACCTGACGCGAGGTAGCACATCCGGGAACTTGGGACTGATGTATAGCCTGATCCTGAACATGCCTCCGTCAAGGTTTGTCATCGGCCGGCCAAAAAGAACCAACTGCCATACGAATGGATTCTTGTCGACCAGGTCGAGGTCCAATGCGATCGCATCCTGCTTCTTGTACTTCTCAACAATTTGTTCGTATTGCCGCTGGAGATTATTGGCGATACTCATCTCTTTTTTAACAGCCGCCATGCCTTCCACAGCCCAAGACTCCATCTCCTTGTTAAGAGTCTCGAAAATCTTGACCAGACGCTCCCTAAGAGATGTGTATTGGAAGGTGCCTTCCATGGTGTTGCCCGGGCCTTCAAATGGCATTTTCTCGAATCGGTCACCATCCTTGTTTTGCTTCACCGCTTCGTCAACTCTAGAAAGATAGGACTGGTAGTACCACAAGAAACGTCGCTTGCAGAGGTCCTTGAAAGGTTCGAACGGCGCATCATCTCTGCTGGACTGATAGTCTTCTTCAGCGTTGTAAATCGTCACACCAGGCCTCTGCCTGTTAATGCCTAGGTACTCCTCGAGCCGCTCAACGACAGATATGCGGAGGGACTCGTGCCGAATCTTGTCCACATACGCCTCTTGGTTCTTCTTGTCATAGTCGGAGTTTGCGTCTTCAAAACCAGGCTCGTTTTCGTACGGATTGCCAGACATGAGGCTCTGGATGGAGATGAGGATCGATTCGAGGCCCTGCGCGGATGACCATTCTTCGCCACGCTCACCTCGCCATGTGCTGAATCTTGTAAGTGTGGAAACAGTCAGACAATATGACAATGCTTACCCAAGAATCGATAGGCACACTTTCCCGCCTGCGTAGATGTTGGGATTGAAGCGCGTGCGTCCTCCGTTGGTGGTTATGGCTGTTACACTTGGTGCTTTGGTAGGATAGTCTCGCGTGAACTTGATAGCGAATTCGAAGAAGCCGAACTCGTATGGAGTATCCGGGGGGCCTATGATCAGTGCCCGCACATGGCGCACATCGATATCGCGGCAGGCGACCGCTATCGAGAGGTCGGATCCTCGCTGAATCTCGCCCAATTCGCGGGTGATTCTAAGGATGCATTGATTCGACATGATCCTGTGACAGCCTTCTGGCTATGGCCTCGTACGTGAGTCGGCTGTTGTGGGTTTCGAGGCGCGGGGTTGGTGGGCTTAGTGACGGCCTAGAGGAAACACTTGATCGAGCGGTCTGGATATTCTCGCTGTGAAAAGTGGCCGACGGCCAGCAAGCGGTCGCTCAAACGCCTCCAGGCTACAGTACCGACAGTGAAACAAGGAAATCCTGCAATATTTGAGGACCTCGTGGGTTCGACTGTTGGATTGCGCGATGTTGCTGGACGTACGTATGGTTCGCGAGAAAGTGAGGAGAGAAGAAAACACCGTGCGGGGAAACCTAGAAACCCAGTCGGTAGTAGCAAAAGAAGTTATAAGCAGCCTGTCGACCGTTGTGTTGTCAAAGCAAGCATGGGTAGTGAAGCCTTAGCTCAGGTTGCAGGGAGATGCATGCGGAGGGGCAGAATCCGTCACCGCTCACGGAACCCAAGCCGCAACACCACGCTCTCATTGTCGCAATACTAGTTAGCAAGCACGTTTGGGTCTGCAACATGTATGGTTTAAGCCTCGTATCACAGATTCCTGGCTAATATTAGTAGGGTTGTCTTTGCGCTCTTCATAATAAGCAAGTCGGGCGGGCTTATCTACAACCGCGAGTTCCATACGGGCATGAGCAAGCTCACTAGCAATGACTACCTTATGCTCGCTGGATCGTTCCATGGGTTAGTCCCACTTGAAGCGCAGCCATCGCTTTTCTGACCAAACGCCCAGAATGCACGCCATTACAGCCCAACTATCTCCTGTTCCACCTGCTCGCGCGCCCCCTCCCTCAACCACGACTACAAACCTACAAACCTTCCCAGTCCGCGCCACCGGTATTGAGGTACTAGAGAGCTCTCATTTCCGCATCCAATGCTTCCAAACACAAACCGGGGTGAAGTTTCTGCTCTTCACTGAGCCGCAGCAGCCGAACGTGGATATAATGATCAAGAAGATATACGAGCTGTATGCGGACTATGTAATGAAGAACCCATTCTACACCGTGGAAATGCCGATTCGGTGCGACAAGTTCGACAGAGGACTAGATGGGTTTGTGAAGATTAGGGGGTGAGGACAGCGCAGTTTACAACAAGAACATGATGACTGTGGAATAAGGGACCGGTGATGGTATACTTCTGCAACCCATATATATGGCCGTGCAGGAAACGTCCAGCCCACACGTTTATCTTGCGTGCACAATGTGCGTTAGCCAGCGTGTTAGCCATGGAAAACGCCACCGGGCTTCAAAGTAGCGTCTTCGAAGCTATGCGACTCCCAATGACTCCCATGATTACTGTGGACGTCGACGTCATTGGAGCATCGCTTGGATGGGGACAGCCATGTTCAGAGAAATGAGTCGGTCAAACAAATAGGATACATGGCGTCAGCCTAAGCAGACCGTCAAAGTCATTATTTGTTTCATTCATCCATCTGTGTCGGATGTGGTAGACACTAGCTCTAGTCATACAGTAGACGCCGTAGATGCTCTGCCCCGTCGAAAGGCTTTATACGCAAGCTGTGCCAAACGCGCCTTCACGCCGTGCCATGCTTGCTCTGGCTTATGCTGTGTCCATCTTGTCTGCATCGTCATCCTTCTTGTTCTTGCTTCCACTTCCGCTAGGCTGGCCCTGATCATCTAGCAACGGCTGCTTCTCATCGCCCTCAGCAACAGGCTCCAGCTCCGACTTACCCTCAGCAGCTTCCTTTGCCTTCTTATCCTTTTCCTGCCGTGCCTTCTCTTCTTCGAAAGACATCCTGAGCGCAAGTGCAAGTTCCGGATCGACCGAAGGATCTACTCCGAATTCAAAGTCGTTACCGCCCGATGGACCGCCGCCGCCACCTCCAGAGCCACTATCGCCTCCAGCGTTGGAGGCGCCTTCTCCGCCAACTATAGGTGTAGTAATCAAGGAATCGCTGAGTAGGTTTGCGCTGGGTGGAATGGTAGCTAGGTAGGAGCCTTCGGCGCTCTGTACGTTGTCGCTGAAGGCCTGGAGTTTCCGCGTGGTATCGTCACTGAGTTCGCCGAACGCGATGATATCGATGCTGATACCGCTCTTCTTCATCTTCTTCGCCAACTTGATCAAATTCTTCTCGTCTTCCTCGATGGGGCTGCAGTTGAATATAACTATTCTCTGCTTCTGCGACTTGTTCTGCCTGTGCTTTAGAGCCAACTGCGCGCTTCTGTGTTAGCGGTTGCTTCTGCCAATGTCACGGAGCAACGTACCGCTGCCACATTGATACCGGTGACGAAATGTGAGCTGCCTTTTATCTTTGTCCTGTGCAGTCCATCAAGCACCTTGCCAATGTCCGTTGTCAGGGTCGTAAGGATCTCCGGAGTGTTGCCCCCCATGCTCATCAAACCGACGGAAGACTCTGGGTTCGCCCCGGTCTTTGCGGAGAAGATCATGTTGACAGCATCCTGTTGCGCTTCCCATCGCGAGGGTACATAATCGCCATTCCGACTAGCTTCGCTGTTGTCAACACTGTAACAGTTAGTAAAGAGAGGGATACAGGTTGTCGAGACAGACATACACTATCATGGAGGCTTCCAACACCATCTTGAATGTGATTTGTCTAGGGTGTTGAAGTGATTGTTTGGGGTAGTTGATTAGATCGACGGTGACGGTATGTTGCTGAGCTTAGGTCGCCGTAGCGGAGGACGGAGGCTGGCGAGCAAGCCTCCGACGTCACGTGGATACGAGGAGCGGACGAGCGACCAGCAGACGGGAGACCGTGCGTGCCTACATCAGAAGAAATGACTCGTATCACACTGTTGCTGATTGAGATCTTACTCGTAACTTGGTATAACGCAGATTGTACATGCTGTGTGTGCATCGTTCTATTATAATTTATTTTGGAAGAATTGGTTCACCAAGCAGCAATTCCCCGAAACGGGCATTGAAACCAATCCTGCTATGGCAACCGCAGTCCAGAGGTGGTGTCGCAACCTTGGCGCGGGCACAAAGACCCTTGCAAGACTGTTCATCCTTCCTTCCTCCAACATCCCACTCAAGATTCAGAAGCCGCAACCAACACCCCCCACAGCCACACCACAATACACGCAAAAATCTTCACAGCTATCACAAAAGTACAGAGTGGTCTTGATACGTTTCTCTCCAGGCTCAATTTACATTGTTCTCGTCAGTGTCGCGGCTTTGCACGCGTTGTTTACTCCCTGGACGCAGCATCTGAGAGACGCAGCCTCAACTACAAACACGACATCAGAGCTTCTCAAGACCTACCCGAAGGCCCTTTAACGCATTTGGGATTTTCCAAAGCCTCTGTTTATACTTGTTGCCGCCATCAACCCTGTGGCTGTTTACGCGTTGTTTACACCGCGAATATGACCAACATTACCCACGGCATTACGGCTGAGGCTAAGGCCAATATGCTGGCAAACCTCCAGATCGAAATCGACTCGCGCATAGAGAAGCTACGAGCCCAATGCGAAGCACAATGTGCAAGTATGCAGTCGCGTCTCGAGCGACGCGTCAACCGCATCCCGATCGTGACGCGCCAGACCATGCTTGCCGACCTCCTCAAGGCATCAGCACCAATGCAACCTGTCGCCGCTCCCGCCCCACCAGCAAAAGTCACTACCACTACTACTGTCGCTGCTGCTACGACAACAACAACAACAACTACCACTACTACCAAGAAGACGGCTGGTACAGGCACCGGCACTGCTGCTCGCAAAGCGCGCAATGCTGCACCCAGCAATGTTAGTACCGTTTCTTCAAGACCCGCATCCTCTCAGGAAGAGCGCGTCAAGACCACTGCCAAAACTACCAAGAGTACCCCCACATATGCCAAAGCAACCAAAGCAACAAAAACAACTCGAGCAAAGAAGCGCAGCAGCGACGAGATGTCGGGCGAGGACAAAGAGAACTCGGAACTCCCTGTGCCCAAGAAGCGCACGAGGAATATCGCCCAGAAGCCCGCGGCTGAGAAGGGGGAGAAGGGGGAGAAGGCTGCAACAGTGGGTAGCACGCGTTCGACTCGTGCTGGATCTCGCACCAAGCCGGGTGCCGGCCACGTACTATCACCCAAGAACAATGCCGCCAACGCACGCAAGCCAGCTGCGCGTAGCGTCCGCCCTCGGTAGCGCCCTTAGACGGACATGGTCACCCAGCATTGGTTATTCGGCGTTTGATACCCCCTCGTTTTTGCATTTGGGTGGAGTTTTTGGTGATTGTCTTCCTTTTTTTTTCTCCCTTGTCTTCGCTCCAAGTCGGTAGTTGTCGTTCGCCATGGCTTGAATGAAGGATCCCTATTCGAGTTCCAGCCGCCCAAAAGGGAAGGCTCTCATGGGGGTTTCTAAACACAGCCGGGTGGATATGGCTATGGGCATTGGGAGTATGATTCTCTTCCGTGTGGTGTATAGTTTGGTTGGGGACTTTGAGGACTTTTTGATTTTGCACAGCGATGAAGCTTGCTACGTAGCACAGGGAACGACGAATCATGATACCAGACTTGTCTTTTATGTAGTGATGAAAGTGATGGCTGTCTAATGTAAACGCTTATAACGATAGCGATACATGAACAACAACAGGGTATTTCTAGTCCTCAGACTGGTGAGCACTTTCAATCCCAGCGCATGATAGCTTCCTCGACTAGCGGCTTGATGACCTTCCTACCAGCATCCGATCTATGTTGCCAGACCATCTGGCGAGGCGCCAGCTCATCCGCCCTGTGCCATGGCTGGAAATCGATTCCCAGGTCATTGTTCTCGATGGCGTCCTTGATTAGCCTAAACAGCGAATCGGCTTGATCCTGGTCGATGCGCACGTCGTCTCGAACTACAAGTACGACCTCTCTGATCTTCTCCTTGCTGCCGTCCTTGTAGTGTTTCTTGTACTTGTTAATTGAGACGGATACATCAACGTTGGCTTGGGCTGTCCAGGCAGCATGAACCGCAAACCAGTCTGTGGGCGCGTTAGCTTGTGCTGTGCCTTTGATATCAGGAGGAGGTGGTGGTGGGAGAATAAGGGAATGTCCATACCAAACAGCTCTTCGAATTCAGTCTTGAGGATCTGCTCATCCATGGAGTAAGGGATAGACGCGAAGCCTACGCTTATAGTGGGAGTGCGTGGGGAAGGCGTATCAATGACATCGGACTTCCAGTCACGGCGTAGCAGGTCGTATAGACCAAGATTGCCAATGCTTTTCTGGGCCTTGGTAAGCTTGTCGTCAACTTCCTCCATGACGTCTTTCAGGTCGTTGTCTCTCCAGTTGCTGCGTGCAAGAACACGCTTCGAAGTCTCAATGTCGGCCTTGGTGGTCTTGTCGCTCGTCAGGCCGCCAGAATCAATGGCGATGGCGCTAAGCATGAGCTCGAGCAGCTCGTGGGGCATATGGTATTCTTCTGGGAGCTTCTCCAACTCATCGAGCATTTGGCGAGCAACAAGGGTTGTGCAGCTCGCCGCTGTCTCAAAGATTCGGGGGTCGGCGTCCGGGGCGGTGCCACTATCTTTGTGGTGGTCGATAATGCTCAGAATCTTCGCCTTTGCCCATTTCCTGAGGGGCGCTGCATGGTCGACCAGGACAATACCCTTAAGCTTAGTGCTGAGCGTCTCTGGGTCTTCGGGTAGTTCATCCAGTGTGAGCAGATCTTCATGGCCAGGCGTCATTTGTGAGTTGCCCAGTGCTATCTTGTTCTCAGGCCTCAGGTCAAGGGCATGGGATGGCGTCTGCAGCAGCGCGATGGCCTTGACAGGGTTGGACGAGTTCATGGTCGAATGCTCGAGATGGTATGCCCAAGTGAGGGCTGCAGTCATCGAGTCCAAGTCACCACCCTCATTGCCCTGCACCAAGATCCACTCTGACTCCTTGCCAGCTTGCCAGTCGATCAGGAACTCCTTCTTGGTCTGGCGACTCCATTCGCTAAAGTGGCCGACACCTAGATGTTTGGCGGGTTGCATTGTTGACGCGTCGAGGACTGCTTGTTGGGATGCGCTATGCTGAAGCGCTGCGGCGACATTAGTGCCGGCCATAAGGCCCGGTAGAAGGGCACGAAATGGTTTCATGGTGTAGAGAGATGGGATGCGATGGCAGCAGGTATGAGTAAGGGAATTTATTTGGCGGACAGGCATCCAGGCTGTCCTGCTTGTTCAGACACAGATGGGGGGAGTGGGGATAGTTGCGTCAGGGCATGGCCAAAGCGCGGCTGGCGGAGACGCGTCTCAGCCCTACAGCGAACGTCCCGCGTGTGCTGGCAGCCTCATCTGTGTTTGCTGCACGTGTTAGATTTTGACAGGAAAATAAAACGATGCACATTAGTGGATTCACACTAACACTAATAGTAAGGTTGGCACATCCCTGCGAGACGGATGGCAGCCGGTCGTACTTTCGGCGCCTGTAGCTTGCATGCTATTGAGATTAGACCCGAGCCAGGCATGGCATCGAGGATACGGGCTACTGGCAGATACGCGTATGTACGTATATCACGGGAGATGGCCTGCGCATGTGCCTGTATGTGGCAGTGTACAGTACAACACCATGGGCTTCGCTGCGGTGTGTATCACGGCGGCATTTTCTCACCCTCTCCCCGCACAGTTAGCGTGGAGACATGACGCGCGCCGCGTTTCTAGATCTGCTTGGTCCCGGCGCCGGGCGGCGCGGAATGGCTGTGGCGAAGCGCCCTCACCTCAGCGGCCATACGGAGCTCAGCCACAGCAGTGCAGGGCTGCGCGCCCAGTCAAAAAGGCTTGCTTGCACCAATACCACCACTCTCGAGTAGGTCGCCCTGCATACTCTCCTCTTCCCCCTCCTGGCCTCGCTCTACCCTAATTGCCGCCCAGGGTTTACGCGTCGGCTGCTTACTGAACAGGCCACTAAGCCTGAGCCGGCTGCGACCGGACGGCTGCACGCTTAGCAAGCACTACAACCATCTACTTACCCTACCCCAGCCGCGCTCCCTCAACACCCTCGCTTTTTGCCTGGCGAAATACTCGTCGCAACGGCGCCGGCCATGGATCACGGACAAGACGGCCAAGGCCGCCCACTGGTATCGTCGACCACTTCAACCACCACCACTACCACTTCTGGCCCGCACACTACTACCTCAACCACTCACACTTCGCCGGAACAAGGGACTACGCTACACCACGATGGAACAAGCTCAACTACCGTCACCCATCCTGCTGTTACTACAACTACCCACATGCCGCCGCCCCAGCCTTCTGTCTCGCAACAGCGCCCGCCTCAGGCGTCTTCAAATCCCCTGAGAATACACAATTCCTCTATCCGGATACGGAGATCCTCATACCAGCCAAGCACACACAGTGTGCAAGAGGCTGACACAGCGCCTGCTCCAGCTCCAGCTCAAGTCCCAGCTGCCGAAAATGCGTGGGAAACTGGCCGTAGACGAAGCAGTTCCGAGCCGCGCCCGCCTCCACAAGCCATGTTCAATGATGATAGCATACGACGCCAACTGACAGCAACACCACATATGCAGCCCTTGTACGAAGATGGCCCACAGACTGCGACTTTTGTTCCTGCCAACAGCCCTCGGCCGGTTCAAAGTACTGGGAATATGCGAAACGCCCTTACTCGGAACTCTTCGGCATTCAATATGCGACGGAACCAGAAGAATCCCAACCAAAACATGATGGGTGAAAACGTCGTCGACGTGCTAGATGTCATTGGTCGGTACCCTCGTAACACTCCCAGTATCGTAGGCTAATGCCCTTTGTAGACCCCGAAATATCTACCCTGACCACACTAAACAATGTTCAGAACTCGCTGTTTCTGCCCAACTTGCCATGGCTCTACAACCGTCAACCTACTTACGAGCTCGGACAGTCTTCGTCAGATTCCTCAGACGAAGAAATGGGCACAGCAAGAGGTGCGAGAAATGAAGAGGAAATGACACAATTAGGCCAAGGAGAAGACGCAGCAGGTGCATCGCGCGCAGGTGATGGTCACTTGCATCGTCGAAACTCAATTGATTCCGTTCTGTCCACGTTGGAAGAAGGCCCGAACCACCACTACGCTGTGCTACCTCACGGTGCTTCCTTGTCAGGGTGGACAGACGAGGAGAAGGCCGCTCTCGACGACCATGTGCGTCATCTCCTCCACTCGCGACGTGCAAAGTTCAAGCGGACCATGAAGGGTTTCGGACGTTATGTTCGTAACCCGCTCGGCTTCATTGTAACCCTGTACTTCTTCTTTATCACCTTTTGGGGAGCGGCATGGGCTCTGTTCCTTATCGGTTGGATCTATGTTGGCAGCCGACAGGACTATTTTGTCGAAATATGTGACCAGATCCTTACTGCTCTGTTTTGCGTAGTTGGAATCACAATGTTTCCATTCCGCCTTGTCGACACCTATCACATGGCTTTTGTCGCCTACTACGCACACAAAACTTGGAGACTTCGCAAAGAACGCGGCCTACAGGCGTTGAAGGACCGCAACGAATTGCCGGTTATGCCTCCATCGGCTGCATGTGAAACTGAAGGAGCGGAGCAGGAGGGCATAGAGGCACCTGTATTGACCGCCGAGGAGCAAAAGAAACTGGAATACCACCAAGGCAAACTGGAAAAATCACACACATTCTACCGACCCCATGAAACCTATACCCACCATGCTTTTTCCATCCGACTACTCATCACCATCATCGTCCTGCTCGACTTCCACTCCATGTTCCAGTGTGCCCTTGGCGGCACCACCTGGGGCATTTACTATAAGGATCGGCCCAAAGAAGTCACGGCCATTATCCTGACTTGCAGTCTTACATGCAACATTTCTGCTGGCATCATCATCGGCCAAGGTGACCGGCGCAGTCGTAAGAAGCTCATCGTGGAGCAGCTGCTCCGCCAAGAAATGACCGAGGAAGCACTTAAGAAGCTGAGAAAAGAACGGGGTATCAAGGCTCAGGGACTCATGACCAAGACACAGAAAAAGAAGATGCAGAAGGAGATGGGTGAACAGCCCAAGAATCCGCTAGACACGATTTTGCATCGTGGATAGGGTTTGCAGACGATGTTGCGCTTATCGTTGTCTGTTGTTGGTGTTTTATTTTATTTCTCTTCCAAAAAACATTTATCTAGGATACAGTAAAGAGATTGAGAAGCCATCTTCTTCATGTCATCTTGAAAATTTAATGCCATATATATATTCATCCTTTCTGTGGCGGGTCTACGTCGTAAGCGCCTACGATCTTCATATACTACACACATACATACATACATAATGTCTTTGCTCGCCCCAAACTTCCCTTTTTTTTCTCCGATTCTTCCCGTTTCTCTCTCTTGGAAATCAAAAGTCAAAAATCAAAAGTGAAAATAAGGTTTACACTTCTTGTACGCTCGTGACTCGGTCTCCACTCTTTTTTTCTCTGTCTATCTCTCTCTCTCTTGCTTCACCTTCCCTTTTCCAGAAATACAAATACACAAGCTCAACGCCTCTCTTGCCCTAAACGGAGAGGGAGAGGGGGGGAGGGGGGCCTGAGGTCCGCGGACACGACGAGTAATGCGGACTCCCCCCTTTACTATGTATGACTCGCAATCTCCGGATATGTTTCCTCAAGAAAGGTCGATCATGCTGCCGCAGTTTGTGTGTATGTGGGGGTAGGGGCGGGTGCGGGTGACAAGTGGGGAAGGGAGGCCTTTTGTTTCGCAACTCGGCATTTGTTTCTTTAACTATCGATTTTTTTAGTATGGAACCCCCCCACGCCCCCCTTCTAGTAGTGCAAAAGAATCGAAACGACACAACACGACACGACACGACATAAACCAAACGAATCATGTCTTTTGTAGCACCAATGAGTTGGACTCTATATGCATATCATCTGGTTCGTTGCCTGCATCTATCTTTTACATAATATCACTACTTGTACTGTAAAAAGAGAAGCACCTCCAGAAGATTCCACCATGAGTTTTTTGTAAAAGAACAAGTAATACGCCAAAAAGAAATTACAGTAGAGGGAAATTAATATACACAATAAGAAACCACATGAGAACCTGGTCATAAATAACATTGGCCTAGTTATTCAGGTTATGGTACATGCAGAGCATCCGCCCTTACCAACCATATACTAGAGGTACAATCCATCCAGATGCCTTTTCGAATTTTCTTATTTTTTTTGGAAGCCCGCCCGGAAAGAAAAAGTGGCGTCAATGCTGTCCAGCCCGTCAGGTATAGATTTCCTCCTACAAAGCGAAGCCCTACGTCCATGTAGGGGTAAAAGCGCTCCCCGCAGGAGACTGAAAATGCCGCAAAGGCCATGCCATGAAGTATTTTTTTCGTGCCGAAAAAAAAGGTCGTGAAGCACGTTCGAAAGTAACTAACACCATGCTCGGAGGTTTCAAGTAGCCATATAATGGCCAGAGCATGTACTCATGTTGGTGTAACAACTGAAAAGCACGCCCGCTTCCAGCTCCTCGCTGAAAACAAAACAAAACAAAACAAACAAACAAGATACGCATCCCGCATGCATTGCATGCCTGGATCCGGTGCTGTATCGACAATGATTGCACATATGTTTGTCAGTCCACAGACTTCCTAGGATGGTGCTGGGGACAAGCCGATGAGCTAAAACGCTCAGTCTGGCTTAAGATAGAAGGCAAGTGAGGTTTTAGCGATGTGAATGTTCGTATGGTCGCATTCCACCAAACTCGACGCCCTGCATGGCATTCGCATGTGGTGGCACCCACGGAGATGGCGGTTGCGGCTGTGGGAGAGCCTGTGGTTGCTGTTGCTGTTGCTGCTGTTGTAGCGGCGGGAGCATGTTGGTGCCAGAACCAGGCGTTGCAGGATGCCCTTGCGCCAGATGACCAGTCATACTTCCGTAGACGTGTGCGTTGTTGGGGTCAACACGACGGAGGGCATTCCACACGGCAGTCAACTCAGAACGTAGTAGCTCGTTCTCTTCTTGCGCCCGTCTACAGTATTCAGCATCAGGTCGCAAGCGACTGATCTCTTCGCGAGCATTTTGGTGGGCTCTGGTAAGGTTTCTTATATACTCAATGGCTAGGAATTTGTCAGGACGACACATGGAAGAGAGCGTAGCGAAACTTACCTTTGGTGAGTATCTCCCACTTGCTCGACTTGCTACCCGGCGAGTTGGGCAGGATGTTGTTCAGGTCGTCGAATAAAGTCTTCATCTCACTTCTTCGCTTTCTCTCAGCCATTTTGTGACTCACGCGAAGCTCGGGTGTCCGACTATAACTTCCACCGCCGGGAGTCAAGGGATTTGCAGGATCTACGTTTTGGAGTGTTGTAACGCTGCGGTGTTGCATGGAGTGATGATGGGTACTTGGAATGTCTGAATCAGTCAGTAATGTAACGTGAGACAGACCGGGTTGCATGCCATCATCTAGCCGTTGGTCCAACCGTTGTTGGCCTTGAGGCATTCTTGAATCAGTAGTATATATACTACTGTTGATAGACGTGGCAATACTGTTTTGACGCGAAGGCACATTCGAGCGATCAATGCTAGACTCACCGCTACTTGATGCCCTTTTGTCTTCATGCTCAAAATCGTCGGCGGGAAAGGCCCAAGCATATCCCTTGGTCGGTGCCGAGGCGGTAGGGTTGGGTGCGCCAGATACACTTTTAGGATTTGGGGTAATGACGGGAGCGCGTCGCGGAGGGTGGTTGGCACGTGGACCATTACGATTAGGTGAAAGAGGAGAAGTGCCATTGGGACGCGATTCGGGATTTGCAATGCCTCTTTGTTGCTGGAGATTCGAGACCAGCGAGACTCGGGATGCGTTCTGGCTCTCGTACGGTGACTGCGGATGAATACTGAGATGACCCATGCCGACGTTCACTCGACTGTCTACACTGCTGCGTCGGGATTCAAGATGTGAGCCAGCGTCAACGCTTAGTCTGTTGTCAAATCCTTGGTTGAGGGATGGCAAGGCATTCAGCTGTTGTGTCCTGTTAGACGATTTTGGTGACAAAAGATTTGATGACGCACCTGAGACGACTGAGAGAAGCCCGAAGGATACCTTGCAGACGATGGAGTCTCGGGTATGGAGGCACGTGATGGTGAATCTTCTGAAGGGTTTAAGAGTGTTTGCACCTGCAGGCCCATGTGTTGAGAGACAGTAGACGAGTCTGAGGTGCATGTTAGCACAACGTGGAGATGACAAGCGATGTTGGGCACTCACGTTTGCTTGGAGCAATGGACCAGTTGCCTGAGTCGCGAACCTCTCGAGTGTCGAGCTGTTGCTTGGGCTGAACCGGGGTTTGTTCGGCCGTAGACAGGCCGTTGGTGAGGGATGACAATGGCGGCAGTGATTGCTGTCCTTGTGGCAGTTTACCATGCGGCACACCATTGCCATGCTGCACTCGCGGTTGCGCTGCTGAATCCATGGCTGTGGGCTTTGCTCACGAGCAGCCTATTTAATAGTCGTGTGGAGGGTGGCCTCTGCGTTAGCGAAATGCCCTGTTGACGGATAGTGGTTTACAGGGTCGAATGGTGACGAGGGTGTAGAGCCAATAGGGAGGCGGAGAATAAAGCTCGAAAGTGGTAATGGCTCAGGGCAGGAGCCGTGGTCCTGAGGGATGAGTGCAGAAGTAATGATAGAGGAATAAAGGGGACGGCTTCCCAATGGTCGACGAATGGCAAAGGCGTGGACCGAAGATGTCAAGGCGACGCGGGGTGAAGAGGATGGCCGAAGAAAGCAGGGGATGCTGCTTTGCACCTTGTCGTCCAACAAGAGAATGGCAGGCGATGGAGTGGGGCAGGACTAGGTAATCTATGCCAAGACCATCACCAACTCAGAGGGCAGGCGCGATGCGATGCGACAAGACGAGACGAGACACGCCCGAGAGCGCGAGCACGATACAGGCTGAATTGCGTGGCCCGGCTACAAAGGCAGCACGAGGACAGAGCAAAAGCGAATGCGTGCCGGCGGTGCAATGCTGCCACGAGAGCTCAGGGAGCACTTCTCCCCAGGCCCAATTGGTATACAGCGTCCAGACGGTGGGGTCTAGGATGGGCACAATGGCGATGGGCTGCAACACGCAGGCGTCAGGCCAGGCGTCGTGGGTGGCGCTCGAGCAAGAAGCAGGCGGGTGACGTGGAGCTGCCGGCGGTACACAGGACGAGTTGAAGTCCTACTAGACTTTGTGCGAAGAGGCGAGGCGTGAAAACAAAGTCAGACGCGACTAGCAGATTCTGTAAGTCTTGGGCGCGCGTGAGACGGGAGAAAGCACCCGGGCGTTAAGCACACTGGGCAGACGACCAGATCGAGTGCATGTCGCGGAGACGCAAGAGGAGGGGGGAAACAATTGAACAAGCAGAAGACGAACAGAAAAAGAGGAAGAGAGAAGGACGGGACAGGAGCAGCAGCAGCAGCGGTGCCTTGCATAGACAGCCCCAGGCCGATCCAAGGACGCTGGGGGGGTTGAAGGAACACGAGAGGGCAGCACAACAGAGCAGCGGGCAGCGGGCAGCGGGAAGCCGAGGGTAGGCGGGCAGGGAAGTAGGTACGACGCTGGAGCGAGGGCGTGTAGTGTATGTATGTACGTATGTATGTACGTATGTATGTGGGCAGAGGGCGGAGGAGGAGCGGCGGCGGAACAGCAAGGCCAAGGTCAGGATGAGTCGAGTCGAGAGTGTTTTTGCCAGGGCCAGGGCACAGCCAATTAATGGATATGCTGGTGCCGAGCACTCGAGCGAGGCACACGTGGGAAATCGTTCAATCGAGGCCTCGTGTATCTCAGCAGCCCGTCTAGCGGCGGCTAGCTGCACTTTAAATATGGGCACCCTGTCTTGTACGCGCGAACGGCTGCCCGCGCTACAAGACGCTGCGCCAGACGGCCGAGGCGGATGACTCGGCGCAGGCAGCGCAGCGCAGCGCAATACACACATACACACACACACATACATACATACATACATGGCACATAACATGTGCTCGGCCATGGAGGCGCAACACGGCGTGTAAACATGGCAGAGCTTGTACGTGGTTTGTCGTCACCCTTGGCCCTAACCAAGCCGTCATGCCAACTAGCCCGCAGTCCGCTGCCCGCTGTCCTGCCACGAGGTGCTACCCAACCGGCGAATGCGCCGGGTCCAAGCAAAATTCTGCGACAGCGGCCATGTCTCTGCCGCTACGCTATGCCGCTTACAAGGAGAGAATATGTACTGTACAGCAGACGTGGCCATGCCTCGCCGTCTAGCGCCTCGCCGCCACTGCAGCCATGCCGCGCCATGAGGACCCTCACCTCCACGTTCCTCCTTCCCCGATCCACGCGCCCACATGCACATGCACATGCACATGCACACACTCACACACACACACTTACTCTCTCTCCCTCTCACACTCACACACGCGCCTCGTATATGCATCCCTAGTACAAAACACATGCACCCCTGCCCGCAAGCTCCCGTCGCCGTCGCCTTCGCCCCAGCCCCGTCCGTGTTTCGCCGGGGCCTTCTCGCAGATCGCGAGTGACCGTTACGCCCAGCCAGCCTCGACTAGCTCAACATCAACACCAATCTCCGTCTATGCACACCATGTTTCCATCCTCGGGAGTCGCACACGCACGGCGTCATGAACCCAAGCTCAGCCATGTTGTACTTGGAAACCCTGTGCAAGCCAGCATCACATGCGTAAGCCAACAAAAAAAAAATCTCAAAATCATGCCACCATAGCCGGGGCTATTGGTCCCATTCGCTACCGGTCCGATGTTTCTCCTATGCTTGGTACCATGAATCCACTCCTCATCATCGACCAAGCCTCATGGCTGGTCCACGCAGTCCAGCCAGACGTTGAAACCGCTCTTTGGCTCAACCAGGAAGGTTCTCTGTCATCCCTGCTTCCAAGATCGGCACCCCAGTGCATGTACCACGGCCGGCTGGGAACAAAGATGAAATACCCGTGTCATCATTAGGTTACACGAGCAAAAGGCTAAGCCCGCTTCTAACACCTCAGCATTAGTGTTTAATACCGGCACCAAACCTGGGCTATGAGCTCGTCTCGCTGCCGACCGCGTCATCCCTCTACTGTTGTTCTGCACCAGCGTCACTCCCTCGGCTCAAGCCGACTTTGGTGCTTCATGTACTGTACTCGACCTGACAGTACTACCTCACGCAAACCCGGCAACCGGGTCCATACATATAGCGGCCTTGTGTCAGGTGTCAATTCATGTCTTGTGCTTCACCACATTGCCTGGTCTGCCTTATCTGACGAGTTGACTTTAGAGTTCCGTACAAGTGCCGTGGCCCTTGTTATCACAACATCATCATCATGATAGTGCCATTGTCCCTATTGCTCTAGGGTCTGCGTCTTGGCGTTGCTGTAGCACACATCCTCATCAGTCTCTATGGTTCCGGCTCAGTATTGCAGACTGGAATCTTCCAAGTTACGGGCACAACGTCACTAGGTTGAGAGGTATACGTTTCATCAGACACAAACGCCGTCGTACATGCAGGACCACACAAGAAGGACGTCGATGAAAAGGCTAGAGCCGTGGCGCCCCTACACCCTGCAGGAAATCGTCGGTTCAGGGACGCGTGTTAGTTAAAGTTCCAACCATCACATGCAAGCCGCTGCATGCTCCATCCAGAGCATTCATTGTTTCTCACCATCGACCGGCACTTCTCGGCATCATATGGCTCGATGCGTTATCTGTATGCGCGCCAGATCCGCACGACAGACGGACGTGGAGGACTGATGTCGTGCACTAACGCGGCAGCCTGCCAGCGGCTGGTATCCGCTCATAGGTGGAACTGTTGGGGCGCTGACAGTAACACACATGCAAGACAAGTCTAAGCGGGTCATTACACACTGGGTGTCGGTTGACGAGGAACACCACTCAATTCAGCGTCTCGTATCATCTCCGCAGTGCGCTAATCAAAACGCATTCCATTGCCGTTTGTCGACCATTTCAACCAAATTGCAAATTTGACCAATTCAGGCTGGTGCTATCCAAGCCGGCTCGGCGCTAACGAGCCATGACGGTCCAAATGAGATGTCTGCCGACCCGTCCCCTCACACATGCAAAAGCAGGTCATGGTGGCGACAGGAATCGATGGCCGTACCTGAAAAGGCAATATATCTGCAATGAACGGAGCCGAGCAGCCCTGCAGCGCTGGCCCTCCAGACTGGAGTGGTACATGGACCAAGTCTGGCCCCCGATGTGCTACTATGCGTGAGAATGTTTTCTCTTGGCCTCAATTGTTGGACGCCTTGACAGAGGGTCGCTGCGTAGCCCCGGGGAGGGTCATAAAACCTTCTCGGAGGCGATTGCCTCACGAATCTAGTACAACAAGACTCGGCCTCTACGGCTTTGCCAAGCTCGAGCGTCTCCACTGACGCGACTAGCTAGCGACCCGAGGATACGGCACGCTACGCGCATGAAAGTCATTACAGGTACAAGTCGGCCCGTTCTTCCAAGGTCTGTGTCAGGCGCTGGCACCGCCATGCTGCCGCACGACAGGGATAGCGACATCCAAAAACTGCAGTCACGTGAGGATCGGCGTGGCGGGGAACCTGGGACGCTCGTCCAGCTGCTGGCTTGCGGGGCAAAGGCTTGGTCTGCAGACACACGAACAGGACGCGTCGACCAGGGAAAAAAAGCGACCATGGCCACCGATGAGTTTTGTGCGCCCGATGCATACCATGTTGGCGTAGTAAAACAACAAGGTGAGGATGCATTGCCACGACAAGCCATCTTTCCCTTCCTCAGACTTCCCCGGGAACTTAGAGATCAAGTAGGCGCCTCTTATCATTCATGCACATGCACATACGGGACATATGACTAACAAGGTAACAGATATACGACTATACCTTTGCTGCTCAAAATTACCGTTGCCAGCGCCCCATCGAGCGGCGCAACCTAAAGTACTTCCAGCCCAGCGCCGCTGCCATTCTCCTCGTAACCCGCCATGACTACTTTCTCCTCAACCGCCAAGTCGCCCGTGAAGCGCTCGAGGTTCTCTTCAAGCACCATACTGTCTATCTCAGCTGTGGACCGTTTGTGCTCAAGACGTTGTTTGAAAAAATTGAAGAACCAAACGGTCCTGGCAGGCAATGGCTCAAGTGGCTGAAGAAGATACGGTTGGACTGGGAGACACTACCTAATCTGCGGAATTACCCACCAGAGCGAGACGAGGGCAGAACCGATGAGTATTGGGAGTACGACCAAGTAGAAGTCGACGTTGACTACATCCGTGGCGCATACTACAATGGGCATTACGACGAATACGACCATGAAGGACAACACTACGACGACAACTTGTACGATCCTCCAAACATGCCTCTATACCCTTCATTCCGCCAACCTGCCACCTCGCAAGCGCCCAATGCAAACGATCCGTTTGGCTTCGCGACCCACTACCCCTTTGTAGATCCCAATCGCGATCCTGTCCACGAGGCTTCTGCAGCAGACATTGCCACCAAGCTAGATCTTCTCGTGTCACTCGAAGTCACGCCGCTATTCACGTACCTCGCATCTCCGACCTTCAACCTCAGCAGCATAACACTTCCGTTGGCCTTTATATCCCGCGACTCGTACCACCACCGCAACATGTCGCGCCCTGGTTATGCGCTGCCTGTCAAGATCCGCTACTGGATAGAAGTCTGTGTACATGCACTGCTCATGCTGGTTTCTCCACACGTCTCTGGTACCTCTGACTCGACATCGTTGGAACAAGTGCGTGTTAGATATGCGCCAACAGATATCTGGGCGTCCATGGAGCCCACCGACGATTTGCGCCGTATGGTGGACGCAGGAGTCTGGTTCGACAGCCCAGAGGACGGGCAAGAGGTTGAGCGCGAAGGTCAAGGCGAGGCCTTCCGTGCTGTGTGGGAAGGTATGAGGACGAGGATACCGCTTGAGCAGAGGAAAAAACTTGGCAAGAGAATGGGCCTCCAAGCCGACATCAAGTTTGTGCCTTGGGACGGTGACATAGACAATGGCAGGGTCGGCGATGAGCTCGAGATCGTCTTCACCAGGGACATTGCTGATAATCATGCTGAGTTTGACAATTGACAGTTGGGTATGGTAGGTATCTATAACGGACGATTGTTGATTTCTCTCTACCAACGAAAAGAAAAGAAAGAAAAAAACCGGAGTGAGCTCACTATCCAAGCATTTCAGGCCAAGTTGAGCCGCAATAACAACAACGACAATAACAATCATACACACGCACATACGGCCCTCAGCCAAGACCGCGAATGCATGTTCGAACAGAAATACACAAAGCAGGTAACAAGAGAAACAAGGTCAGCCTTGCGGGTGAAAAGGAACAAAAAAAAGTGAACAAGAGAAGACAGAAACGAAAGACTCATGTACATGCAAATGCTCACAATCTCTTGTACGCCATCACCAGCCGCATGCACATCATAAATGGGCATCTGTTATTACAAAAAGTTGTGGCTTACCATTCCATCGAGACAGAACCCAAAAAAAGGAAAAACAAAAGATAAAGTTAGGCCCGAGATAAATTGAAAGCCAGTAAATCCGTCCATCGGTCCAGTCGCCAGTCAGCCCGTTGAGGAAGAAGCACAACGGGAATTTAAAAAACCCTAAAAGTCCCAGAATGACTTGTCAGCCGTCTTCCGACCGCCCATGCCGTCACCTTCCGTCCTGATTCCAGCTTGTCTACCCGTCTTTTCCTTCTTGGCTGGACTTTCATCGTACAATGACCATGCAGCTTCGGTTCCTTTGCGCCCACCCATACCATTTCCAGCAATGTTGATGCCGCGGTTCTCGGGCGAATCAGCGTGCGTGCCCCAGTGTGTCTTCATCGAGCTGCGAGCCGCTTGGTTCGACTTGCCGCTATCGTTCTTTCCCACACCAGGGCTGTTGTCCCTCATTTCCCACTGTGAGCCAAAGTCCTTGTCGCGGTTCTTGTTGCTGACAGCCGTCGTCACATCATTGAGCGCGCGCTTGACGTCTCCCTTGGCAGCCCCGTCGTTGGCATCATCAGTCGTGTTGGTGACATGGTCCTCGTAGAGGCCTTGGCCCTTGTTTCCTCGTTTACCTTTGACAGGGTGCGTGCGCTGCGCCTCGGGCGTGCCATCATCGTTGAACTCAAAGTGCGGGTCGGCATCAGGGCGAGCCTTGTGAACTATGGGCCGACGGACGGGCGAGACTTCGTCCTGTGTTCGACACATGTTAGCGTGTTGTTTCTCAAGTGGTAAGCAGAGACGTAGGTGCAGCCTCTCTCTCTGACAGATGGAAGAAACTAACCTCATCGTCGCTCCATCCAAAGTGTCGAGCGGCCTGGGGATGAGTCTTGGACTTGGGCTTATCGGGAGTAGCAAAATCGTCAAAGTCCCAATGCGCAGAGTTCTTGCTGCGACCCTGATCTTGCCTAGTCGGTCGCAAAGCGTCCGGGGCCTTTGGTGTCTCCTCGCCATCACCGAACTGGAAGTGGTCGTACTTCTTTGAGTTTGTCTTGACGCTCGTGGGCACACGACTGGTTGGCTCTTCTTCATTCTCATCAAACAGGCGGTTGGGTCTGTAATTCTTTGCACTGCCTGCTTTGACTGGGATCTTCTCAAGCGATGGGTTTGACGAACCCTCGTTGGCAGCAACAAACAATTCGGAATATTCGCGTGGTGGAGGTTTGGCGGATTGTGCGCGGGGTGCTGTGGGCTGGGCTGGGTAGGGTTGTTCTTCGTCTGTCTCGCGAGGCGCAAACAACGAAAGCGACGCGTGCGGATCATTCATGGCGTTGCTTGTCGACCCCCGCGAGCGCGAGGAGATGGAAACTTCATCTGCGCCTCGAGAAGCAGCGGTTGTGGGGCGCGACGAAGCCGCAGATTCGGGCTGAGAAGCGGCAGCATTGGCAGATATCAAGCGGATCTGTTCGCTGGCGTCCCGAATAGGCCAGTTGCGCGACCGCGCGCCGATGACGTCGATCTGTTTGAGCAGCGAGCCCTGGTCCCAGTATTGACGAATCTGTGTGATGTTGCCTGACTGGTCGAAGTGGACCATGTGTACCTGTTGGTGTCAGTGTCAGCGACGTGCGCCGTAGCCGTGGGTGAAGGCCCATGCGTACCATGGGAAATGTGACGGTGTGGTCTGCGACGAAGTTGTCGTCCAGGCCGGGGAGATATGCGCCGCCACCATTGGTGAACTCGATGGTTGTCTCTACATCGACGCTCAAGGCGCGACTGCCTTCAATGGCGTCGAGGATGGTCTGCTTGGTCTTCTTCAACAGCTTCTCCTGGACCGCCAGGTGCTTGATGATGGCCGCAGCATCATTGATGCTGGTTGTGGTCGAGACGTAGTGGAGAGAGGCGTTGTCGGCCAGGGCGCCAGTCGAGGGCGTGGCCAGGAATCTAGCGTACGTGTCGCGAAGCGTCATGACGCCGATGGCACTTTGTGCTGTATGCTAATTGCTGTTGTGCGTATGGATGAGGGGTGGTCGCGTAGTGCGGGGAGCGTGCGATACAGATAGATGTTGGGGTGTAAACAAGCAAAAGCCGGGAGCGCGAGCGCGAGCAGCTATGTATGGATTCACGCGAGCGGCGGGGAGGGTGAAAGGGGAAAGCACAACAACTGCGGGCAGGCCAGATCCGTACGGCCCGTAGTCACCCCCCGGCTTCTCATCTCACGTCTGTCGTTGCTGCAGGGGCATTCCCGCCGTTGCAGACACGCCCCACCTTCAACAGCCACCACAATGGAGCCGGACTGCGGAGATCCACGTGGATAACGGTGTCATGCAGAGCTAGCCGTCATGGCACAAACTATCCTCTAAGTATCCCCACACTCACGCCTTCTCTCGCTTCTCTGTTGTCTCGTCTTCGACATGGTAAACAACCGCCATCTGCTAATATCTGCTTCTCCGGAGTGCCCACCAACGGCGTGTTTCAGATGGCTCTTGATGTGCCGTTCAATCTCGGGCGCCTGAACACTGATTTTACTGTTCCCCCGCCAATGCTTTTTCGTTTAGGGGCGCAACACCATACCAAAACACAGGCTACGTGGGCGTGACAGTCGGAGCCTTCTCTGTTGATTGGGTACGCGTTGAACACTTGCAAGCAGGATACTCCTTGTCGACAGCAGTCTCTCCCTCTCTCCAATTCATGCTTGTCGCAACATGCTGCCCAATCAAGCAAAGAGTCTAAAAGGGTATATTTTGGTACATCAACTTGTCCGCCATCAAGAAAACATGGGTTGCTCATTCTTCCGCACACGTACACAACACACGCTCAGGATAGAGAAGAAACATGCTCGTACCGTACAAGCAACGTGGCGTCTTTCCTCGCGCCAGTCCAAGCTTCCAGCATCTAGTCATCCGAGCCATCATCGGGCAGATTGCGCAGCACATCTTCCACAATAGCAATCAGCTCGTCAACATCCGGCCGTTCACTCGGCTCCAGCTTCAAGCACTTCCTCACCACCTCCTTCACGCCGTCAGAAATAGCATCTTCGGGATTGGCCTTCTGCTTGCCCCTTTGTATGCCTTCGTCTGGAAACCTCCAATCCCCACCTAGCACACAAATGCTTAGACTACCACCTGTCTCGTCTGACCGTGCTTCAAAAGGACTCTTGCCTACAAGACATGCGTACAATGTGCAACCTAGTGACCATATGTCGACTTTGGTGTCAATGACGGAGCCAGTCTTGACATCGAATAGCTCAGGCGCGCGGTAGGGCATCGTCGAGTGTTCCGCCGCAGTGTCTTGGACTTGCAGAGCCATGGAGCGCGATGTTATAGGTGTTGGCGAGGGGGCGAGGGAGCCAAGGTCCATCAGGATGGGTGTTTTGCCGTCATCGTCTATCATGATGTTCCCTGCATTTCTGTTAGTGTTCGCAACCCAAGCGTGTATGGAAATGGGCCACATACCCGGCTTAATGTCCCTGTGCGCATATGCCCTCTCTCCACCAGGCGCAATGCCGTCATGCGCTGCTGTGACCTCGGACTCCTCGAGCAGCCCTTCGGCCTCTTGCTCGTCATCGTCTTCGTCGTCGCGATTCCGCCGGCTCGGGCGCATCTCCATACTTTCCGCAGCGGCGGCGTCTGCCCTCTTAGCATCTCTCCGGACTTTCTTCGCTTTCGCTTCACTCGCCCCACCACCAGGTCCTCCCTTGATCTTGTATTGATGCATCGCTTTGAGAGCTTTGCAAACGCCCAAAAACAGCACCATCAGTCTCCGTTCGGGGAACTTCGTATGGTTGACCAGATTCGCATTGATCATGTCTTGTAGGTTGCCGCGGCGATAGTATGGAAGGAGGATGTAGACAGTCTTCGCAGACGGGTCTGACTTGTCCGTCTCAACAGAGTAATCGATCGAGTGAATAATGTTTGGGTGTGGTGAGAAGAGTGAGTATGCCTCGACCTCTTTCAGCGCGAGGCTCACGCTTTCCTGGCCAAACGGACATCGTATCTTCTTCAGCGCAAGCAGCTGCTGATTCGAATTATCTTGTACAAGGTACACGTAGGAGAAACCACCCTGCGTCCAAGTCAGATAATTGACACAAGTTCGTTCACGCCTAGTAAGCTTACCTCGCCCAGCAAGCGCAGTATCTTGAAGCTTCGATTGTTGACTTTGAGTTGGGGTGAACTTGGAAAGCACACCATACAGTTCGTGAAGGAATAGACAACGTCGAGGAAATACGTTCCTAATGACCCCATGGTAGCGGTTGCTGCAGTAGCGATACTGTTTGTTTGCGAATTGCCCACAGCTTTCGGGAGCGCGATACAGCACTGTACAACGGACGTGCGGTCGTTTCGCAGTATTTGGTTGCGCTCCGAACCACGAATGTCGCAAAACTGACGTGAATGTTCGCTATAATCGTCGAGATTGTGAAGATGTGTCGTTTGCTGGGACAGGACACAATGGTGTTCGGAGAAGCTGACGACGTGGTTCGTCCGAGATGCGCTAAGGGTGTGGCTGTGAAACTTGTAGCCCACGTCACGCTTCCGAGAATCTGGGAGCCGATACCAGCAGAGGCCCACACTCTGTGGATCATGGACGATGTGCATTGCATGCTTTACAAGCCAGGCAGTCTGTAAATCTTTAGATTACATTATATTATTTTGATTTTTGATTCATTCCATCTTACGTAAGATCCATCATCGGGCGTATAGCTCAGTGGTAGAGCGCCCGCTTTGCATTGTGTCAAAATGCGGGAGGTCTGGATTTCGATCATCCATCCGTCCAAATACAGTGGACCAACGAGTTATTCGTTGATTTCTTTTTTTGCCCTTTCACCTTATCATCATCGATCCAACGCATAAACCCGCTGTTCCTTTTTTACTCTTTCAGCTAGAGATAAACTTACGCAGTTCTGCTGTTATGTTTAACCTGCTCATGCCTAGACCATTAGTTTCACGAATATCTGCGAGGCGTTGTCGTCAGACGTCTTCGAGCAATTTCTACGCATACGAACAAGCGACCCATCAACATTCGAAGTGCTATGCAACAATGGCTACTGCTGCTCTTAGGCTATTCAACTGTCCAAAATATGTAGTCTTTGCGTTTCGAGAGCTTCATTAGCAAACTAGGCTTGAATGGCAGAAGCTTCTCAAGTACATCACTATTCCTTACCTCATCGTTGACGGGGAGGGACGAAGGCGAGTAGTTTAGTTTAGGCATCAGGTACGGAGACAATTTCTTTCATTATGTACACGTCTCGCAGCTAATAGCCATCCTCAATCCCAGACTCTTTTTCCGACCTGTGCCTTGCATCATTCATGTCCCAAAACCATGCATGGGTGACACGATCCGAGTCATTGTGTACCTCTTTGGTATTCCAGGGCTTGGGAGCCAGTATATAATGGATATTCTTAACCTCATCATCCCTCCAAATACAGTCGTGAACGCCTTTCCAACGAAGAGTCTTGAGAGCATTGTAGGTATATGGCAATGCCACCCACCGGCCGCGGAAGAGGTCGGAGAGCAGTGACTGGTCAGCAAAAGCATAATCTGCCGTTTGAGGTTGGTCCAGGGTAGTCAAAATGAGGTTGTACACTGCCTTGCTAGGATTGACAACTTGGAGGCCTCCGTTCATGTACTGGAGCCCCGTGGTGCAGGGAGATCCTATCTTTTGCGCCTCATCCGGCGAGCCGTGTTGATGTGTGAACGCACAGTTTTCGGGAATCCTACCGCTCACTTAGTAATTTGGATTTCAGGAGCGGCGCTTGATATGTAAAGAATCGGTACACGTATATATGGAAAACATGCTGACCTATCAATCACGGGGATAGTGGGGCTTATTCAAAGGATTGCAGACACATGCGTGCGATGCAGCAAAGACCCTGTTGCCTCTGCCTTCCAGTTCGGGTGCATCGAGATTGATGTCCATCAGCTCGTCCATGTTGCGTATGACAAGCATGTCACTATCAAGCTGAACTATGCGCTCGAACTCCGTCAGCCCGAAAGGAACCATCTTGGTCCAACAGTCATAGAACCGCGTATCGTTGCTGTAATCGTTGGCAGCCGTAGGTAACAAGTAGGGAACGTGCCGCTTGCTTATGCCGCGGCGGTCGAGTGCGTGATGAGCTTCAGCTGGCAGCTCATCTGTGTACAGCACGATGAGCGGATAGCGAGATTTGGAACGCTTCAGTGAGTAGTCAAGGGTAAGGAGACCTGGAAGATAGGCCGTATTGGTCAAAAGTGTTGTCCAGACTGTTCGTTGTAAGTATGTTGCAATGTTGACGCCCTGGACGGCTGGCCAGGCTGTACTGTGGGGCTCACCTCGAAATGGGTAGGTGGGAGTGTCGCCGACTGATGCACTCGCGCTAACTGTGATTGCCATATTGTCAATAGTCAAAACAAGGCTCCTCTTGGGTGTTGCTGAGACAGCAATGTCAGTTCACTCCTGTTGAACAAACTTTATAAGAGAAGTAACGCTGTGTCAAGCCGTAGTCAGCATCATGATCTCATTTGGAGTTACTCCGGGCGTTGCCCATGCATGTTCACATCAGTACTATACTGGTAAAGGCGGTGCAAGGCCCCGCATTAGCTCACATCTAGGGTGAAATGGATGCTCAGGGCACCGATGAATGCATGCAGCACGACTGGTGTACCAATTTCCGAAGGATAGCCCTATGTTGCTCTACAGCTCACCAAAAAAGTAACTCTTACGGGACGGAGCAGGGAAACTTTATTCATCGCAGCGCATGTACTGAAGCTTTTCAAGGCATTGAAACCAAAACATGAATATGTTCAGTTACTCGTTGTACGTTACAAATTTAGCTAGGCTGAAGTCAGAAGGCAGAGATGATCTAGAGCTACCTAGATGTTGTAGTATCGGACTGTAACGATCTAGTCAATTAGACGAGGGATTAGTTGCGGGATGCTGCATTAGTCCATGCAGCTCCTCTTTCTTTCTGTCCAGTAGCGAGTTGGAGCAATGACATAGACAAGGAAATCTCGTGCCATTAAACACACCACAGTATGGATACTTTGGCGGCTTACGCCATTCACCAATCAATGACTGGACGGGTTTGCTGCAAAAATGCCGCACGCTTTCGGGTCTTCCTGGACCCTGTGTACGTAGTGTCTTCGTGAGTCGGTCCGATTTCATATGGACTTCGGACGAAAGCTCCCGACGCTCAATGGTCTAGACGTCATGCATGTTCTGATCTAGCATTATGGTACTTAGGAACTATCTCCGCAGCACGTAAGATGCCATAAAATCAGGAGACCAGATCACTACTCTCCTATGGGTGACACTTTATCGTTAAGCGTACCCCACCAGAATGTTTCTTTCTTTCGACTATGAAATCAGACATCCGCACTCACATCAATTCAACCTGTGGGGGCAACAGTCTACATACGGTAATGGAACCAAATTTCATAAACAATTTCACGTGTCATTTGCCACGTCTATCGGGCATTTCTTTTCCAACAGCTCAAACGCACACACAAAAATAAATTACTTTACACCCAATTCAATCTTCCAAACGCCTAAATCGCGCCAACCTAGTTTTCTTTGCCATTGAGAACCACAAAGATATCATTAAGGCACGACTTGAGGTGCGCATAGAAATATTACCCCGTCTCCTCCTTATACTAGTAGCACCACTATTCCTCCTCCTCATCTTCCTCCTCACTATCCTCTTCCATGCCCTCCGCAGCCTCAAGTTGGAACGTAGGCGCCTGATCGACACCAAGATAACTATCGCTAACCAAGTAAAGCGTCAACTCATGACTACCAGGTTTCTCCAGTGTGAACTCCAGTACAGTCTCCAGCTTCCTCAAAATAGGCACCTTCTTGATAGCCAGCAGCGTGCGATCTTTTTGGTCTCCGAGAACCAGCCACCAGCTCTCCGTCTTATCAGCAGGGTAGAATGGTGCGTGTACTTCCGTCTTTGGCTCCTCGTCCTCTTCCAAGTTGCGAGTCACGCGCACCTTGAGCTGAGCGGGCGAGTTGGAAGCGATGTTCTCGGGATCAACAAGTTCATGCTCAAGCTCGACATTGGGGTAGAAGTTATTTGTGAAGTTTGCAATGTCAGCAAGTTGGCGTTGATCGACATTGAGGGCGGAGATAAGTTCCTTGTAGTCTGGATTTTCGTCCTCATCCATGGCGTTGATGAAGTCGTCGACATCGTTGATGCCGAACTTCTGAGCAGCCTTTATGGTGTCGGCATCGAAGTGAGGAATCTGCTTGAGCGGAGAATCCTTCTGCCACATTGCTTGAACGACCATTTGGGAGAGCTCCATGGCGGACATGGCATTGAGATGAGCTTCCGAGGAGAGGACATCGACACTGGCGCTGAGAATGGTAAGAACCTTTCGCAAGACAGTCTCTTGATCCTTGGCGAGATCAATAGGTAGCTGCATGCGCGAGAAGTGAGCTTGGAGAAGGACAAAGGCCTTGAAATGCGGCGTCTCAAAGTTAGGCTCTTGCATCTTGAACGGAACACGATCGTAGATGCGCTGGAGAATATGGTCCTCGTGTCGTCGAATCTGGATATCTTCAAACTCTGTGGCTGCAGTGATGATCTCCAAAACACCCTTCAGACTGGTCCTACCATTAAGCGACATCATGAGCGTCTGCATGGTGATAAAGGAGATGTTGTAGTATGCCGCAATCATGCATGGGTTGAGTGGCGTGATAGCATCCTCATCCTCGTCGTGCTCAATGAGATTGGCATCAGTCAGCTCCTTCAAGGTCTGCTCGACCATGTCGGACAAATGCGCGCTGAGTCCTTCATGAGAAGTGTCATGCAGGTTGTAGTAGCTAGGGTTGGCGAGTAGACGGCGGTAGAAGTATGTGTATGTCGACCAGTCAACGGCTTCCTGTGTGGACTCAATCGTCTTTGAACTAATTTCCGCAACGAATGCATCGTGAAGGTAGTCATGGAGGTAGCTCTCGATCGGCAGCGCCTCATTCAAGAACTTCTTGTAGTATTCGCGCTTCACCGCAGGGAGCATAAGCACACCTTTAGCTGACTTGTCCAGTCCAACCCTGCCAGCCTTGCCGAACATCTGCAGGATATCGCTAATAGGATAATCAACGTATCGGTGTTCACGTCCCTCGTAGAATTGGGTGCCTTGGACAACAACAAGATGAGCGCTGCTATCAATTTCCCAACAAGAGTCTCGCGAAACGATCATGACCTGAATGGCACCAACCTTGAAAAGATGCTGAACAGCCCGCTTATCGAAAGAGTTAAGGGCTTCGTGAAAGTAACCAATACCATGAGACAATGAAGTGGCAAGCGCTTGCTCGTTGATCTTCTCGAGGATGGGTTGGATTTCCGTCAGCTCAACATTGAGGAAGCGATCTTCATCGTCGTCCGCAATGCACGCGTTGAAGAGGTCAGCAGCAGAGTTGCGGGCCTGCTTTCTGTTCGGAACGAAGACCATAGCTGGCTTGTCAGGAGACATTTGTGTGATAGCGGAATATGTCGGCCTCGCCATAGCCATCATCAGAGATGGGAAATGTGGGATTGTGAACGATTGGATCTTGAGCTCGAGCGGTACAGCTCGAATAGCGGGGCTGAAGTTGTAGATGGTGTGCTTGTTCGCACCTATCCACTCACCGATGTCTCGTGCGTTTGACAGAGAGACACTCAGTCCAACAATGCGCAGCTTCGACTCGAGCTGGGTCGCCATAGCTTGCATACGCGAGACAACAATCTCATACACATGGCCGTTGAGTCCGCCGAGCATGTGCAATTCGTCTGCAATCAACAGAGATACAGATTGCACGTTCTTTCGACGCTGCCATTGGCGAGAGAGAGAGTCCCATTGAGAAGGTGTAGCCAAGATGAGGTCGCCCTTCTCAAGGAGTCGCAGGTCCGCTGTAGTTTCGCCAGTAAGCTTGACAATGTCTTTGCCTCCAGAGAGACCTGACAAGCGCTCATTCCAGTTCTTGTACTGATTGTCGATGAGCTCCTGGAACGGTGCTAGATAAACTATGCGACCTTCGTTACCGGAGCCCCAGTGTCGCAGAATGGCAAATTCAGCACAGATGGTCTTTCCAATGCCTGCCGATGCGCCAATAAGCACGTTGTCGTCTGTGGTATACAGGGTGTTGAAAGTTTGCGTCTGGACCTTGTTGAAGCGACCGATGTTCTCATACAAGCCCATGTATTCTTTTCTCTTCAATGCAGAGACAGGCAACGGTTGTAAGTCCAGAACAGGTGTGTGAGCGGGGAATTTCGCTGGCAGGATAAGCTTCTGGAAAGAGACGGCAAGTTTAGTCTCAGAGGCCATCCATCGATCGGAGAGGACTGTGACGAAGTAGTTAGGTGGCATAGGCTCGTCAATGGGTACTGTGACCTCAAGTAAATGTTCGTTGACGTCGCCATCAGCATAGTCACGACGGAGAATGAAGGTGTCATGGAACAGAATTTGTTCACCGTCACAGTCCTCGACTAGAATCCAAAAGGCTTCAGACGCTCCGTGAAGTTCCGTGTCCCATACAAAATCAGGTCGGATGGTCAGCTCCAGGCGCAGTAACGATCTGGTCACCGGGCGTGGTGTTGCTTCAATCTGGAGTCGTGGAAACTTCTCGACTAAACCGCAGACAAGTCTGCCTGCCTTCGGCATACCGAGCAATTCGCCCATGCTGGGTGGGTCAAGGCCAAAGTAGCTCGACCAGCTGACATCGATACGCTCTGCTTTCTGCACGATATCCCTGGGACAAGTGGGGAACTGTCGCAGAGGAGTCATGGTAGGCCACATACGCTTCTCCGCCATCTTGCACATGTCGAGAGCCAACTTGGCAACCTGCGACCAGCCCTTCTTGAGACAAATCTCAAAGATAGCGCGAAGGATACGTCCAGCTGACTGCGTAACGTAGACCAAATCTGCCATAAGCGCCAAGCCTTCGAGCTTGAGACGGGAGATGTAAGCCTGAAGAAGCACATTGATCTTGGCCTGAGCCTCTTCAACACCCTCCTTGACCGGAATGGGAACTTTTCCAAGCAATTTTGCAAGCTCCAACTTCTCATCTTGACGTACAGGAATGTACTTGAACTCCTCGCTCAGCGCGAATACACGGAAAAGCTCGATCGCGCTAATGCCGGGCTGAACGTGCATGTTGTAAGTCGCCATGGAGTTGTGGGTGATGTAGTAGTGAGAGGCAATTCGTCCAAGTTCGGTAGGGTTGAGAGCTCCAGTCTTCCTGTCGTATTTGACAAGACTGCACTTCTCAAGCACATGCGCAGCTGCGTGGACAAGGTCCACACGTCTTTGCTCCAAAACCGTGTCGTTCTCGTACTCTGGACCTACCCGGTACAAAGCTGGCGATCGAAGCATTCGAACAAAGAGATACGTGTAACCAAGCCAGTCCACAGCTTCATCTCTGTTCCGGACATTGCCCAGGACAACCTCAGCGTTGAGGTTGTCTGCAAGCTTGCTAATAAATTGCGACTCGATAGGCAACTGCTGGTTGAGCAATGACAGGTAGTATTGGATCTCTGATTGCGTGGTGATGATAATGCCCTCTCCGTAAGTATCGTATTGAGGTCTACCGGCACGACCGAGCATTTGCAGAACATCTTGTGGACTCAGTTCAACCCAGCTACCCTTTTCTGGAGAGTAGATCTGTGTTCCCTTGATGATGACTGTATGCGCTGGCAGATTGACACCCCAAGCCAAGGTTGCTGTGCACACCAGTACTTGGATTGAACCATCGGCGAAGAGGTCTTCCACGGAGGTACGGTCCGCTCGCGACATACCAGCGTGATGGATGCCAAATCCGTAGGGCATGACATCCTTAAGATCGGCATTCTGTATCGACTCGGACTCTTCCCTCAGAATCTCTCGACTAGCAGCATCTGACCGAAGAATCTTGCCTATAGTCTCTTCTTCAAGGGCCTTGTCACGAATGTACTTTGCAGTCTTTGCAGTTTCCTTTCGCGAGTGCACGAAGATAAGCATCTGGTTGCGGTGCTCGCCGACTTGTTCTAGAACTTTGGTGTAGCAAACATCGTTCATGGTTTTCAGCTGCTTGATAGCCTTCTTATCCGTAACGCCAATAAACTCCTGCTTCAGAGGACATGGTCGGAAGGTACCGTCGAAATGGAACAGTCCCTTGTCGGGGTCTATACGAAGGAAGCTTGCAACATCGCGGTAGTTGGGAAGAGTAGCACTCAAACCTACAATGCGTACATGATCACCAGTCTGTTCGCTACGCCGGAGGGTTCTGCTGACAATGCTCTCAATAACAGGACCACGATCGTCGTGCAGAAGATGAATTTCATCAATACAAATGAGGCGGACAAGGTTTATGTAACTTGTGTCGGTAGCCTTACGAGTGATGACATCGTACTTTTCAGGAGTGGTGACAATGATCTGAGTCTCTGCGATTTGTTGCTTGGTGAGTTGACGGTCACCTGTAAGTTCAGAGACCTTGATGCCATAAGGCTCGAGACGCTTGCCAAAGTTGCCCACCTGTTCCGCAACCAAAGCCTTGAGCGGAGCAATGTAAATAATCTTGAAGTCGTCAAGGGCGATTTCTCCCGTCTGAGGATTACGGTGCTTGCCAATCTCTCGTAACATAGTCAGCATAGCAACGTTGGTCTTTCCGGAACCAGTGGGAGCGCAGATTAGCATGTTGCCGTCGTCGTTGAAAGCGGTCGGAAAACACTTCGTCTGGATACGATTGAGTGTTTTCGAGCTACCAAAGCCGGGGCGTGCCCAGTCTGGTAGTTCAGAGGTTGGCATCAGTGGTGGCTCATTGGGATCACGCTTTGCTTTCGGCGCAGGCACGTGAATTTCCTCGTATCCCTTGAACTGACGTCTTGTTGACCCTTGAGGCAGCTTAACGCTTGCGTTGGTCATGAGATGGTTACCCTGGTCGAACACAATGTTGTCTAAATTGACAAGTCGACTTGATGGTTGTAGGCCACCAACAATGCCCTCTGGTTTGGTGTCGGCCATTTCTACGTCGTTCGAAACCTCAGGAAGGCTGATGTCTTTGAGATTGAACTTCATTTTTCCTGTGCCAGCACCGTCCTCTGCCTTGATGCCCGTCTCTCGTGCGCGCAGCTCTTGCAGGATTTGTTGCTGGCCGGCAGCTTTCATCTCCCGCTCAACAGCCGTCCGCTCGTCATTGTCTTCCGCGGCGCGTCGCCACCTTGTAACCCAGACGACCCTGTCGCGGTTGAGTACGAGTTTGGCAACCAGTTCATGATGTTCGTAGTCAAAGAGATCCATAAGGTCGTTCTCGATCTCGCGCAACTCTTTCTCTTCGCCATCTTCCGAGACTCCCGCAAGAAATTTGAGCGCATCCTGTGTCTTCTCCTGCTGTATATGAGCGTCTTCGTAGATCTGTCCAATCTGCCGTTGTAACCAGTATGCGTCGATCTCGTGTGCGGGAATGAGTTGGTCTGCGCCGGTTTTGCGATCCGAAATGGCAGCGTCACCCTGTATTATGGTCTCCTCAGTATCCGCAAAGCCTGCGCCCTTCGCGTCATCGTCGCCTCCGATTTGTTCGATCGGCGCCTCTGCTTCGTCTTCTTCGTCCGAACTATCGGCATCCCGCACTTCGAAAGTTTGGGGTCCGTCTTCGTCCTCCTCTTCATCGTCAAACACGACGGCTACACCCTGGTTGTCACCAGTATCTGCACCATCGCCATCTGCCATCTCCTCGTCGCCTCCTTCCTCGTCGTCTTGCGCATCGTAATCAGTAATCTTCTTACCGAGGTTCATGAGCTCGTTGAACTCCTTTGCGCCCATAGAAGTACCCAAGAGATCGTCCACTTCCTTCTTCTTGTCAAAGTCCTTCATGCTATCATCTTTAAGATACTCCAAGACTTGATCGGCCGCACTTCGCGTAGTTGCAGGATCGACATCGCCAAGAGCTCTGCTCACAATGGTCGTAATGAGTTCAAAAGTCTGGCGGGTGGCAGGTGTTCGCGGCTTATACGTAAGGCCTTCGATGTTCAAGTCGGCGGTAGCGATAGCTCCAAAGGCACTTGTCCCATCATCCCGTTTCCTCTTGCGCTGCTCTCTTTCGAGAACATCGCCACCCTCACCAAGGTTGCCTCGCTCAACGCCAGGCCCCTTGAGCTTTTTAGTCTGCGCACTTGCACTATCACGCGCAGTACGCGCGCCCATGTCGCGAATGTTGATGCGGCCTGCAAGCGACTCGGGGTCGCCGGTGTGCTCGTCTGGTCGGCGCGACGTAAACCGTCTGTCCGCCTGCAGGACCAAGTTGGACATGGCCGCATATTTGAACTGCGCGAGATTGTTTTGATCTTTCGACATGGCGGCGGTGGGTATCGTAATGTTGCGCGACTTGCGCTTTTCGTTTCGCCCTCTCGAGCTGTCTACGCGCAAGTTTTATTATAATACACGACGAAAGAACAAGTTGTCGTCTTGTCAAAAGCAAAGGAAAGAAAAGGGTTGTCCGATTGAATGTTGTCGGGCTGTGGACACGCCCTAGAGGTGGATGTAAGTGAGCGGCGGCGGAATCTCGAAAAGTTCAATGATGGAGCTTCGAAAGGCTGCAGCCAGAGCACGTGACACCGCATCACCTCCGATATCTCCATAACCTAACGATCTTACAGTCGTTTAATACCAAACGTGCACATTCTAGGCAGATCGAATTACTTTTTTTCGAACATGCAGACTGCCGAAATTATTGATTGTCACAAGCGGGCACTCTTCCCGAGCAATAGAACTATCATTGACTCGACGATTACTCCATCTACAGATTGATCTGTCTTAGACCCACGAGACTTGTGACTTTCGTATCCTGCACTTCCGTTGCTTACTCCTCATCAACCAACTCGAACGCTTGTCCTGAAACGCACATGTTGTGTGCTTCTAAGTATCTCGGCATCGCAGCTCTCCCTACCCACAACTAGTACCCATCATGCTCAACCTCCCTCAGTCTTCTTCTTCTTCTTATCCTCGACCAACTCCACATTGTCCTCTGGCACCTCGTCATACTTTTCTACCAAGAACTCTAGTATATCTTCGCTCAGATCGCCTTGTACCGTGATTTCCTCGCCGCCGCCCGGAATCTTTGTCACACTCGATCCGGTCGCAAATTTCTTGCCAAAGTCCTTGGCCACCTTCTTGATGTCGAGACCGAATGCTTCAAGTCCTTGGACAGCAGTCACGTATTTTCGCTTGTTGCGCTCGATACGCTTGATCAAGATCTTGGAGGACGCGCGTGTCTCGGCTGCTCGTGCTTCAGCGGTCGCGGCTTTGGCGGCTTTCTTCTGTGCATCCTTCTCGGCGCGTTTTTGAGCATCGACCGAAAGCGAGGCCATGTTTTGCTGTAATGCCTCTAGAAAATTGTTAGATAGGCTCTTGCAGTATGTGTTTTCGCGCAAATCAAGCGCGTTCTAGAAGTCAAGCAGCACATACCTGCCGAATACAATTTGGCATGGAGGTCTGGATGTGCCCCCGCGAGCCATTCCTCACACTTCTTTGTTGTGCCGCCGAACTCGCAGTACTAAATGAATATCTGATTAACATCGGGCTCAGTACAAACGCGTCTCAGTGTCATACCTACTTCAGGGGGTAGACTGCATACTGCTTCTTGTTAACAAACGATCAGAGGAACGACCCGCAGCAATGTCTACATACCTCCGCAGTAGATAACGTGCTTTGGTACTGTCTCTTCCGACATTTTGAAGGTATTCCCAATCAAACCGTCGGTCAATATACGTAGTGGCAATGTATTTCGTTAGGTGTAGTGTTTTGGAGTTGACGCGAAGGAGAGAGCTTGGTGGGGCAGAGCAAGCGTGGCGGGGTATGCAAAGGAAAGCAAGGGTCTTTGGACGTGCTTCACACTTTCACGCAAGGCTTAGTTTACTATAAGATTATACACAACTTGCGACTCTTAGCCCGAATGCATTAAGTCTACTTCATCTGGTTCTGCAGAACACGGATCTTTGGCTCCATCCGTATCTCCGCCCAGTAGCCCTTCAATAAGCTATGTCGCAGTCGCAGTTCTAACGCATGCCATGCCGCTGCAACCTTTGCAGTCCAGTCCTCTTTCACATCAACATTGGTACCACTCATATCGTACAAAGGCTCGACCGGCGAGCCACTTTCCTCCCCTGGCTTCAAAAGCCTAACTCCACCAAAGCCGTATACAACATGTATAACAGCCCAACTCCCAATGACTCTCTCTGGTCTCTCGGCGAGAACATAATCGAACTTAGTCCAAAACATGGGATCCAGAAGCGCACTTGGGTCCTCGGTCTTGTCGTAGGTCCATGTCCGGCTTTGTAGGGTATTCTGTTTTTCAAGAACATCAAGCACTGTCTGCGGGCCTCTGTGGCTCTCCAGGAAACGCGTGACGCCTGTTTGACATGCAAGATTGTCAAAGTATACATCAAAGTGTTGGTTTTGCGGGTGCCCAATCTCTTTGTGTAGCGCAACAAGTGCTTCTCCTCCGGGGTAGTTGAGACTGGAAATACTCAGGATAGCTGTGGATGCGACAAATGACAACAAAACTGATGCAACAAGAGCCAAGCTCAGCGCAGCATATATGATGGATTTTGACCGTCGTGTCCAGATCCAGGCTGCTCCATCCGCAGCTACCGCGGTCAATCCTGGAACCACATAGAGAATGAAACGCCATTCTTTGTGTGGAAGGAAGCTGTATACCGCTACAAAGCTGAGCAAAGGGATGAGTAAGTCGCAGCTTCGTCTCTGGCTTGCCGGGTTTAAGACAGCTATCGGTATGCAGACCAGATAAGTCATAGGATTGAGCATTAGTCGCGGTAATGCATTTGCGAAGTAGTAGTACCATGGTGAGACACCCCAGTTAGCCGAGTTTCCTTGGATTGTGTTGTAGTAGAAACCCGTCCACTCGGGCCACAGCGGAAAGGATTGCCAGAAGAAAGAGTCAAGAGGCACTGTGCAGACGAGACCAACGATGAGGCCTCCAATACCGGCGGGAATAATGATGCTCAGAATCGATATTCTGCGCGTGAGAAATAGATAGGCGGTTATAGTTCCAACGAGGATAGCTAGTTCAGATCGGAAGACGACTCCGGCAACAGTGAGTAGATACAAGCTCAACCGGTAGTGCCCTGAGATGCTTGGTGAGGTGATGGGCATATTACATGCGAGAATCAAGCTTCGTAATGCTAGATTACCTGCGGTAATGAGCTGGGTTGTACCTCTACAAACACACTGAAACTTACTGAAGACGAAAGCGAACATGTTGGGCAATGTCCTCGAAGCATAGTAGATGGCATGAAACTGGCTTGCTTGGAACAGTGCATACCATATCCCAGCACTAGTTCCAAAAGCCTTCTGCACGCTCTTTCCAAGCGTAACGAGCGATGCTGCATTCAGCAGCCCAAGCACTGCCCTAACTATAGCATATAGTCAGTCTTTAGTACAACCAATCATCCCGTACAATCAGTTACCAAGCAATTGTATATCGGCCATATCTTGCACCAGCGGAACCCAAGGCCTACTCAGCCCACTGAGCACCACGGCTCCAGCAAACGTCCTCGGCACGCTTCCTGGAAAGGAAACATGGTCATAATTCGCTGTCAGAAACTGGTCAACATTCTCCGTCGGCACGCCGTGCACCAAGATATCATGAACAGCCTGGATGTTGAACGACTCCTCGACTTTGGTGTACGGCGAGACAAACAGGTGTATCAACACGAACACCGGGATAAGCAGAAAAAAAGGCCACGTAGAAGAGCTCATGGCATGGAGCTTTTACAGTCCCCGCACTTTTCGGGAACCCTCCTTTGCACCAGAGACGACGATGAAGCGTGATGAAGAAGCAAATGCAGATGGCTGTTTCGTGAATTGTTGGGTGGATGAAGCAACTACAGATGGACGTGGGTAACCCGCCAATCACGTGCTTTCGCGATCCACTTATACACGAAACCTCGAGAGCGCACCTCTGAACACCATCCCGCTGTTCCTCCTTTTCTCCCTCATCTACCACACTTGTTTCCACAGATGCTCCTGCAATGGAGCTCTCTCAACTCGCTGTGCCTGCAGTCTACGTCTTGATATTCTTCCTGGGATACCCCTCGCAATATCTGCTCTTGCATCTGGAGCCAGCGCCGTTGACCAAGAACGAGCTCATTGTGTCAAATGTCATTTTAGTACTTATTCTGATCACGTATACGAAAAGCGTGTTTGTTGATGCCGGCACGATACCAAAAGACTGGAATGCAGGGGCTGCGGAGGCGGACAAGAAAGGCGATGAGAAAGAGCGACAGGGGAGTTCCCGGGAAGAGGCGATAGGAAAGAGCAGGAAATGGTGTTTTCGATGTGACGCAGCGAAGCCACCGCGAGCACACCATTGCAAGGAGTGTAAGAGGTAAGTGTGTTCTCTCTCTCTCTTTTAAGTTATTCGTCTAGACTGTGAGTCGGCTGTGTGGTAGATCTTTGCTTCTCTGAACCACAGGTCATTGAAGACTCTAGCTAGACGCAATGTATTTTTCGAACAATAAATACATCACTAACCATAAGATATCTCCGTCATTCCGACAACTAGCTGACCAGTCCTCCAGATGCATACCCAAAATGGACCACCACTGTCCCTGGACAAACAACTGTGTTAGCCACACCACGTTTCCGCATTTCCTGCGCTTCCTTTTCTACACAACCCTCGGACTCTCCCTCCTCCAATCCTTCCTCTTCACACGCCTCTCCTACCTCTGGACAAACCTGGACATGCCGTCCTACCTTGGCCCCACCCTCTTCCAACTCTCGCATCTCTTCACCGTCCTTGTTGTAAACAGCATCACTCTCTTCATCTTGGGTGTCCTCTTCCTCCGCAACATCTGGTGCCTGGCCGTCAACACGACCACAATCGAGGGCTGGGAGATTGAGCGGCACAAGACGCTGCTCCGCCGCGCACGCCAATTCGGGGGCTACCTGCCCTCCGCCGACGGGACACAGCAAATCCGCATTCGACGGCAGGAATTCCCTTACGACATTGGCATCTGGGCGAACATTGTGCAGGGCATGAATTCTGCGAATCCAATCTCTTGGTTGAACCCCTTTGCCGCAACACCCAGTCTGGCCAGTGGTCTGGCGTTCGAAACCAACGGCTTCGAGGACGAGGGCACCACATGGCCGCCGCCAGACCCGGATCGCGCGTACAAGAGAAATCCCAAAGCGGTGAATGCGGATGCATTTCGCTTTACAGAGACGGCGGAGATGAGTGCAGAGGAGACGGTGAGGGCGTTCAAGGCGAGACAGGCTGAGGATGCGCTAAGGAGGAGGAGGGCGTATGGGGGACAAGTGCAGCCAAGGGTGATGGTGGATGACAGAGAAAGAGAAGAAGACAACGTCAGCGACGGTGAGGGAGGATATACGTACGGAGATGATGCTAGTGATGATGCAGAGGAAGAAGAGGAAGAGGCTGGAAACAAACATGGCGACAAGGGACGAGAAGGAGAGGCTGCATGGCGCAATGCCGAGGGCGAGCGCCTCAAAGACTTTGGCGTGGATGAAGATGTAGAGTTCTACGATGAGCAGGAAGACGACATACCGTTGAGTGAGCTCATAGCTAGAAGGCAAGCTGCTTCAGCGTCAGGGTACAGCCGTTCGTAGCATTCTTAACATATCACAGCCAAGGCTCAATTGGATGCAGCTTCGACAAAACCTTTTTTTTTTGTTCTTTTATTCATGTATGATCCCCATACGCATAACGAATGTTGGTCGGCCCGTGTGAGCAGAAAATAAAATCTAGACCTATAGTAATCCAGCAAGTAAGAAGACAAAATATATCCAAATCGTCCACGTGTGTCCTTCCCTTCCCTTCTCATCCATACAGAGTCCCATGACAAGACCTCAAAATGAGATCTCGTCGAAATAATAACCGCCGGGTTCCTGCGTATCATAACTCCGAGACAAGTACTCTGACCATAAGCGACAGACGTGCGTTCTGAACAATCTGATGCCAGCAAAAATATCCTCAGTTCCGTCTCTTCGTCAGTTCTTCGCAATCCAAGCGTGTTCCGGTGATCGTTTCTTCTTCGCCATGCTCTTCCACAATAATCGTTTCCTCTCCGCCAGGCTTTTGGTTGGCAGCCATTACCTCTTCGTTCTGTTGGATCACCAGAGCTCGGCGCGACTAATACTCGGCTCCGTTTCCGTTGTGGACTGGATAGCCAAAGGCGGTCGAGTCGTCGCCCATTTCGGAATCGCCGCTCAGTACATGCTGTTGGTTCTCTGGGCCGCCTGCATTGGGGCCGCCGGACCCGGCTGCAAACTGCCCAGTGGGTGGCTTGTTCTGATTTGCGAGGAGGGTCTCGTACCACCAATCAATACCAATAGTTCAGATAAACGTTTTCGCCAAACAATAGGCAACAAAAGAAGAACGAGAGGGGAGTTGAAAGGAAAAAGTGGCAGCTTACTTCGCGGTACCTGGAAAGGTAAATCTTGAGTGCTTCCGAGTAGTTTTCGAAACCAAGCGAGGTCATGGCGAAGAGAATGTCCTCTCCATTGACCGTCTTGCGCTTCTCCTGCTGACACTTTTCGGAAGCTATGGATAGGATTAGCGACTAGCTCGCCATATCTGAAGAGGTGGGGAAAAGAGGAAGAAGAACAAGAAGAACAAGACATACCCTCGCTTGTGATGAAGGAGATGAACTCGCTGACGCACTCCTGCATGCATTCCTTGGCTTCCTTTGCGATTTTTGCATTTTCGGGAAGAGCCATCTTCATAATACGAGCGACTGGAGCAAAGTTGCGTATGTTAGCATCTGAAGCGGAACTTGGACTTGTGGTTGTGCTCTTTGGCGTTGACTGTGGCGGGGACGTAGACGAGTGTGGGGAAGAGGGCGACATGGCGCAAGCTGCACGTTGGGGGATTTCCAGGCACAGCAGGCAGCTGAGTGGCTGGAGCAAAGCGCAGATTTACGCGATTCGACGCAGGCACGCGCGAGTGGAGAGGTCGATTGTGCGGGCATCCAGGGAGAGATGTGCGGCGGTTGGAGCCATTCGTCGACGTGCAGATGAGACGAGGGGGAAACAGCAAGAGGAAATAGACGTACCATTGGCGATTGGAAGCCATCGATCTTGCTCCTTGACCTCGAATTCGTAACCTATCTGGGCTGTGTTCTCCTCTGTGTTCCGGTCCATGGGCTGTTCTTCGTCAGGCGACTGGACTGGTTCCACGCCCTCCTGCTTTGGGGGAGAGGCCGACATATTAGCGGTTGCGCGGTCGGCAAGCGTATGCGCTGGCGACTATTTCGTTGGCAACCACGTCACTGGGAGAGAAGACGGGGCGAGTTGGCGGCCGAGTATGCAAGCTGCGGGTCAGTGGTGTAACGAGGATGCTGAGTGAAGGAAGCGGTTAGCGGCATGCAACAGATGCAGGTAGCGTAGCTTGGAGCCTGGGAAGCAGCTGACGACGTACGAGGGTAGCTGCGACCGAGTGGAGAGGGCGGGGGGAACGCGAACTGCTTTGTCAGTCAGCCAGAGAGCAAATGAACGGGCCGAGAGCGGGATGGCAACTGCGACTGAGAGGGCGACTGCCATGGCAATTGCAACTGCAGCTGCGACCGAGACTGAGGCTAGTCCTGGTCGCGACGAGGCAGGTGCCACTGCCGCATCCAGGGCAGGAAGTAGGCAAGAGGCAATCGCGACGGGGGAGGGAGTCGCTCACTTGCACACGCTCACGCCCACTTACACGTATCCAGAGAGGCTTGGTGTGTTGCTGTGTCTGGCCTGATAGCGTGATAGCCTGATAGCCCGTGTGACGATGGCTGCTCGCCGTGGTGATGGATTAGCGGTGGGACGATATGCAAGCAGTTGTTGGGGCAGGAGAGCAGGGCGACGGTCTAGCTTGGGTCCAGGGCGTGATTCGGGCGCAGGTGGGCGTCGATGTTGTCAACGGATTCCACGAGCTGTACGCTTTGGTCGCGACTGGAGGTGAGCAGATGGAAACGCGCCTGCCAATAGGAGCGCGAGGAGAAGATATGGGGGGAATCTTTGAGCGCGCCCGCGATGGGGGCGAAGCTTGGACGTTGCCCGTGTGTAGCGTGCGCGGAGACACGGTGGATTCGTCTCTCCGCTCCTGCTCCTGCTACTTACTGGCACGGTACGCACCAGCCCACCAGCCCACCAACCTCGGCCCGCCCCGACCCTTTCTCCGAGCCCTTTGCCAGTGCTTCACTTCCCTCTACCTCTCCCTACCTCATTCCATTCCACTGCATTGTACAAGAACCGCCCTTCTCGCCCCAACTTCTTCCTCTCTCCGCTCTACCACCCGCGTGTCGTCAGAGCACATCTGCAAACTCCAGACGCTAGTCGGCGATCCTCTATGCAAGCCGTGCCACCAGTTTTCATTCGACAGCCCTACGCAATCCCACGTTGCAAGTCCCTCTTTTGCCCCATCCTAGAAGCCACGGCTACAGGCCCTGTTCTCCTAGACTCCACTACCATCTCCTGTGTCCACACGTCTTTCGGTACTCAACTAGAGAGCGAGAGAAGAGGCTCTTGCCCCCCACGTATACCGTCATGCCAAGTCTCCTGCACTCCTCATATTCCTTTTTCTTTTCTCCCACGTCAACGTGTCTTCTCATCAGCATCATCCTAGCAAATCTGCAGACAGCAGTCCGTAATCCTTCTTGTTGGGCTCGGTTGCATGTACAGCCTTGCTCTCAGCTTCACTATTCTCTACCGCTAGATGACGTTTGCACTAGCCACAAACGGCCTCTGAACCTCACCGTTCATATTTCTCCTTGCGTATGTAGACAACTCTGCCGGTACCCTATGAGCTACGTGTCCACGGTCATGGTACGGTGGTTGCCGATCGGTGCGTCAGCTTGACTTGCGCCCAACTGGACAGCTCATCGTGCAGCACTACCTAGGGTGCAGAGCACGTGCTGGTCGGTTGCTAGTTCGGCCTGGAAATCCATAGTGGGGGGCACAGTGCTATCGACGTCCTTGACCATCGCACTGCTCTGACGTGCTACGACTGCCTCACTCATGACATTTCAAGCTTTGCATATCGTAGTACCAGCTATAGTACCAGAGCTATATACGCCTCCATCATGGGTGCATCTCGACTTGTCTGGGGAAGCTATGCTGTCATGTCGTGACATGCTGTGCAAGATGTAACCACCGAGTCACGCCCTCTCTACGGCGGCCCTACAATCCGATCCGGAATGAGCTATAGTCCGTAAGGGCCCGTCTCCATTTCTTCTGACTCTGATGACCGACATCCTACCGCATCAACGCTGGTGACATTCCATGTGGAACCAAGCGTATGTCGTGTACCCTCCCTGTCAAAGAAGTGCCGCGTGACCCGGCACTCTTCTATTGCCCAGGCTGTTGAACAACCTGGATATTGTTCTTCTTCTGTAATGTCCAAGTCAGCTGTCTGTTTGCTATCCGAGAAGCAAAGACTCCGTTGGGGTAGGCGAAATCTTAGCACAGCAGGCACACTCACCTTCCAGTTTTCCATCTCGTCTTGCTTCGACTTGTACTGCTTGACTAGCTCTTCTAGCGCCTTCTTGAGGCCCTCCGAGTTAGTCTGCAAGATGGGGACAACCTCCTTGACTGTCCGCTCAGTCAGGACGCCGTTGATCATGCGGAAGCATTTCCGATCCCCTGAAAGCGGCTGCAGCGTCTCTAGCACAAGTCTGGTATACGTCAGCAAATCCCTTGCGCAGGCCATGACTTGACAAAAGCAGCTTGCTTTGAGGCGGGCAGAGCAGACATCTCCTCCAAGGGAGCCAAGAGGCTGAATCGCCGAAGAAGCGGTGTGACCACCATAGCAAAGTAGCAGGGTTTGCTGCTTCACACGCAATATGGAAACTTACTTGTGTTCTTCGGATTCCTGTTCGATGTCACCAATTTTGGAGGCGATAGTCTGTAACGTGTTTTTGTAATTCTGGTATGTTGTTTGGAGCTCTGCACTCTGTTAGCTACTTGAAAACATATTCCCACACAATAATTGTGCCTGTGTACCTTGTTGCTTCCTCAACTGTGCTTGGGATGCCATGATGACTTGGGTGTGTGTATGTGTGAGAGAGAAGCCGCTCCAGTTGCGGGGAACTCGGAGGAGAAGGAAGGAAAAACGATTGTCGAACAAGCAACGCAGTGCCACCCACTATTCACTCAAGGAGGACTCGACTCGCAGATGAATATTGCAAGACACCAATGACTAATTTGTCTGAGAATCTCCAAACAAAAGCGCGGATTGAACTAGGGCCGATGTTGGAGCATGAATCCGAAGAGAGGCGCGCTCGGACGTAGATAGTTCGCGAGATCTCCAGCGATTCGTCCAAGACACAGAGATCAGATTGGTTCTCTCTCTCCAACTTCCACGCGCGCGCGCCACCCACGATATACTTGCACGCACACAAACAAACACACGACGAAGCAACACTCCCTAGCTCGAATCGACTGAGACACACACGCACACATCCAAAACCACGTGGCTAAACCATGCATCCCCATCTCCACACCGAAGAAGTTCAAAAGAGTGCGCCCTTCCCCCCACCTCACCTCACCTGTCCCCGCCCCCCGTGTCTCTCTCACCACCCAGCTAACCCCCCGCTTTTCGCACGCGCTCAGGCTGCGCCGACGTAGTCGCCGCCCTCGAAGAATGCCACGCCCACGGCTTCCTGTGGAAAGTCACGGGCAACTGCACCGACGCCAAACACAAAGTCAACATGTGCCTGCGCGGCATCCGGCTGGAGCGTACCCGCCTGAACCGCGAGGCTGCAAAGGAGAAGCGCGAGAGGATAAACAAGGTGTGGAAGGAGCTGGATGAGAACAAATAAATAAGATACACATACATACACATACGCATAAATGTATGGGAAGGGGAGGGAGGACCATAGGGAAGGTCGTAGGTAGGGGGAGGGGGGCAGACGTGGATTGAGGTGTGTATATATATATTTTTGGGTAACAATTACACCACGAGAGAACGGCCATTGGGAAAGAAAAAGGAGTTTTGAGAGGATATACCATTGTGGTTATTCACGTCTCTTGTGTTTTACAAGGCGCAGTTTATTCAAGGAGTCATGGAGCAAAAAAAGACGGTGGCACGAAATTGGGTTGGGAAAGAAACTGTATTATTACATAGGCTAGGCCGGCGCTTCTTTTCTGCTTCAAGCCAAAAAGAACAGCCTCTCGGTTCAAACAAACACTACTCATCATCTGAGTTCTCGCTAGATTGGTCAGCCATCGGAGTACCAGCCAGAGGTGTAGTACCTAGGCTATCTAGTCCTCTCTCTGTAATAAGTCGACCTCCTCCCTCCATGCCGTTCCCGGGTAACGCTGGAAGTCCTGACTCTTGGCGTAACTTTTCGTACTCCTCGCCTGTCTTCTGCAGCTGTTCTTGGAGGTACTTCTTCCGTTCCTCGATTCTTGCAGTGTCGTCCTTGAGGTCTTGCATCTTTTGTAAAATCATGTCTTTCCTTTGCCTCTTCGACTGTATATCGATGCTAAGACCTTGGAGGACTTCATCCAGGTCAGGCAGAGGCGTGATCCGAGGCGGTGTCTTGCTGCCATCGTCCTCATCCTCGATCGTCTGGCCGTATCGTCCTGCGCGTGCTTGGGCTGCAGCAAAGGCAAGATTCCGCTCTTCGTCGGAGTCGCCCGATCCGTCATCTCCTGACACACCCTCAGCGTCGTTGATGAGCTCTGCCATTTCCGCACGCCGCCGCCGCTGTGCCTCCTTTTCTGACTTGCGACCAAGCGCTATCTTGCCATCCTCTACAAAATCGTCAAACCCTTCCGCGATGTCTTCGTCGTCGTGAACCAAGCGAGTTTCTCCCCACTTGTCTTTGGGTCGAAGAGAAATCTCATTTTTATGTTGTCTGAATTCGTCCTCTCCCTGGTCGTCAGATGCCCAAGCTCGGTCCTCGTCGTCAAACGCCTTCTCTTCCTGTGCCAACCGTCGCCTCCGCGCCTTCTTCTCCCGTATCTCAGCTTCTGTAGGGATTGCGGATGAGATCTCGAGCGACGCGACAGGTCCGAACTTGGAGGCAATATCCAGAGCGCGACTTTCCTCGTCTTCGTCACCGGATACTTTCAGGTCTCTTGGCGTTGACGGCGTCGAGTTACGTAGTTCCGCGATATAGTCTTTGCTGTATTCAGTCGGTTTGGCTGTTTCTGATACAAGTGGTGAGCGAGCCCGTAGTTGTGCGCTCTTCTCCAAGGCTATGCGACTGAGGTTCGCCTTTTTCGGCGTCACGACTGCGGAGTCGCTCGATTCTTCACCATCATGGCCGTCGTCTCCAGGACCAAAGGATATCCTTAGTGAAGAGCGCTTCTTTGCTTTACCAAGCGCAGGCCGCTTGACGACTACAAGGCCAGTTAGCACAGAGCCTCTGCCAGCTTTCAGGTGGGCCTGGAGATGTTCGCTGCGAGTTTCCCCAACGTCAGAAAGGCTGGCAATTGCGAACAATTCGTGACTAACCTGTAGGCTTCTGTACTTCACTCTGCGAGCTGTTGGCGCTGTCGGCAGACTCGTCGTCATCGTAGCTGCCAATCTTGCGCGCCACGCGCGTAGAACCGGATCTTTTCATGTTTGACAAACGCGTGTTGTTTCTCAGCGCTCTTGCAGTCACTTCTAGTCCGCTGGGAGTTGTAGAGGAAGGCCGATTGTCGCGCTCACATGCTGCTGCTGCCGCCTATGCACGGGCCCTCCGCAAAAAGCCCTGGAGCTATCCCACTATGCGCAGCACTACTCTTGCTCGTTGAACACCACGCGCGACTCAAGCTCACACACACGACACGACCCACACGATCGTAACCACTTGACGCACCCAATCGCCGCTTACACGGTAACTACAAAGCTTATAGGCACTTCTTCGCTTCGTTGTTCAATATGCCGCAAGCACAGCCCGAGTTAAAGAAGGTAAGCTTTGAACGGTGACCTGAGTTCCCTTTGTTTTGAAAGCCACCCCAAGTCCCTTGTATTCCGAATGCTGCCCCAAATTTTCTCTTTCTGACCTGGATAAAGTATCTGGAGAAGCGCGTCCTCGTGCAGCTGAACGGTAGCCGCAAAGTCATGGGTATCCTTCGTGGATACGACGTAAGTACACTCCCGATGCTCACTATGCTCTCAGCAAGCTCACTTTGCGCAGGTCTACCTGAACATTGTACTTGACGAAGCGCTGGAGGAAAAGGCAGGCGGTGAGAAAGTGCGCATCGGCATGGTCGTCATCCGAGGCAACGCCGTGGTTATGCTTGAGGTATGCCTCCCTGCATTCGACAACATCTATCTCACATGCTAACTAGCGCTACAGGCGCTCGACCGTATCAACCAGGACGTTCCCAAGATTGGACGATAAGAGTGTTGACGCGACCGCAACAAGCATTACAGAACCGGCGGTGTATCGGACAAGCGCAAGAGCGAAGCAATTGGACAGATGATGGGACATTTCACGGCGCATTTGGCGTTTGAGGCGCGAAGACCAACACGTATGCCTTAGTAGGCCCCTTTCCACCGCCTGGCTGTCCCGAGCACTTTATATGTACGGAGACACTTTTCTTAGGCACCATCTGTGTTGACAGACTCGACATTTACGCGACGACATAGTACCCATATGATACCACGTGAGAAATCACCAACAGAACATTGGGGCGCGATTGGGTAAAACGGTCGATAGAGAAAGCAAAAAAATATCTTCAAGTACCATGGTCTCTAGCCGTTAGTATTGTCAGCATCAAGAATGAGAGAATGCAAGAGCTCGCAGTTGGGACGTTGAAGAAATTCGATCTGTTATTGCGTTTCAGATTGAGGTATTGACGATTGAATCCAGTGGCTAAGACAACGACGACGACGACGACGACGACTATAACTTTGCTTTCTCGTGATCCCTCTTGAATTCCTGCACCAATTCCCACGCAATCTCTGCGTACGGTTTCATCATTTGACCGTACTCGTGCGCCTGGGCGCTACTTGCCTGGCGAAGAGCGTATCTGGCAGCAATGCCTTGCATGATGATAGCAAGCCTATAAGTGCTGAAGGCATTCCCCCAAGTAAAGTCTGGCCGGGGATCCCAGCCTGCGACTTCCGAGTACCAGGCAATCAGCTGTTCGCAGGTAGGCAGACCGGGTGTAGCGCCTGGCTGGAAGCCCTTGTGTGCGCGTCCAATAGTCATTGCCTTGTCGCTAGAAGCCGTGATGTAGGGAGACAAGACATTGTTCAAGTCTGAAAGCGGGTGGCCGATGGTGCTCATTTCCCAGTCGAGGATGCCAATGACACGGGGCTCTGTCTTGTGGAAAACGACATTGTCAATCTTGTAGTCGCCGTGGACAAAGGTGGCGCGGTCCTTGGGCTGTGTCCTTGCATCTTTGAAGAAGGCAACCATGTCGTCTTGATGCGGGATCTTGCCTACGGGCTCGCCCGTCTCCTTGTCCTTGGCGGACGCTTGCGACTGCGATATGGTGTTGAAGGTTGCGATTTGGCGGTTGTAGAAGCCAGAGGACTTGCCGTAAGAAGCGAGGTTCACGGAGGCAGGGTCGACGCGGTGGAACTTGGCCAGGGTAGTAATGGCGGAATGCCACCTATAAACAGCTTTGGTTAGCAAGGAGTTTGAGAGGGTATACACCCTTTTAGAGTGGCTTTTAGAGGGCGTTTTTATTATACATTTTTGTTCGTTCCTCGGGAGTAACACCGGGAATGACGGGATCCTCAAAGATGCGGCCGTCTAGGAATTCCATGATGTAGAAGTCGGTGCCAATGACCTTTTCGTCTTGACAGAGACATAACGCTCGAGGAACGGGGACGTCTGTCTTCTCCAACGCATGGATGATGCGGTATTCACGATCAACTTTGTGCGCAGTCTACGCGGCAGCAATCATGTCAGCCTTTATTTGCCTAGACGTTTTGACAACAGGGTTGGTGTGTAGAAGTAAGTGTACCTTTGACAGCAGTTGGCCCGGAGGCTTCTTTCTCAGAACATATTTCTTTCCAGTTCTGTCCGTTAACTGATACGTTGGATTTGATTGCCCGTAGCCAAACTAGCTTCTTATTAGCAAATCATGTTGCCTTTGTTGAGCTTCTTTATACGGCTCTCGCGATCGCGCCAGGACCACATACCTGCTTCACATCCAAGGGGATCTGGATTTCCGGTACATTGGCGGAGATGTAGCGCTCCAGAGACGCTATGTCAATGGGCTGTCGTACGTTGCCAGCCATGGTGGGTGCGTTTGGAGAGAGCACATGGTAGGCGCGAGCGCACAGTGAAGTAGCTGGCGCGGTTGAGCATCACCGAACCATGGGCCTCGGCAATTTGTTGAACATGGGGGGGCTGTGTCTTGGCGAGTCGGGAACAGCTGCACCTCCGCAGTGAGCTGAATCGGGATGAACATTGGCGTCCAAGACAAATTTCTGGCCAGAGGCGAGTCAACGCAAATGGCTTCGAATCTCCGTTGGCTTGGGCTCAAAGGTGATGATCAATATGGTTCCACATGCACAGGCTTTCTTCGGGCTGATCATATTTGCGTGTTGCTTGAATAGACCTGAAACATGGATGCTTGTAATAATCTACTGCACTATCACTCAAAGCATGAAGACTATCCCTCCTCAACAGCACGACTGCATACGTTCACACAAAGCCGTCCACATGTATGCAGACTCGAAGCTGAAGTTCTACGAGTGTTCGCCTGGCCCGTTTTCTCTCACGTGCCCACGCGTTTGCGCATGCTCGGGACGCAGGGGCCAGCCTGCGGGTCTATGGACAAGGGCACGGCTTCTACTTCGGAGTGCGGACCATAATTTACTTTTGTTCTTGTTGCTTATAGGCGGCGAGCGTGATGATGGGATCCATCTAGATGGATATAGCTGTGCCTAGTCTCCCCTAGAGGAGGCAATACGGTTGCAATGGCAAGTCGTCATGCTAAACCCCTGAGACGTTACAGTTGTCAACCGTCGACCCTCTCGCTTTGTCCAGTCTGCTCGGATGCATCAGAGACGACCAGTCTGTCATGCAAGGAACCAAGGGTGCTCTGATGGCGCTAGACTTATTGGTCCTCTGTCGGTCCCAGAGATGGATGGTGTCAACAAACAGTCCGGTTGGATACAATGTTTACGCGACTTTGTCGAGACACACATTACCGGAACATTGCAGGAAGAGACGCGGAAGCATAGCACAAGCAAAGCGGATATGTCGCATAAAGAATAGGAGACGCAGGCCCTGTAAAGTCGCTCTTCATTGGGCCGCCATCGGTTAAACAATGTCCCTTTACTCTCGCCCGTGACTTGGCTGCCCGGACCCCTGCAATCCCTCCCCTCTTATCAAAACAAACACCGTCCTTAGTCCGCCCAACTTGCCGTCTGCTACTCGGAACAGGTCTACCCTGCCACCACCACGCCCCGGCATGGCCTATCCCCAGACTCCCAGACGCCTTGGGGCGCGCCCTGCCCTACACCCCACGGCCTCATCGCCCAACCTAAACGCCGCCAGCAGAAACATGGCACGACAAGCCTCCCTCTCAGCACTCGTAGGAGCTGGCAGCTCCCCATCGCATAGAATGGGCGCAGACGGCCAGGACATTGATGTCGGCGACACCGTCGACGTCCCCGGTGGCATGGTCGGCGTCGTCAAGTTTGTGGGCAGCATTCGCGGCAAACAAGGAGTCTTCGCTGGTGTCGAACTGAACAGAGAGTATGCGGCGCGGGGCAAGAACAACGGCGCAGTTGACGGGTACGCGCACCAACACATACACACACTCATGGCCGCATCCACTGATGGCGACGCAGCACCCAGTACTTTGACACTTCTGTCCCCGGCTCCGGCATCTTCCTCCCCATCCATCGCGCCCAGAAACGGGTGTCAGGAGGCTCATCTGACTTTGCTCCCGAGCCTCTGACGCCCTCATACCCCAACTTCAGTCTGTCCACGACGGATAAACCCAACTTCAGCCACGATGCGCCCAAGTCCAAATTCTCCCAGTCCATCGGGCCCGGTGTCCGCGCAACCAGCCCGCAGGCCAAATCCAGCCTGGGACGCTCTTTCGCACGACCAGAATCGCCATATCGACAGAAGCAAGGCTTGAGTGCGTCGCCGCAGCGCAACGGCTCACGCACACCCTCTGGCTTCTCCAAGAGCGCAATCGGCGTACCACCACGCTTCGCAAGTCCCGCCCCTCCTCGCTTTGCTAGTCCGGTCCCACGGGCTCCTCCCCTGCAGAAACCACGAACACCAGGCCCTCAGCGACCCTATTCTCGGAGCAGCTCTCGCGTTGACCATCAGGATATCATTGAAGAAGACAACGAGACAACACCCAACGGCGCAGTGCGCACCAGCAATGATTCCATATCCAGTTATAAACATCGCCGCCCGGGTTCGCGGCTAGGCTCGTCTCCAAGTGAAGAGGTGCAGCGGCTACAGGCGCTTTTGGAGGAGCGAGAAAGGCAACTAAAGGAGCAGGCTACATCGTTGAGCGAGATGGAGGCGAGCCTTGCCGAGATTCAGAGCCTGATACCGGAAGATGGCCTGGATATTGGCAGCAATGAGCCCAGTGATGTAGCGCAACTACGAGCACTTGTGCGGGAGAAGAACGATAAGATCGCTATGCTCACGTCCGAGTTCGACGCACATCGTTCCGACTTCCGGAGCACCATTGATACCCTTGAACTAGCAAGTACCGAAACTGAGCGCGTATATGAAAAGAAGGTCGAAGAGTTGACAGAGGAACTGCGGGAATACCAGTCTCGTAGCGAAGACGTTGAGGCTGTCGCTATGCAGCTGAAGCAACTGGAGGAACTTGTGCAAGAGCTTGAAGAAGGCCTGGAGGATGCACGTCGAGGCGAGGCAGAGGCCCGAGGTGAAGTCGAGTTCCTCAGGGGTGAAGTCGAGCGTGGCCGATCAGAGCTTCGTCGCGAACGCGAGAAGGCTGCTGCCGCTCTAAAGGGCGCGGGTGCCATGGTCGATGCGCCTCAGAGCCCAAGTCAAAGGGAGGTAGAGCAACGTGACGACGAAATCCGAGGACTCAAAGCCATCATCCATTCCTTGAGTTCTGGTGGAGACGACCGCGTGCGTTCACCTCTATCACCACAAGGCCCTTCTGTGGACGCTGAAGAGTTTCAAAGAGCAAAATCAGACGTAGAGCGCCTCGAACGCGAAAAGGAAGAGCTCCGTGGTCTTGTCGAACGCAAGGCTTACAGAGAAGAAGAACTAGAGCGCGAGGTCGAAAAGCTCAAGAGCCAGCTCGGGCTCGTTGAGCAACGCGACAGTATGATTAGCAACGGCATGTCAGAAGTCACAGCCGTGCAAGAGAAGCCATCAGAGCGCAACTCCAAAGACACCGTCATGAACTGGAAAGACTCGGCGCAACACTCTCGACGCAACAGTCCTCCCGCTCTTGCGATCATGCCAGAATCCGATGGCCGCTCATCCGCCAACAGCAGCCACCTATGGTGCGAGATTTGCGAAACCGGAGGCCACGACATTCTCAACTGCTCCTCCATGGGCGGCGACACATCTTCATACTCGCGGACAAACGACAGCACGCACAAGAACCAAGATGTTGTCATTGAGGGTCTCCGCGGTCTGTCCATCTCCGACCGTCGTCCTTCGATCCTCAACTCGTCCAAGACTCCGGGCAGTGCCCCCACCGCCCCTCTTCCCAACCCTTCTCTTACCGCGTCCAATTCTGACCTTGTTCCCCCCAAGGGCGCTGCCATTGCCGACCCCGACAAATGGTGTGCCTTGTGCGAGAGCGAAGGCCACGATGTTACGGCCTGCCCTAACGAAGATGCTTTCTAATCATGCTTTCTCTGATGCGAAAATGCACAATCACATGACGATTCGACAAGATATACCGCAGGGCGTGTAAAAAAAAAAGAAGAAGAAGCAGAAGAAATCAAGAAAGACATTGTCACGTTTGTTGGAGCGAATTGTCGTAACAGACTGTTGAAAGCTATTGTTCTTTGCGTCCTTTTGAAAGAGCGTATGATATCCCCCCCCCCTCTATCTCTCTCTCCCTCTGTTCTAAACCTTGGGCTTTTCTCTTCTGCTTCTGCTTCTGCTTCTGCTTCTTCGTCTTCTTCTTGTTGCTTCTCGTTGGCCCCCAATGTTAGTAGCTATGTAGTTCCTTTGCCAAATTTTATCAAATCGCATTTAATATAACTTGTATCCTTGAGAAGAAAAAATGCATTCCAGTGCCAGACCATATAGGGAGCATCATGGTACAGAAGGAGAAACACTTGCTTTCTTTATGGATGACACATTGTACACGTTTTACATTTTACATTTTACATTTTACATTTTACACTTTACAAAGACGAAGAAGATGTATAACTAGATTGAAATTTCTTTTGGTGCGGGATATCGAACGCCTCAGAACACCCTTGTACCATGCAATTAAGAGATTTTCCCATTTATATTCCTCAAGCCTTCTTTCCCGACTTGTGCTTCTTGCTCTTCTTGGCTGCACCCTCCTTGAACTTCTCGGCCTCCTTGTACGCCTCCTCGACCGCCTCACCCACCTTGCGCTTCTTCTCTCCAGTCTTGACAGACACAGTCATGCTACCCACGGCGTTCCCCTTCTTCGTCGCGTTGCTAATGGCGCGTTCGGCATCTTCCCAGTCGGCGGCTCCAGTGCCGATTTCGTATCTATTGGAGTAATGCGAGTTAGCCAATGTCATCACAATAAGCGTGAAAAAAAGAAAGAAAAAGATCGCGAGAGAGATCGAAAAGGAGAAGGGATAAAACATACTTATGCAAAGGTAACGCGTCAATCATACTCCTCTGTCTCTCCCGATCCTCAGCCAGAAACTCCTCGCCTCCCTCCTTTAACTCTTCGTCTAGGCTCTTCTCAAGCGGCTTGAAGCGCCGTGCGTTCTCGTCTGCAGTCTCGCCATCAATTCCCTTGTCATCGACATCCATGGCCTCTGGCATGGTTTCTTCGACAGCCCCCTCGACGACGTTACGAAACGCTGTGGCTAGTTTTCGCACAATCTTGACAAACATGGCCATGAGCTGGCTCGAATTGAGGTTGAGCTCCTTTTCCAAGTCTGAAAACTCTTTGCGCTGGAGGCCAATGGCGAGGAGGAGCGCAGTCTGTATTCCGCTGAGTTTGACTGTACCTTTGAGGCGGCCCGTGAAGTAGAGGAACGCAAGAGACGGGAGCATATCGAGGATGACGTGGTAGTCTAGCATATTGTTTGCATAGGATTCTAGACGCTTGAGATCGAAGGGGGTGAAGAGAGCGTCCAGTTCAGCTTTGCTGATGGGTTTCGCAGCAAGTTCGGCGTCGAGTTTGGATCCGGCTGAAGCAGACTCTTCTATCGAGAGAGACGTAATTGATGGAAAGGTGCGGAATTGATAGGATAGGAGAGTGAGGAAGCGCTTCTGAAAGTCCTTGGCGAAAGCCGCCACCCAGCTGCCGTCTGATGAAGTTGTCTCAAGTGAGCGTAGCATGATGCACGTGTGCTCTCCAGTCAAGTCGTTGGGTGTCTGGCGAAGGTATACTGGCACAAATGATGCGCGTTTCCAGAACTTGTGCAGCGGCGCTGTGAGACCATATGATACTCCAACATAGTCGAGCTTAGGTGACTTCAGCTCTTGTAACCGTGCAAACAGCGGTGGCATCTCGCTTGCTTCCCTAATCTTGACATTGTCTTTGAGAAGTGATGCGTCCTCCAAGTCTTCTTCGGTTACTCTTCGCATCTGCTCCACCTCTTGAGGCTCCGTCTCGGACAAGCTAGCGAGCTTGCCGTCATAGAAGTCGACTAAGAGTTGCAGGGCCTTGGATCCATATCCCATGTTGACGTACTCCGGATTCGTTGCTATCCGCACCACACGGGCACCCGATAAACTTGCAAAGTTCTCATCCTGGAATTGCTGGGATACAATCCATGGGATCAGGTCGCCGCCTGCACGCTGTCCTCGACTCAAACTGTTCAGAACACTTTCCCTGCTAATCTGACCTTCCAACGCTACTTGAATAACACAAAGAGGTTCAGGAAGCTTGTTCTCCTCTGTAGGTCCAGTAAGGACGAACAAGTGATGTGCTGGTGCATCAGACATGAGCTGCAAATCGTTTGGCGTATTCTTGTAGTGACTGGCAACATATAGCGCCATCATCTTCTGCAAAAACTTCTCTGCGGCTGGGTTGTAAGAGAATAGGGTATCGCGGTTTACATGAAGAAGCTGACATTTGTCAGGGTGCGGGCATCCTTGTGTAGTCATCCTTCGTGGCAAGGTTGCATCAAGACATAAGAGGTCGTTCATCCAGCGCTCGACAGAGTCACCTGGAGCGTATCGGATGGGCTCTGAAAGCGTAATCTCTCGCAGCGACCGACCTGTCATCGTAGTCTCTGAAGCATCCTTCGTCTCCTTTCCTGTTGAGCGATCTACGACGTGCGTCGAGCCGTTGGCACCCTTGCCTCGTGATTGTTCGCGAAGTTGCTGTATGAGCTTGAGAGATAGTGATCGACCAGTACCCTCGTAACCGTTGATTGTTGAGGCCATGAAGACAAGGTAAGGACCCATAAGTTTCCGCACTAATGGCAGGGGAATAGCTGCAGCTTCATCGATGACCAACAGCTCTGCTTGACCTAGAACATGCGAATCCTCGGGTTTGATGTACTGTATTACTTGTCGGTGCTGGCGATGTAACTCGATTCTCACAATGGCCTTGTTCTGATCGGGTTGGGTGGATTGCATGATAGTGTAGTCTTGGTGATCTACGTAGTTGAGCGAATCGAAGCCCTTGAGGATGAATTCGAATAGCGTCTTCAAATTCTCTGGACTTGGCGATGTGATGTAAATGTTGCTATAGCCGTGCGCGACTGCTGCCGCCACAGCTACACCCAGAGCTGCTGATTTACCTCGACCACGGGCCGCTGTCAACGTCACAGTACTTCGCAGAGTTTTCTCCACGATGGCTTCAACGAACGTGAGCAGGGCCTTTGCTTGGTCTACAGTCTTCGCAAGCTTGACCAGGTCTCCAGTAGGAGGCGAGTCCGCTAAAGATTCTTTGATCTCCGCCAACTCCTTCGCCTTTGGTGTCTTGCCTTCCAACTCTGGGTCTGGTGGTGGTAACTGCTTGACGTGCTTTCCACCTGAGATGGGGAGCACGTTAAGCTCATCGTCGACGACTAAGCAGCTGTCGCATTTTCCGAGTGACAGTAGGAAACGTTCGTTGAAGCGCGCAACGACATCGCTGTGCGCCTCTGTTCGGTATCTCGAGTGAATATCCATGGACATGGTATACAACTGCTTCAAGCTGCTCATACCCTTCAACAAGAGTATGACCAATCCTCCACCTTCTACCGTCTCTATCGTCCGTGCGAGGAGATTGGGCGTAAGCGCTTCGAAGTCTTGCAGGATACACATGCCGTATGTGTTACCCAGAATCTTTTCAGTCTCCTTGTAGTAGACATATCGGATGTTCTGCGTCGAGATGAACAGTTCAAAGGGATCTTCGATATCGACATCGCGTATGCCTCTCTTGATCTCGTTCTTAATCTTCTTTTCGCGCTTCTTGCGGTGACTGGAAAATCCTAGTAGCTTGTTCTTGTATGCCCACAGCACCGACTTGTTCAACTTGACGTCGACGTTGAGCAGAATGTGGTAGAGGTTCACAATAACGTCCTTTTGGCGATCGCCAACAACTACAAAGAAGCTACGTTTCTTTTCCTGTGCGCCATTTCGAATCAGCGCTGGTATGCGAGAGTCGATGGCTTTCTTTGGCATCTTGAGAGCTGCGCAGGCGGCGGCGCCTCCTCTTCCGTAGTCGACTGTGTTTGGGTGGCGCAGGCGATTGTGTAGCAGAAAACGAGTCGCGAGGTGTTCTGGGGTGGTAGACAAGGCAGTGGCACCTGCTGCTCGTGTTGTGGTGGGATTGACGGCGTGTGGGAGCAAAAGTTCTGTCCGCCGAGGAAGCTTCCACGGTTCCAAGAAAATAATTGTTATCGATAACTGAGTCGCGCTAAGACCGCATCCTTCGACGCGCGCAGACTCGACCCACTCTAACCCTTACATTGACCTCGTTATTCAGAAGAGTAGTATGCAAACTCAGTATTGAGAGTGGGAACTACCTGATGTTTTGTGCCATATCATATCAAAGTCTCTGCAAAACTACACTTGCTCCTGCTTCATCGCCTTTTGACTCTCCGTGTACTTTTTCAGTCCCACATGCTCATTGGTCCAATCCAGTACGACCTCGTGCCACATCAGGCTATTCTCTGGCTTGAGTACCCAGTGATTCTCATCTGGGAAAGTCAAGAATTGGCTTTCTATCCCCTTGCTCTGCAACACATTGAAGGCCGCCAGTCCCTCACTGATCGTCAGTCGGTAATCCAACTCACTATGAATCACGAGCTGCGGTGTAGCCCAGTTCTCCGTGAACCTACGTAACAGCAATTAGCATCGCTTTATATATGAGTGCAACTGGGCAAGCATACCTGCTTGGGTCCCACTTCGACCAGCCTTCAGGGTTGTTCCAGAGTGTGCCTTTGAGGTCATGGAAGGGGAAGTAGAGTTCTTCGGAGGACATCTGGCCGTGCATACTAAAGACGCCATCGTGAGTTACAAGGGCTTTGAACTGGCGACCTAGAGGGTGACCCTGTATCCAGTTCATCATGTAACCGCCGTATGAAGCACCAAGAGCAACGGCACGGTCAGTGTCGACATAGTCAACATTGGATTTTATGTACTCAAATCCCAATTCGAGATCTTGATATGGCAGGCCACCCCATTGGCCTTGAATGGCGTCAGTAAAGTCTTGGCCGTAGCTTGTGCTACCTGTTGGGTTTGGACAGATAACGACGTAGCCTTGCTCTGCAAAAACAGCAGGATTCCATCGCGTGCTCCAACCATCAGTCCATGCGCCTTGCGGTCCGCCGTGGATGAGGTATGCAAGTGGATACGTCTTCTCGGCTGCGAAATCACTGGGTTTTATGACCCAGGCATGAACTTTGGTACCCGACGCAGCGCCGTCCCAATGAATCTCGTCGATTTGATGACGCGATAGCCCAAACATAGAGCCTGAGCGTGTGTTGGAAGAGATGTACTTGGTCGTGAGATGGTCGGGATCCGAGTCATATGGTCGGTCATCAATAGGGAGGTTATAGACATCGGCGCTATTGGAGCGAGAACTCAATGGCACCAGCGAGTACAAAGAGTTCTCGATTAAGCTGGTGGATGTGACAAATATATCGCCGTTCTTGAGGACTTGTGCACCACTGATGGTTCCACCTTTCACAAGCAGTGACGGAAGAGGCTGTTTGTCACTACCCGGCATGGGAGGTCCAGCGCTGTATAGATTTCCTCGACCGTGCCCCTCCGCTGTAAAGTAAAGATGCCAGTCATCCGGGCTCCAGGCGATCGATTGCGGACTTTGATCCCACTTGCCTTTACCATCCTCAGAAGCATAAAGAAGGGTAGCTCGTGATGGATCCTTGTAATCATGGATGATGAAAGCTTGGTTCTTGTCTGACTCATATCCATCGGTCTTCATGGACAGGAACGCGATCATTTTACCAGAGGTAGACCAGACTGGCGAAGTGCTAGCGCCCTCGAATCCTTCGATTGACGCTTTTTTGATTTCAGGAATACTCTTTGAATGCAAGTCATCCCAGAAGCCCTCGGCTGCAGAAACGTAGATGTTTGTCTTCGTATGGGTGGCTGGGTTTAGATCGGGATCCTTGGAGGTAAAAACAAGACCGTCCTTCGAGATGTCGAAATGATCTTTGCCTCCGAATGGTTCGATTGGGCTCTCCAAGGAAGTATCCTTCAGTGCGTTCTTCATTGGGTGCTCCAACTCCAAAGCATCTGAGCTGGCCGTCTTCTTTGGACTCAACTTGCCAAGCCATATCGCGTTGCGGTTCTCAGTCACGAAGTGGTCCCAATGACGAACGAAGCCAGATTTGTATAGTTTTCCTGATGTATGCGGCTTTTCGGCCTTTTCTGGGTTGAACAGCGTGCCATCGGGCTTTGCTCTACCAACGAGTGCGAGCGCGTACGCACCATCACCAAGGGGATAAACCTTGGTACCGCTTACCGGTCCCTCTATAGTACCAGCTGAGTACTTACTAGTAGCAGGTAATGATTAATAATTAATAATAAAGACTAGCACCCTGAGCTGTAATACACACCTCTTGTCAAAGTTCTCGGGTGACCCGATGACTAAATCCGTAGTTCCATTGTCGTTTGACTTCAACAATAGCATCGTCTCATCGTCGAGCCACGTAGGCTCGCTGAAAGACTTGTCATCCGTGACAAGACTGGTCTGTTGAGTTGCAGCATCCAAAAGGCGAATCTCAGACTTTTTCGCGTGCTCAGAGAAACAGTAGGTCGATACGGAGTACAGGACCTTTGATGCATCGGAATTCGGGGAGCCTTGAGATCTTCGAGGAACCTCAAGGAGCACCTTCGGTGTAAATTTGGAAGCTCTAATCGTCATGATGATGGTGGCCCACGAAAACCAGGCGCTTCTACAAGATGTAAGTTTAGGAGCTCATGAGACCAATGGACACCAAAAGCCTTGAAATCGTTGTGCACTCATAGTCAAATCTGCCGTGAGGACCATGATCCTTCCTGAACAAGCAATATGCAAGGATGCAGACCGCCATTTGGAGAGGTCCTCTCCTCCAACGAGAAGATACCGAAAGAGCAACTTACTGGACAGTTGGATAGTTGAAATGCGACTGCGTGTTGTAAAGAACAGAAATGTCAAGTAACAAATGTCAAGGGGCACTGTAGTACACGTTGTACGTGGAACTAAGCGGATGTGGTTCGTCAACCCCTCACACCAGCCACCCCAGGGGCTAGCGCCGTGGTTGGTGTTCATCACTCACCGGTGGTTGCGTTACCCCGCTCGCGATCCAAGGTGGTGCCTGTGCGACGTGAGATCCTAGGCGAGTTGCACTGGACTACCCACTTTGTGATAGCTACTAATATAAATGTTGCAATTCCAAAAACGACTAAAATTCAGTCCAAGGACATCAAGTCCTGTGGCGCAGTGGTAGCGCGCCGTTCTTATAAGATTCGTCAGACTCTTATGACCTCATCCAGGTTATGCGGATGCCGTGGGTTCGAAGTAGGTTTCTCCCACATAGGATCTCGTTCGATTTCCTTTACTAACATCCCTTCTAGCCCCACCAGGACTATATATCCTTCTTCTTTTTTGCTCTATCTTTGAACTTGATGCCTCACGTTCTGCTTTTTGTCACTGCACTTGTATACAGAAGAGACTTAGACCAAGGCAACACAGCTATCGTTACACGGTGTTCGGTTACCCGTCTCGTTTTTGTACAACCGCGATAGAGATAGCTTTCACATCTAGTGATAGAACACTCACACATCAAAACTCAGACACGATACTTCGTCTGCATAACCATAGGAAAAGGGTTGCATAATAACATATCTAATTAGTGAGGAGCGTGAGGAGCGTGAGGAAAACAGAGGATATCTGGAACATCAAGAACGCTGAAAACAAAAACGCTACACAAAATGCGCCGCACCACCAACATCATCATGTACGCTGGTTTTCTCCCAACCCAGAAACAATGGTATACCCCAATCGTAACATCATTACCAATCCAAGACCCGACCCAACCCGAGGGAAGGGGGCTTAGATCGCATTAAGCACGTCCATTACAACACCTTGTGTTGCTCCATTACTTCCAAATCTGCCACTTCTTCTTCCGCTTCGGCACCACGAAGCTATCCTGGCTCATCTGCTCTCCATGCTGCTCACCAAAGCCCGCGTCCTCTTCATCGGCACTATCAAAGCTGTCGTCATCGTCAGATGGTCCACCTCCACCGCCGCCGAGATATGTGTTTGCGGCCCCAACGCTCCCATTGCGTTGGGGGTATGCAGGGTATGCGGCGGTTCTGTCGTAGCCGCCTCGTTGTGGTTGAGCGGCGTAGTCTGCGCGTTGAACAGGTTTTTCCGTGTACTCTGGATCTACCACCTGTCTGGGTGCCATCGCAGGGTGGCTTTGTCCGTCGCGACCCCCACTGCTGAAGTAGTCGCCACCAGCAGTATCTTGTCTGGCTTGGAGACCCTGCCCGTCGCGTGTGTATGGTGAACCTGGGCCCGCACCAACAATTGCTGGGTGCGGTGGGTATGATTCGCGCTTGTCGCGCCTTTGCGATGGCGTTGCTCCAAGACCGTATGGACTCTGACCTCCAGTACCAGTCACTGGTCTCCTTTGTACCTTTATGCCATCATCCGGGTGTGCAGCGGGCAGTTGCGACTTGTGGGAGGAGTTGCTATACGAAGGCTGTCTACGGGTGGAAGCGGAGCGAGATGGAACCACGGTTGCTTGAGTCGCAGTCTGCACCCTTTCGGGGTGTTGCGGCGCACTGGCGTGCCTTTTCGCAGTGACGCTGTCCCAAGCAAAGGCTCTAGCACCGGCATTCGGGCCAAAGTCCAGACTCCGACGTCCTTGGCTTTGAGATGCAGGATTGTGAACAGCCCCATCAGATTGAGCTGGGCCTGCTGTCCTAGCTGTATTGGCATGGAAACCAGAGCTGAGGCGGTTGTCACGAGGACCAGAAGCAGGGGCCGGAGCAGGAGCCGGAGCAGGGGCCGGAGCAGAAGCAGTGGCAGAGGCTGGAGCCAGGGCTGGAGTGGTGATTGAAGGCGTGGCAGGAACAGACGTCGACTCGCGTCGATTACGTGAGCCTAAACTCGGCATTATTACCCTAGATCCAACTTTATACTGTTGTTGTGTGCGGTCCTGTTCATCTTCACTGGAGATCTCGCCGAGCTCGCTCCCGCTTTCGCTGCCCGAGAGAGAGTTGCCATCATCACCAATTGTAGCTTTGCGTCTTCCGCCTAATGCACGGAAAAAACCTCGAGGTTTACGGGGCTCCTTTTCCTCGGCACCAGACTCAGGTTCGACATAATCCAGTGCTGGCACAAGAAGTCGATATGGTGCTGTGATACCTGCCGGATCATGCTGTGATACTTCGACATTGAAGCAGATATCAAGACCACCTTCGAGGTTGATGTACTCCTGCCTCTTCACACTCTTCTTGCTTAGTACACTGGGACGGCGGTGAAAGTTGGACGGTCTGTCCTGCGACAGGCTCCGGCGACCTCGAGGTGTTGCGCTTTCCGAGGTACCCGGACGGTCGGCGTCCATCGAAGGACGACGACGAAATAATGAGGACAGAGAATTACGGCGAGGACGGGCAGGTCTCTCCGAGTCTGAACGATCGGGCGAAAATGAGGATTGGGGCTGATGGTGGCCCACCTGCTCGTCATCGGCAACAGCGTAGGCGGGATTATTGCGATAAGACACAGGAGGGCCATGACGTCGTGCAGAAGGCCTTGTCTGCTGTCCACTTAGCCTTCTCACCATCTGACCAGGTGCAAAATCAGAGAATGATCTTCCCATTCCAGGGCCATCTGGGGTTGCAGGCGGTGACGGTGTTCCTGATGGCGTAGAACCTGGCTTGTACTGTCGGATGCTGCACCAGTTTCGGTGAGGGAGTAGATGATTATTGTTTCTCTTTTTCCCATCTACACCATGACTGAACAGCGGAATCATATCTTCATCTGTTTCTGCGTCTAGATGATGTACCTTGTTGCGTTTGTTGATGATATCCGCCATCATATCAGGAGGTGGTGTGTTAACTATGGCCGAGGAGATAACGTTCGGCATATACCTGTGATCCTTGTCTTTTGGTATATTCAGCTTTTTGTTGCTGTAGAACTGACCGACCGCTGCCAAATGAACATCACCACCAAGAATGGTGACACGCACAGATTTGGTAGAAGCAATGTGTTGCAGCTCACGGATGAGCCAGTTGCGCTCTTCCTTATGGTGCTTTGCTGTCCAGTGGTCATCCAAGTCATCCAGAATTTCTACGCCTCCATCAAATTTGTTCACAAAATTACCAAGCATACCAGTGCGGCCAAGAGCCTTGATGGGATCCATAAGCCTACTTGTCAGGATGTTTTCGAGAAAGTTCAGGCGGGGGTAGGCGATGGGTACACCAAGAAGTACAATCAAGTGTTTGGTTTCGCCCTTGATAATCTCATCTTCGAGACGATCGAAGATGATATCGTATGAGTCCTCGGTGAGTATTTCGTCCCGCTGACGCTCTGTACGGCAGTCAAGACCGAGGAAAGCCACCGGTCGGCCGAGCCGCATGAAGACGCTTCTGGAGCGTTCTTTGATATAAGGGCCAGGACTTTTACCAAGCAACCACGAGGGCTCTGTCTTTTCCGTTTCGGCGGATACAGATTGGTGTTGAAAGAGCATGTAGTACTTGAAGGCAACAGCACCGACCCCGGTGAACACTGGCGTTTGCATGAAGTGATGAGGATATGAACCAAACCCCTGAATATTTTAGCATATGTCCAGATAACATTGCAATCTCATACTTACGTCGATAATGTCATGATCATCCCAGATATTGACCATAGGAATCTGTGAATTGGCCATACCGAACAGACCCTGCGAAAACCACATCGAGTACCGGTCTAGGTAAAATTGCTCAAGCTCGTTCTGCATCTCCTCGGAAAACGGTTGGTGGTGCTTGTGCAAGGGATTCCTGTTCTCAGTCCATTGCCTGAACAAAGTCGTCTGCCTCATGGCAGCATCGTTGTAGATTTGATCTCCACCACCAATCATCACATGAAACGGACTGGTCTGATGGGTGTTGAGGACGTCACGCCACAGAGGATCTGGACCGCAAAACTCGTTAGGGTCAACACTAGCGGAAAACCCATTGCAGCTGTGGAACATGATGTTCATAGATTCTCCTTTGGCGGGGACCCAGAATCCAATAGCCGGGCCTTGGTTGATCTTGTAAGCGATACGCGTCTGGCTAGTTCCGAGTTCGACTTCAATGTTGAAGCGCCAGAAAGTCACACCCCGCTCAGCGTGCAGACGAACACCGGGAAAGTCGCGTACTTTGCCCAGCTTTTCGCCATCTCTTTTGTGGATGCGGGTGGACTTAGCAACCGATCCGTTCGCAGTACTTCGAGTCTGAGAGAACAGACCTGTATTGTCTTCGACGCGCGAAAGATCTACATCCTCCACAATCTCATCGATCGGCTTGACGTACAGCGTTTTACCGGTTCGCGACACTTTGATCTGGCCTTCGATAGGATCGATGTATGACGGATCAAGCTGGTCGTGGTCAACCTCTGCTGGCGGTGGAGGCAAAATGTCCATTGGCTGTTTGAACAGTCGCAACGTCGGCGGCTTAGAGTAGGAGGAGGAAGCATCGACAGTCACAATCATGACGCTACCTCGCCATATCTCTCGCTCTTGCCCTGGCTTGCTGCGATCTTTGCGAAGGCCCGTGTAGCGCAGAAGCGGTCCACACTTGAGATACAGTGGCGGGTTGAAACTAGTTGGCACAGGGGTGTCGTCGGCATAACCGTCGTACTTGGGCTCTGCGTAACTGCTTGAACGTCTGCGTCGGGAAAATTTGGTTTCTTCCCACCATGCTTTGTTGCCGCTGTTGGCGGTGACGGGAGCGTTGAGGTCGAGATCTTCAGCGGCAAGCGTGCCGACTGGGGCATTTCTCCATTCATCAAGCACAGGCCTAGGGGTGTATGTCCTTTCTGGGTCACCATGACGGCTGAAGCGATGGCGAGATTTTTTCTCAGGGTCATGTGAATCTAATTCCGACTCGGACTCGGAAAAGACGACACTTTTTCGGTTGGTCTGGGGTACTGGAGGCATGACGGGCGTCGTCTTGGGCACAGGTGGCATGCGAGGCTTGGTCGGTGGGATGTCGACCACCCGGGCCGCCCCTTTCTGGTCAATCGACTCTTGCTGCATTTCTATCTGTGCCGCTATAATGCCTCGGCTGTCTCTTCGTCCTTGGACTCTCTTGCTCTCTGCACGAGTGACTTCAGCCCCAGTTGAGGCGTCATCCACACCCACCAGACCAAGCCCTGCAGCATCAGTTGTAGGCTTGTGGTCTCTCTGCGAAGGAAGTGAGCTCCGGTCGCTGTAGCTGCCGCTTTGGGGTGAGCTCCTAACCGGCTCCTTGCCCTTCAGACTGGTGCTTCGCGCAACAGCTTGCTCGCTCTGTCCGGTCACCTGCTGGGCGGGCTGAACTGCTCCGCCTTCCGGCGGCGTAGGATCCCAGGGCTCATTGAGGTCGTGGATAAAGCCATCATCAGACTCCCACTGGGATATCTGTGGAGACGCATGCTTTTTCTCCGCCGGCATGGAAACATGGCGCTTGCTACTGCTTGCTCGGTGGGGTGCATTGGGGGTGTTTTCACTTGTTGAGACGGGATGAGACACAACTCGATGCTGTTTCTGCGCAGCTTCTCGCGCCCGCCTTTCCCGGGCCTCGGCCTCGGCCTTCTCTTGTGCTGCCAACTCGGCCTCTAGTATCCTCGCTCTCCTCTCCTCTTTGCTGATGTCATCCAGCTTGCCTTCTAGCTTCTGGAGTGGTGAGCGATCTGGCACAGAAGGCCCGCGCTGCGAACCCCGCCGCCCTACGGCTCCCGCCAAAGGCTCGACTGGCGCATATGGTGGAGAGCGTAGGTTGTAGAGTCTGTCTGCGGCAGTCTGGATGGTAGCCTGCTGTCTGCTCGGATTCAATTGAATGGATGGGTCGCGTGATCGCCCAGAGCTTGTGCGTGCTGGGACCCGGACGCCTCTGGAGTATGGGTCTCTGTAGGAAGAGGGCGGTGCGCGTGGTACGTCTGGCGCGGCCGGCATAGACTCGCCCATTGCGCCCGTAGTCGGGGGGAAAATGATCTTACTGTTCCGCCGTCTCTGACTGGTACTACTCGAGGAGGTGGCTGCCACAGGTCGCGCAGTGTTGCTGGGGATGGCACTTGACATGGCGGCCTCAGGTGGAGATAGGCCAGCTGGTTGGGCATCGGCTGGGCGAGTGTAGGATGCGCGCTTTGGGGCCGAGTTATCGGGGGCCTTGTGAATAGTAATGTTGACAGCTCGCTCGGCGTAGGAGCCGCTGTTCCGGTTGTCTTGCATGTTGCGACGAGCTCATGAGGTGGCAGACGGTGAAGCGAGTGGGGCCTACCACGGCTGGGTGTAAGATGGGACAAATTGCAGGCCCGGCGCAGCTCTGTTCGCAGCTAACACTGTCACATGGACCCTTAGAGAAGCGTCTCGATTGGCATCATTTGTGATAGCTACCTAGTGGCATTGACTGTGGCAGCGTGGCGGAGGCGCCGAAAGACAGGCTGCGCAAAAACCGTGGTACACTTGAAGCGCAATGACCGAGGGGGCTGGCACACTACGGGATGATGCTATATACAAAGGAAGAGGAGGAGCGGTATGGATGCAGGGAAAAGGCAGATATCCATGGCCAGCGCATCGTGTAAATGGGTGGCGGGAGGTTGCGAAAGAGATGGCTGGAGGCGCACCATTTGCCCTGGCCCGGCTGCCTCCACACACGCACTCGCTCAGACGGACGGCACTGGCAGGGCCGCACTGGCGGTAGCGCGGGAGCGGCTGCCCGTCCCAAAGAGGCAAGGCGCCGTCGGGCCCCTGCACAGAGGGTCTCAACTACGTTCCAACGTTCCAACGTTCCAACACCACCACGCCAGCCAGACGGGGACTCTCGGCCTTGTTCGATTGCTTCCTGCACCCGCTCGTATAACTTTCCTGGCTGCATCGCATTCGGCGCCGACACTGCAAATTCCCCTCGCCCCATTCCATCTCCCGCGTTCGTCGGCGCAATCTGGCTCCTTCCATAAGTACAATCCATCACGCATCCATCCCTACGCTCGCCGGACGACCACAGTATCCTCAACTCTCAACCCTCCAAAGCTGCCCGTGGCGCCCCTCACAGATACCGTCACCCACAGCTAGCTAGTCTTTTACAGTGCGTTTCGCTACTACATGACCGCAGCCGGCTGCGCATAGCACATCCCTTCCTCTCGGCGTCCTCGCCATGCGCATCCACTTTTGGAGTCTCCTGTCGGTGGCGACTCTCGCCGCAGCAGGAAACCATCTGCCACCCCGCAACTACACGAGCCACGACTACTATGCTATCCACATTTCCCCGTCCGCTTCGCCCTCAGAACTTGCCGCCTACCTTGGCCTGACCTACGAGGGTCCCTTCGGCTCGCTCGACGACCACCATGTCTTCAAGGCCCCAAAACACGAAAACGACGTCGTAGACGATGCGCAACAAGAGCTGAAGAGGCGGCGGCGGAAGCGTGAGGTGGGGCCCGAGTACCACCCCCTCGACAGCATCCACTTCACTCAAAAGCAAAAGCTCAAGCCCCGGCACTGGAAGCGCAGCGTGATACCTCAACGGCCCGATCGAGCTGGACCCCCAGTCACCGAGGCTATCAAGGCTCAGCGCGAGATTGCTAACAAACTGGAGATCAAAGACCCCATCTTCGAGGAGCAGTGGCATATCTTCAACGTCAAAGCACTGGGCAACGACATCAATGTTACCGGTGTGTGGACGCAGGGCATCACTGGCAAGGGCGTCACTGCATGCGTTGTCGACGATGGTCTGGATTACACCAGCAATGACTTGAAAGACAACTTCTTCGCTGAAGGCTCTCACGACTACAACGATCACGAAGACCTACCGACCCCAAAACTGTCCGACGACCGGCATGGAACAAGGTGCGCTGGAGAGATCGCCGCAGGAAGAAACGATGTCTGTGGACTTGGACTTGCCTACGAAGCCAAGGTCTCGGGTGTGCGCATCCTCTCGGGTGACATTTCAGACATGGACGAAGCACTTGCTATAAACTACGAGATGCAGAAGAACGATATCTATTCGTGCTCGTGGGGTCCGCCTGACGATGGCAAGACCATGCAGGCACCAGGCATCCTTATCAAGAAAGCTATGGTCAACGCTATTCAGAAGGGCCGTGGTGGCAAGGGCAACATCTACGTCTTCGCGGCCGGCAACGGCGCTGCCAGCGACGACAACTGCAATTTTGACGGATACACCAACAGTATCTATAGTATCACCGTGGGCGCCATCGACCAGAACAACGAACACCCATACTATTCTGAAGCGTGTTCCGCTCAGCTTGTGGTAACCTACAGCAGTGGTGGTGGTGACGCCATCCACACGACCGACGTGGGTGCGAACAAATGCACAAGCTCGCATGGAGGTACATCTGCTGCTGGTCCAATTGGTGTGGGAGTATACGCTCTGGTCCTCCAGGCTCGTCCTGAACTGACATGGCGAGACATACAGTGGCTCACAGTCATGACCGCTGTCCCTCTTGATACCCCCAGCGATTGGACCAAGACGTCTATTGGTCGCATGTTCAGCCACCAGTTCGGTTATGGAAAGCTCGACGCTTACGCGATTGTTGAAAAGGCCAAGACCTGGGAGCTTGTCAAGCCTCAAGCATGGTTCTATTCGCCCTGGATGCATGTCCGGAAGGCGATTCCCGAGGGTGACCAGGGTCTCGCTAGTACTTTTGAAGTTACAGAAGACATGCTCAAGAAGGCAAACTTTGAGCGCGTTGAGCACATCACCCTGACCATGAATGTAGAGCACGACCGTCGCGGAGATCTCAGCGTCGAGTTGCGATCTCCCAATGGCATGGTTTCCCACCTTTCAACTGCACGCCGCTCTGATGACGCACCTTATGGCTACGTCGACTGGACCTTCATGTCGGTCGCTCACTGGGGCGAAAAGGCCGTTGGCCAGTGGACTGTCATCATCAAAGACGTCAAAGCGGGCAACGGCAAGACGGGTAATTTTACAGACTGGAAGCTGCGTCTCTGGGGTGAGGCCATTGATGCATCCAAAGCCAAGCTCCGCCCGCTACCCGATCAGCACGAAGACGATGATCATGACAAGATCGATGACCACCCTGCACACACTACCAGTGTTTCTGTTCCGACTAGTGCTCCAACTGCCATGACCTCTGTTCCTCCCGATCACCCCGATCGCCCTGTTAACCAGAAACCCACACCAACCATGGCTACTGGTGATGCACAGAGCTCTGCTACCGCACCCGCTGACACAACGACATCTCCAGTTCCGGGCGAGAACTTCCTACCCAGCCCCTTTCCTTCTTTTGGCGTATCCAAGCATACACAGATTTGGATCTATGGTGCTCTCACTCTTATCCTTATTTTCATCACTGGTCTCTGTGCTTATCTGTTCATCGCGAGACGGAAACGTATGAAGGATTCACGCGATGCATACGAGTTTGAGGTCCTAGATGGCGACGAGGATAGGGATGACGCGGGTCTGCTCTCTGGGGCTGGAGCTGGTGGCAGGAAGAAGCGCGCAAAGAGGGGTGGCGAACTGTACGATGCTTTTGCAGGCGAATCCGACGAGGACTTGCTAAGTGATGACGACGAGGGAGACGAGGGCCCATATAGGGATCAGGAACGCTTCAACGAAAAATATGCAGAACATGATGGCAGCGAAGAGGAGGAGAGCGGTAGTGGTGGTAGCTCGGCAGGCAGGAAGTAGTAGCAGTAGCAGTAGCAGTAGCAGCAGCGAAAGTCGTTGGTCTTGACTTCGGCTTGGATCTATGTATTCCATATTCGGTAGATATTTTCATTCTGTTTTTTTTTTTGGCGAAATTGGTCATTTGGGCGGTGTTGGTCTGTCTTGCTCATGCATTTGTTGCGCCATGGAACAAAAAAGCTCGAAATGAGCATGTTTGCGATGATCTCCAAGACGGAATTGACTGCCATCAGAGGAAACAAAGAGTGTAAGGGAGAGAGAAATGCAAGGTTACGAGAACAAGGGGGTATCATTATTGCACACGGATGACTTTTTTTATCTTCCCAAACCAACACAGTTTTCTAAGCCACTTTTCTTCCAACATTGCCCACACCTTTACCTACTACGCTGACGACAATTTCTTCTTTGTCGCCGCCCGCTTCTCTGAATCCCCATGCACTACCCCCAAATGCCTTTGCATCTCTTGCCAGTTGTATGATTTCCTCGCTCGCAAGCACCTCTTTGCCCAGCGCCACTCTACCGACATCCTCACTGCCCATGGCCATGAGCATTAGTACCGTGGGTGCCGCCACGTTTTCCACACAGCCACCCTGCGAAATCTTCTCGAGGAGCTGGTACGCGCATTGCTTGCCGATTTCATCTGCAGGAACACCGCCGTCAGGTGGGGAACACACATCGGCCGAGTATATGCAGCCTGTGCTACTCTCTGCCACAAGACTGATTCCAAAGCCGACAGCTCCCTTGACTTTTCCTGAAGCATGACCCTTTGCATTTGTGGGTATCAGAGGCGCAGGACTTGCGTCGGAAAAGATGTACGTATCCGGCACGAATTTATTTAGGATACCTCTTGCTGTAAAGGTCATGCGCTCGTTGTTGCTCTTGGGAACTTCGACACAGTACGCTACACCACGGATCTTCTTCACTCTTCCTGGGTTCAGCAGGTGCAGCGTCTTGGGTAAACGGACTTGATGGTTGAAAACGAGTTGGACTTCGCCGCCTGCGCCCTTGCCTCCTGCAGGTGCACACGAGCGCTTGAGAATGCGCAACTCAATGTTTCGCTCGATAGCAAAGTTCTTATACAGCGGCAGAATGGCCGTTCGAACCGTATCGGCAGAAACGTCGCCAGCGATTGTCGACGAGGTGACACAACCTTCGCCGTGGAAGATGACATTCATGTTACCCTTGCTGAAGGGCGAGAGTACGCAGAGAGGTATTAACCACCAGCTCACACCTCGCTTTCTGCATTCTGCGGGTATCTCGTGTCGGATTACGCCTCCGCTTGCGCCTAGGCCTTCGGCTGAGCCGGTGATAAGTCCTGGGCGGTATACGAGCGTTGTACCCGTCATGCTGAACTGTATCTGCGACCCATTTGTCACCGAGTCGAGGAGTCGGATGAAGTTTGTTTCATGGCGAGTTAAGCCGGGGTTGGTCGACGAAGAGCGGATTTGCGATATGCGAACGGGTCGGCCGGTGAGGGTTGCGAGCAGGAGGCGGGAGATCAGATGCCTATGACCAGTGAAATTGAGCGGTTGCTGAAGGGAGTCGTCTAGGGCCATGGTTGGAACGGTTGTGCGGTAGGAAAAGGGTGCTAAGGATGTAGAATTGGAGATGCGATGCGATGCGATTGGAACTTTTTTTGGCGGAGCTTGACGATAAGATAAGACTAGCGCGAACGCGGTCCTTTGCGCGTCGTCTCGCGTTGTCCGAACCGTCAATATGCTCCCGCATGAGCGCATAATCGGTTTTCAAGTAGATTTGCACAGGTGTCACCTTTAAGTCCGCTGTTTTCGCTCTGTATGTCTTCGGTGCGGTAGTTTATGCGACAATGGCTGGTCTATCAAGAAAGGGCGCTCGTCCACTGCTCAAGACTGTCGGAGGGAAGCGGCATGCGACCGACGAAGATCACGAAAAGCCGACGGCAAAGAGACGAGCGGATGGCGAAACATCTCCTCAAATACAACAAGAAGAAACCGATTTCAATGCCGACCCAATTTCCTCCGACGATGAATTACGTGCTCCCCCACCACGACCAGCCAAATCCTCAAAACCCATTATGCCGGCATATAGCAGTGTGGATACGGAGTTGAAGAGACCGCAGAAGAAGACTGCCAAGCAGAACGTTTCGATAAGAGCACCATCAAAAGGCGTATACCAAAGCAATCAAGGGCTTAAAACAGCGGATGTACAAGTTGAGGACAAGGAAAATACACTCTCATCTTCTGGTGCATCAGCAAGCAACAGCCCAATTCAATGGGGCATGGAACATACCTCTCAGAAGAAGAACAAAAATGCAATAGGATATGGTTCAAAGACAAAAAACTTACATGCACCGATACCAAGAAAGTTTGGTCGAGTACCAACCAAGGCCGCTGCGCGAACATATGGATCAGCAAGTCAATCGAAGGGCAAGCAACCGAGTCCGGATTCTGAAAGCGACTCAGATGTCTCTATGAAGGATGAGGAAGCCAAAGAACCTGTAATGTCCGAGGAACAAGATCTGCGGAGAGTGTCTAGCAAAGCCAAACTTAGCCAGACAGGAGATAAGGACACTCAGGCCGTCCCTTACGACGACGATCAGCTTTCCGAGATACTCGATTCGATATCGCAAGTGCCTGTCTCGGAAAAGTCAAAGAAAGCCGCGAAGACCGCTAAACTAATGAAACAACTCAGCTCTTGGAAGGAGAGTCACGACCTGCCATCATCACAACCAGATTCAAGCGCTGCACAAGAACACCTTGATGATGTTAGCAACTATATCGAACGCCTACCTCAGGTAGAAGAGGAAGGTTCACAATGCACATTATGCAACCAACAAGTCGAGCCAGCCGACTACTGGGATTTCTGGAAAGGCAAAATCAAGACCGTCAAGAACAAATCGGCCTTTTGCCACCTGCACAAGAAGATATCCGCACAAAAATCATACAAGCAAGCTGGGTACCCAGACATTGACTGGAAAGCACTACCAAGACGGATACGCAGAAACAAAGCAACATTGGGCCAAATCCTGCACAACCAACGCCCCAGCCGCCACAGAGACCGGTACGAGCCCCTAGCCCTGACAGGAAAAGCCGCCGCTGTCCCCTCCAAACGAACAGACCTGTCCCAAGCGCAACAAGAAGAACTCGACTCGTACGCCCTAGACGAACGTGCCGCATACCCAGGCTACTACGGCCCCCACGGCCGCCGCCTCATCACCGAAAACATCATGGACCTGCTCAAATCCGAAATCAAGCAGTGCAAAGATGGCGTGGTGCAGGCTTCGGGAATCGCGGCGTTTGTCCAGGCCGTCATGGTGCCCGAGGCGGCTGTTCTGCTTATCATGGAAGACTGTGCCGTTGCCAGGGACGAGGCAGAGGCCATCAGAGAAGAGACGTACGAGATGGGGTTGCTGGTGAATGAGGAGATTGAGGATGAGGTTGTGAGCAGGCCTGAGGATGAGAGCGATGAGGAGAATGACTATTAGATTGTGTGGTGCTGTAAAAGGACCTTTTTATCTTCCAAGTCATGGACTCAGTATACCTGCATGTCTGTGTTGATTGCTCTGAGGGGGGGGGGGTGGGGCGGATGTTTCGATTTTGCTCTTGCCGCGTTCTCTGCATCGGTTTTGGTATGCTTTCGTACTTTTGATACCCGAATCTTTATTTTTATTTTTACCCGGAAACCCCTTCGTGTGATGTTGATAAGTGGTGTAGCGCATATTTGCAGATTCACTCACTCACTCACTCACTCTCTCTTACTTCCTCACACATGCAACAGTGATGGCAATTAAATAGAATCGAGACGGCGATGGGTATATTTCATTTCCTAATCCCACTAGAGGATCCCTAATACGGGGGATGCATGCACTACTCAAAAGGCTTTTGAACCTCCCTTTCATTCAAAGATTTTGCGTAGACGCCATTACTCCAATGCATGGTATTACAAGCTTATATTTCTTATCCATCTAGCACACCGCTCTCCTTCAAACTACGGAACAGCTCAGGTTCCAAGAACTTGCTAATGGTGACATCTTCAGCGAGACCCTTTCTTCTCCTCGTCTTGAGCACAAAGTCGCGTGCTAATTGTTGCGCAGTGGCGGGTTCGAGCGGGCGGGTTGTAATGTCTTTGTCAAGCGGGTCGCCAGGAACGATGGACCAGCGGTCGAAAACAAGAGAGAGCGAGACTTGACCCTGTGTGTGAATCTGTTGTAAAGTCAATGAATGTCTCAAGTAAATATATGATTGTAGATACGTACCCTCAGGTCGGTCTCGAAACCGAAAGAATCGATGACCGGGATAAGACCGCGCACATTGTAAAGTGGAGTACCCGCAATGGGCCCGTCTTGTAGAACGTGACCTCTTCTCCGTGCAAGAACTGTGTAAAGACTGCTCTTGGTGTCGGCTGGGCCAATCATACTGCACGAGTACACCGGCTCCATCAGCCTGGGACTTGCCATGAGGAATGACGAGTAACAGGCTCGTCGACTTGTGGGAATGATCTGGCCACCGCCGCGGAAGATAGCTTCTGATGCAAGCTCGACGTCTGTCAGACGGAACTTCGTATTGCGAATAGGCTCTTCGCAGAGCGGGCCTTCGCGCGTAGCCCAGCTGAAACCCTGTCGCAGGGTGTCTCGCACGCTCCGAAGTATCTTGCTGTCAACCTCTGAAGGGAGTGTGTCGTTTTGTAGAATGTTGGGACCCATGTCGTCGGGTCCGAAAGCCCAGATATTGCGCGATGCGAGCAGATCGTACCCATAGTTCTCCTCGAAAAACTTGCCGACTACACGGACAGGGTCCTTGATGTTGACTTTGCCCGCCTCGATATCTTCAGCGATTCCCGGGTCTAGCGGCTCGGCAATCATAGTGAGCTTGTTCTTTTTGTTTGGTGTAGACGCGTAGCATTTCATCGCAGACATCTCGACGACTGTCTCGCAGAACCGAGTGACTGGATCGGAGACCTTGATCTCCATGTCAGCATACAGTCGTCGGAGGTCGTGCAATACACAGTCCATGTAAAGCTCGCCGGTGCCAAGAACCACGTGTTCTCCCGACTCTTCGACCTTTGTGGTGATGAGTGGGTATGATTTGTTGATCTTGCGGAGACCGTCAAGCATCTTTGGGAGCTCAGAGGGGTTGATTGGTTCGACTGCGACCTTGAAGACGGATTCAAAAAAGTGGCGAATAGGTTTGAAAATGTAAGCGTCCTCCTCTTCCGGTAGCTTGGTAGCAACAATCGTTGCCGTCTTAACTATTGAGTTGTCGACACCACCGAGCAGAACCCAGTTGCCGGCTGGCACGCCGCTGACTGGGATGTTGTATCTCGACTGGGCTATCCACGTGTCCGTCACGGTTGCAACAACCATGTCTTCCTCGTCTTCAATCGTGTAGCCTTCACCGAGTACGCGTACCGACTGCGGCGAAGTTGCGGTACCACTCAGTACTCGACCTAGTGCGGTGAATGACTTTGCATCCGTGGCATTGAAGAGTTTTGTGACGTGTACGACAAGGGGACCGTTCTGGTCGCACTTTTGCATCGCCTCCGCCGTCTTTGTATCTAAGGGTCCGGTGTAGTGTCTTTGCAGAAGTCGTTGCGCGCCTTCCTCAGGCGATGGAACGTGCTGTGTGATCATATCCACAAAACCCAGGGACGGACCGAAGTATTGCTGGCATACAAGTCGCATTAACTCCTTTGCGTCTGTTTTGTATTCGGATGGTTTCAGTCGTATGCCTAGAGTTTCTAGCGTTTCCTTGAGGTCATCCGGACTTTGGCTGAGCGTATGCGAGTAGATCTTGTAAACGGGCTCTAGGATCCAGTGCACAAAAGACCGTTGCGAACCCTCCTCCTGTCGCTTGCGACTGAACTTTCGACTTCCTGGGTTATAGAAAATATCACCCCAAAGTCGCATAGCAAACTTGTCAATGTCCAGTCCTTTCATAGGAACGCCAAATCCTGGAAGCTTCGAAGGCCCAGGGTAAAAGTCGGAGTACATCTTGGCAAATGACTGGATGGTGAAACACCATCGCATGCTGGAGCAGGCGAAAGCGACGTTGCCTTTTTCAGGGCTTACACGCCTGCTCTCACCGCGACCGGGGATGGTGTTCTCGATGACAGTGTTGACCTCCTCAATTACATGTTTGATTTTGAAGTATGCGTCGCTCGGCGGTAGCTTTAGCTCCAGGATCAGGCGGTCCATCTTGTTGACCACGAGCGTAAGGGGCAGGTCCTCGAGCACTGCATGCTTGATGATCTGCTCCGTGTTGACCTGCACACCCTCGACAACGTCTACCACCAGAACCACTCCATCGACCAAGCGTAACGAGGCGGCGACTTCGTCGGCGAAGTTTACGTGTCCGGGTGTGTCGAGTATGTTGAAGAGGTGGGATTTGGATTTTGTGTTCTGGAGCACCAGGCTCATTGGCGCAGCCTTGATTGAGAGACCTCGCTCGCGCTCGAGCACGTGTACGTCAGTGTAGCGCAGCTGCTCCTCGCGCTTCTTTCCCCTCTTGTAATCCAAGCGATCTTGGATGTCGTGCGTCTCCATGACCAGCATGTCCATAAACGCAGTCTTTCCATGATGCAGGTGTCCAGCGATGGCAATGTTTCGTATCTGATTGGGGAAGTTCATCAAATCGGTCAAGAGCTCTCTGGAGTGATAGACGGGAGGCAGATCGGCCTCTTGGATGGAGAACTTCTTCTGCACGACTGGAGCAATAATGGGTTGCGCCAGTGACTGCGTGTCCTCCTCATGAACCAACACCTCAACATCGGGGCCATATACGTCCGAGGCGGAAGGGTAGTATTGCTTGTCCTCGTGCAGGACAACGGCGTTGGAGGGGCCCTCGTCAACCTCCATCAGCTGCTGGTCGTTGGCCTCGGTCTCGTCCTCATCGTCCAGGACATAGGCATCGGCGTCGGCAGCCTCACCGGTGCTCTGGACATCATCGTCGGACTCGGCCTCGCCAATGAAGTTTCCGAACTCGTCGTAAAGGTCATCCATGGTGGTTGGTGCAGCGGCGGTGATGCGCGTCGAGCAGCTCGAAGCTCTCGCAAAAGTTCGGAGCGTCGCGAAAAGGCTGGTTCCGCGGATGGCGGGCTAGCGTAGGCGGTGAGTGCTGGCTGGCGCGTCGGCCAATGGGAGGCGACCCCCGCCGTAGCGCTGCAGGGACAAGGCGGCCCTAAGCCACTGGCCCCTGGTCGCCGCTGTCGCGAAGAACTAATCTTGAAAAAGGTGCCTCTGTGCTGTCGGAGGAAACCCAGCGTCGGTGCATTTTCCTGCCTTCTCCTGTCCTTCACCCTGCTTTCCAGCATCTTCAAGATACCCCAAAATGTCGTCTCTTCCCCCAGTCTACATCGTCTCGGCTGTCCGTACGCCCACGGGCATGTTCTTGGGGTATGTTATCCTACCATAGGCAATGAGGGGCGTCAGTCAACTCACGCGAGAACAGCTCTCTCTCGAGCCTGAGCGCCGTCCAACTTGGCTCTCACGCCATTAAGGGTATGTCAAGCACATCAGGATGTTTTGGCCTTTCATTGTTTGGTCTGACATTTTCCATACAGCTGCCGTCGACCGCGCTGGTCTCAAGCCTACCGACGTCGAGGAAGTCTTTGTTGGCAATGTCCTCTCAGCAAAGTACGCAATAAACTCGGTCGATTGATTCAGTTTCATCTGCTGACATCCTCTCTCCCCCAGCCTTGGCCAGAACCCCGCCCGCCAGTGTGCCATTGGTGCCGGCCTCCCCGAGTCGACCGTAGCCACCACCATCAACAAGGTGTGCGCCTCCTCCATCAAGGCCCTCATTGTTGGTGCCCAGACAATCATAACTGGCAATGCCCAAATCGTCGTTGCTGCCGGAACCGAGAGCATGTCCAACACGCCCCACTACCTCCCCAACATGCGTAACGGCGCAAAGTTCGGAGACCAGTCGCTGGTCGACGGTCTTCTCAAGGATGGTCTGACCGACGCATACAAGAAGGAGCACATGGGACTCCAGGGAGAGGAATGTGCCAGTGACCATGGCTTCTCCCGCGAGGACCAGGACGAATACTGCATCCGCTCGTACAAGAAGGCCAACGCCGCCCAGGAGGCAGGCTGGTTCAAGGAGGAGATTGCGCCCATCGAGGTCCCCCAGGGACGCGGCAAGCCTCCTGTCGTTGTCGACGCTGACGACGAGCCCAGGAATGTAAGTAGTCGTCGCGCTCTTGCGGCCACGTCTATTCTGGGAACGCAACTTGCTCACCATCTCTAGTTCAACGAGTCCAAGACCCGCACACTGAGGCCCGTGTTCAAGCCCAAGGATGGCACTGTCACGGCTGCGAACGCGTCGCCGCTGTCTGATGGCGCTGCTGCCCTTGTCCTCGCTTCGGAAGAAGCTGTCAAGAAGCACGGCCTCAAGCCTATTGCTAAGATCCTCGGCTGGGGTGATGCTGAGCAGAACCCCTCCAAGTTCACCACCGCCCCCGCGCTCGCCATGCCAAAGGCACTGAAGCATGCAAATGTGGAGCTGTCTGCTGTTGACGCGTTCGAGATCAACGAGGCCTTTAGTGTCGTTGCCCTGGCCAACATGAAGATTCTTGGCATCCAAGAAGACAAGGTCAACCTCCACGGCGGTGCTGTTGCGCTCGGCCACGCGCTGGGTGCTTCGGGTGCCAGAATCACAACCACACTGCTTGGTGTGCTGAGGGAGAAGAAGGGCAAGATTGGCTGCGCTGGCATCTGCAACGGAGGTGGCGGTGCTTCTGCCATTGTTGTCGAATCGCTGCAGTAGACATGTCACCTTGATAGTAACGACGCCTCATGTTAGAAATGAATGAAATTAATTACACGTACATGCCCAACCTACTGTACAGATTTGTATGTACAATCGGGTCCGCTTGCAAGAAGCCTCCCTGACTGAGTCGTTGGTTTCAGGGCGGTGGAACTGGTTTGCTCGCTTCAAAAGCACTAGCGCAGGCGCCGGCCACTGGCTCGTAGCCGCCCTTGTGCCTGTATCCTATATTCAACCACTCCGCGTTTCAAGCCAACATCAGCGAATCATCGTCGTCCAACCTCGGAAATGCCTCAGGCAATCGATAACAATACCGTGTGCCTGCAGGGATGTGCCAATACCCATGTTGAAACCACCAATGCCCGTTCGCCAACAAGCCCATCCGTCCATTTCCCATGAAACAGCGCACGTTTGGTTAAACATCTGGCCAGCCTCGCCCAGCGCTACCGCGCCGGGACTTTGGCCGCCTGACTGGTTCCTGTTGCTGCTAGCCGGGGGAAACACTCGCAAATCTCCTCAGGTTGAAACCGCCCTCATGTTGCCCAACGGGAGATGCTCGCTCCCCCGGGCCCCATCTGGTGTGTCCGCGAGTCCGTCGATGGCGAATCGATGGCTTTTATGATCAGGGTACCGGTATACTCTCCATCCTTGGCCCTGCGTATATAGATAGCTCCTGTCACTCCGACTGCCTGGTGCCTCGATACTTTGCCGCCCTGTACGACCGTCTGTTCAGTTTTTGTGCCTTTTTTTTTCCTTCACGCGTCTAGTACGCAGTCACTCCTTACTTGGTCCATTCTCTACCACCATCTCGACGATGCGCTTCTCCACACTCACTTCGGCTGCGGCCTTTTTTCAACTGAGCATAGCTGGCTATGTTCTGGAGGACGATTACATGACCGACTTCTACGGGGCTTTTGATTTCTTCACCGCACCTGACCCAACCGAGGGCTTTGTCAAGTATGTTGACGAAGACACGGCAAGGCAGACAAACCTCATCAACGCATCCGTCACTACAGGTGCATCATGGGGCGTAGACCACGAGAATGAATGTCCGGAGGGAAGGCCTAGCGTTCGCATGACAAGCAAGAAGAAGTACAACAGTGGCTTGATTGTTCTAGATGTCGCCCATATGCCCTTTGGCTGCGGCACGTGGCCAGCGTAAGTAGACCCAAGTATCTTCCCTTTCTGGGAGCATAATGCTTAGCATATACAGATTCTGGACAACAGGTCCCAACTGGCCCAAAAATGGCGAGATTGACATCATTGAAGGGGTAAACGATCAGATGGTCAACCAGATGACTCTTCACACAGGGCCTGGCTGCCAAGTCGGTTCCGACACCACCCAGTTTGCTGGTAACGTGACCTCAAAGAACTGCGACGTCAAAGCCAAAGGCCAAAAGGATAACCAGGGATGCTCCATTGGCGACCCATCAAACCAAAGTTATGGTGCAGGCTTGAACGAGATTGGTGGAGGTGTATACGCAACCCAGTGGACTTCGGAGGCCATCAGCGTCTACTTCTTCCCTCGCGGCTCTGTCCCGGAGGATGTTCTTGGTGACAACCCAGACCCCAGCGGCTGGGGAAAGCCATCTGCCAAGTTTGAAGGTGGTTGTGACATTGAAAGCACATTCAAACAGCAACAGATTGTCTTCGATACTACATTCTGCGGCGTATGGGCTGGCAGCAGCGATGTCTGGAACTCTGGTTCTTGCTCAAAAAAGGCCGCTACGTGCGAAGAATGGGTACAAAACAACCCTGAAGCCTTCGCAGAAGCGTACTGGACCATCAACGCTTTGAAGGTGTATCAAGACAACGGCGAGGCTCCTAAACCAGTACCTTCGTCAGCGCCTCAGCAAAGTAGCGCTGCTTATCTACCACAGCCTGTCCCAACTGCGACACTTGCCGAGTCTTCTACACTTGCCGAGTCAACTGGCTACCCGGTTATCCCCACCTCGCTCGTCAAACCATCAGTATCTAGTATTTTCGCGCCCATTCCTACCAGCGAGACATTGTCCGCCTCAGTCTCTGCCCCAGTTGCATCCTCGCCTGCCTACGGAGCTGCTCCCAGCACTCCCAGCGTTCCTGACGTTCCTGACGTTCCCAGTGCTCCCAGCGCTCCGAACCGTCCAAGTCCAAGCCTTCCAAGCCCTCCGGTCGAGAGTCCCACCGCTACCGGAATCGAAGAGGGATTAAAGCCTGTTACGCCACCGACCCTTGTTGCAGCTCCAGCTCCAGCACCAACCGGCGCAGGTGGCATGCCTGGTTTCCGGTGGCCTCAGGGCGGTGCAGGTGGTTCCAACAACACAACTCCAACATCCGCACCTGCCGCCTTGCCTCCTCAGCAAACTAGCGCCCCAGCCCAAAACTCAACCAACGCCGCCGCTTCTCCCAGCTCAACTCAGAGTGTCGTCCAACCTTCTAGTGCCCCGGCTGCATCCGAAGCTCCAGTCCCAGCACCTGGAGCCCCAGTCCCAGCGCCTGGAGCTCCATCCTCGGCACCCGGAGCCTCAGTCCCAGCCCCAGTCCCAGCACCCGGAGCTCCATCCTCGGCACCCGAAGCTGCGGCTCCAGCGCCAGCCCCGACGAGTCCTGCGAATGCGTCTGTAGCTGCCCCAGTCGTTCCTCTCGTCACAGACACCATCCAGTCTATCCGCACCGTATGCGAGACCGTCTATACTACGGTAACGGCCACTGCTGCTCCAACGCCAGCGCCCGCACCTGCCACAGGAAACGCACGCATGGCGAGGTTCGTGAGGGAGCACAGGCAGAGACTCACAAGGCACCACGCAAAGTACTAGATAGTACATTCGTGGGAGAATTGTCAACCCTGAAACAGAGCTTGGCAGCGTAGTTAGATTCCAAAAGTCAACACTGGCTGTTGATCTGTTTTTTAGTTTGGGGAATTGCGGTGTGCTCGTACATATACCCCAGTGTCTCTCTTCTTTGTACATATTCCTTTCCATTCATAGCAGCAATACACATTTTACGTGATCTGCTACATACATTGCTTACTTGCATTAAGTGAACTTAACCCCCTTTTTTTTTCCTGTTCTGATACTCACTTTCCTCGCCAATAAGCAAAAACAACTATCCTAGTCACCAACTAGTACCGGTGTTTCTCTTCTCTTTTTCCCATCTCTACATGTTTCGGGACTCTTCTTTTCGCACTTTGTTTTAACCCACAGCAAGCAAAAATAGAAAATGAGCCAGAGTAAAGTGCGTGCGTATATAAGAGACGACTGCAGAGGAAAAAAATAAAGATATTGTGGACGCTGTGGGAATTGAACCCACGACCTTTCACAAGTACGCACGTATTAGATGCGAAGCGAAAATCATACCCCTAGACCAAGCGCCCGGTATTAGGTAATCGTTGATGATTCGTGGAGTAGAGCAAAATATATTGATATTACAAAATCATGCTAAGTCGAGAAGAGGCACGATGACGGAACGTGGATGCCATCAATCTTGAGAGTCTTTTGGCGGGGGATAGAGGGCGAAAACTAGGACGTTGGAGAACACGTTGGTTGCATCATTCGCGCGCGCGTAGAGATGTGGGGCCAGGACAAAGTTACCACATCCTTTCTTGTCACTTCCTCCTAATGTGGAAAGAAATGTCAAACATCTCGATTCAGAGACCAAATTTACCGCTTTCGTTGTTAGACGAGTGGTTCTTATGCTTTCCGAATAGGCGCTACATCACATCTCAAACATGTTGTATTGGCCTGCTATGCAACCATGGGTTTCCGACGAAATACATAAGTAGACACCAGTCCACGGCTACGAGCACCTGACATCTATACTTTCTATCAAGAAACCCATAACAACTCATCAAACTCATTCCAAAATAGTGTTCTGTCCAATTCCAATACTACACTATCCAAACACTCTCTCTCTCCAAGCATCACTTCATAACATCCGAAAAAATGCCTTCGACACTCCCGCACCGTGGCAGCGTAGGCATCTTGATGATCCTGCGACCACACGACAACTCGCACGAGCGCCATGTCATCCTGAATGAACGGCCTGGTGTCGGCGCTGCTGCCACTGCGTTTCTCGAGATACCAACGGGCATGCTGGACAACAAGTCTAGCGATGCGCTTGGGAAAGCGACGCAGATCATCGAAGAGAGAGCCACTATCAAGGTTCAAAAGCAGGAGCTAATCGATATGACGGCCCTGCCTCTCAAGCAAACACCAGCGAAAGAGCATGTCCCGTTGCTGTTGTGGGAAAAGACTGTGGATCGTCGTGAGATTGAGCACTTGCAACGTAGGTTGGATGGGCAACGGGCAAAGAACGATTCCATCACTATACGGATACGAAACTATGATTTGTTTCGTAAAGAGAGATTGAGAGATGCAAAGACCGATGCGGCGCGGGCGCTGTACGAGGAATTGAACAAGGATGGTAAGCTCGACGAGCGAACGCGGCAGATTCGTACTGGCCCGCATGGAAAATGAGGTGGTGCAAGGAAAGCACATGGGCGTAGCTTTGCATGTTTGAGATTTTGTACGATATTTGGGTAATGATTTTGAATTACAGAACGACGAGCCATCACGTGCACGTTCGACGACGCAAATGTCAAGTTTTGGTGAATCTTATCATAATGTCATGGATCGATAGCTCTGATATCCGACTTGATACTGATAACCTTATTCAACAACCCCCAAGCTAAAGAAGAACTAGTAATCCATCAAGATTCCAGCCATCCTCCTCTGATACTTCTCGACCACCTCTTGACACCTAACCACCACACCCGCCGCAAGCACTCTCACCTTCTCATCCTCCTCGCTCCCAGCGCCCAGGCTGTCAAATACCATCTTCACCCAAGCCTGTGTCTCCATGAGCTCTTTGCCTTGTTCCGTAGCCAGTCTCTCTTTGTTCTCGTTCGTTTCCAATAACATCAAGAAGCCGAACAAAACCGCATTTAAGATATTCTTATCTTTACTAGCCAGACCGCGTACAGAGAGCAGGAGATCCCAGTACTCGCGGGTCATCTGAGGTAGCGCGAGGGTGTTCGGACCTGATGCGTGAAAGAGGATAGATAGGGTTTGTAGAAAGGTTGGCAAGAGATGGGTGGAAGCATAGATGGAGTCATTGTTGGCGCGGACCTGGAGCCACCAGCGTCCTGTAAGAGGGAAGAAGAAATTGTCTGCCACGATTTGTGCAAGAGCGTTCGGAATTGGCTTGTGTCGCTTCTTCTCCACTTCCATACGCGAGGAAAAGGTCCGCACTTTGAGGATGTTGGGGCCGCTGAGTTGGTCAGCCGCTTGTGATGCAATTGGGGAAAGCATCTCGCGCGCCATGCTACTCGATATCTTTGCTACAGATGGCCCGCTGTTCTCTTCTGCATAGATCTTGTGGAGTTGTGGTGGGAGCTGCTTGCTGGGAAAATCCAGCTTTGCGGGTATCAACTCGTCAGTCGAAGTGTCTTTCATACCTGCCAGCTCACGCGCTCCAATGCCAAGAGTCGTGAGCATAGCTATGCGTTGCTGTAGACTGTAGTCGCCAGAGAAAAAAGACCGCGCGAACCACTGCGCCATCTGTGCCGGTCTAGCAAGCAGCACGGCAATGAGAGCTTGCTGTCTTTGTTGCGCGAACCCCTCCAGCTCCGAGTTGTCTTGCAAACTTGTGAGTATCGTGGCAAGTTCCTCAAGATGGTCAGCCACTTCTGTTCCAAAGTTTGCTTTGCGCCGGATCAGAGATGCGGCTGTGGCTAGAGCAAGCTCGTGTCGGTCATAGTTCTCTTGGTCGCGCAGACCAGCGATGAGATCCCGCACGTATACGGGTGCCGTGGGTTTGTTGCGGTTGATGGCTGTGGGGTCATCTGTATCGTCTTCCGGATCCGAATCTGGTTTCTCGTACACCATCAAGTCAGCATCCTCGTCTTCAGACTCAGACATGACTTCAACGACTCGCGGGCCTTGTATTTCGCTGATTCCTGAAAGCTTTGTGGGCTTGAGAGATGGTTTCAGCTTCGGCTGTAGCTTCTTCATAAGTGCGGTACCGCCTTGCTGGCCTTTGAGGTCTTTTGGACTTCCAACTTTGTCGTCGACCTCGGTGAGTCGCTGGTACCAATTCGCTTCTTCAGCCTCAGCACCTTCCAACTCAAACTTTAGCTGCAGCTCGGGTTTGTCAACCATCTTAGAAATGGCAATACCTATGGCAATCCCCAAGAAACGCGCTCGTGTAGATGGAGTGCCGATTCGATTGGACATCCCATTGACATGATAGGTGGATTTCGCCATCATGGTGAGAAACATGGGTTGTGAGCGCTTCACATAACCACTGCATAGGGCTAAAGTCTGAGCAAGAGCTAATTTTGTTAGGATGGCAGTTTTGAATTGTGAATGTTACGTACCTTCTTGCTGTAGTACTGGCGTGTGTGCAATGTATACTGAATCTCCAAAAAGCTTGATCGAGCTTTCTAGAAGGTTGTGTAACTTGTCTATAGCTTATCAACGATGACTACTTAGATAAACTATATTGTTGCTCACCATAGTCTTTAGCCAAAACAGCGATGACACTTCGCCGAGCAGACAATGACTCGTCTAGTATCGGTATTGTTGATCGTGTAAGTGACGAGACAAGATGCTCTTTCAGAACATCGCTATCTTTGATCAGGGCGTAAATCAAACCAACAACAGCATCTATAATAGTAGAAGGGGCCACGGGAGCATCACTTTTGTTGAAAGCTTCTACCGAGAGGTAATTCTTTGCAACAAATGCAATGATCCCATTCATGTATTTTCGTTGCTCAAATGTCTTCATTTGAGATAACAAACGTTCAAGACGGTCAACACCGCCATCGTTGATTAGCATCTGAAGAAGCGAGCTTATTATGCAATCTGGCTCATCAGTACAAACCAAAAAAGCAAGCTGAGGAACTTACCAGTGTAGCCCAATCCTAGGGCCTTTGAGCAAAGCTCTACAATAGCAGTGGAATATTCCTCACTTTCGTGACTGCGCTCTAGTAAGACAGCAAGATTGCGCCCTAGCCATTCTCCGTATTTCTTGCCATCTGCGAGCCAGCTGGAGACTCTAGAAGTATCTTCGCTCTTTTTTAGAACGTCCTCCGCCTCTGCTGCGATCGATAACAGACGTCCCGCCACTGCTTGTGCAAGGTACTCCTTCCATATAAGCTTCTTTTGTATGGCATTCTTTCCAGCCGAGAAAACATCTTGCAATATAAGGAATGAGGTATCATCGCCATGCAGTATCGACTCCAAAATCTCAAGCGCATCTGAAATGTGTTCAGCTGTATTGCGCTGTTCTCCGGGTTTCTTCCTCTGATGACTGTCCGCAATGAGCGAACGGAGTCTCGTAACGATATGACCCAGACTTGTCGGATTCCGCAAAATCTTCGCAATTTGATCTGCTTCTTTTAAGCTTTTGACTGATCTCCAGTAGTTTGGAACAGTATCGTTGACAAGCTGGTGTGCGATGCTTGCGTTGAGTGGATCCGGAAGTAAGAGGCTAAAGTCATCAGCAGCAAGGTAGTCCAGGACGTTGTTTAAAGTTTCCCGACTAGGCTGGTTCTTCAAGGCTTTCAGTGCTGATTCTGCAGAGTCGATGATCACTGCATCTTCTTTTCCGCTCAGGCTCTGGACCTCATGAATAAGAGGTTTGGTGCTGTTGACTTTTTTGGTTGAAACCGCCGTCAAGAAATCGGCCATGGTATCTAAGCTATCAAGCAAGAAGGTACACAGTCCCGTCAAGGCCTCGACTTCAACAAGCCATTGCAATGTCGCGTAGTGTGAGATGCGTTATGTATTGTGCCCAATCGGCGATTCCTTCCTATGCGCAGACCCGCATGCTAGCGCCTTGGCAGATCTTCTACACTCTGATGCCTACGCTACTGTCTGCTCTACTAGACTGATACCACATCTATCTTCCACACATTTACCAGGCATGGCTGTCAATATCGATAATATGGGAGCTGCATCAACAACCAATTCCCGGGCCCGATGGTACGCTACAAAACGCCGAAGATGCCTGAGCTAAGCGCTGATATCATGCGACAGGAAGTACCTCGACAGATTCCTAACTCGCAAGGGGCCTTTTACGGATGAGGACAGCTTTATGGCTGGTGAACAGGTCATTGAGTATCTCAGTAATCTCAAAGTTCTGTAAGGATACCGTGTCTACACCTTACAGAAAATCCCAGCTAATCGGTTGCAGCGTCATGTGAGTTTGCCAACAAGCCCCAATAGAAGATTGTTCTTCACTGTTTCAGTCTGTTTTCTGACAGATTACAGCGGAGCTGGTGGCCTAGGCTGTGAAATACTGAAGAATCTTGCGCTCTCAGGCTTCAAGGACATTCACGTAATCGACATGGATACAATTGACGTCAGCAACTTGAATCGCCAGTTCCTCTTCCGAGCCTCAGATGTAGGAAAATACAAGGCAGAAACCGCCGCGGCATTTGTAGAAAAGCGCGTCAAGGACGTCAAGATCACTCCGTACTGTGGCAAGATCCAAGATAAGGACGAAGCGTACTACATGCAATTCGGCCTCATTGTTTGCGGTCTAGACTCTATCGAGGCAAGACGCTGGATCAACGCCACACTTGTGGGCATGGTAGATGAGAACGACCCAGATTCAATGAAGCCGTTGATCGATGGCGGTACAGAGGGATTCAAAGGACAGGCGCGTGTCATTTTCCCCACCATGACCTCGTGCATCGAGTGTCAACTAGACATGCATGCACCCCGTGCTGCAGTACCTCTCTGTACGCTAGCCACTATTCCGAGGCAGCCCCAGCATTGCATTGAGTGGGCGCACATCATCGCCTGGGAGGAGGAGCGCAAAGACATCACCCTCGATACTGACGACCCGGAGCACATAACCTGGCTATTTAACAAAGCCGCCGCTCGAGCCAAGGAATTCAATATTGAGGGCGTAACATACAGTATGACTCAAGGCGTAGTCAAGAACATTATTCCAGCAATTGCCAGTACAAACGCTATCGTGGCCGCGAGCTGCTGCAACGAGGCCTTCAAGATTGCCACTAACAGCAACCCTTTCTTGGGTTACCCAGGTATGGACAACTATATGATGTACACTGGAGATGACTCTGTGTACACGTATACTTTTGAGCACCAGAAGAAGGACGACTGTCCTGTATGCGGTGCTGGAAACATTGCACGTCCGCTTCAGATTCTTCCCGGCATTACGCTGCAAGAGTTCATCGATGGGCTGGCAGAGCGCCCAGAAGCGTACGTACACGCTTGTTACCATGGCTGTGTGATGGCCTTGCATTGCTAACTCAACACAGGCAGCTCAAGAAGCCATCTATCCGCACAGGTGAAAAGTCGCTCTATATGCAACTTGCAGGTCTCGAGGAGCAGACGCGGCCCAACTTGGAGAAGAAGATGGTCGACTTGGTCGAGGAAGGCGAGGAGCTGCTCATTACGGACAAGAGTTTCCCGACACAGTTCAAGTACAAGGTTGTCTGGGCGTCGAAATGAGCCTCAATGTCTTTGTCAAACAAGCTTGCTTTGTAAGCAGACCGGTTGGCAGAATGATCCGCAATACCTTGAGGTGTGTATCCTGCGACTACACAAGTCCCATGAAATAGAAACGATTGTCCGTCATTTGCTCGTTCCATACCAAAATTTCCGTGGTCTCTATGATTGTACAGGTCTCGTATACATGCTCTACGCTTCTCTATTGTACATCAGCCGCTTTCTTCTCGACGCCCTTGTCTTCAACTGGGCCCGCTTCCTCAAGCACTTCCTGTCCAAAAGGCTCGGCATCTCCGTCGGGTACCCGTCTTATCTTCAAGTGAGCTTCTGCGCCAAACATGCCCACGACACCAATCCGCTTCTCCAACGGCCCCCAGATCTTAACGGGCGGACTCTCGCCCTTGAACAGCTCTCTTCCTGCATGTATCAACTCGTTTGCGGCGAAGCTCCCTTTAGCGTACTTGGGTTCGTACGGCACGCGATCCCACTCCTTCCTCTGCAGGCGAAGCAGTTGCTGCGTCATAGCGTCTGAAATTGTGTCGCCGAGCTCCACATCTGCAAGCTTGGTGCTCATGGATTCGTCGCCTCCAGATGTTTTTTCGCGCCTCTTAGGCCCTGCCTCCCCACGGTTGCCAGTTCCGCCTCTTTTTCCACCTGGCGCTGGTCTGCGGGCATCTCGTCCGCGTAGATTGGGACCACGAGCGGCACCTCCCGTTGCTTGACGGCTCACACGGAGTGTGGAGGGGGCGCGAACCATTTGGCCTGGAGGGGCTGAGCCGCGGGTCGTCCTTGGGCCTGCTGTGTTGCGTGCAACGCGGGGGTTTGCGTCTGACGGAGCGTCGGTTGAGGCACCACCTTCAGGAGTGAAGCCATATTCGTTGGCCTGAGGGGTCGGCGTGCGAGGGGTTCGTCGTGCCATTTGGCCGCCGGGAAAGGAACCTTGTGCAGGTGCGCCGGGCTGGCGGCGGTGTTGAAGCGAGGCAATCTGCCTGAGAGCAGTCGCTGAGCGTTCTCTGCGAGTGTTTGGCGCTGCATGTGTATGTCAATACAGCGGTCCTTGGGCGTACAATCGAGAGAGTGAGGGCATACGCTGGGCTGGAGAAGCATTGCTGGGTTGCTCTTCAAGCCTCTTCGCCGAGCTGTGCAGTGCTCTCGCCGAGCAGAACTGTACTGAGGATGCATCTACTGCCAATGAGCGCCGTAGCGCACCCATTGAAGAATACATTAGTCGTTGAGCCATGCCGGAATGGATGGACAATCGTTTGTGCGATAACTCTCAACTCCAAACTTTCGAGATCACCAAGTCTTGGCGGAACAGGGATCTCCTCCAAGGACCTCCGCACCACGTGCTTCCCGCTTCACTCGGCAGCCTTCCTAGGCGTACCCGACTTGGACTTCACGTTCACCGCAAAGGGACCATATCGTCTCATCTCACCGTGAAGATATCTGTTTGTTGATAGTAAACAATACCTCCTGGTTGCGAACAAAGGGACACTGCACCACTACCTTCGTAACTTGACCACCATCACCAGCCAGCCCACTTGAACACCGCAGTGCTCAAAGCAATCAAACAATTTACTTATCTTTTTTGGAGTCTCATACATATCCTGCATCTGCATCCGCACCTGCATCCATCCCAGAGATCCACCAGCCTCATCGCTTATCCCACCCCAACCTCTCTCCGACTGAACAAGTCTCACGACGCGCCACTCCCTTCTCGCCCCGGTTCAGTCACACACACACACCCGTCACTATTACCCAGCCAATCCATTCAAAGAAAAGAAAAAGCACTCTCCCGGCCAACATCCACATTGTACCCTGGAATATCACCCCAACATAATGCTTCGACGCGCCCCAACCACCATCACCCTCACGCAGACGGACATCGACCAATGGGAAGCGACGCGGCAGCGCAAAATGTACGAGGCCCAGCAACAGCAGCAGGAGGAGGCTGAGGCGCAGGCTTCTGCGAATGGTGCCAAGGCTAGGGAGTCGAAGCAGAGGTCCAAGAAAGATCGCATTATGGGTGGTGGTGGTGGTGGTGGTGGTGGCGGGAATGCATGAGCGGGGAATTTTGCCTCGGGAAATGCAATAGGGCACAGGGAATTTGTATTTGGAGTTGGGGGTTTTGAGAGACAGAGACGCCAGAGTACCCTTGTGTATGGCGCATTTTGGAAGGGGAAAGAAAGGACATTTTGCTCGTACGACTTCTCTCTGGCCTTTTCTTTTCTTTTTGCATATATGCGCTTTGACGAATTTTCTAGTCTTTGCCCTGTGAAGTGACTGGGGATATTGAGCGTTGTACAAGTCATTTAAAAAGAAAAAGAAGCAACAGACAAGGATAGTTCATGTTCTTCGTGAAATCATCATCATCACAACATTAAGATTACCACATTAACCTAGCCGGCCTAGCTCTCTCTCACTCTCAACGCGAGTAAGAAGGAGAGCCCTAAAAAAGGCCTTCTACTGTAGCAGGAATCTGCAAGGGGGTAACAATGATAAGTGAAAGAAAAAAGAACAATAAGAGACAATCATGCTGTGGGCTGCAAGAAGAAATGAAAACATAACAAGGAGTGACAATAGCATCCGCGGTATAACCCTTCTCTCCTTTCGTAAAGCAAACCCGCCCGGGCAAAAACTCCATCGTATAAAACGCCAAGATGCCATAACAATGAAGGGGGTAAACCTAGCACGCGCGTGAAGGATTGACATCGGCCAGCGGAATCATGTAACCGCCCGCCCCTCCTTTCGTCTCTCCCTTGAGTAAAAGCCTGTTTCCCCATTGTTATCATCATTCATTGCGTGATATACCCGATCCCGCACTCTCGTAACGCCCTCCTGGGGATATATAATCCTAAAGAGCACTGTAATTTGGCATTCATCTTTGATTCATGTGGTCGTTCGATCCAAGAACTTAGTCTCGGCTGAACCGCTTTTTGAGCCAGCTCTTGCGCTTTTCACCGGCATTGCTGCTGTTCTTGGACAGCATCTTCGGCCTCTGCGGTTCGGCGCCAGGAGCGTTGCTGCCGCCCAATTGAATGGGAGCTGGCTGTGTGGCGTGTTTCGGAGGTTGCGGGGGCATGCCATTATGCTGAGGCGGAGGCGATGGTCGTTTGGAGGAACGGCCTTGGCCCTCTCCAAACTCCTCCATAATAGGCCCTCTTCCAAAGTTATTGATGAATGCGTATTGTGAAGCCATTTCGGGCTGTGGTGGTTGGACAGGTACGCCGCGCTCGATGGAGCTGTTCTCGCTGCTGGGATCGTTGGAGTATGGGCCGTCGCTATGACTACCGTTTGAGCCATTGGTATGTACCGTGTCACGAGACGGCTGGTATCCGTTTGTGGGATAGACGCCCTGCATGCTTTGCCTGTTGTTCCATCCCGGGTCGGACTGCATGCGGTTTCCATACCGCGTCCGTGATGGTGGTGGTCCTCCACCAACAGGTCCTCCATGGCCGTAGCCGTCAGCATAGCTGTCGCGGACAGACTGTCTCTGGGGAAAGTAGCCACCGGCGGTGGAGTAACGGTTCTGGTCGTTGTGGCCTCCGCCATAGTAGCTACTCCGTCGGCTTTCGTAGGTGCTCATAACATCTGTCTGGTCGGCGCGCATAGACTGCGCCCGGCGCCTGTATTCGCCATCAATGGCGGCCTCGAACGAGCGGATCGTGTCGAGCGGGCGCTCCCATCGGGAACGAGTGGGATTGGAGAGATCAGGATCGACTGCGTCCGTTGTTAGTTTGCGAATGCTCATCCACAATACCAACGCTGGTAACGATAACAACAAAACAACAAGACCAAGCTCGAGCACAACGTACCAATCGGGTTACCGGTTGAATCGGTATGCTGAAATGAGCGCAAGGACTGTAGGGTAGGCTTCTCAAGCGCAGCAGCAACTGGAACAGCGGTCAGCAAAAGATCCCGTACACGGTCAACAGCAGCAAGGGCGGGAAGCAGACATACTAGGCTGTTGCTCATTCATGGCGTTGTTGGGATCGGCCTTTGAATTGGGGTCGAGATGCTCGCTGTACTTGCGCTCGTGCTTGGAAGGGCTCTTTGGACTTTTGGGCGCGGGCGGGTCGCGACTTTTGTTGCTGTGGAAGCTGAGGCCGCGCTGGCGCCGTTGCTGCTGAGTCGGATGTTCCATTATTGCGGAGTCTAATACCCAGTTTTTTTCCTTGACTCTCTACACCTACTTTCCACTAGGCTGGCGAGTTAGAGCGGACGGGTATGGCGGACCAGGTCTGTGGAGTGGGTGGAGAATGGGCGCGTTGGATGTGAACGCACGCGAAGGTGATCCCAGCGCGTACAGGTGTGGGTAATGATAAGGCGAGCAACCTGGAACGGGGCAGTAGGCTATGACAACCGTTGTCGCAAAAGCAAGAAAGGATGTAAGAGAGACGAGAGGCGAGGGGGTTGCCGGCGGGCGCGGGTAGTAGTAGTAGAAGAAGAGTTAGTAGTCGTGAGATTCGGACCAAGGCATAGGGTAAGCTGGTGCGAGTACGACGCGCGGTACGTAAAGGCCCTGCCCACCCGCCTGCGAGTTATCGCGACGACTCGTCATCAACGGCGCAGCCCAGCTATCCCGATTGGAGTCTAACACGATCTGCGTCCACCAGCGATCCACTTTCTGAAACACAGCGAGCAAAGCCAGCCCTGGCGCGGGGCGTGCATATGGCCATCCAAGACGGACACACAATCGCCATGGGTCCTATTTCTGCGCCGTGTCGCTCCCCGTCCCGTCCGAACACGTCAATTGACCTACGCGCGCGAGAGTGAAAAGAGAGCGAGCATTCAATACACCAAAAAGCCCAGAGGCCACGATGCACTCAGCCTATCCACCTCCTTCGCCGTTATTCGCGCTCGCGTTCTGGAGGCGCATCGCCCGATAGTCCTGGGCAAATTTAGATAAACATCAATAGTCTATCTGCCAGAAGCGGTCGGCCTTTCCGTCCGGAGCCATCCTCCAGCCTAACCCAGCCCCCATCGATCTGACCAGCCTCTCTGCACACCACCACACCACCTCCGCCATTTCTTTGCCCCTCTATCTTCTGTGGCTAAAAAAAACAAGAGACGGAGTTTTTTGCCTCTCCATATACTTACACTGCGCCCGACGATAACCAGTCCTGTCGCGATACCGCCCCCCAATGGACCCAAGCTGCACGACCGCACCACCAAAAGGTAACAAGGTACACTACACCACCACCGGGCCTAAAGCTACACTCCAAACAGCAACAAGCCTGCATCAGCACTGCATACTACATTCTTCTCTTCGACGCCTTTTCCTCCCCCAAAACCTGTATTTACCGTAGCCAGTCTATCCCGTATCCAGCCCAAGCGCGGGCGGCGGGGGAAGGGGGGGCCATTGACCTACCTGTGAAAACCAAGAATCCCTCCGCTTCCGTGGCTTGGACTCTGGGATCGGCCGTGTTGCGTGTTTAAAATAAAAATAAAAAGGTAGTAGTATGTACGTATGTATGTACGTAGGTAAAAGTTTTAAAAAAAAAACACCGCCGCCGCCCGCCACCGACCCTTGACACCGCTGCACAAAGCGGCGTGGCGTGGCGTGCCCGGTTTGTCCTACATACGTATGTATGTGACTAGCAAAAAGCCAGCCAAAACAACCAGCACACACACAGAGAGACACAGACACACCGTGCCAACAAATAGGAACAATGACATCGACGATTGCTTTTGTAACCGACACCTCCAAAGTCTCAAAGCGCGTCTCTGCATCCCCTTACCCTTTTGATCTGCCAGGGTTTCAGGGCTTATTGCCGTCTTCAAGGCCAAGCAATGCATGGAATGGGCTGGGCGGAAATGCTGAATGCAATACGTACATTTACATGCCGTACGTACGTGAAATGCCTCTCTTTCTCTCTTGCTCTCTCTCTGTGTCTCCGTGTCGCCAACAAGCTTGAGCTTGCTGCAGCCATGCGGAGCCATGATGTGTATGATATCATCCCGACGCATGTCATCACCTGGTCACGTGTTGTCTAAAAGCTTGGCACCTTGGCGTACTTTTACGCTCAGAAAACTCAAATCATGGGCGGAATCCCTAACAGAACGAGGCTTATTTAAAAATGTAATATCTTTTTTTTAATATCAAATTGTTTACGCCTTGGATGTTTCTCTTTCATTTTCAACATCCCAGAGATCCAAACAGGCTTTTTTATATACTTACTCGTCGGACTATCTAGCTCTGCGTAGGCATGTTGACCGACGCCTTGGTTGCAACCGCATCTTCACTCCTCCACAGACTCGTCACCGTCTTCTGTTGTGTGTAGAATAGTAGACCTGGCTTGCCGTAGAATGTGTTCGCACCGCCTCCCGCAACTGACTTCTTGTTGCCAGTGAAGGAGAACATGGGGAGCTATACAAACATTAGTATCCCAGACGTATTTCCCAAGAGCAGCATCCGACTTACAGGGACGGGAATTGGCACATTGATGCCAACTTGGCCAGCCTCAATCTCACGCTGGAAGCGGCCAGCAGTGGCCCCTGAGCGCGTGAAGATGGCGGTACCGTTTCCATACTCATTTGCGTTGATCAGCTCAATCGCCTCGTCAATGGTCTCGACATTCAGGCACACAAGCACTGGGCCAAAAATCTCCTCGGTGTAGCACTTCATGTGCGGCTTGACATTAGCAATGATGGTAGGGCCCACCTAGCATTCAGTTAGCACTGTACACGCATTCAACAGCAACGAGTACTCACCCAGTTGCCATTGGCATACTTCTCAGACGGAGGCTTTTGGCCGCGTCCATCAAGCAGAATAGTCGCACCCTCCTCCTCAGCGCTGGTGATGAGGTCTTCGATCCTCTTCTTCGACTGTGGGCTGATGACGGGACCAAGATCAGCGCCCTCTTCAAAGCCACCGTTCATGGAGAGACCCTTTGCGCGTTCGGCAATCTCAGGTACCCAGTCCTTCGTCTCGCCAATCATGACCAAGGTGCTCAGAGCCATGCATCGCTGGCCGGCGGCACCAAAAGCAGCACCAGCAATGGCATTCAGTGCATGGTTCTTGTTGCAGTCGGGCAGCACGGCGGCGTGGTTCTTGGCGCCCAAGTTGGCCTGCACACGTTTGCCTTGGGCGGATGCGCGTGCGTAAATGTACTCTCCGGCCTTGTTGCTTCCGACAAAGCTTATGGCCTTGATGCGGGGCTCGTCAATGATAAAATCCACAGTCTTCGCCGCGCCGTGTACAATGTTGATAACACCAGGAGGGAAGCCAGCCTTCTCTGCAAGCTCGGCAAGGATCATGCAGGCACCGGGGTCGCGTTCGGAGGGTTTGATGACAACAGTGTTACCCGTGACGGCGGCAATGGGGATGGTCCAGAGGGGAATCATAGCGGGGAAGTCTGGGGAAACACATCAGCACCATCCTTGTCTTGTGTTCGAGCCTTGTACTCACTGAACGGGCAGATGGCAGCCACAACACCCAGGGGCTCCCTGTAGCTGCGTGTCTCCATATCCTTGGAAACCTCGAGCACTTCACCAGTCATCTGGGTAGTGATACCGCAGGCCGTTTCCGCAACCTGCAGGCCACGAAGCACATCGCCTCGCGCGTCCGCAAACGTCTTGCCCTGTTCCAGCGTGATACTGGCTGCCAGTCTGTCCCAGTTTTCGCGGATCAAGTGTGTGTACTTGAACATGATCTGCTGTCTGTGGAGCAAGCTCGTCTCCTTCCACGGCTTGAAGGCCTTCTCGGCGCTGTCGACGGCAGCCTTGAGCTCCTCATCTGTGCTTTGAGGAACCCGTGTCACTAGGTTGTTGGTCGCCGGGTCATGCAGATCAATCCATTGTGTAGCTTTGGAGGCGACAAACTTGTTGTCGAGAAAGTTTTGTGTATCTGCAGGCGATCGGATCGGCTCATGGTTCATAGGATACGACTCGGCTGCCGCAGACGATGCCGGCTTCAGGTGTTGAGCGGTGGCATGCAGCCGGCGAGCGGCGACCTTGCTTTGGTTGACGGGCGATGACATTCTTGTGCACAAAGGAGCTGCGCGAATCAAAGATGAGCGGGCGGTCAGCGTTGGAAGGCGTGCCAGCATTCGGCGGGAGGCCATGTTGCTGGACCAGATGTGGAGGGGAGATGCGAGAGCTCAAGACCGACTCGAAGAGGAATCGAGGGAGTTCTGCTCTGCAGTGAAATCCGGGAGGCAAATACAATTGTATTAGAGAGAGAGAGAGAACAAGTCCACGTGTTATCCAAAAGACGCCTCGAGCTGTTAAGGGAAACTTAGTCCGGGTTGCCAATTGCAGCCAGCGGCCGGAGCTCTGGAGAAGGGGCCCCGCAGTCCACTCCCGAGGTAGCCCTGGCTATCCAAGGCTTATCCACACCTCCGCGGCGTCTGCGGCGTCTGTGTGGTCTACGGCGTCTACTGGTCACAGCGCTTACCACACCTACCCATCACCAGGCCTGTCCATCAAACGAGCAAAATCCGACGTGGCTCACATTACAACGTGCATAGTGGTACTGGGTTCGCTCAAGAACATTGCATACTTCATTTGCCTAGAACAAGACCGCAATGCATAGCGATGGCGCCGTAAAACTCAAAATGCTATATAACCACATTTCTCAAAGAAAAATAATTGTGCTAGGTCTGACCAATCCTTCTAGACCAAGCCGCATTCGCCTGGCATCCATTTTGTTTCCCACGTCCTGCAACCCTTTAACAATACATGTCCTCCATCGAAACACCTCAAGATGCTATCTACGAGGCATTTGATCGGGTGGTGCGCTTGTTGACCTCATTCTGAGCCTTCTCAGCTCCAGTAGTGACAGCCTCAGCGGCCTTGTCCTTGGCGTTTACGGCAGCGTCCTTTGCCTTCTTTCCCTGGGCCTTGATCTGCTCCTTCGAGGGAGCAGCACCACCTCCGAGAAGAACGGTGGCGAGGATGGCGAGGATGGCGACCAGGGCACCGATACCACCAGAAATCTCAGGAACAAACTTGATGGCCTCAATGGGATCGCGCTTGGCAATCTCGACAAAGAGGTTCAACTTCTCCTTGACGTACAGGACTGGGTCATCCTTGAAGACGAGATCGGAGGGCGACTTGGGGCTGTCCTTGGGCTTAGGCTTGGTAGCCTCCTCCTCCGCCTTCTCAGCGGGGTGCTTGAGGTCAAAGGTCTCAGCCTTGAACTTCTCGGCGTCATCAACAGAGTGGCCAATGTAGATGTTGTCGAAGAGGATGTCCTTGGACATGGTCCAGATTTCGAAACCAATCTAGTCTACAGTGAGCGAGAAAACCTCAGCAAAGCAGACGTGGGAAAACTTACAGCGCCAATGGGCTCAAAGTTAGCTGGCGTCTTGTCCTCGAAGTAGTCAGGGTTGGGAATCTTGCGGGGAGCCCAGACGCCCTTGTAGGCAGGGTTGTCAATCATAGGAGCGGTCCACTTGCCCTTGTAGGCAGGGTTCTTCTTCATAGGAGGTGTCCACTTGCCGCAGCCAGAGACTTCGTCACACTTGGGGTTGGGAACAGTGGGTGGGATCCAATCACCGTCCTCCTCATCATCCCAGTCCTCGGGCTTCTCAGCCTCTGGGTCAGGAATGGTGGTGGGCTCATCCTCAAGCCAGTCCTCGGGCTTGGTGGCCTCCTCGTCGACAATCTCAAATGGCGCGTCCTCGTCCCAATCCTCGGGCTTCTTAGCCTCAGGGTCAGCGATGCGGGCCTCATCAACCCAGTCTTCGGGCTTGGTATCCTTGGGATCGTCAATCTCCTCGGCGGGGTTGACCGAGGGACTGAAATCTTCAAGGAGGGTACCGTTGCGAGTAGACTCGCCGTCGATCTTGATCTCGAAGCTCTGGTCGGGCTTGACAATGAGAGTGTAGAGGCTGGTAGTCTTGACGATACGGGCCATGGGTGGGTTCTTGAGGTGCTTCTCCTCATACTCGCCAGTCTTGGGGTTCTTGTGACGGAAAATGAAGTGGACCTAGAACGTCAGCTTCGAAGTGTACAAGCGTCCAAGATGGCGTACCTTGTTAGTGGCACCGCACTTGTCAGGTCCAAACATGATAATGTAGGGAGATGCGTTGGAGAATTCCTCGGCGTGGAGGGCCGCGTTGTCCTGAAGGAGCTTCAGGTACGCACCACCGCAATCAAGACCGTCTGCGTGCGTGTCAGAAAACCAGTACACCCTAGTCCGCAGCGACAAAACTCACTCTGAAGCTTGACTTCGTACTGAACAACAAGAGTCTTATCCTTGTTGTCAATGGCCTTGGGGAATTTGGCCGAGATGGCGTGGTGAGCCGCCTGGTCCTTGATAACCAATCCCTTGTCACCTTCCATACCCTTGAGCACAGAAGGCTCCTCAACGGCCCAGGTACCAACGTACGCCCATTCCTCCTCGTCGTTGACCTCCTTCTTCGCGTTTGAGCGGCTCCATCGAGATTCCCAGTCGTCGGTGAACTGCTCCAGGAAGGGGGCCTTGAGCGATGTGGGCTGCGGAATTTGTTAGCAAACGCTTCTTTTGTGCAGCCAGCATCAGTGCATACCTTGAAAGTCGGCTTCGCGACGGCAGGCGAGGGCGAGGACTCGGCGTCGGGTGAGCTGGCGTCTTCTGCGCGCACAAAGGCGGCAGCGAGCGCAGCGGTAGCACCAATTGCAAAGCGCATTGTGCTTGCCTACTGTCTAGGTGGAGCAGAGGACTTGAATCAGGTTGGAGTGGAGGGTGAAGAAAGGCTGGGGCGGAGTGGTAGGTAAATAAATGCGGGCGTCGTAGCTCAAGGCCACGGTGGTCAACTTCAGGGAAGGCGGGCAGCGAAGCTCTCCACTATTCTCGGTTAGTGGGCGGGTGCCACGGACCCCTGCTAACGGCTATGGAAACACGCAGAAGAAATGCTTCACGCATTTGACAGCTGGCCTCTTGCACGTTCGGCCCTGATACAAGTGCCCTGTGCAGCAATCAAATGAAACACAGCTTATTATCTACTGCTACGATTATGCAGTCCCTGAAATGGCCTTGGGTCCATGACACCCGGTGCTTTTACTGCGGCGGGGAGCGTTCACAGCGTGCTTAGCATTCCCACTAGTGCGCATATAGCATGAGGACTACCACCAGGTGGCCAATACACATACACATACTCTGTTGTCCGATTTCATTCTCAACGCTAGGTCCGGGCGAGCAGTTGTGGCTAATCTCTCAATGGGCTGGACATGACATTTGGAAATGGTCACGAAGACGGCTGATCTTTGCATGTCTCTGAGCTGAAGAGGGTGAGGTTGTCATTAAAGTCATCCAGGTACGCATCACATAGTGACAGGCAACCCCTTGACTTCATCATCTGGCACCACTCACGGCCCTACAGAACCCCCGACTCGGTAATCATGCTAAACCTAGCACGTTGTATCATCAGATAGGCACACCCTTATAGTAGACCAGATTGGAAACTAAACACATGTATTGCCATTAGGGAAGGGGGGCCATTTGTACAGACCCGCGGATGCATTCGTAAGCGACATTTCAATCGAGGTATCTCAAAACACCGCCACATAACTAGGCCAAAAGATGCTGCCTAAGTGTGTATGCTCTTTGCCCAAGTCCTGTCCATATAGATAGTACAAGTCCCGAACGCCATGCGCTAAATTCAAAGTCCTAGTTGCTCCATGCCGCATTCCATATAACGTGCCCTATGTCTCGTGCCGTGTTTACTGTGTCGACGACCCTGCCTAACAGTGAGGGAGGCAGAGGCTCTTCCTCCTCGTCTCCAAACGGCATAAACATGCCCGACGGTGTCCTCCGCAGTTGCCCACTTTGCAGCGACGCCGACGAATCGCTGCGTCGAAATGAGTATTGGTTAGATATTGATGGGGTGCTTGATCGTTTTGTGCCATATGCGCTCGAGGAATCAAAATACTCTTCGCTCTCTTCGTCATCCTCAGCCAGCAGAAAGTTACGCGAGGGATTAGAAGGCTTCAATGTCTCTGAAGAAGGCGAGGGGGAGAGCCCGCGCGGCTTCCAGAACCCAAGAGAATGCGACTGGTGTGTCTCTGGGACATCTGGTGAATCTGTCCGATACTTGAGCGTGGTAGACGGTAGCTTTGCAATGGTTTTGTTGTCGCCACTGATGCTGGCCGTCGACGTTGTGCGCGACAACGGCTTCCTCCTGCGCGATCGCTTCATCATGACGACGCCCTCATCCGATGACGAATCATTGTCCTGGTACTTGGCCCAGGGGTTATGATTGCAGTCGTCCTCTTCGTCGTCGGCATCTTTGCACTCGACGGCAATGCATTGCTCCACCTTATCGTCAAAGCGGATATGGCGCTTCTCTCCGTGATCCGGCGTGTGCAGCTCGGATGTGCATCTGGAAGAAAAGTAGTCGGTTCCTTCGGTAAAGTGGCCTCGGGACAGGGTGGATGATGTGGGGAAGTCGGGAGTGACGCGGCCGATGATTGGCCGGGGCCTCCGCATGTCCAGCGTCACACCGGTTGTTCGCTGTGCCTGCACGGCCTCGGCAGCCTGCTGGACCAGCGACGATGACGAGAGCGACTTTTGCAGCATTGCTTCTGACATGCTCCGCTTCTTGAGAATGGGCTTCTTGACGCCATTGACAAATGAGTTCGTCTTGGACAGGCGGCTGGCGGGTTCTGAATTTTGCTGTGAGCAGAATCGGTTCGAGGCGGGCTGCAGTGGCCCGTACAGCCATGTCACATCGACGTCTTTGAGCCTATGCGATTCGTCAGTAGAGCCCAAGACCGAAGAAAAAAAAAACCTGCAAGATGTGCGCACGGATGGGGGTTGATCGGCACCCCCTGCCGTGGACGCCGATCGAAATCATGGAAACTCACCAATTCAGAGTCTCGGGCGACACCGTCTTTAGTTTAAACTGGGCCTTGGCCCACGTTCGCCACGAGGCATTTTCCAGTCTAGAGCGCTCGCCGTAGACGTTGCGGTGCTCGACAATATGCCGCCACGACGACCAAATGTCTTCCTCTCGCCACTCGTACGAGAGGTAATCTACGTGGTGTGAAGGCTCCTTGCGCACGGCCGTGTCATCCTCGGACATTGGCAAAGGGTCGGGCGTGGTCAGCGGTGTGTCGGACGAGAAACCCTCCGTGGGCGAGGGAGACGGCGGCGCAGGGGCCTGCATGGGTGCACTCGCAGGCTTTGCTGAGGCCGAGTCGACGGATGGCGTGCTCTGCTTGTCGTGCTGCCGTGCTGAGTCGTAGTTGGGGAAGGACAGTGCATCGTCGTCGTCGCTGCTACCGGACTCGTCCGACTTGGTGTTGAGCGAGAGGCTGCTGGACGGGGTTGAGTAGGGCGACGAGGTGCGTGACGAGCTCAATGATGGCGAGCGCAGGTCGGGTAGCGAGTACTGATTCTTGCGGAGCGGCGAGTAGGCGTCGTAGGCGAGCGACGAGGACGAGGGCGAGCGTTGGAAGGGCGCGGCGTCTCGTGGGAGCGACAGCATGGCCGTCATGTCGGAGTGGTTGGCGTGCAATGCCTCAATATCAATCACAGGTTCTGCCACACGGCGTCCACAGAGTTGGTCGTGGTGATGGTTGTCGACATGCGGCTTGTGGCAGCGAGGAGGCTCCAGCAGATTTGGGGGGTGGGTTGATGTGCGGCAGGGGTGGTGGGGAGCGGGGAGTTGCTCTCTTAACCGGGCGGGAGGTCGACAGCGGGACAGGGCAGGCGTGGGGTGAAGTGAGGGAATTGGCAGACGGCGCGGCGGAGAGAGGACTGGAGAATTGAAGGTTTGGATATGGATGGGCAATAGTGCGGAAAGCTTCGACCTAGACCGTCACCCACCCACGCAGCAGACTAGCCGCAACCCCGCAAGCTCGGGACTTTTTTGCACCTGGCCGGCCTGGCATCCTGTACGCCTTGCATCCACATACATACACACATACGCACATCCATCCATACATCCAGCCATCCAGCCATCCATACATCCATACATACGCACACAGGAGGCGGGCCTTGACCGATATGGCGTGCTGGCAAATGGGAGGCGCCCTCGAGACACCTCGCCGCGACTGTGACGGGGTCCACAGCGTTGCGTGCTGCTATCGAGTAGCTGCAGACCAGGCCTGTCGGCTTGATCGGCATGCAGCCCAACAGAATAAAAAGGCTCGCAAGCCTAGACCGCTGCTAGGCTTTGTCGTCTCGACGACGCGCCTCGTCGGCTCCGCTGTGGCAGCCAATGGCCCAGGGATGCATGTCGTATGTATGTATGTACGTTGCAGCGCCGCCGTTCCCCCGGACGTGGAAGCGTTGAAGCGCTGCCGGCGAGTGAGGCAGCGCGGGGAATGTGTTTGCAGTAGGACGAGTACTCGTATACACGCCTCGACGGCCTTGCGCTGCCCCCATACATATGTATGCAATGCCATGCACGCCCGCTCGCTAGCCCTTGACCTAGCTTCTCAACACCAAGCCACTGCTCAACGCTGCGACACCGATACTCAGGGATATGACGAAAACCATCCACAACCCTCGGCCAAATGCCTGCTCCTCCGCAGCTAGAGTACGTTGAACCCTCGGCGCTGGCGAACCTGTGGGGAATGACGTCCCAGAGCTGGACTGCGACTTCAACAATGCGAATACCTCCAGGGTCGAGCCCTTCCGCGCCGTATCTTGCATGTGCAACGTCGCGTCGACAATGACGAACCCGTGATACCCGTTGCTGCCTGGACGTTAAGTCGACGAGGGCGCAGAATCTGCTCGGAGCACGCGAAGAAGACTCGTACTACTCTACACCTCTCTCTCTCTATCTCTCTCTCACTCTCTCTATCTCTCTCTCACTCTCTCTCTCTCTCTCTTTGTCTCTCTCGCCTCGCTGTTCACTGGTATGGACTCGATAATTCTGTACACTCCCTGTGCGTCCTGTGTTACGTCATACATAGTGCCGTTCCGCGGTCCTCGAGCCGCATCCTATGCGAAGCTGCCTCTTGGCCTCCAGAATCCTTCGTGCAGCAGTTGGAAGCTGATGCCTTACTGCACCGACCATGAAACTCAACAACAGACGTTGACAGCCCGTGGAACGTTGTACGGCAGCCTTGGACCCACCGAGCTGTGGCGCCTACATATGTACATATGTACATACGCAGGGCTGATAAGCCTCGCCGAGCAACCAACCGTCTTGACATGGCCCACATACCATACGCATTTTCATTTTTACCTGTGCATCGCCACATGACCATGTTGGCAATACATACACGGTGCGCTCCTTTGCAAAGCAATGTCCATCGCCTGTGCTGCCGCAGTCTTGCTCGTGGCCGAAAACGGCCAATAGATGGGCCCGTGTCGAATCGATCTAGCCGGCAACTCTGCAAGGATTTGGTGCGAATGACGCGCTGGCTCGGCCTTCGTAATCCTGAAACCCCGAATCGCGCGAGGCCGATCCTATTTACAATCGTTGCCTGTGTCAAAAGTCACACTCACTGTTTTGTGCGCCGTTATATAACATGCCGCTGTGGTGTCACACTTCATTCTCCTTTTCGCTAGTGTTCCTTCGACAACTTTGACATGACCACGGTTCACGATACGTCAGCCCCAGCCGAGGAGGCCCTGCCAGAGGCCAGTACGCAATTGCCCAATACAGACATCAGCACTACAACCCCGTCGAGTAATCACAGCGTTGCAGAACGAGATGGTGCGATAGCCGAAGCGCAGAAAAACGTAGATGAGAAGAATGCCGCTGCAAATGGCGCTGCTGACGCGCCTCCAGCGCCCGGCGCACAGGACGGTGAGCAACCGCAAAGAACCAAACTACAGATCGCTTTGATCATGTTCTCTCTATGCGTCGCTGTCCTTCTCGTCGCCCTGGATATCACCATTGTCACGACGGCTTTGCCCACCATCTCCGAAGACTTCAAGAGTGCGGCTGGATACACATGGATTGGCACGGCATATCTCATTGCTCAATCTGCAGCCACGCCGATCTGGGGCAAAGTCTCTGATATCTTTGGAAGGAAACCCATCCTGCTGCTCACCAATGCCATCTTCTTCGTCGGCTCGCTTCTCGCCGGAGTGGCCGTCAACATGGACATGCTGATCGCTGCAAGAGTTATACAAGGCATTGGTGGCGGTGGCTTGATCACTTTGGTCAACATCACCATCTCCGACCTTTTCTCTGTGCGAGACCGGGGTCAGTACTTTGGTATGATTGGTGGAGTGTGGGCATTAGCAAGTTCGCTTGGACCTGTCGTTGGAGGACTCTTCACCCAAAAGGTCTCCTGGAGATGGTAAGTAAATCCCCTGTACATGCATGGTAAGCACATGGAACATGCACTGACTTGGCCTCCACTACAGGTGCTTCTACATCAATCTGCCCTTTGATGGAATTGCGTTCCTAATCCTCCTAATCTTTCTCGATGTCAAGACGCCCAGAACGCCACTGCGCAAAGGTCTCAAAGCTGTCGATTGGTTGGGCTCACTCGCCATGGTCGGCGGTGTCATCATGTTGTTGTTGGGACTGGAGTTTGGTGGCATAACATACCCCTGGGGCTCTGCAACCGTTCTCTGTCTTATCATCTTTGGAGCAATAGTCGTCGGCATCTTCTTCCTCATTGAGTGGCGGGTAGCACCCTATCCCTTGATGCCTCTCGAACTCTTCTCGAAGCGGTCCAACTTGGCTGCCTTGAGTGTCTGCTTCCTCCACGCATTTGTCTTCATCAGCGCCAGTTATTTCCTTCCGCTCTACTTCCAGGCTGTTCTGGGAGCCACGCCAATCCTTTCGGGTGTCTATCTCCTACCACAAGCACTTTCCCTGTCCTTACTCTCCGCACTTACCGGTGTTGTCATCAAGAAAACTGGTCAATACTTGCCCTTGATCTGGTTCGGCATGGTTCTGATGACTATTGGCTTCGGACTTTTCATCGATCTCGACGTCCACTCATCTTGGGCCAAGATTATCATTTATCAAATCATTGCAGGTATTGGTGTCGGGCCGAACTTTCAAAGTCCCCTCATTGCTCTGCAGAGTCTTGTGCCGGTAAGTTCCTCCATCAGTCCGTGCCCCAGCCGCTTACGCATACTTCAATACAAACTTGTACGCAGCGAGCGGGGTTATGTTCTTGGCTGTGATTACCATCGCCGCTAGTACACCGATACTGACCAGCTTTGCAGAAACGTGACATTGCTACCGCGACCGCCACCTTTGGGTTTACCCGCAACCTTGGCTCGGCAATCTCCGTTGTTGTTGGCGGTGTTGTATTCAACAATAAGATGAAATCTAGACAACCCGAGCTTGCTGCTGTACTGGGCCCACAGACTGCATCAGCATTCGGTGGCGGTTCTGCCGGCGCAAATGTAGGGCTTATTCAGTCTTTACCCCCTTCGCAAAGATCCGTGGCCAGAAAAGCCTTTGCGGACTCGCTGAGCACCATGTGGATACTATATGTTGCCTTCGCTGCCGTTGGACTTTTGGTCAGTCTCTTGATCCAGCGCAACTTGCTTGATAAGCAGCATGAGGAAACCAAGACTGGACTCGAGGTTGAAGAAATGAAGAGGCTTGAGAGAGAAGCGGAGCGAGCTGAAAGACGGAGAAAGAGGGCCAGCAAAGCCTCGTTACCGATCGACTCACCACAGGCAAGTGATCCTGAGGTTGGCAAGGGAAAAGAAACCACGGTATGATTTGTTTGTCATTGATACTCGGACGTTGCATTAGCGTTGCATCCGCTATGGAGTTCAGTTCCATGGATTTGGTTATTCAGATTTAAAAAGTTCATGCATTTCATTTCAAGCTGCGATAAGTAAATAGATACACATGCATGTAGCAGAGATGAGTTGATCATACATATCGAAGATTCCGCAATGTTAACGCCAAAGCTCCCAGCCCTGTATCTGATCTGCTAACTCGCATGCACGGTGTTTGTTGTACGATTTAATTTTTTTTTTTTAAAAAAGCACTCAATAGTCCCAATTATATGAGGAGACCTGTTCAATTGCGACCAAAGCAGTCAATGCAACATGCTTCGAAGATGGAAGCAGACTAGGATATACTCTCCTATCACTATGGATGGAGGCGTGAAATTAATGCAAATTAAATTCTGGAACAGATGGAACGCCTTTGGGCATGTACAAATTTGTAGCAGAAAAACTGCTCTATGCGTGAAAGCAAACACATGTCAATGACGATGCGTCGCTCAATGGCCAAAGGTAGTGATGCTATATCACGTGCGCCCGCCGCCAGTCGCAGCGTTGTCGATTCAAAGCTCACCAACACCAACGCTCGCGCGCATCCACACCACCGCCAACGCTAATCCTTGTACTCGGACTGCTTGAACTGCTCTCTCCTGAGTGTCCCCAACATACCGACGTGACTTACTCGCCCGCGCACACCTTGCCGCTGCCGCAATGCCGACGCCCGAGTCCGAACTCTTCCTCGCCAAAAAGCCAAAGGTTGCGCCAACCTTCAATGGTGTCGACTATGAAGATAACACTGCACTGAAAGCCGCGCAGGATGCTATTATCAGGGAGCAGTGGGTCAAGAGCATGATGGCAAGGCTAGTCAGGGACGAGATGGGCAAGTGCTACCGGAGGGAGGGAGTTAACCATCTGGAGAAGTGCGGACATTTGCGAGGTAGGTTCTTTATAAGACGGCTGGAATATTTCATGAGGAGATTTGAATGTTTATGCAAAAAAGATGCGTAGAGATCAAGGAACGACAGCAGTGGTGCAAAGATGGTGGATTGAGTATGAACACGGGCGTTGAAAACATGGCTGACAGTGGCTGTACAGAGCGATACTTTGAGCTTCTCAAGGATGCAAAGGTCAAGGGATATCTCTTTGCACAACAAAACTACGTCGACGACGCACTCAAGCAATAGACGAATCCGCGAAGGACCATGGGTATACACACGATTACATGTGTGCCGGGCGAACCATACATTACCCAACAGCAGCAGACGCCAGCACGAGGACAATACAGACATTTGATTTCTGGCAACCGGCAGGCATCTCGACGAGAGATGCGACAGTCTTCTGAACAAGCGAATCTGTACATATGCGTGCCGGAAGAGAGGCTGATGTAGCACGAATTATAGGAACCAAGTTTACAATTGCAATGGTATAGTTTGTATTCGTTTGAACTGACGTGAGTTTTACAAAAAAAAATAATAGATACACAACGTTGGGTGTTGGCTAAGCCCTTGGGTTGCTCGTAACCTCTGGCTACAGAATGATGAGGCCAAGGCTAGCTCACTGAACCCCCCACTACTATCGCGTACCTGCGCCGGCAGCTCCTAACCAAGCAACCAACACGCAACAAGATGCCATTCCCCTTCGTACTACCGACCACTTCGAGCATATCCTTTACCGAGTACTTCAATAGCAGCACGCATCCATCGCTACCAAACTGCGCAACAACTGCTCGGGGCGTCCTTCGCGATGTGCTCAAGCGACACAAACGCATACCGTCTTCTTCACAGGCATCCAACTTCTCGACCGTAATATCTGCGCTCAATGAGTACATACCATATCTGTTTGCACTAGATGCGGGTTTGAGCGGTGCGAGCTGCGCAGGAGAAGAAATCGACCTGGTGCTGGTCAAGGAGCTGGAGGTGGAATGGCGCTCAACACTAGGATCCTCAATACCAGGGCGAGAGCCTGCAAGAGTCAAGCTGAAGAGTCTGGATAGCGAGCTGTGTTATACTCTGTCGACGCTGGCCTATGTCTACAGCCTCCAGGCTCGGGCCCAGCTACATACGCTCTATAGTGCAACCCTGCCATCACCCGAACAACGAGCAACGGCAATTAGTACTGCCATGAAGCATTTTCTAGAAGCAAACTCCATACACACGTATCTTTTCAACCGCTCGGGGCAGTATAACTCGCAGCCTGCAGCCATTGATATCTCGACGGCGGTGCTGGGTGCACTTGCAGAGCTCACCATGGCCGAAGCCACCCTCATCACAGTGCTGAAAGACGATCCATATCCCGCCGTTGTGATAGAGGACAGGAACAAGCAAAGCAAAGATTGGATGTTTAGAGGCGTCGAAATACCCAAAGTCCGTGCGCACCTGTTCGCACGTCTATGCCTTGCTTCTGCCGAACACGCTGCGAAAGCCCAAGCTATGCTGGGACGGTCGCCAAAAATCAGTGACGATCTGCTCAAATACGTGGATGATCTGAGGCGGACGGCCAAGGGCAAAGCTTGTCGTTTTCTCGCTTGCGATGCCGAGGCAGGCGGCAAGACTGGAGAAGGTATTGCGTGGCTACGGGGCGCGAAGAAGGAACTGGGTTTCGCAGCGTTGGGGGCAGAGGAAGACAAGAAGGCTTCTGGTTTTTCCAAGTTGAAGAAGGATTGGCAAGAGAAGAGGGAGGACCGTAAGATTGAAAAGGGAGCGGACTGGGGCACTGACGCGGGCAAATTCGAAGAGGGGAGGATAGTCGAGATGCTGCTGAAGAAATGGGAAAAGCAAAATGATACGGTACATATATCTTTTTCTATTCTGGCTAGACAGGACGTATTGCTAACACCCTCAGGTTGGCGTTCAACTCATACCCCCTTCGGAGCCGCTGCTTGCAAGCATGCCGTCTGGTCGAGAATACCACACGACAAAGATATTTGTCGTACCAGCGCTTGGTGAAGAAGCGCTTGTCCGTATGAGGGCACCTCCAGATCCAAGCGAAGCGTTTGAGGGTAACGAAGACGACAGCGCTGACGAGGATGAGCGGAGCGCGCCTGCTGGAGCGTTCCCAGGAACGAAGGGAGACTATGCGCCCAGTACTAGCTATTACTAATTGGCAAGATGAGATGTTAGCAATTCATATGAGTTAGACGCCCGCCAGGAAACGGCTCGCTCCTCCAGTTGTGTCTGAAATTTATCCTTCTCTTGTGTCTTTAGTTACTTGGAGGTCTAGAGACGGCCAAGTCCGTGTTCGTTTTGCGAGTAGCTACAAGAGGAATACGATGCAACCATGTCGGACAAACAAAGCCTAAAATCCTGTTCCGTTCGTTACTCCATATTTCTAGTATTGCAACATGTCCCGTGTGACTTTATTCCCCATTGACTACTCTCACCACTCAGCACCATAGAAGCACACACAGCCTATCACAACGTACATGTAAACACCATTTCGTAACGCCTACAAAGCCAAGGGAAACCACGATAACGCCAGACCAAGGAAAGTAAATAAAAAAGCCCCCCCATACCCATTCCAGCATGTCCAGCCGCCATCTCACACACATGCAAGCCAAGCCCGTAACAAACGTAGATAATCGGAACCATTCCGTTCGCTTCGGTATATCCCCGACGACCATTTTTTTTACCCAGTCCAGTCTAGCTCCCTCTCTTCTCTTCTCTTCTCCTCTCCTCTCCTCCTCAGATACCACACCTCGTTAAAGCGGTTCCTCCTTACCCCACTTTTTTGTCCTGCGCAAACGCCAATCCCCCCTCCCCGCACACGGGCGGCGGGGCGAGGGGGGCCCAAGCGTAGCGGGCCAAAGACGACGACGACTGATAAAGGGCAGATACGCAGATATGCAGATACGTACGTAGATAGACGGATAGATACGTAGATAGATAGGATTGATTAGCCGCAGGGCCTTTCGCGGCAAGCGTATGATTCGTCCACTCGGGCCTGCTTTCTTTTATTCCGCGACATGAACCAGTGACCCTCCCCCCTGGCCCCCGGCCCTACTTATCGCGATTCGTGTCGCGCAGTTTTCTTGCTGGTTGCGTCGCTGGTTCGTTGTTTCCCGCGTGGACTGTCCGCTTGCGGGAGGAGAGGCGTCATGGGGGGTTTGCGCTCTGCCGTCCCCATTCCCGTCCCCCTCCCCCAGTGGTCCCGCTTATGAGGGCGTGGATATGGTCATGGGAGGAGGCTGCTGATATGCGAGACTAGATGGGCTTTTTTTAGTTTGGGAAGGGAAGGGAAGGGGAGGGGAGAAGTATCTGAGCGGGTGAGAGAGAGACAGTGTGTGTGTGCTTGCATATATCTGTGGGGATAAGGGCGCGGGCGCGGGCGCTCATGTGCGGATGCGATGCGATGCGATTTCATAGGATGCATGCCGTGTATCTAGCATTTGTTTATGCGGAAAAGCATATATTCTTCTCTTGTCTCTCATCTCTGCCGCTTGTCGGAATTGTGAACTCTCTTTTCTCCGTTGCTTTTTTTGTTTGTTCAGATTGGTATTGTGTTTCCTGGTCTGCACGCATGCATAGCTCGTTGCGACAATGACAACGCTTCACCACTCTGTTGCCGAGGAGCCGGTGACGTCGGTGCTGCCCGGCGGCGATGTCCCGTATGACGCTGCGCACGCGCTCAATGCGGATGAAGAGGTGCTGGCGGCGCTGGGATACAAGTCTGAGTTCAAGAGGGAGTTTTCGCTCTTCACGACGTTTTGTGTGAGCTTTGCGGTGCTGGGGCTCCTCCCGAGTTTCGCCTCGACGCTGTACTATGGAATGGGGTATGCGGGCACAGCGGGCATGACTTGGGGGTGGATAGTGGCTATGATTGGGATCCAGGCTGTGGCTATGAGCATGGCGGAACTGTGCAGCAGTATGCCGACCAGTGGAGGGCTATACTATGCTTCTGCTGTCCTGGCGCCTCCGGGATGGGGGCCCTTTGCCGCGTGGATTACGGGCTGGAGCAATTGGCTTGCGCTAATTACGGCTGCGCCTTCTGGCAAGTACAAGAGTCGAGGTTGTTGATATCAACAAGGCATTGTGTGTGTTAACTGGTTTCGAATAGTGAATTACGGAATCGCGTCCATGATACTGGCGGCTGCGAGTATCAACGATCCGTCCTACATCCCGACCAACTATCAAACTTTTCTGCTTACGACGTTCATCATGATTATCCATGCAATACTCTCCTCGATGCCGACGCGTTGGCTTGCACAACTCAACTCTGCGGGTTCGACATTCAACTTCGTCGCCCTGGTTGCCGTCATCATCATGATACCCGCTGGAACGGATCGAACTGATCGTGGACTCACTCGTTTTACCCCTTCGAGCGAAGTCTGGGGCACCATATATGAAGGAACATCGTTTCCGCCTGGCGTCTCCGTGCTCATGTCTTTCATCGGCGTCATCTGGACCATGTCGGGCTACGACTCACCCTTTCATCTCGCAGAGGAATGTTCAAACGCCAACATCGCTTCTCCACGGGCTATCGTCTTGACATCGGCTACAGGTGGCATCTTTGGTTGGTTCTTGCAGCTCGTCGTTGCATATACCGTTGTTGATATCAATGCTGTGCTTGATTCAGAGCTCGGCCAGCCGTTCGCTGCCTATCTCATGCAGTGCATGACGCAGAAGATGACTCTGGCCATTCTTGCCTTGACCATTATCGCGGGATTCAGCATGGGCCAAGGCTGTATGATTGCGGCGAGCAGGGTGACTTTTGCGTATGCTCGTGACGGCTGCTTCCCGCTGAGCCAGTATTGGAAGAGGGTCAATCGGCATACAAAGACGCCTGTAAATGCCGTGTGGTTCAACTGCGTCATCGGGATTCTCTCCTTGCTACTCATCTTTGGAGGAGACTTGGCTGTTGGCGCACTGTTTTCTATTGGCGCTATTGGGGCCTTTATGTAAGTTGATGTCTCGTAAAGATCGATGCATGTGTAGCTTGCTAATGTTTGGCTAGCGCCTTCACCATCCCCATCTTCATACGCGTCTTCTTTGTCGGAAACCGCTTTAGGCCGGGTCCATGGAACCTGGGCAGGTATTCTAGCGCAATTGGCACTGTCGCGTGCGCTTTTGTCCTTCTCATGATACCTATTCTCTGCTTTCCCAGTGTCACTGGCGCCGACTTGACGTAAGTTCTCCACAATGGCTAGCCGCTGCTACGTTTTCATACGCAGGCGAAGCTAACAACTCTCACAGCGCAGCCGAGATGAACTGGACATCCGTTTGCTACGGCGGGCCCATGCTCATGGTAACAATCTGGTGGTTCTTGTCTGCGCATACATGGTTCAAGGGCCCCAAGGTGAATATCGATCACTTGATCTTTGGCCGTGACGAAGCCGTGGTAGAGGGCCGGGACGTGGGCGATGGCGATAGTGATCCAGAAGAAGTAACACCCGACAAGATTGCAAAGTTTTGAGACGAGGGAGGCAGCATGCATTAGTAAATAGTTCATGTATCAAGCAACTGTGTTTATTCTGTTAAGATATCATATGGATGGCTGAAGACTTACAATGGTTAATATAGTGAGGTGGGTATAATTGGATCAATGCTGCAGTATGACCTTGAAGCTTATACATGTAAACACACCGTTGTCGTAAAAGCCGACAAAAATCTTGCAGCGAAAAGGTCGTGGGTGGAGATACGCCACCTCTTGGTGTAGAATAACCATGGGTGTTGGAGATTATCGTATCCCTTGAGACTTTGACTTAGTTGTACTGTCAGAGAGAACAAGCGGATTGTCAGACTGGCCATAGTTCTCGATCCTCGTGGCATCAGCCGGTCGGGCCCGCTAGCGCTTACCTATGTGTTGTTGGACAGTGGCTCCCTTGAGCCTGAGTACAGCACATTCGGTCAGTATCGGCAAACTCACTGACCGATATATGATGATCGATAACCAGATCATGGATGATGCCCAGCCCGAAGTCTATGATATCAGCTGAATCAAAGATATAAACTTAACAATTCACCTTTCTTACATCAATGGCAAATCTTCAACAGTATAATGAATACTAAGACGATCCGCCGTTTGACACGAATCCTTTTCGGGATACAGCCCACTAAGCCATATCAAATTCCCTATTCTAGTGACCTGTTTTGGAATACAGCAGCACGGTGGAAAATGCTACATGCAAAGCTAACACTGTTTTGGCAAGGGATACAAAATGTATCATCCTGTATACTAGGGCTCAGAGCTGATATAATCATCCGTGATTAGATTATCGTACTTTCTGGCTATCTGGTGTAGTGGAGGCCTGCCCACTATCACAGTTTTAGAAGTCTAGTAGGGATATAGCCGCGTATTAGAGGCTTTTTCATCTTTTTTTTGTTCTTCTCCTCCTTCTTATCGCTTCTTTTTGTTTCTCTCTTTCTACATTTGTTGCACTGCTTATGTAAGGGTGCAGCCCTGCGACGTCGTTCTGACAGCGCTTCGTCACTGTGAAGTTGACGGTCACATGTCATGAATCATGTGACCCCAGCCATGCGAAACACCAGCTTGCCAGTCGGATCTCACTGGTGACGTAGTATATAACCGAAAGGCCAAAATCCTTAGAACAGTACGCAAGGAATGGTCAGCACTCCGCTGCGCCGAGTTGCTCGTCAATGGAAAAAACCAAGCTGTCTCCGGCAAAGTTAATTGGTTCTTCTCCATGCTTACTTCGCCATTGGGGGTACGCGCTCTCAATCTCTCACTTGAATACGTTCTTGCTTTCCAGGAAGCACAAGACTATCAGGCAGATTTCTGGTCTCTCAAGGTTGGGCTACCCATACAAGGAACTCTTCGTGGACCAAATGGCACTGGCGGAGGCGACAGTCTTGCAGCATATGGTAAAAACATCGGATTCTTACATCCTGACGTCACGGAGTCAATGTTGAAGACTGGCTAAATCATCTACCTCTAGGGCTATAAATGGGCTAAGTAGGTCTAGACGTGTTTTATGGCGCCCTTTGCTAAAGACGTTTCGCACAACTTCGGCCTGTACCTCGATTTTGATGACAACCAGATGGAAATCGCTTATTCAACCGGGGCAGACCACTTGAAGATATTAATGCCCATGTTGGCAAACAATATATCTGGAAAGGCTCCTACCACTCTGGGCGAGACACGCTGGGGCTTGCAGAAGAGGCCGGTCGGTGCTAATATCAACAATTTCCTCTTTGATGGTTTCCAACCTCACAATATTCATGAAAGTCTAGCTATTGGGAGAGCTCTACAAGTGCACGGAAGCTTAGTACGTTGTTCCAACGTTAGGTCCACTTAATAGCAACCAACAGCTATCGCAAGAGGATAGAGGAGTCATTATGTAAAGTGCTGCTTGAAAAATGCCCTAAAACGTTAGCGGAAATGCCGCTTACTAGTATTTCTACTCAGGATCTCGCATTTTATCGTAGCTCTGTTAGCCGCGAAAATCGACAAAGAAACAGACAAGACAATTGAGGTTGCGCCATATGTTATGCAGGAAGGGAGTGCTACACATCCTTTTTCAGTGCGGACACTGCAGAAGCATGCTCAACAGGAATAGCCATTTCTGACCAGTTGACCCCGTATTATCTCCTGTAGCGTATGGTCCAACGGGTAGTTTGAATGACATGTGCCAGAACGCTGGAGGTCTACGCGGCAACGTACTGCGGAAGGCGTCCAGTATGCAGCATTTTTGTTCTTATTGTGCTATGGCGTTGTCATATGCCTCAAATGTCACGTTAATTGCCGTTATCTAATCAGCACTGTTGCGAACATAATATCCTTGAAAGCAGAATGCGGGTCCACCATATGGTTAAAGAAGCCAAAAGGTACTTTTCAGCTAAGAGAGGCCAACGCTCGGCGAACAACTATGTACATAGACGCGTGGTAGAGCAGAGCGCTCGCATTACTGTCCTGGACGCTGATACGCTCTAAATAGTAACACGACAGTTTACCCTGCTAACTAGTTACTAGAGTTCTAACATGTTAACACGTCGTTGTCGTTGTGGATCAGTTCCAAAGACGATACACTTTAGCTGCAGCAGATGGAAAAGATGCAGCTGTAATCGTGGGTTGCACGACGCTAGGAACCTTTAGCGCATTGATGCTGATAGGGGAGGTACTCGTTCTTCAGTTGAGCTGTGGCGTTAAAATACCACACCCAGCCATATGTTTGGCAGCCGCAGCCGCAGCTGAGGGGGCTGGTAAGTTAAGGTCGGTAGCATTACCTGCAGCTCCCCCACTAGCGCCTTTTACTAGGACCTTCGTTGGATGAGTTTGCGTCTAATAAGAAGATGCGTTCTTCGCGGATAGATAACAGCACGTTCACGCGGGTGTAACTTTTACGTCTAGATTTTATTTCTTTTTCTTCCTAGTTTTACCTCTGGTCTACTACAGTGAATGGTTCTTTAGTATCTTTTTAAGAATAGTAAGCTACTATCTAGTTTACTAAAAATCAAAAGTTGAAAAGCAACTTTACAACTAATGAAGGTAGTATAGTATAGTATATAGCTATAACTATATAAACATGTAGCCTCTACGTACCGCTTAGACATAGCTTAGTGTAGACCTCTCTAGCACTTCGCATATATCTTACACCACCTTAGCATTAGCTAACAAATACTTGTCGCTACCGTATATAATAATTAATATACAAATTTTGTTGCAAGATAAAGTTTACTAGACGCCGAGTAAGCATTACGTGAGCCCCCTATCTTAGTTTTTAGGTTTCTATCTACAGAGTGCATCAACTCTTATAAGTTTAGCTCTAATATTCCCTGCATTGTATTTGTGCAAAAACTGTAGTTTTTTACCCTTCCTTTGCATACGACCTTACTGTAAGACGTTATCAAACCCAATTGTTGGAGATTGATGGGCAAACTTTTCGCATCGTATGATAAGTAGAGATGGGGCAGCCGGGAAGGGTCACTAAAGAGATGGTAGATGCCCCTTATATATGTTTCATCGATGCGCCCTAAAGCGATCCAACACAATATAGAGGATGGTATCTCATTGACTGTCGCTGCCCCTCATTTCAAAAGGCATGCTGCACCGCAAGAATGCAATGGTGCATATGTCGCTGCGTTCAACATCACAAATATCCGCGCGTAATTGAGTTTGGGGATATCCACATACTTTACATGGATCTTGATCACTAACTGATTGTGAAAAAAAGAAATCCGCAAGGCAAGTTTGTAGCATGGACTCAGCAAGCGGGATACATTCCTGGACTCCATCGATTGCAGGTTGACTCAGGTACTTGGGGCATCAGCCTTCCACAATCATATATCGACGAGATCTACAAGTCTATTCATCCAGCCCCTTATCACGTAGAGGACCAGGGTTGGGTGGCTAACTGCAGTGTGCGTGTGCGTGTGCGTGTGAAACGAACAAGAGGGTAACTAGGCGCTAATATAACCTCCAGGCATCTTATGCGGGTGTGGGTGTACGCATCGGAGGTGTGAATATTTCCCTCGACCGCGCCACGGTTATAACGTCACAGTCTGGAGACGATCTTGAACCTGGTCAGTGTTATGTTGGTATATACGCCGGCGGCTACCTGTTTGGATCCAATTTCCTCAGGAATTTTGTAGCAGTGCATGACATGACTAAAGGGAAGGAAAGAATGTTATTCAAACAACGAGTGTTTGCCAAATAAATTTCAACAAGGTAGTTGAGAAAAGGAAAATAAGAACGCGCAATAGGCCTTGGCGTAGAACAACTGCTGTTAGACTTTACAGCGTCCCGCACAGCTCAACGTATTAAATGTTACAACATCACGAGATAGCAGAAGCGATAGAAATTTAGGTGAAGCATTTGAAAAAAGTCCGCACACTGAGGAAGACGGAGTGTATCTCAAACTAGGACTTGATTGCAGCTTTAGCTGCATATGAAGGTTAGTTCCTTGGGGGTTTTCGTGTGACGGTGTTTGGCAGATAGGCACAAGGAAACCAAGAGCGAAATCTTGAGACTCGTTGAGCCGGTATAAAGCAGGTGGCTTAGCGCGATCAAAGCGATTCGGAAGTCCAAGATAGGCGCGTCGCAGGCGCTGCTATGGCAAGTTGTGGGTAGTTGCGTAGCTTTTAATGTTAGGTTGATGGATTAGGCGTAACGCTTCGGTGTGCTTTTGCAACGCCACCACCTCTTCTTTATATACAGACTTTCTCTTATTGACCTTAGACATAGTAAAAACGATATGCGTAGTTAAGTTTGTTTAATTATGCGTTGTTGTGGTAGATGTATGTACTAAAAGCTACGTGTTATCATTGAGGTGATCATTATGTATCGTTGAGGTGATAGCCCCGTGCGAAGCACTGGCAATTTCATTGAAATTCTGCTACAGTAGCCGTTGGGCCCGAGTATGCTATCTCGTTTGCAATAGTGGGATATGATCTTCCTTCGTCATGCATCTCACAAGCCTGCCTGGATGAATAACACCCATTACTATAACAACCAAGAACATGAGCGCGGCATCAAAGATGTACAAGAACACTTCAGTATTATAGAGATGGCCCTCACTCCCTTCCACGAATTCTGCCAACCGAAAGATGCTGCGCACCACCACTAGCGAACTAACTCCATAGAGCATCCACAGGTATCTCCTCCACCCGCCATTCATGGAGACTGGCGTAGGGCTCGCCGCCAATCTGCCGTGGAAAATTATTGCATTAACGATGAAAAGAGCGAATGCACCGAGCTGTACACCGAGACCTGCAATGACAATAGTATTTCCCGTTTTGATGCCAGCGGGGTCGCCGCTAGCCTGCATTGCCGTGCCCATCATCTGGCAGACGAAACTTCCAATATCGATGACGACGTAAATCTTAGTGGTCCAACGAGGAGATAGGAAGGCGTGTCTTACGGCATCGAGAGCACGGACGATACGGCCAAGCGCCATGTAGATTGTGGCGGAGAGGAGCGGTGCAGAGGCGAGGATGAGCATGAGTTGTATCAGGTAGGGGCCACCGTTACGAATATTTCGATGAGACTGAGCCCGAGCCCAGTACCCAGCCGCCTCTCCTAAAGATCAAAAGACGCGATATCAGCTGGATGTTCCGGACGGTGAGACATAATTTAGATGTACGAATCTTACCGGCGCATCCAAGAATGAAGGGAATGAAGAACCACGAGCGATACATGATCAGCATGCACAGGTGCACGAAGCCGCCAGCCGCAAATAGGACTAGGAAAGCCCAACCAGCTGTTCCTGAAGGTGTGTAAGGGTAGAGATCAAAGTCGGCATCTCGAGAGATCAGCATGGTGATTGTGTTTTCGCGAGAGATAGCTATGGTATAGCAGCACGAATAGGTAGTAGCATGTAACGCTCAAAGAGGTCAATTGATAAAAGAGAGGGAAAGAGAATTTCTTGTCAAGAACGAAAAGGAGTTGGAACAAACTGAACTGGAGAAGACACTACAAACAGGCGAAGAGAGAACATCGTTATATACATTCAGATAGAGCTATAACCTTCGTAACAGGTAAGGCAATTACCATTTAGGCAACTTGTTTTGCTCAAAATTATTACCGCTAACGTATTGGATAAGCGAGTGAGCCAGGCAAGCGAGTGAGCCACCCCAAAAACCACCAAAAACGAGAAAATTTGAGACTTGATATCTCAACAACAGCTTGTAATTAACTTCTAAAACTTTGTAGTTATCCTTTCTTACCTATTTTTCGAAGTTTGTTAGACTAGAAAGTTAATCTAGAAAGTAGTTCTGAAGATATAGCAACCTAGACTAAAAGATAAGGACCAAAACCTAATATCTTAATAATAGATAAGTATATTGGTCTAGAGTTTTAATAGGAGCCTTATAGTAGGACAAAAAGACTAATGACAGAATAGTAGAAGTTAATTTTCAGCCGTTGTTAAGATATCAAGTCTCAAATTTTCTCGTTTTTGGTGGTTTTTGGGGTGGCTCACTCGCTTGCCTGGCTCACTCGCTTATCCAATACGTTAGTAGGATTAAATATAGATATAGTCTAGCGCAGGGTCCATGCAGGCCTTTGGCGCGATATCACGTACGTATTTCTTCTCTTTCGTTTGCCGTCGTGTCCGTTACGCGTCATTTGCTTGGCTTTTACACCAACTATACTTTTGCCATGCGCTAATCAATCATGCATGGCGCATCCCCAAACTGACTCACTCTAGCTGAACCGATTTGACATATGAAACACTGAAGAACAGAAACTTGCATTTGGAGACTGCGCAACGACTGTATCCTATGTAAAGCGCACCGTGTCAAGGCAAGGATTCCATGTCATTGGTTTGTGTGCACTCACGCATTCTAACGTGATAGAACAAACTAGCATTTTTTAAATGACGGCGATTATAGTTTGTCGTCCTGTTACAACCTTAATTTCTATCAGCTCTTCTACCCCTGCATTCTTATCTAGTCCCCAGTATGATGTTGTATAATCTTAGATCAACCCACACGATCAGGCATATAGTCGAAACTCGCGACTTGATATTGCTGGAGTGCAATGAAACAGATGAGGGACTGAACTTTGTTTTGGCTTGGGCAACATCCAAACCAGATACTGGCCTTTGCTGCAGTACATTCGAATAGATCGCTAAGATGTACAAAATTGATCACAATGGCTTCGATGCTTATCTTAAGTTGGAATCCATCCTACAACCGCACATGGCCATCTAATGCAGATACGATCCTCGTCCCTCAGAACCTCCCAAATGCCACTCAACACGTGCGTCGACCATCCTTTTAGATACCAAAATCTCTCCAATTCGTACATCAGTACCACGAAGTGCGCATAGATAACTAAAGGTACAGCATCATGCCTTTGCACTGCTTCTAGAAATTCCTCCCTCATTCTATATAGCCATGCAAAGATAACGTGATACTCGCCAAGGTCGCCACAATAACGACTATTGTATAGTTCGATGAGAATATCCAAGGAATGAAGGTTGACTGGGAGTGACAATGGAAGAGAGTTGTAGGTAACGTATTCGCGTAATTCATCAAGAGGCTGTTGATAGTCAATGGATGGATCGGCCGGCGGGAGTGGTTTCCCTCTGGTTCGAAGACTCGATGCATGTTTTGAAAAGGCTGCTGGTCCTAATGTCTCGATGGTTGTTCGAATGCCGCGAAATATGGTGAGCCAGTCTGAGCGGCCTGTTCCAAACGCAAGATACTCTCCAGGTCGTGGCCCCTGTGCCCAGTTGAGGAAAATGACCAGCTGGGCAGCTATAAGAACAGCATCGCAGTTGTCTTGGTTAAAATGTGACAATTCAGCTGTCTAGTTTGTATCTGATAAGTTACTGAGGCAACCTTAAAGTGGAGAATTGGTACCTACTAAAACAGGCATAGCTGCGGCATAATGCTCATCTGCTCGTAGTACATACTCTTCACGGCGCGCTGGGCGCGAGTAGGCCAAATGAAGAGCTGTGAAGGCTAAGATAAGACGCAATACATATCTGTTAGCAAGGCCAATCTCAGTGACATCTTGCTTCCAATACGAGGCCCCTCTGTTACCTGCTGCCAGTGAGTAACAAGTAGATGTGGTCCAATGATACATGAGCTCAATGTCAAGTACAGATAGGTCGAAAGAGGGAGCCAAAATGCTGCCCGCGCTGTCGTTTGGCTCGTAACCCGGCGTATTTGCAATGCTAGATGCTACCGCTGATGAATAGTCACACCGAATGTGGCGGCTCCTGCAACTTGAACATTCTGGCTTCCTCTCGTCGCACTTGAAACAGTCAGTCCTCAGGTCGTTATCAATGAGAATAAATCACACCTTTACACGTCGCCTCTTGCATTGCTTACACCCAGAGCGCGACTTGCGATGAGCACGTCGCTGTACCGACTTCGTTGTGACAGATTCTTGGATACTCTCGCCATGAACAAGATTAGGAGATGGCACACATGACTGGGTTTCTGTGCCACTGTTGTCTGCTTGTGCACTCCTGACAGAGGGTGGAGTGTTCAATTGCTTGGTCGTTGATGTCATATAATCAAAAAACGCGACGAGCGTTGGCAGCAAGAAAAGCGAGAATGTACGAGTACGAGCCAATACTGCTCGCTAGTGGGTGGGAGAGTATAAATAAAGCCAATCATGACGCGTAATCACTTTGCGGTCAGTGGGGGGCATGTGGGCGAAAACCGCCGAACTAGTCCGAGGTAGCATTGCATTAGTTACATTTTGGTGGTCGTATTTCCGCGTACTCGTATAGTTTCGGAAACAACTTGTTAGTCACTTTTAGCTCAAGAATATGCTACCATACTAGTGTCAGCATAATTGGCAGACATAAAATCAAGATTCGAGAGATATCCTGCCAAAGCAATCCATCCATCCATCCATCCTCCTCCTGCTCGGTCCAGCTTTTCAACTTCGATTACGAGAACCAAAAATTCTGGAGCACCTACACCTCAATGCCTGTAGCCAAGGAGACATTGGCTAGTCGTACTTCGAACCGAAACCAGATGCCAATCCGTTCAACCACCTTCAGAGATGCCATTAATGCGCGCCTCAGCAGACCAGTCGCCGGTCTTTTCAGCCTAAATGTTCGTGTCCTACAATTGATCTTCGCCCTCGCCTCCGGAATCTCTTACGCTCTTGAACTCTCGCGCAACAATACCTCGGTCTTCATCTACTCGCAAGTTGTGTTCGGTTTGACCCTCACAATGCTGATCGGGGACGCCTTCACTATGCGTTCGTACAAGCTGATCTTCATCATCGAATCGGTCATATGCATATTGTGGCTTGCTCTCTTTGGATCCTGCTACACGATATTTTTCGACTCAAGTGCACCTCTGAAACCTGAGTACTCCAACGTGAATATGAGGAGGATGAAGACCGCAGTATGGCTGAATCTTGTCAACTTCGTTCTGTGGTTGTCAAGTGCAGCATTTTCGACAACCATGTGCTGTTTGGGAACAAATGCACTCATCCAGGGGAAATGGAAAAGCATGAGGGCAAAGAAGACTGCGGGAAAATCTGACCAGAGTAGCGATATGGAAACGGGATATGTGCCGCCAGCTCCTGCACATGCCACTGAAGAGCAGTTGCCGGCATATGAAGATATTTCAGAACCTGCTAGAACAGAGTTGTAAGGCACATTTCAGCATTCTATGCTGAGCTAAGGTAGCTAGTATATGGTTTTGTTGGGCTACATCTTCAAACTTACTCGTCCCACTGCACTAGGGGGCACCCTACCTAGGTGCGCACGGACTCCTCGCTCCGCTCGTCGTCCTGCGCAGCTCAACGTAAATCCTTAGCTCAACGTAAATTTTTATCTAAAAGGCCTATATTAGATAGATTTTAACTACAAACATTATATCATTTAAGGCTATAGACGATACAGATCGTAAATATAGTTAACAACCTCCCCTCCTTCAGGTGTAGGTGTCGCAGAAGGTCCTCATTATTGTGTTATCGTCGCCTTTATTACAGCCTTTGCCCGTCGCGCAGCCTGCCGTACAGCCTTCTCAACGTCCTGCTAAGCTCGTCGATCGACGGTAGATCGAGCTTCTCTTGCTGTCAATACACCTCCCTTTAATATTTGCCTGCGCGAGCTGCTTTGCCTGTTCCTACGGTCGCGCGCTGCTGCTATCAAGTCATATAGTTCCTCTATAGCTAACGCTAAAAGGTGCGCGTTAATAATAGCAGCCTTTGCCAGCCTCTCGATGCGGTCGAGATCGCAGGAATCCTCGCTAAGAAGTAGATTTTCTATTTTATTGGCAAACCTAATCAATGAGCGAGGTGTTATAGGCGTTACTGTAAGAGGGCTATTGGCATCGTCTTGCGGTGGTGGTGTATAAGGCTGATCGCGTGGGTACACCTTGATCAGCGCCCTCAACGGGTCCCAGGGCTCAATACCTGCCTTTAACCAGGCTAACTATATAGTCAAACGTGTAAAAGCATTTTTACGGATACCGTATATCGCGTCAAGAAACTCTAACTTATTAAAGTCAGTACAGCCTTCTCTTGTCGCGTGCTCTACAGCTGTTCTATATACCTTCTCATACGATTGAAATACAGCAACGTCAAGAGGCTATAGGTTATGAGATGTATAAGGAGGTAGCGTATAAACTACGATCTAATTTTCATCACAGTAATCAAGGAACTCTTTTATACTATAAGATCCAAAGCCGTCAAATAATAGTAAGCGCCATACGCTAGATTGGCGACGCTTTATCCATTTATCGAAGTACTTAAGCCATTCAATCAAGAGCTCGTCGTTATTATAGCCTGTCTCTGACAATCCTATCGTATACGAGCTAAGTATTGACGTATTAGTGTACTACTTCTCAAGCTATGCCTTTACCTTAAGTATCAAGAAGGGCGGAAGGACGTATCCATCAGCAAATATTACTTCTATAGCAGTGACATAGTCTCTGTTCGTATCGCTAGGCGATTGTACAGCATCGGTACGGCGTGTAACAACCCAGTTGCTGCCTCCAACACCAATACGAAATCCAGTCTTGTCCATATTATATAGATCCTGTGGCTATATCGCGTACTCATCAAGGACCTTCCTTAGAGCGTCATGATGTAGTTGTTATACTGTAGGATGGTATAATATATTGTGTCTTCTAGAAAACTTCCGCGCTCTGATCTTACGGGACAGCACCTTTGTCGTACAGCAGCCTTATTGCCGCCTCGTAGCTCTGAAGCCGCTTATAATGCTGAACAGTATTGCGTAAGCGCTGTTGACTCCTGGAAGTATATAGACGTCTATTGAAGCATTGCGATTTAGGATAGAAAGAGATACTACAGAAAGGATTTTTCCACCTGCCTTTATTGCCTTCTGTTACGACCAGCTCGGGAATCTTAAGTTTTTAAAGCATTAAATGACTAGCAATTCTACTAAATTCTAAGCTTGCAGGTCCTTAAGTAGCAAGACGGTTGTTATTAGATAGAAATCAACTATGACTACCCCGCCTGGCTACTTAAGCTTGGCAGAATGGTGGGCACTTTAAGGGTGGAGGTTGAACACCTATTAAGAATACTTTGGAGTGAGTGCTGATCTTGACAATGTTATCGCGGCTTAGGAAAAGGCCATCAAACTTATTAGTCTAGATTCTCCACCTCGTCTAGCCTTGTTCATGAACAAAGTGAAGGCCTTCTGCACGAGATATGAAATTCTTGCATTAGACGATATTGGTGGGGCAATTGAAAAAGGTAGAGGTGCTGGAGGTGCTGGAGGCTAGCCGCAAAAGCACGGCGATACTACAGGTTGATTTGTCTATGACATAGCTTGCCTAGTATGAGCAGAGGGGTGATACAAATGACTTAGAAGAAGCTTCACGTCTCGTAAAGCAAGCTGTGGAGAAGAACAAAGAGAGCGATCCAAACTGGACAATTTGTCTGTTCAACCTTGCTAGGATTTACGAGCATGGTAATAGTGTAACTATGATTGAGGATGGTATATCGGCACTACGACTGTCTTAAGCAAGACGCGGCTGAGGAGGCACGACGCGCATATTGAAGTGCTTTTTAGGTTGGCGCAATTTTGGTACTCCGAGCACAATTGGATAAAAGAGGGGCGAGACTTTCACGCCTCTATGGAAACGGCCCTGGATGTGATTGAACTGCATTATGCGGAAGAACACCCTTAGGTTGACACAAATGCCTAAAGCGGCGTCCTGGAACTTCTATGGATATGTGGTGAGGAAGAGCAGGAGAATGTAATTAGAGAAGCGAGATTGCGATGTAGGGGTGTAAATGGATGACTGGCTATTGCTGCTCACTTTTATTCTCTATCTGAAGAAGCAAATAAAGCGCTAGTAAAATTTATCTAGAGACCTCGAGGACGATTACCAAGTTGCAGGATACGAGCATGAAGAGGTCGTTTACCTGCTATACAAGACGATCGAGGAGAGTATCAGGCCGTTACGCGCCACTTCCATTCCGTGATAGATTGTATTCGCCAACAAAAGTCCGCGCAAACGGACGGTTGGAAAGAGGCTACGAGCTGCAAACCAGAAAAGCTAAAGCTGCTACTAAGCAGGAATGAACCACCAGCGCTCGTGTGGAGATTGAGTAGCAGTGTCGCTGCAAGGAAAGCAACCTTTCCCTCCTTTCGAATTGAGACATTGATGAAGAGGCTGAATCTCAGAGCTCTGGCACACAACCCGCCTAGCATATGAGAAATGCAGGTCCTGTATTACCCTTGTTCGGCACGAGGCGGTCGAAACCGCAAGCACCCCTGCTATCGCAGTACCTACAACGATAGATTCGCATAAAAGACTCGTTGTGGTCCGCCATTGATCTACTGCTGCAATTGGGTCTTGGCTAACAAATCGCAGCTTCGGCTATTGTGTGGCTGTATGCGATGCATCGAGATTGCACCCAGCGGCCCAAATGGGGTGTAGGGTGATTACCTATTGATATTTCTAGCAATAGAAATGCTTGTGCTCTCATCATACATGCTAGTTGCCCATATCATCACAAAGTATCCGCATCTGATCACTCCAGCCAAATGTCATCATGACCGTTCCTTTCCTGATAAAACCCTTCGGCGTGTCCCTTTATCCTATGATTGGGAAGCCTGACTACAACTCACTATCCGCCGAGGCCTTCTCCTACCCAGAACCTCACGACAACTACTCGGAGAGCTTTTCGCATCGCAATTACGACCTTGGTATGGAAGCGCACGAGCAGCATCCTCCAACTATGCACCGCCCACCCAACACTACTGCTAGCAATGCGCCCTCTAGCGGATGGTCGACGGAGGAAATGTGCAACACATTCGCTTTGAATGACGTACCAGACAGCACAGTCTCGCGAGCCTCGCTTGTACTTACGCCTAGTGGCAGTTCAGCAGCTCGTATTCCTGTCTGCAATCCCATGTCTAGCTCGACTTCGCTGCGCTCGCTCGAATGCGCGCCTCCGTTCTCTGACTCAGGACAACGCGCCTCTGAAGGCGAAACAACAGCAACGCCTGCTCCACGCAAGCGAGGACGGCCCCTTCGTAAGCGCACTTCTGCCACCTCTGCTAATAGCTCTATGTCATCAAATAGCGTCTGCCAGACAACCTGCATGCCGCATACGCAAGTCGAGCGCAAGCATCGTGAAGGCATCAACAAGCAGCTCGAGCGCTTACGCCGGACTGTACCAACATTACCACAGATCGTGCTAGCGGCAGCGATCGACTATATCAGCCGCATCGAGAGAGAAAGAGACGCCGTCATTGATGAGATAGAGCGGCTAGCAGGCGACGTTAGAACTAGGCAACTCGAGAGAGGTATCAGCGAGCTGTCACACCTACATGACGCCCTCATGAACGACACGCTTAGAACACAGCATTCTTGCTATCTCTAGCTACTTGCTGCATTTGTGCTATCATCTTGTTTCATCTGGCCGTTTCTAATCATAGCACAAAAGATTCAAGTCGGGTTCGGTTTCTGATGCTACCCTACATCATGTGTAAATGCTATCTACGCGCATCAACCTACCCGAATCTCTCGGAGTAGAAAGCCTCCATGTCTCCAAAATGATGGTTTCACACTATAGTTGGTGTGCAGGAAGCGAAAAGTCCCTGCGTGGCGAGAGCCATATTCCGCGCTTATACTAGCCCCGCAGGGTCCTCTTCCTGCCCTGTCTCAGCCAGAAAGTTGGTAGCCGACATCATATCGTTGCACTGATATAAGACGGGCTAAGTCCGCTGACCTTCAATGTCGGCTAAGAACTCCTCTAAGGATAGAGATTGCAGGCAGGAGGCGAAGCCACAGTTACTGACAGAGCAACAGCTACAGGCGGGGATAAGCGAAGAGAAGTGGGTGGCGGTAAAGGAGCGGGCGCAGATATCGAAACAGATATACAGGTGGTCACAGCACCCGCACCTGGTGCAGATGTAGGAATTGAAATAGTGACAGAAGCGCTGACTTGCTGTAGAGCTTTAGCAAGTGTTTGGCCCTCGTGTTGATAGTGAGGTTGAAAGCGAGGAATAGGTCGTTCGAAAGCTGAGAGGTCTCGGCTAGTGGATGCTTCGTTTCTCCTTATTGCAGCTCTTATTTTAGCTGTAAGAGGCTCTAGAATAGACTGGTGCGGCTTGGGGGTTGAGAATACCGAAGGTACTTGCTTGCGTTGATAGCGCTAATACTTATCGTAGATATGGTTCAAACGTAGTATAGATCTAGCAGCCACTACTTCTTGCAGCGTATAGTGGCATAGAAGACCGTTCGTTTTCTCGAAGAGGCCTGAATAAGAATGCCCACCACGACGGTGCCTTTGCTCTTTCTAGCGTAGCAAGTCTTATTGCCTGATGCGCTCGATGGCTAGGGGTGTGAGGACATCGTGGATCCCAGGAGGCAGGAAGGGCATGGACTCGAGCTTGTGCAGGAGCTTGATGCTGTGTCTAGAAGAAGCAAGCTCCATTTTGTACCTGTTGTGTTAACTCGTGAAATTGTTTGTACGCTTGACAAAGTTACGCGGCTAGTAGACCCCAACGCGATCTGCGCAGCGCGCAGCTAGCAGCTTATTAGCTGTATTACGTACGGCTGCATATGCAGGCAGAAATCTACGTCTATCTAGGTCGAGTATATATCCTACAATTACCTTCTTCTCTAGCTAGATAAGCTTTCTTGAGTTGGGCTAGCAATCGCGTCGGGCAGGCTTGCTAGCGCGTTAGCGGCAGATCGTTTGTTCAGACACGCTGTAGATAGCAGCGGCACTGTGATTGCTCTGTATTTGACGAGAATTGATAGAGGAGATAGCAAGCTAAATATCTGCTTTATCTAAACCTAATAGAGTAGCGCTGCATTAAGCCACTGCACGTTAAGATAGGAGAGGTGCGCAAAGTTTGTAGGGTGCGGCGCTCGCTTGTAATCTACGTTACATAGGCTCTAACATTCCTAGGAGGTGACCGTCTTAGTGAGGTAGCTGCTTCGATGATGGAACAAAAAAGTTCAAGGAAACAAGGAGAACCGTTAATCTGCCTGAAGGGTTCTACATGGCGCAATGTCGTTACATAAAGGGGGGTTTGCTTTTCTCTTGTGACTTGAGCTCAGCTCGGGGAACGCAGTAATTAAGACTAGCGCCACGTCGCTTCCTTAGTGCACACCCCCTCCGTAAAAAATACGAGACTACCCCCGCACAGACCACTCCGCCAAAGTAGTCTCGTTTTTTTACAGAGGGGGTGTGCATTTCCAGGGCACCGGCCCGGATTTTCCCCGCATCTTAACGCACGCGCACGCAGAACTAGGCATCAGTTATGTTGGATCCTGCTGGACCGAGCAAGAGCACGACTATAGCTAAGCACACTGCGCAACGACTTCGGGTCCGCATAATCCATACCGTGGTTCACATGCGCAACAGCCAATTACCAGAAGGTTTCTGGAATCTGCAGGTCCGTCACTAGCGCAGCATGAAGGTTAAATCAGACCGCCAGCTGCATCCCTGGCACGGAGCTGTGCCGGATCCCCCGTTCAAGCTGTATGGTGCATTCGTCATATAGAGTTTTGATGCCCCTGGGGTCGAATGCACGTAGTGTATGCACAGACACGAAGGAACTGCTTTGCTTGCTCATATTATAGGGAAGGCCGCAGGTTTCCGTGGCGTAAGCCACCTCTATAGGCGTTTGATACGTATAAAAGTGTGTTCCACAGTGAACGACGTAGCTGTAGACTAAGGGCTCCTGGTATGCAGGTAACCCAACATGAAGCGGTTCTTCCTCCTCTGTATTCTGCTTCTGGCTGTGGTTATACCGTCTCGAGCCCAAGATCATGCCCTCAGCTCGGTTCCGCCATGTGCAGTAAGTTATGTACAATTCGACGAGAAGACCAACACACTTATAGCCTACCTAGCAAAGCTGTGTAGACAACTTTCTCAAAACACCGAATTGTAACGCTCAGTCGGCCTCTTTCCTGTCCTGCGCCTGTAAAAATTCCACTGCCTTGACTCAAACGCGGCAGTGTTTCACTGTCGGATGTACATCAAAAGAATTGCTCACTGCGCTCAACGTTACTAGCGTCGCGTGCGACGAACCAGTCCGCAACAGATGGAAGTCCTATCGAATTATTCATATCGTCTTCTTCTCTCTAGCTCTCACTGCCATCGCTATTCGATGGACGATTCATGCTGCGCAGAGTACTATACATTGGATACAAGAGGCTAATATGGTCTTTGTTTTGGTCAGTAATTTCATTCTGATGGAGGATGTATCTCACACTCCGCAGGGTCTGAACATTGGTCTTTTCGTTGTTTGTTATAAAATGAGTAAGTGACCAAGCCCACGACAAATTGCGTCAAGACGTACTCACCACAACAGCGTTTACCGGGCTGGGCCAAGACTTGTGGAAAGTTCCGTTCTCAGATATCACGTATACTCTATACGTCAGTCTCTCCCCTCTCTTAACCATTTCTGCAACTCACACTTCCGCTCCAGCTCTTCTGGATCTCCGAATGCACTTACTTCGCCCTCATCACATTCGTCAAACTCCAGTTCCTCCTCTTCTATCTACAGATCTTCCCCGACCAGAGATTCCGCTGCATCGTATTTTGCGTCATCGCATTCAACTTGGCCTCTATGGTTGCTTTTATATTCTCTTGTATCTTCCTATGCTCGCCGATAAGCTTCGCGTGGACGCAGTGGGACGGAGAGCATACAGGCAAGTGTAACAATAACAACACGCTGTCCTATGCGAATGCTTCCATCAGCATTCTTCTTGACTTAGTCGCGTTGTCTCTACCAATACCAGAAATCTGGAAACTGCAACTGTCTCTCAGGAAAAAGATTGGCGTGTTGCTGATGTTCAGCGTGGGAGCTTTGTAAGTGCCAACACTACGTCGCTTTGGATAATGGAGATGTTGACAGGATAACTCAAGCGTGACCATCGTCTCAATCCTCCGTCTGCGGGCTTTCACCTACTTTGCTAAAACAAGAAACGTCACTTGGGACTTCACAGAAGCTTCGCTATGGTCCATCATTGAATGGGAAGTCGGCATCATTTGCTCTTGCATGCCTGCCATGCGTCTCGGCTTAGCGCGCCTCTTCCCCAAGATCCTCGGCAGCACAGCGCACAGCACACACAAGAACACGAACGGAACGAGTCCGGGACGAAGCGGGAAGAGTACACTTCAAGGATTGGGCACGGGCGGTATCAGCGCAAAAACAACATTTAGCGTGAGCCATATGCGGAAGACACAGAGTATTGACAGTGAGGGGGGCTTTGTGCAGTTGGTGGAGATCGACGCAGGCGCGCACAGTGCGGCGGCCTCGACAAGGTCGTTGACTAGCGAGGGCCGCGAGGCATAGGACCCTTGACGATATGATCAAGGTATATAATGTAGTGTTCTCACGAATTCATTAGTTTCAAATAAAGACTTGAGCGTTTAGCATACTCGTTGACTGGTATTAGGTCAAGTCTCCCGTCTTCACGATCAGTACAATTGAGATGAAGGCATCTTGGATCGCAGACATGCGTTACTCAAGGTGTAATCCCTTTGCTATGAGGTAGATTCTCTTCTAGCCTTCCCGTGACCAAGTTCGTCAGGTCTCCAGTCACCATAACTACTATCTCACGTGCAATACATTCACCATGAGCTCGGCCACTCGCGTGCTTGCCTCACGCTTTCTTCGTAGTTCTGCCCGGTACGCGAGTCTATAGTGGCACTTCATCGCATGTACCTCAGCAGTGCAACCACCTCCTCCCTAAGCCAGCTCAGCACTGCCACCGTAGCTCAGGTAGGGCTAGCGGCTAGGTCTAAGCACGACTCGCTCGGGCTTGATCAATTTCAATTCGTGTTTTACTTGGCTTAGCTTGGTCGCTCTTTTAGCTCTGCCGCGCGTCCCTGCCACAAGCATGCGCCTAAGGCTTGCAACTACACAGCCATCGATTTACAGCCAGGGAGCCTTGCGTGCCTGAGTCGCCTACCGTTTGCCTGCTGTCAGCCTGCCTGATGTGCTTCGTACGTGCGCACGGCAGCCACATCTCCTGTTACTGTACATCTCTCACCCCTCTACGTGTGTACTGCTACGCGCGATCGAGCCTGCCAGCATTTTCCCAGGAGAACATGCAGAAGTGTAATGCGCCTTCTCAAGTGCCTCCCAGACGATGGCGACTTTGAGCCGAGAATTTCCGACGGTAACCCTGCGCTTTTGTACGCCACCCTCTCGTACACCTAGACAGCAGGTTATGAAGTCACATATAAGAAGCTTGCAGAGAGAGCTGGCACAAACAAATCCAACTATACGGAGCTCTGCTTTTGTAGCGAGCGCGCCGCAGTAGACGGTCTTAAGTACTTATAGGCTGACACCTATTATATTAATAAGGCCACAAGCGACGAGCTAAGTACAGCGATTAACTCTATATTCTGCGGGTACCAGCGCGCTACTAGTTGCTACGTGTACTTAGCTAACGTTTCTATCATAGAAGAAAATACTAACGTTACAGCCTTTGGCATATCTTAGAAATAGGATTGTAGACGCAGCTGACAGTTCGTGCGAGGCTAGACGCTACAGACGCTACTGGCGACCGGCCAGTGTTGAGTTCTTCTCCCGAGAGGCAAGCGTTCAGGGAATAGGATCTCGCTAAAGCAGGAGATCTACGAGATTACTACAATTCCTACTAAGGCGCTAAGAGATTGGAAGCTCAGCGATCTCAGCGTCGAGAAACGTATGCGCTGGGCCGCGGGACGCACAACGGCGCTGGAGGAAGACAAAATGTAAGCTGCTGCTATTGCAGTGCTTACTACATTCCTCCACGACATCTGAGCTGCATCGTCACTCTTCTACGATACACACAACATATACTCTTCATACTACCACCTCATGCTTACACAAAACGTACTATCTGCTGGGGATCTTTGGCGTGACGCTCATGCTAAATTGTCATATTTCAAGGTAAGCAGAACCCATTCAAAAAAAGATAGTAAGAGACAATAGCCTTATAGCTTAAGGCTACTAACCTAAAATTACCTATTCTTCTAACCTATTATTGAGTTTATTATATTAGTAAGTGTCTATGGCGTCTCGTCACGCAGGGTGTCTCGCTACGTAGGGACGTTAGTAGAGATCCGTGAGCAATTTCCTACCCAAAATAGAAAGGCTTTACTTCGCATTCTATCGCGTCTTGTTTTTAGGTAACTTAATTCTATCTCTAAACTAAGAGCGCTTTTTGTAAAGAATAAATAATACTTTCTCTGCTACTTACTGCTTACTATAGAGTTTACAGGTCTTATTCAGTGGATTTATTACTATTTTTACTTTAAAGACACTTTAGTCGCCTACTAATATAGAGAGAAGCTAAGAGTGTAATGGGACGACGCTGCTGAGGTGCACCTCGCCTATCCTTTTTAATAAGGCTAAGCTCCACCCTACCTAATATCCACCTATAGTAGTTAGCCGAGACTGCTACTCACGTAGTGCCAGCTGACTGATAGCCGGCACCACACGACGTGGTACCACAGGAAGACCATGCGCATTTCGTGCCTGTCGCAGACGCAAAATCACCTTGGTCGATAACGCTTGGATTGTATCCATTCTGCTCGGCAAAGACGTCCAGTTTCCCACCCAGAAGGGCTTTTAGTGCCGTGTGATCCGTGTCGTCCAGATCTATAGACCAGACAAATAGGCCAAGCAGACTAGTCTTGAATCAGTGGGAAGCGGCTTCAAAGTGGCGGGATTACTCACCCTTGCTCTTTTTGCGAAATCGACTTTGTTCTAAAGCGTTTCTTCATCATCATAAGACACCCACTGGTTGTTTGAGCCCCCAAGCCAAATACTTCACACCAGCTTCCTTGTCGTAAATCTTTTCGAGGTTGAATCGCTTTATCTACGACTCAATCTCAGCGAAGGAAAGTATGCCGTCTTCACCGGTGCATTGCCCAGCCACGCCAGGTGCAGAATGCGGGCAGCCAGGCTTATTATAATTCGCATCCTTGGGGGTATACAAACGACTATAAAACCCTATACCTAGATTGATCTAATCTGTAGGAATGCCTATACGCTAAAACAAGTTAAGAGATTCTCTCCAGCCACGGCCTTGTAGAACTTCTTGCAACCTACGACCATACCTTGCTGCACTGGAGTAGGTGTAGTGGAAGCTGTCTTCGTCGTGGTTGGGACGGTGGAGGTCTTGAACGTTGAAGATGCCGGTACAGTGAATCTAATGGTGCGGATGCAGACATTGTACCCAGACCATAGCTTCGAGCAGTCGGTTCCAACGTAGGGATTCCACTGGTAGAACTGGTCAAGAAAAATGCCTGCTGTGGCAGCAATGTCATAGCATCCATCTCCAGCCTTGACGAGGTAGATGCCGTTGCAGTTCGGAACCATACTTGGCTGTACGGGCTTCGGTGTTGCGACGCCATTACCAGTGGACGTATCCACAGTGTTCGTTGGCTTCACCGTCGTAGATAGAGCGGGAGTGATAGCGGGCTTCGGTGTGGGCGTGCTGCCGATCAATCCGATGCAAACATAGGTCTTGGCCCAGAGACTTGTGCACTCATTGCCGAGTGCTCGGTTCCAAGCGTAAAAGTCATCCAGAGAGATGGAGTAGGTCGATGCTATATCATAGCAGCCATCATCACTGACAACAGGATGAAACTTGTTGCAGTTAGAAGTCATACCAGATTAGATTGGAGACAGAGTTGCAACGCCATTAGTCGGCGACGGAGCCAACGTTGATGACGAAGTCGGCTTTGTTGGCGGTGGTACTCCCCAATTATCCTCAATGCAGTAGGAGTTGCCAACAACAAGCTTATATTCCGTGCCGATCGACGGGTTCTGTCACCGTTAAGAACTTTTTTAGAATCAGGTCTACTATGAACTTACGTATGTCTTGGACTGAGCTTCACTAATCCAGTTGACAGTCGGGAGCAGGTATCGCTGGATACTGTGACTACCCAGTCACTGCAGTCCGATACCTTCGCTTCTGCTGGTGCGCATTTTCAGCATTCTTGGCTCTATGTTGCTGTGTCTGCGCAAAGAGTGCACGTGCGCGCTAGCAAAATTCTTATGTCGATAGTGCGACGACTGTCTACGGTTTTGTTTTACAAAAACATAAGGATATATTCTTTGAATTTTCAACAGTACGCATCGACAACAACTACTACTACTTCAGTAGTTACCATCTTCAGTAGTATAGTGGTCAGTATTTCCGCTTGTCACGTGACAATGCGCGGGAGACCGGGGTTCAATTCCCCGCTGGAGAGCTTTTCATCTTTTTTTAGGTAGCGCATTGAAGGTTGTGGCCACGAGGTACACATGCCCTAGGCTACGGTAAAGGTTTTTGTTTTCTTTCTTTTTTCTTCAATTACCTAAGATACAAAAAGAAAGGGAGTGCTTTATACTAAGTTATTATTACAAAGTTAATTAAATAGTAATATTAGTTAATAGCTAACGTGGTTCACAAGCGAGCGCCCCACCCAAGCGAGCGCCCCACTAAACACTAGCGCAGCGCACGCGCAGCGACGCAGCATAACACTACAACAAATTACTATACTATACGCAATACTATAGAATTATTCAGAAGCGTCGCTATTATCTACATCCTCTATTTCTGCCTTACAGGTGCGGGCGTTGTGCCCAACCTCGCTGCAACGGCCGCAGCGCCTCTCTGCGCGCACCCTCTTCGCAGGCGTCTCCCCGTCCTCACGACCACCACTCTCCTTTTCAGCAATCAGGTCAGATACCTCACCAACTGTTAGAGTCTCCTCTGCGCGTACGTACCGCCTTTTGCGAGTCTTGCGCTTTGTAAGCGTGTTAACAGCGTCTCGCAGGCGGCCTATTTCCTCCTGCACCAACACCATATTGTGAGCTATCTGCTAAGCGCCTTTACTTAGCTGCTTAACCTGCTGATCTAATGAGCTTGCTGGTGACCCTTGGTAGTTTTGCATGCGATTTCGAATCAGCGTAGATTGCGCCTCTATCTCGCGGGCGTTGCGCGGTGTTTGCGCCTCCCAGAGGACTGTGCCTGGTGCAGGTGGTGTTGGCGTACGCAGCTGCACATCCAGCTTCGATAACACAGCCTCTGGGTCGTATGGGACTAGCCCAGCACCTCGAAACCCTGCGCGAACGTTCTCTAGTGTAAAGGTCTTCTCATAGGCTGCTTTAAAGGCTGGTAGGAAGGTTTCCTTGTTGATATGGTGGATGCGGCTGCGTGCCAAGAGCGAGATTCCATCGCCATAGTGGCGCTTCAACAGCGAGTAGGGGACGACGTCAAGAGGCTGCAGAAGGTGCGATGAGTGAGGTGGCATGCAGAGAGCGATAATCTTGTTCTCCTTGCAGTAATCCTGGAAATCTATCGAGCAGTGGCTCTCATGGCCGTCGATAATAAGCAGCCTGTACGCCCCAGTAGAAGACGCCTTTGTATAGGCGTTAAAGTGCTTAAGCCACGCCAGCGCAAGGTCGTTGTTGATCCAGCCAGTAGGAGAGACAGTAATAATCCAATCGCGAGGTAGATCAGCGAACCAGGAGGTGATAAGGACCTTACCTGCAAAGATGAGGAAGGGCGGGATAACGCGCCCTGTCGCAGAGACGCCTTGCACTAGAGTTACCCACTCGCGATCGCCAGGCTGTAGTTTCTTCTGTTTCCCAGGTTTCTCTGAGCCTGTAACAACAAGCTGAGAGGATATCTTGCCCATCATGAAGCCAGACTCATTAAAGTTCCAGGTATCCTCATCTATAATACCATACTTCGCCTTCATCGATTAAACAAGCGTGAACCAGGGCCTGATAATCGCTGGGTCCTCGCAGACAGCGCGCTGGTGATCGTACGGACGGCTCCATCGCGTTCGCAGCTCAGGTGTACGCTTGATGAAGTTATCAACCCAGTTCTTGCCTACAGGCTTCCCACCACGCTCTCTCAGCAGTCTATCCGCCATATCCTGTACGTGCGCCTTTGAGGGCGGTATTCCACGTAGACTCTCTTCAAGTATACGCTGTACAATCGCCTCCTCTTCTAGCTTAGTAAGGCGTTTTGAATTTGGCTCGCAATCGCGTCGAGGGCGCTTTCCGTTGCAGCGCCGCTGTATCGTCCTTCGAGGAACGTTGTGGATTGCCTCAGCGTGTCGCAGGCTTTTTACTTGGTCTCTTTTAATATCAGAAATAGCAAGCTGTACGTCACCTTCAGTATAAAGTCTTAGAGCTTAGTGTTGTTGTGGCATCGTGTATTATTGTTGCGTATGCGCTGCGCTGGTGTTTAGTGGGGCGCTCGCTTGGGTGGGGCGCTCGCTTGTGAACCACGTTATTTATTAGATTATAAGTAGACTACTAAGTAAAATAAGTATAAATTTAAAGTTAACCTAAGAGCTTATATTAAATATTTAGTTAGAGAGACAGCCTCTGTCAATCGAAAGCTATCGCCTATTGAAGAGCAGTCTCTCGTACAGTGGATCCTAGAGCTAGACCGACGAGGATTTCCACCTCATATCATTGACGTGCGACGGATGGCAGACGCTTTACTCGCAGCGCGTGGCCAGGATCCACCTCCTCCACCTACAGGCAAGTGCTGGGTGTCGCGCTTTATCCAGAGCCAGTCAGAGCTTCAGACAAAGTGGACTAGGCGCTTTAGTAGCTAGCGCGCTAGCTGTGAGGATCCTACTATAATTACAGCGTGGTTTAAGCTAGTAGAGGAGACGCGCCAGACGTACGGCGTCCTAGACCAAGATATCTACAACTTTGACGAGACTAGGTTCGCGATGGGTATCGCTAGCACGTCAAAGGTAGTCACTAGCTCTGACAGAGTTGGTCGAGCAGTCGTCGTACAGCCAGGTAACCGAGAGTGGGTAACAGCGATCGAGTGCGTCAACGCGTCTGGCTGGGCTCTGCCACCGTTCATGATCCTCGCTGGTAAGGTTCACCAGAGTAGCTGGTACCGCAACCTCCCACTAGACTGGATTGTCGGCGTCTCAGACAATGGCTGGACAACTGATGCACTTGGCTTTGAGTGGGTAAAGCACTTTAACCAGCATACAGCGTCTCGTACAGCTGGAGTCTATCGCATTCTTATCCTTGACGGCCACAGCAGCCACGCTACACTAGAATTCGATCAGTACTGCGCAGAGAATAAGATTGTTACTCTCTGCATGCCAGCACATACCTCTCACCTCCTCCAGCCACTTGATGTGAGCTGCTACGCGCCTCTCAAGCGCGCGTACGGGCGTGAGGTTGAGGAGCTAGCCCGCCAAGGCGTCTACCACGTTGACAAGATAGACTTTCTTACAGCCTACACACGGATCCGGCCGACAGTATTCACGCAGCAGAACATCCAGGCAGGCTTTAAGGCGACAGGGCTTATCCCTCCTTGTCCAGATCGTGTCCTATCGTCGCTAACTGTCGTCCGAACGCCGTCTCCACCACAGACAACTACAGCGAATAACGCTGCAACGCAGACAGAAACACCGCATACAGTAGAGTAGCTACAGCAGCAAGTACGCTATCTCCAAGAGCGACTACGCCGGCAGTTAGAGAGCCCAACGAGCGTTGCTATACGCCAGCTTGCTAAGAGCGCTTAGCTTGCAATGCAATT